>CM076901.1:9423695-10623695 GCA_039519145.1 Kokia cookei | reverse complement strand
TTGAGAATATATATGTGATTAGATGATTGGCATATGGTTATCTATTATATACTTTTTACAAGATTGTGGTTCCTAGTGTCATGAGGCTATAACTTTAGTTTTGTAATCCATACAATATTAGGTGATTTATTGGTTTCAAATCTGCCTAGCTCTCGAAAAGTGAGAATTCACAATAACGATCCTCCAAGACACCGAAAATAGGCAGGAATAACTCAAAATGAAAGAAGCCACAAGTGAACAGAAAAACCACACAAAAATATAACGCACACGAAGTGTTTGAGTAAATGCTCTCAAAGTATATTCACTAACTTTGAATGGAATACAATGAGATTCAATGAGATCCAACGATACAAGTTAGTTTACATTGACGATTGAGATTAAAGTCTATCTACAATTGAAATTCCTAAGGGATTTACATGATCTCCTAAGATTACAAAATCAAATCTTATCAGATTACATATCTTCTAAGATTAATTTCCATATTTACCAAGGTAGCCTAAATTTTCCTTAAGTGCTTCACTGAACCATCAAGGCTACAAATAAATGAGTTTCTCTACATGTTCCATGAATCGGGCCAACAAAGTGGATCCAATGAGCCCCATTTAATTGTTTGACCTCTATTGGTCGCTCTTGGTGCATTAGTCACGGGCTATGATCCGTGACCCATGACATTCTCCCCACCCATTCTCACAATGCCCTCGTTGTGTCCTCAGAATGGCACTCATTTGAATCGTCTTTGAACTGTCTCAACACCTCAGCCATTTCCCGACTAACCTCTCCATTGGGTAATCCCCCCTCAAAACATTGGCCTCGGCTTCTACTGTAGCGTAACTCAAACTGTTTCTCGCATTGGTACATCTTGCTCAAGAGTACACTGCTCTTACTTACCCCTATTATGACTTGCCCTAGTCGAGGTCTCCTTGATTCTCATAAATAAGTTTTAACACACCCATAGTGAACACTGGGTTAACTTTGAGTATTGTCGCCAACTCCAATTTGTAAGCCCTTAAGCTTACCCATTTTAGAATTTTAAAAGGGCTTCTGTGTTTTTGCCAAGTCAACGGTAAGTCATAATGAAAAACACTAGATAACATAGGTAATCAAAATTAAGTAGGCTATCCGCAATTACTAATCAGATACTCTTTTGGCCTATGTGTCAATGTTTACGAATATCTCTCCTTACAATTCCTATTCGCTTTAGCAGAATTCAGTATCATTAATCCAAACTTTAATAGCCTACTCTTATTAGGCTCCGTATTATCTTCTTTAACAATTACAAATAGAATGGATCGATATGGGCAGTCCCGCATCTTATGCGGACCACAATATAAGTACTTCATTGGCTTATTCTCATTCCCTTTAACCCTGTAAAAAGGACTAAATTGGAAATTAAATTAAATTTGCTAGATAGTTTTGTAACATTAGGGACTAAATTAAATAAATTGAAAACTTATCATGAGATTATTCTATGAATAGAAAGTATAATGCCCCTAATGAAAGAATTTGAAATCAGATTTTGATTCGATGTTAGATATTGAAAAATATGCATATCCTGAGTATAAAGAATAAAATGTGTTTGGATGTGAATTGAGTGTAAATTGATATTATTTTTATAATTATCGAACGTAGCTAAAGACGATGTCGAACCGTTGAGAGGGAAGGGAAAGGCGAGAGTCGTTGACGAGTAACAACGAATTTGGTTTTGATTTTTATGATTCGAGACCATTATATATATACATATGCATGTTGATTGCATGATTAACTACTGAGATAAGCTTATTTTGTCATAAATTGATTCGTATTGAATGGTATTGAATACCAGAAATTTGGACTGAATTGGAAATAGTAGAAACAAGTATATTATAACTTGTTAAATGGTTTGTAATATGTTTGATGATGGAAATTGGAATGATATTATGATATTGAATATGAATTGATATGTGAATTGGATATAAAATGAAATTTTATTATTAGTACCTTATTAATTGTTCGGGCATAGTCGGATATAGTTGACATTCCATAGGATTAGATTGTGTACGGGTTTTACTTCGATTATATGCTGCAAGAGTTGGGTGTATATTACTTCGAATGTTTCAATGAGTGTTGGACACACCTTTTACATCGGTTATACCGATGAGCACTGGGCATATTTATATACTTCAGATGTTTCGATGAGGCATTGGGTACTAGATTTGTGTGTTGGTAAGATAATTTGTGTATCCATACCGAGTTTGAGTCAAGTTAATAGGGATATTATAAAGTATGAATTGGATAAATGACATTTGAATTGAAATTATGATATGAATTAGTAATAAAAGCATATATGTGAAATGTGATGAAAGACAACATGTGAAAGATCATGTGAATCAGTTTAAATTAGCCCGATGGGCCAATATGGAAACATAGAAAATCAATGGATTCAATACGAAAATGGAACGATGATACATTATATGGTTTGAATTGAAATGAATCTGAATGCATTATAGTTAATAGGAAGGTATAATATATTATATTGATTGTTAGTGGTGATGATATATGAATTGGTTCATATGACATATATAGCTGAAAATGAAATGGCTAAAGCTTAATATGCATTGATCGTGTGTGTGTATATATATATATATATCATGTTATCATTTTGTTTATATGACTTGAATCATGAAAGTACCACTGAGCTTTATCGCTCAGCATACAATTTGTTTATTTTCGTGTACAAGTATTAGTTGATCTTGAAGCCTCGAAAAGTAATTTAACATCCAACCCTTAGTCCTCGACTCAATAAAGTTTGTATAGTTCCTTATGTTTTTCGATATATGGTATGTACCTAAATTCGAGTTAGTTTTGTGATGTATATTGTCTTTTGGAACTTTGAATTGGCACTTGTCATTTGAAACTTATACATATGAATTATTAAGTTGGCATGTACATATTTGGTATAAGGTTTAAATGTTGTAAGGTAGAAGTTGTCAAGTGAATAGTGGTTGGTCTTGAGTTTTGATTGGTTAAATTGATGCATCTATAGTAGTATATGAGGTATTTGGAAATATGCTTAAGTTCAGACAAGTTGAATATGAAATTGGTCAATTTTGCTAGTCCATTGTAAATTTGTACCATTTGGATTTTTTAATTCAGTGAGCGATGTCGCAATGTTAGACCCTCAACATCGTGACAAGGAATGGACAATGAGTTGTGTTGTAACTTGGAACCTTGAAGTCGCGACGTTAACTCAATAGTTTTGAAACTTTACATTTAGTTATTATTTGATCTCGGGTTATCAAAACAGATCTCATAGGCTCGTGACTTCAAATATGATTGAATAACATGTTGTAATGATGTTTTGAACTTAAACATATTTACTGTTATATTGAATTGTAATTGATCGTAATTACTCTAACGATGAATGTAACATTTCTTAGCTCAAACCCGACGGTCGAGTTAAGTTTAAGGTGTTACAAACAATGTCATTATGGCTATCAGTGACAAATTTCTAGTTCCCGCTTTTAGTCAATCGAATCAATGCCATGTTAAAACATAAGATTTATCATGTAAAAGATAAATATCAATGGAAATATGACTTTCCATTAATCAGAACAATTACATGAAAAGGACATGTGAGTAAGGCCTAAAGAAACGTAAGAATGTGTGTGTAATTGTCAAACACCTATGATGCCTACATGTGATAAAAATGAACATGCTCATAAGGCCTTTACTATATGGATTTGAATATAAGTATATAAAAGCACTTAAAGTGCCCTTATATGATATGTGTATACGTATGAGGAAATGACCTTAAAGGTTATATGCAAATATGTTCATAATGTGGTCTAGTAGACTTAGTGAAATGCTAGGAAACAATTGGCATGCCAATTAGATTCTATTTTGCATGGAAGTTCTATATATGAAATTTTGTTGCCTTTGGGTTTCACACATTTTATGCACTACATGTTGCCTTCAAGCCCTGCACTTTGGTGTATCTCAGTGTGGTGTAGTTTATGCTCTTATGAGCTCATTGGTGTGGTGGAAGAACGTGTTGTGCTACTATATCATTTTGCACTCTGATGCATATTAGTGTATGGTGGAGGACTCTTGTGGATCCTAGTCGATTTTAATAAAGTTTGCTATGGGTGAAAATGAATTAAAATGATAATAATAAATTGTAATTGTGAACATAGACGGTTAAAAGCAAGACTTAGTGTTATGAACTAAAAGAGTTCTAACTAAATGATATGGAAAGAAAGTGAATGAATAGTTAAGCTAACAAGAATTTAATGTGATAGTATCATCTAAAAGTGTGTGGCCTAGTGAACTTGTCCTTATTAACATTAAAGAAATTAATAATCATACATGTCTTAGTAGAAGAAGTGAAAATGAAACATGGGATGTGTAAAGAACGTGTGAATGCTTATATGCGTATATATGGAAATGTTTGAAGTTAAGGCATAAAGGATTATATACTATATTAATCATTCATGAAAGTCTTAACGTGAATTTTCATAATGTGGTAGGTTAACGAAATATGAAAATATAAGTTGAGCCCTATGTATCAATTAATGTAAATGAATTCTTTAATAGAACTAAAGCATGACTTAAATGAATTGGTAAGGATGTGTTTAATAAGGGCTCAACACTAGCAAAGCATAGTACAAGTAGGTTCATCCTTGGTGACTTACTAAGTTTTTCAAGCTCACGTGTTACTTATTAAACGAGTAGGTACTGAATTCGTCGAGAAGTTGTATTTACAACTTGGGAGGTTTGCATCATCCTTCTTTAAATGTTATACATCATTAATATTGATGTTTTAGATATTAGAAATTGGCATGTACAATAGGACTTAAAGTGAATGTGGTATTTGTAAAATTCAATTTGAAATATTTTGATGTAATTATTAAAGCTTTATCTCGTTACTTTACGTGAATATGCTTTTGGCTTCGTATTTTGAGTTTAAATTAGTTTTAAAATTGATATGTAATTTTTTATGACATATGGAAATGATACGATTAAGTTTAGAAGTGTTTTTTAGTCACTTTTTCAACTTCAAGGGCGTAAGGTTTGGTACTCTTGTTAAAGGTATACCACCCGGTTTAGCAAGATACTTCCTAGAATAGTACAGGACCCTAGGTTTGGACATCAAGGCCTTGGGTATTGATACCTAGGGTCCTGATAGTGCTACTACACTATTTTATGGAAAATGAGCTCTCCAAAGCTCATTTATGATCTCTAGCACCTCTGAACATCCGAAAAACGTTCCTAAATGGTTTTAAATTTATTTTAAAGCCTTCAAAATATTCAATTTGTTTATGATTTTATGTACAATGTTTGAAGTTTTAATTTTAAGTAAAATCTTACATACCCGCCATGAATACCTCAATTTAAAGGCCATTAAACCCCAAATATTTGATTTACGTTTTAAATTGATCCTAACATATGTTCAATGACCCAAAATGATTCCAAATTTTATATGAGTACGAAATGGTGTTTTATTTAAAAGAAAAAAATGACTTTAGTTTGAAAGTGCTCCGGCAGCACCTGCCATTCGTGTCATTTATTGGGACGGGTGAGGACTGTTACAAGTTTTTTTCTAGAAAACTAGTTTCTTGTGATTTTCTTGATAGAACTATTGCTTCAATTCTTGAAGATTATAGAGGAGATTCATCATAACTTCAACTTGCCTAATTCAAGTCAATTGTAAGGCTTTATTAAATGCTAATATAACTCTTTGTTGATGCAAGTTCACCAAAACAGGCTAAGCTATCTACCCAACTATTTGTCATCAACACCATTCATCTTCTTTTTGTTTTCATCAATCCATCTATCATATTTTGTTTCTTTTGTTTAGTTCCTTAATTCTTTATTTTCCATTGATTTAGTATCTAATTATTGTTGGAGATCCAGTTCAAATCCCATAATTTTGGTCTAGAAACTACTCTTACAAGAAATTATTTAAATTACAAAAAAGAATCATAAATTTCGAGTTGATTATTCAGATTTCCAAAATTTGGCCCCAAACTTCCACATCAAAAACCGGATATCAATTACAACTCTTACAACAATAATGCCAACCAAACTAAAACTTGATTGACAAGCATCATCTCTTAAATAGTATAATATGTAAACTCTGATTTCTACAACCAAACAAGTGATTAATGTCACTTAAAATACTAAGAGTATTACAATACTAATACTCCTATTATTCGACTAACATATAGTATTAAAGTTTACGTAAAAATTGTGAAGTCCATTTCCAGCAGTGATTCAACATTTTGTTTCGAGTCTCCTTGTGATAGCTTTAAATAGAAACAGGGTTTTATATCTCTTAAATAGCAGACATTAGGTGTTTATAGATAAGAGAAGTCTTGTTCAGCGGTCATCCAACATTAATGTAACTATCAGGAATTATGTCACTTATCTTGTTTTTTCTTTTTTTTTGGTGAATTACAAGAGAAAAGCAAAATCCTAACAGCATAACCATCAGGCCAACAAACGAGATTCATTTATATTTTGTTTTGCTCAGCCAAAACATTTTACGGGATTCATTTATATTTTGTTTTGCTCAGCCAAAACATTTTACTATGAGATATCGATTCACTGCTGCTGAAGGGGAAACAAAATAAGTTGGCAAAATTAATGTTTCCAACGTCTAAACTTAATTTGCATTACATGTAATGAAAATAAGTTCACAGACTCAGAGTTATGACACATCAAGCAGCAACCTTGGATACAAAATTTTTTCTTCTCAAGCTCCTAAATAAGCTGTTGGTACAAAATTTAGTTAAATCAGGCATCACAGCCGACAACAGACACATATTGCCTGTGTTTCTCCAACATTATTAAAGCCATAAAGGAGTAGCAAAGACATAAACATAGCATCTTAATACCACCAAGACAAAACCCTGCTCGTCAGTAGTAAAACAGCCTCATAGGCTTGACTGCAGAGTGCTTAAGGAAGATGTGGAAAAGATTGGACACACGCCTCGCCATTAGCATTAGCAGCTTCAGGATGGTAATAAAGCATTTCCTTCCACATTATCTCCCTGATCATCTCTTCCCCCAAATCCTCATCTATGTCAAGATCAATTGGCACTTGGGCTGGAGGATTGCAGTTGGGATCGTACAAGGGTGCCATGTAAGGGTGTTGGAGTGCTTCAGTTACACCAATCCTTTTTGAAGGGTCAAAAACTAGCATTTTTTGCAGTAAATCAATTGCCAAAGGATGGGCATTTGGATAAAGACAAGAAAAGGGGATTCCATGGGAATATGGGAGTGATTTAATGTAGTTCCTTGCCTTGGGGTTATCTATAAATTCAAGATCCTCTTCCTTCTGGCTGCCAAGTATGTTGATGATCAGCTTAAGTTGGTTGAGACACTCTGTACCAGGGAAGATAGGTTTTCGGCCAAGAAGCTCCGCAAAGATGCATCCAACAGACCACACATCGATGGATGTTCCATAGTTGTCGCAGCAAAGGAGAAGCTCAGGGGCCCTGTACCACCGAGTGACAACATACTCTGTCATGAATTGACCCTTGGCATTGCTAGTGCGTGCCAGTCCAAAGTCACAAATTTTAAGGTCACAATTTGCATTTATAAGAAGGTTTCCTGGCTTCAGGTCACGGTGGAGAATATTTGCTGAGTGAAGATACTTCAAACCTCGAAGTAACTGCCAAAAAGAAGAATGAGATACAAAAATTTCATAATATTTTATCATTATCACAGTAGAAGCTTTAATGCAAAATTCCAAAACTTCATCCCTCACATAATTTTCTCAATTACTACATAAAACTCTTGTCTACAAATGCTAGAAATCTCTTCATGCCCAAACAACTGAGAGAAAGTGACAGATGCTTCCTTGTAAAAACAATTTTTTAAAGAATAGGCCTTTTCATAAAAGCTTATCGATGGATAACCCTAGCAGATACATTAGTGATGGAAGTAATAACCATGCTTGCAATATCAGGCCACTACATAATGTCAGAAAGGTAGAAGGCCTAGAACATGTTTGTCTGAAAAGCTAAAACCGTCTGTTGCCTAGACATGTTAAAGCATTGGAAATCAATTAGTATGAACAAACGCTTTTCTCCATCAATATTCAATACTGCTTTAAGAATGAATATAACATGTTGACAGTGATCTTATATGTTGATAAGAAAACAACCAGAAAGGAAAGTGCATAAACAATCTAAACAAATAGGTTCCGAGGCATAAACAATCTTACATGTACATGATATAGTAGTATACTAGTAATGCAAAATTCCACGACATAGTATCCAGGTAACACACATTCAAAATTGACAATTTAGATTCTTTCTTCTTTGCCTAATCTTCATTTTTAAGCAAAGCGTAATGAAGTTCGATGTAAAATTCATTCCGAGGAAAGCTCTGTTAATACATCCACAGACAAAACAAAAATTTAACAGTTGTAAACACGGACCCTTTGATTTCTTGATCCTTTATATTCAACTCAAATGCAATGCCACGAAGCAGAACAGTTATACATATTAATCAAATTAAATAGCAAAACAAAGCAGTAAGATGCCTTTGCAAAGGGGTTGGAATGGTAGATACCTGGAAGAGGAAATACTGATAGTGATCATTTGAAAGAGCTTGGGAAGACTTAATAATTTGATGCAAATCCGTATCCATAAGTTCATAAACTAGATAAACATCCTTGAAGCTTCTCCTATGAATTGGCATCATAACATCTTTCAAAGCAATCACGTTCTCATGTCTAAGATGTCTAAGAAGCTTCAATTCACGCAAAGTTCTCAGTGCATCAACACGGTTGTCGAAGGCATTGTTTATCTTTTTAATGGCAACTTTGTCGTCTGTTTCGCGATTCACAGAAGAGCAAACGACACCATATGCCCCTTTCCCAATAGGCTTGATCGGCACATATTTGGTGTCGATTTCGAATAATGTTCTCCACATGGAATAGTAATGTTTTCCTTGGTAATTAATACCATTAGGAGGCTCAACTGGTGTTGCCATTGCTTGCCTTTAACCAAAATTTTGAATTAAATGCCCCGGCAAGGGAAAAAAACATACTTAATCAGGAAATAAAGTACGTATTTTTTTTAGGTTGAAATTTTAAGTAATTATTTTTTCGGTTAATTAGTGGAAGGCGTCCACTTCATCATACAATTAAAGGAATCAAGAAAAGAAATCAAAACTGAGGGATACATTGTTAAGTTTTTACCTGCTTCGAAATTTTCTCAGCGATTCTTCTTTATACCAAAAGTGAACTACGGAAAGTCCCGCGATACTGTTGGCTAATCAACGTCGGAATTCATTTCAAGAAAGAAAGGTAAATTAAAACTCCGTTTTCATCGATGAAAGCCCTAATTGAAACTATGTGGCGGTTGAACTTTGAGCAGCCAGACGGATCTTGATTTCGCGGGAAGCCAACTAAAGCTCGACACCGAGAAAAGAAAAAGGATACACTTCGATTGTTAACGTAATTATTGCTTGTCAACGGTGAGATCCATAGGGATATCTTCAGAGACGAAGCTACGTTCCCTGGACGCCATTAGAGCAACTACAGAACCAAACAAATTATTGGGAATTATTTTTATTACATTCAAAAAGCACCGGGTTTTGCTCAGGTGATGACAGCAACTGGATTTTTTTTGTAATATTATTTTTTTCCTATTCATGTAGGGTCCCTTGTAGCAGTGGCGGCAACCAAGGGCCAAGGCGGTGCAAGGTAATTGTGCGACGTCGTTTCAACAGCGTTCAAAGCAGGAATGTCTTGTGATACAATGCATTAGTAAATAATTTTATTAAAAAAAAATGTAAACTCCGCATAATATTACTAAAATATTAATAAATTTATGATTTAGTCATTCAATTTTAAAAAATTATAAAATTATCGTGAAACTATTAGAAAGTTTTCATTTAAGTTATTGAACTATACAAATTTTTTTATTTAAGTCATTGAAGTATTAAGTTTTTTTTTTTAAGTTTGATTAGTGAGTTCCAAACAACGATTCAATGATCGATACAGTAAATTAATACCCATTAGCGAGTAGAAAAATATATTTTAAATCCAAACCGATCCGACAATCAATATCAAAGATCAAAAAAGAAAATAATTTAAATTTTTGTTCATAAATTTATGACGTTTAAAATTATTTCATGATAAAAATATCAAGATTTTCATCTATATGATTTAAAAATTGAAGTGTAATTGATAACACATTTAAACAGATTTTATCAAACTTAAGTATGTGGGATTCTTTTTTAAAAAAAATTGTTCATGTGACCTGTTTAGAGTTGTGTCGAAGTCATGTAAGAAAAAGAAAACCCAATTTTCACTTTGCTTCTATTTGTGTTGAAGAACCTTATAATTTTTAATTCAAAATTTAAAATTTTATAATCAACATTTTTATTTACTTATTTAACTTTTTACATGTATAATATTGTTACGTAGCTTTTTTGAAAAATAAAAATGTCACATAATCTAAATTAATGTGCTATCGAGAGCAAAATTAAACTTCCAAGGAAATTATTTTATATATGGGTTAGGTGGGGTTTGATAGAATAAAAAGTAGTTGCCCTTAAGCTGCATTTGGTTTTTCAAACTTTAAATTACATTTTGTAATAGAATTATTGAGAGAAGTGAACAAAATTCGATTCGATTCGATTCGAAAAAATTAAAAATAAATTTAAATTTAGAGTTAATCTATTCGAACTATTCGAATCAACTTGAATAACTCAATTTGATTTTCGAGTTCGATTCGAGTTGAATTTCACAATTCGGATAACTCGAATAATTCAAACAATTCGAATAATAGATTGATGTAAATACCCTTTTGGTCCCCGTCAACTTTGAAAATAAACAAATTGGTCTCTCTCTCAACAAAAATTACAAAATAATTCAAAATAATTTTTTTAAAAAAATTTAATTCAAAATAATTATAAAATTTTCAAAATTTATATTTTAAAAAATATAAAAAAATTTCTAAAATATATATATATAAAGTTAAAAATTTTAAAATGTTCTAAAATAATAATTTTGTGGAACTAATTAATGATTTAAATTTATCATACTCAAGTATTTTTTATTATTATTTTGCTTTAAAAATTTTCAAATATATATGGTTTTAAATTTATGTCTGTAACATGAAATTAGTTATACTCTAACAATATTTTTATTTAACATGTTTAATTTTTTTTTAATTTAACTTGAACAATTTCATTCGATTCGACTTTATTCAAAAAAATAAAATTGAATTAGGATGATAAAATAGGACTCATGAACTCGATTAATTCGAAATTTTTTCACTTGATTCAACTCGATTAAATCGAATGTTCACCCTATTAACAATTGCATTTGAATGATGGTATTCCATAACTGCAGATTAACATAATTTTTTTACAGCTTCAATTCTTGATGAAAACTTGGGTGTTCAATGTAGACCAGATCATGGATCGGGTCACTCGACCAGACCTAAAGATCTGTCCGAAAAATGAGAGGGTTTGGACAAAAATATAGGCTCGAAAAATGAGCTTAGACAAAAAATAAGATCCATTTTCTAAATGAGTCGAGCCTCGGATAAGAGTTTTTTGACCTGGATTCGACCTGACTCGACCCGAATAAATTAACCATTTTTAATAAAAAAATTTATATTGTTGTTTTGGTGCTGTTTTTTTATTATTTTGGTTGTTGTTTTTTGCTATTTTGGTGTTGTTTTTTTACTATTTTGGTTGTTGTTTTGGTACTTTTTTTTATTGTTTTGATGCTGTTATTTTTGTTGCTGCTTTTGTTATTATTTTTGTTGTTTTGCTGTTATTTTTGTTGCTGTTTTGATTGCTATTTTGGTTGTTTGGATGTTATTTTTATGCGTTTTATTGTTTCGTTGTTTTTTTAATATTATTTTAATATTGTAGAACTTATGTTTTATTGTTAATTTTTCTACTATTTTATTTGCAACATCTTAATATAAAGAATTTTTAATGTATTTTAAATTTGTTTATTTTTAATGTTTATTTTAATGTTTTTAAGTTTATTTGATATATTATATATATTTTTTAATTTATTGTATATAATAAAATAATCTAAAAAATTAATATGAGCCGATCCGGATCGGATTTGACTTCTATAATTCGGGTCGGGTTTGGATAAAATTTTAAACACATTTTTCGAGCCAAACCAAACCCCAACCTAACAATTAGACCTAAAAATTTGTTGAAGTCCAGCCCACGCTCAACTCTAGTTCAATCATGCAAATTAGTTATCAGATCCTTTACCATTAGTGGACCGTATGAAACTACAAACTGTTGGAGAATCATAAATTCTGATAATTAAGTCACATGAGTGAACATCCAAACCTTCCCAAAAATTGAAATTGAGTGAAGGGGTTGTACATAAATTTTACCAAATTCATTTCTTCAAATCCTTTGCACAAATAGATGACCTCATTGCATTTAAGTATTTATGTTTTAAAGTAAAAAAAAAAAAAGGTTAAAGAACTTGAGCTTCGCAATTTTAATTAGAAGCAACTATTGATCTTCAAGGTTAAAAGAAAAAGACAAGAAATCCGTCGACAGCAGGGTTCGAACCTGCGCGGGCAGTGCCCAACAGATTTCAAGTCTGTCTCCTTAACCACTCGGACATATCGACGTTGCGTTTTGGAATAAGGTCTTATTAGTTATAACCAAAGCTTACTTTAATTCCCAACCTTAGAGAGAGGAGAATACCTAATTGCCAAAATAAAAAATCATCATTTCATAGGGTACCCAGCTTCATATGCATTCAAGGGGACATCACTAGTTGACCTAATTCAACTCTATTCATAACAAAGGTCACTGATAGTGATTCTTGTTATAATTCTTTTTCTTTCTCGGTCTTTTCCATTGTCTGATGGCTGAAGGCACAACTCTCTGAGTTACTGATATTGGACGAGCCTCTTGCTGGTCTTGGTATGACACTGCTTTTCTATTCTATTTGTACTTGCATTTCAGTTATCTTCTGCTTATGATATAGTTTATGAACTAAAGTTTCTGGATAGAGCATGACTTATGGAGTGCTTTCAAACAAATTTTGCTACTTCACTTGGCTTTGACATCATCTATAAGTAGTTCATTTGTCTTAGATTTCTCTACCTTTGAGTGGAAAGCACATGCAGATGTTGTGAAAACTTTTGAAGCATCTGAAGAAAGACTTAACTATACTTGTTGTCAGCCATGATCTCCAGTAAGTCTTAGCTTTTGGTTTCCCATTCTAGATTTCTTTTATTGGAATGTGTTATATTCATTGTACAATATATAGCTTATGTTGTCTTAACAGGGTACAAAATAACTGGGTAAAACCCTCATCTCTTTACTCAATTTCAATGTTATCTTTCATAATAAAGGACTTTTATAAATCAAAGAGTCCAAGCTGGTATATGTTGTACCTAAACCCTTTTATTCTCTTAGGGCTTTCTAAAGTAAGTTTTGTTGTTGATGGGGTAAATTGGCTGAGACCGATAATTTTCATGTTGGGGATGGATTTGTTTTTGTTTTTCAAGTTGGGTTTGAAGAAAAAAATTTGGGTTCGTAGTTCCATGTACTATTGGAAGGTTGGTATAGAGTTTGGTTTCATCATCATGCCTGTCAGTGTGAAAGGCTAGGATGATGATGATTGGCATTATCATGCCAAGAAATTCCATATTTGTATGTCCACTCCATTTTTACAGGAATTAAAGCAATTAGATTGTAGTGGAAGTTTGGATTGTCAAGTATTGGCAGGAGAAATTTTTTGTTAAATTTTGTTATTAGTCTCTGTACTTTATAAAAGTTGTAGGTTTAGTCTTTGTATTTTTATTTGATCAATTTTAGTTCTTGTAATTTTTTAGTTGGTAAATTTTAGTCTTGGCCCAACCAGTAACGATTAAATTTGTTTGGTTAAATTTAATTACTAGTTCTATACTATGCGTATAATTTTTTATTTTGTCCATTTTCTCCAATTGGATCATTTTAAGTTTCTATACTTTTCGAATTTTGAAATTTCAGTCGTAACGCAAATGATAGTCGATAATCCATTAATTGGATTATTAGTGAGTAATATGTTAAAATAATAAGTTGACATGACATGACACATATGACAATATGTTTGGCACACCATATTTTGAAAATAACAAAATTTTACTTAATGAATTTAACAATTATTGCTTGGTAAGGATTGAAATTTTTAAATTTGAAAAGTACAGAGACTAAAAATGATCAAATAAAAATGATGAGATTAAATTCATAATATTCACTAAATACAATGACTAATAATAAAATTTAACCAATTTTTTTCCTTATGGAAATAGTAGGTACATCAAATTTGAGTGTAATAATAAAGTACATTACACTCAGAATAAACGTTTGAATATTAAAAATTAAATTATTGAAAAAGGTAACCACGAACTTCAAATGTAAATCACGAAACGGGATTGAAATTATATTATGGGCTTGGATATTTCAACAACTTGAATAACATTCGAATTGTTTCTTTCGTTGACGAATTTACCCATTTTGTCTTTATGCTAATTTATGAACTTGGATATTTTGAGGAAGAGACCAACCAACTTGATTTTTTATTTTGAAGGTAAGGACACCTAATATAAAAAAGGATAAACTGTAAAAATAGTCACTTTTGTTTGCCTCAGATTACATTTTAGTCACTTATGTTTGAAATGTTACGTTTTAGTCACTTATGTTAGTATTTTGTTACGAAGTGATCACTGTGCCGTTAAGTTCTGTTATCTCCCTAACGGTAATCCTACATGGTAGTTCAACTAGATTTTAAGTGCCAACTTGGATTTCCAAATAGAATGAAAATAAATCTATAATTAAATAAATTTAATTAATTAAAAATTTTAAACCCTAAACCCTTTTCCACACACCTCTCTTTTTAATCTTCATCTTCTTCCCTTTTGATTCCAATATCTTTAGTTACAAATCTGTCTCAAAGCTTGAATCATTGAAACCAATTAACCCAAAGAAACTTAACGGGAAGATAACGGAACTTAACGACACAGTGATCACTTCGTAATAAAATACTAACATAAGTGACTAAAACGTAACATTTCAAACATAAGTGACTAAAATATAACATGAGGCAAACAAAAGTGACTATTTTTATAGTTTACCCTATAAAAAAACTTAAAATTATACAAGCCCTTAAAATAAATATTATTACACTCTTATGTTCATTTTTAAAGATTTGTAAATTTAAAAATAACTTTTTTCCTATGTTTGGAATATGAATTTAAAAATGTGAATTTAAATTTTATTTATTATGTAAATTGTAATAAATAATTTATTTGAGTTTCAATATAATACATATTTGAAAATTATAACAAGCATGAATTTTTCAAATTCATAAATTCCTTAATAATTTTAAATTTATTATTAAATAGACTATCAATAAATTTATGAATTTGAAAAAATCATGAATGGTATATTTGTACGGATATTTTCACTTAATTTATATTATTTTTAAATCCAAATCTAAATTCACAAATGTTACCTTTTCTATTCTAAATATGTAATTTTATCAATTACAAAAGGTTACATTAGCATTCTCATTAATCATTTAACAGAAATAACCAAAAGAAAAACAAATAATAATGTTAGTTATAAAAATGAAATTTTTTATAATTCGGTGACTAAAATAAAATACATTAATAGTTGGGTCATTAATTTTAATTATATAATTTATTTTTTTCTTTTATAATAATTAGGAGTGTTTAAACCCAACAAGTGGCTCCAATGAAAAAGAGGATGTTGTTCATCCTAGAAATTCTGAGTTCAAGCGCCTATATGTGTAAAGTGTGTGTGCGTTGTCAAAGGGTAAATAAAATATGAACAGATATTATCATGTTAATGTAATCACATTATTAATTTATTTTTTGATATGTTTTATATTTGTTTTAACAAAAATCAAAAGCATAAAAATTTCGGTTAACCAATTAAATTAACCAAAATAGTTTAATTCGATTATTTTTTTTGAAATTTTTTTTAATTTGATTAACAATTAAAATTTTAAAAAATTCAATTAATTTAATTGATACTAATTCTGTTTGATTAATCAATTAAACATCCCTAATAATAATTATGATATTGAATAATATCAGAAAAACCCAGAAGATGCTGTCAATGTCCATCTATCGATTCACGTTATATGATTTTAACAAAAATGTGCTATAAATCCAAATTAAAAGCCAATGTTCATTGGCCATGTATTTATTTTAGTTCCTTTTCTTCTCTTTCTTGTAAAAACAAAACTCTTCAAGTGCATCAGGACAAAGTTAGGACGAAAAATGCTGGGTTAATTATCGAAAAAGGTGGGTTTTTTTTATAAAAGTTATTGGATTCGGTAGATTTTGAAAAGAAAGAAAATACGTCTAGTTGGATACGTTTTTAATAGATTTGATAAGAAAATGTTTTCAGCTGGACGTGCTTTCCTCTTCAGTCAACAAAACGCATTCAATTAGACGTGTTTTCATACACTCCAGATTTTTTTAATAATTTTTTGAGTTTTTTAAGATTAGGGTTATGGGTTCTTTTAAGGGTTTGTAAGAATTTTTGGAATTTAGGGTATAGGATTTTTGCTTTAGGTCCTCAAAATTATTATTTTACAAATTTTTTTCATTTTTAACATTTTTATATATTCTTTAAATTCTTTTTATAATATTCATAATTTGTGAAAAATATAAATTTTAGAATTGTTATAAATATTTTGAGTTTTAAAAATAATATTATTTTTAAAATTTTGAAATTATTCCAAATTTTTTGTCATTATTTTGTGACCAATTTAGTAATTTTCAAAATTGATAGTTACCAAAAAGGTATTTATATTAATTTGTTATTCAAATTGTAAAATTTAGCTCGATTTGAAATTAAAACTCGAATTACTCGATTCGATTAGCTCGAAATTCATATATATTTTTTATTTTTTTGAATCAAATAGAGTTTCGGTCACCCGTAGTTTACGGTAGGTGGAGGTCGACCAAAAATGTTCAGCAAAATATTATCTCGAAATTCCCAGGATATCTAATGGGTCAGTGGTAACTTCGCTGACTCAATAGGAAAGCGCGTCCAATTGAAAGCGTTTTCCTGTCAAATCCGTTGAAAACGCGTCCAGTTAGACACATTTTCTTTCTCTTTCTCCAAAATCGATCTAATCTAATAAATTTTGAAAAAATTGACCTAATCCAATAATTGTTATAAAAAACAGTCTTTTTGAGTAATTCACCCAAAGATGATACGAATGAGGAAATTATTTAGTGATAATTTTAAATCTTTAGATTAACTTTTCAACAATGAATAAGCATTTCCAAAATTTACGGTTTTAAATAAAAAGTATTATATGACTTAAAATTTCCTTCAATTTTCTATTTGAGAGATGGAATTGATGTTTTACTACAATATTTTTATATTAGTATAGAAGTTAGCTTTTCCCAGCAATGATTCAGGTAAGGTAGGATGACTAATAATAATCCTTATCATGTCTTTTTAAGTGTTTTTCATAGTAGATTTTTTAGGAATTTTGCAAATGGTCTTACCTGTTCACCTATGCCGTCATATTTGTCGTAATATTCACATCACTGTCAGGTTTAACACTTTCAATTCTTTTATCGAGTTAGATTTTCAATTTCAACCTTATATTTTTTTAAATATATCTAGTGATTGCGATTTCTTATTAATGATATAAAGGTGATTATATCGCGAAAAATCATTTATGAACGTTATGAAATGTTGTTGACCATTTCGAGAAGCCTTAAGGAATCGTCCACAAATATTTGTGTGTATTAGTTCTAAGACATCTAGTTTCTTATTAACACCAAATCTCCTAATATTTGTTTGTTTCTCCTTAATACAATTTACACACATTAAAATCTGAAAAAAAATCAATGGGATCGAGAAAACCATCGGACATAAGTCTCTCAATTCTCCTTTTGGAGATATGATCTAATATCTTGTGCCACAACAAAGCTGAATTCTCAATGGTTAATTTGTGTTTTTACCTGTTGCGGTAGTGTGCAAGGATTCATTAAATGAAACAATAGTATCAAGTAAATATAGATTATCATAACCTAATAAAAAATTAGAACCAACAAAATTTGAGTTATGAAAGAGACTAAATTTTCCATTTTCAAATGAATAAACATAATCGAATTTGTCCAATGCTGAAATGAAAATAAAGTTTCGCCTAAAATACGGTACAACAAAAGTCGCATTTAAATCCAAATAAAATTCAATCATTAATAATAATCTAAAAGTTCTCGTTGCTTCACTTTCTACTAAATTATTGTCGCTGATATAGATGTACCTTTTACCATCATTTAACTTTCGATAGTTCTAGCAACTTTGTATAGATACATTGATGTGAGTTATTGCATCGGAATCTATCCACCAAGTTTGCTTAGGTACCAAAGTCAAATTAACCTTGGAGCAAATAAAATTAAATAGTGCACCTTTCACACCACAAGAAAAACAACCATACTTAGTTGAATCCTTTTGTTGTTTCTTTTGTGGTGGCATATCCGCAACTTTCTTATTTTTCTTTGTATACCACGTTGATTTATTAAGAACACACCAATTTTATCATTTTCATTCTTGACAAATCTCTTTTCAATGTCAACCATGAATTCTTTAAACATGATAATCTTATCAGACATAATGTCCCTAAATGTTTCAATGCATGCAATGATGTTGGCATGTATAATAGTAACTGAATCAAGCAAAACAAGCTCACATAAATCTTCAAATATAAATCAAAATAATAAATTCAAATAAAAGTAAATCACATCTCAAGATATCAGTAGGGGTGTAAAAGAACAGAACGTTCGATGAACTGTTCGTGAACCGTTCGTATAACGTTCGTTTATGTTCGTTTATTAAGCTAAATAAACGAGTATGAACAAAATTTTTATGTTCATTTAATAAACGAATGATCACAAATAGAGGTGTGTTCGGTTCGTTTATGTTCATGAACAAGCTCGTTTAAAAGCTCGTTTATTAACTCGTTTATTTATTAATGATATTTTCTTATAAAAATATTAAAATAATATCTATGTGTATGTTTTTATTGTTTGTTTGTTTGTTTGTTTATTAATCATTAACATTGTTCGTGAACGTGTTCAATTATATGTTCGTGAACATGTTTGATTAATGTTCGTGAACATGTTCGATTAAGTTAAATGAATATGTTCGTGAACATTAAACAAACGAACATGAGCACACATAATTTTAAATAAACGAACACGAACAAAAATTTGAAATTCTTAACAAACACGAACCGAACATAAAAACTTCAAAAATAAAAAAACAAACACGAACAAAGGTTTGTTCGTTCAAGCTCGGTTCATTTACAGCCCTAGATATCATACACTTTATTAATATTTCATCTTTGGACAAACTATTAACTTATTAGTGTTTTTTTGTTGTAGTAATCAAACATTAACACTAAAAACATATCAAATAATAAATATTTATTTAGACCGATTTATTACTCACATGTAAAATCGAATAATGGTCACATGCTTATTACTACTGTGACACATATAATTTTATTATAATGGTTTCATAATGAAACACAACATCGCATATTAACCCTAATGTTTTAGCAATTTTATGAACATTTAAAATTAAATAATAATAATAATAATAATAATAATAATAATAATAATAATAATAATAATAATAATAATAATGCTCAATCAATTCATGTGATTTCCAATAAACAATAAACATGCATAATAAAACAATTTTTATAGCAAAAAGTTAAAGGTTTTAATCAAGAATTTAATTACGTAAATATTTATCAAATATCAATAAAAAATATTTATTAATAACAGCATCAAATTAATATTTTAAATCCATAAAATTTTAAGAACGAATCAATCCAAACACAATAGATAATCAATTCGTTTTTAATGATTCAACATGATAAGACTTGGATATTACTTGTTAGAATCGTTAAACTCTCGATATAAAACTTAATAAATCAATATTTGTCATGTCAAATCTGTCATATCATATCATCAAGAATGAAACTAAATGTGGAAGCATACATAAATTTATTGATTTCTTGAAATCTTCGAATCTCCTAGTTTTGATATTTCAAATTAACACACAAATAATTTAGAGAAAATAATTCTCTCTTTTCTAAAGATGAGATGTCATAAAATTTACATATGTGTAATTTGGAAGATTATGACCCCAATTTATAACTTTTATACATTAACCTTATTTTTTAATCAGTTTATCACCAATTAAAAATTAAATTACTGAGTATCTACATATATTTAACTCATATTTTATTTAATAATTAAAGTCTAATAAATTTTAATAAAATTAAATCATTTTTAATTTAAGCTAATTAAAATTTCACCAACTCCAATTGAATCGGTTCTGTAAATTCCCTTTATAGTGGATCTTTTGTTTACTAGTTCTTTGCATGTCTATTGTCAGTAGCCACGGGCGTGTTGAGGCCCTTGGGGAGGTTTTTTAATCTATGACTTCTTTTTTATAATAAAAATTTATGTTTTCTTTTGAATTTTTTTAATAATTTTATTGCATTTCTTGATTTTTTAAACATATATTTTTATATATTTTTTATTTTTTTAAATTAATACTAATTTAAAATAAGGTATAAACTAAATTTACTATTATTTTTAAAAATTCACTTTAGCATTCTATAACAATTTAATGGAGAAGTGAAAATATTAAATGTTAAGAATATTAATAATGAAACTCAAACTTTTTATAATAAACGATAAAATAAAAGCAGTTAAATATAATTTATCCAATAATTTTAAAAATCAAACTAGATCAAATACAATAAATAATGATCTCTCTTGTCAATTTGATCCTTTTTAAACAATTTATCTCATTCGTAATCGGTCACCATAAACGGTGTGTTTTCCATTGAGGTGGAAAATTATTTTTAGGTTAAAAGTGTATTTTTTTTTTTTATCATAGAAACAATCAATAACATTTGGCTTTTGTAGTCAAAACTGTGGTCAAAAAGTATTTTTAAATGAGATTTAAATATTTTGATTTTTACGTTTGAAAGTGAAAATTATTAAAATTTTATTATTTATATTAATTATTTAAAAGGCATAAAATTAATTTATAACTTATATATTATTATATTAACTTATTTAATATTTTATGTATCAATTAATATTCAATTATTTAAATGCCATTTATTATGAGAGAGTTTTACTTGAATATCATCTCATTTCGAAGAAAATTATACTCAAACTTTAAAACGAATAAGATCACATGTGATTTACCAAAATATTTATTTAAATATTATTTATTATTATATTTAATTTTTTAATGTATATATAATCAAATTTTGAATAAGAAATTGGGCAACATGGATAAAAGTGTAAGTTGATAAAAGAGTTTCATATGTTGATTAAAAGATTTAGGGTTAATATATATATCGCCTCCTAAACTTTTTCACTTGTACCTAGTTAGCACTTACACTATGTTTGGTTGAGTGTAATGGCTATTTCATTACAGCTCAATTCAATGGACCCACCACATTCCTTTGTTTGGTTGGATGAAATATTCATTACTGGTGTATTCCATTACAACCTTATTGTAATACCCTTATACTTGATCCACACCCGATACAAGAGTATTACAAACGAAGTCCGAGAAGCGAAATCGAGTTTAATAAAATTTTTCTTTCAAATGATGTGTATTTAAATCATTTTATTCAAAATATCACAAAATAATCAAGTAAAATCAAAACCGAGATTTAAAACAATTTTTAAAATAATAAAATATGATTTTTGGTTCAAAACAGGGTAAATTATCGATACTAAATAATTGGTATCAATACTTTTTATAAAATATCGGTACCAAAAGTAAAAATCGAGACAACCAAGGCATTCTATCAAATTGGTATCGATACCTTTTCAGAAGTATCGATATTCCTCAAAAATATCGGTATTTTTCTTCAAAATCGAGACAAGAGGGCATTCTATCAATTGGGTATCGATACCATCTTAAAAGATATCGATAATTTTCATCAATATTGTATAAAAATTTCTTTTAAACTCAATAAAACCCTCTTGTAATAATTCCAACTCAAATAAACTTTTAGAAACAAATATAAAACATAAAAATACACATAAAAAGGCTCTTAATAAAGCTCAAACCCAATTTTTAAAGTATTTCTTCAAATACATAAAAATTACCCCACTGTACATGTCATTTCACACAAAATAAATATACATTGTCTTGTAATCTTCCAATGTTGATGAGATTTGATGAGAGGCACCTAATCCAATCTTAGCTTCTCGAAGATCTTGTACCTACGTGTTGAATTAAACGCGTTAAGTCAGTGAAGACTTAGTAAGTACAACAAGAATAATTAATCAACTCTAAATTTCTTATAACTCATTTCAACATACATGTGAATATTCATTCATATAAAATACATACCTTTCACATATATATTATTTAACTTCTCTTGTTATCACATTATACACATTCATCCACTTTTTACAACTTAGCTATTTTAGCCTCTTTAGCTTACTTAGTTTTATCATCATTTGATTATTTATACACATATAGTACTTACCTTTCATGTGTTCATCGTTTCACTTACCTCAATGTCACAATTTGCACATTCTTTCACTTTTCACAATTTAGCCTCCATAGCTTTCTTAACCATAGTTCACTTAACTTATTTATCCACTTGGCCCATAGTAAACTTCTATAGAACCTATTGGATAAACGGAACAAACGAAGAGTACCGAAGTACTAAACAGAGAGCACATAAGTGCTGGGTAACAGAGAGCACACAAAGTGCTAAACAGAGAGTATACAAAGTACTGAGCACACAAAGTGCTAATCAGAGAGCACACGAAGTGCTAATAACAGAGAGCACAAGACGTGCTAAACAGAGAGCACATACAGTGCTAATCAGAGAGCGCGCTAGTGTTCTTTAATGGCATACCACTAATATCACAACGGTTCTAATTCATCTACATGAGCATAATCTCATTTAACATCATTATTCACAATTTATTCATCACATTTACATTTCTCTTCACATATACATAACCATATATTTCTCACCTTTATTTCCTCAATGGCTTCCACAATATCACCATTTTATCATATAATCAATATTTATAATTAAACACATAATATTTCACATATACATTTTTCATCACATATATATCATCATATACCTCTTAACTCTTATTTTCACATTAATTTTCAAAGCTGTCCATTTGAGTCACAGTCACTAAATTATTTATATCTTGAGTTACAGAATTTGAAATTATTATCCACTTGATGTTCTAGAAACTAGACTCAAATATATTTCTACCATAAAAATTTCAGAATTTTTACTTTAGCCAATTTGTACAGAAAATTCTTCCAATTTACTCCTTCTCTGCAGCCTGACAGTTTTGACCTTTCCGTACTAAAAATTAATTATCTTTTAATACAGGGATCTAACAATGTTCCTGTCTGTTTCTTTTGAAAATAGACTCATTAATGATTTAACCAAATAAATTTCAGTTTCTAATATTTTTTCTACATTTTCCTATGATTTTTCAAAGTCAGAACAGGGGAACCCGAATCTACTCTGACCTTGTTACACAAAAACTAGTATATCTCAAAATATACCATTTCCTTTCTTTCACTGTCTCTTCCGTACGAAACTACACTCAATAAAATTTAATTACATGTTTAATTCGACCCTTAAATCTTTTTATACAATTTTTGGTGAATTTTCGAAGTTAGTCCTCTGATTCTGTCCAAACTGTTTTAATGAGAATATTTCCTTTCTCATGTTCCTTTGCACTAAGCTTCATTCAATCACACATAATCAACACTTATAATTAAACATATTATTTTTTTCATGATTAATCATATATATTAAAATTATAAACACTTTAAATTAATTATTTCTAAGTCTTTTAATACTTGTAGTACTTACAACACTTGTAGATAATCACTTGTATTCAACACTAATTTCCGTTTTCTTTCTCCTCCAAGACAAGTATGGATGCATTTCTTTTAACAATTGGATAGCTACTACACTTCTCTATTAATTTTATTCACTAATCTTGAAGAAATTTCGAAGAAACTAGCTTAATTGGTTTGTATTTGGTAAAAAGGACTAATTTGAAAGAAGAAATAAAAGTTGAAATGGTGGAAAAAATGGTGGTTGACGTGAAGCACAATGGCTGATGGCTTTTATAGCCTTTTCATCATTTCTTTTCTTCATTTCTCTAGATTTTTCTATCAATTTCTCTTTATAAAAATATCTTTCTTAATAAAAATGGTAAAATTGCTCTTTTAGTCCCTCGTCATTACCTCCAAAAATATTTTTCATCTAATTACTCTTTTGCCCCTCCTTAATCACTATAATTCCCATAATGACTCATAATTCATTTTTGGCTAAATTTCTATTTAGTCCTTCCTTCTTTCTCATCATTACTAATTAATCCTTAAATTTTTCTAATCTTCTTATTTTAGCTACATATTCTAATTCTTGACTCCTTCCCAATACTGTTCCAACCCTGGTTCAAAAATGCGGATGTTACACTTATGCAGAAAAAAAAACATTGTTTCCATTCCTTTCCCTCCCCACCGAATCCTCATTCCTTGTTAGACCTCTCCAATTTTACCCTCACCAAACTTCTCTCTTTTGTTTTTTAATCTTTCATGCACCAACTCAGACCAAAATAACAAGCAGAAGGAGAGAGAGCAAGAGAAAAAAGGTACAAATTTCATTTTAGTTTGTTCTCTTATCGACAAATTAGTTTAGGTTTCATCTTCCTCTCTTACAATTTTAAATTCATCAATAGATATAACAAACCCTAAACCATCTTCAAAATGCTTGCTATTTGACCGACGTTATGGTTGGGTGTAAGACCCCTCAAATCTTCTCTCTTTATATCTAATTCTGTATGTAATTTTCTCTTTTTCGTTTTAAATTCCCAAAGAATTTATATTTTTATTCTTCATAATTGAGTTGCAGGTTTGATGAATGTAAAGACCCATCGGAAGAAGCTCTTGCTGCTGGCCGAGAATGTAGGTTTTCTCTCTTTTCTTCCCTAATTAAATCAAATATTAGCAATTGCTTTACTTAATCACTCTTCTTTTTTTGGTTTTTTTTCTTGGGGTTCATTTTTGAAAGGTTTTGCATAGTTCCTTTGACAAAAACTTTCTTGAAGACGGCTACAAATGCGGTAAGCTGTTGTACAAATTTTTATCTTATGAAGCTTCTGCATGTTATGTTTGTTGTATTGTATTGTATCATATCTATTATTGCCCTTTTATCACTAACCTACCATTATTGCCCTTTTATCACTCTTAGACTACAAAACTTTCTTAATAGCTTTCCTCTCTCGTATTGCTTCTTGCTGCCTCCGCACTAAATCCGTGTAAGTTGTAAAATACTGGAGGGAAACCCTGAGACAATAAAGATAGATGCATTATCCAACTAGAAGTTTGTAATTTATGTGCAATTTCCATTGTATGAAACAAAGCATATACCCTCTGAAATCTTCTATTGATTTGAAATTGTGCTTCTTCATAAAATCCTTGAGCTCTTCACAGAGTTTCTTCACAAGGCCATAGCCATGCATCATAACACCAGTACAGACCTACAAGCATATGCGATGATGATGATGAAAGCAAGCTTAAAACATATATGTTATTTCACTTAGTACATGTTTTAGTACATGAGTTAGTAATAAATTAATTTTAGTTAGTAATGGGTAAGCTTCCTTCTTCTTTTATTCTTCATTCACTTGTTAATGCTGGAAGCCATCTTTTTAATTTCCACTTTTTTTTTTCTTCTTCTAACACCATTTCTACCCACTTCGATTTCAATAGCATACTAATAATGGCAATATATTGTAAGATTTGTAGGTTTGAGATTGCGGGTATATTTCATGATTGATAGTTGGATGGGTGAAGATTTAAAAAGAAAAAAGAAGGATATTTGTTGAATTTAGAGGACTAAGTAAGTAGGTTATTGTGAATTAGAGCTATATTTTGCCAAGTGACTCTTTTGTTCACAAGAATTAATCCTGTTCAATTCCCTGCATATTTTTTAGCAATACATGTGATCTAAATATAGATTCTTTATATTGATTTTTTCACTTTATTCGTTTCTTCCGTTTTTCTCCTTTTTACTTTCTCGAATCATGGAAAAAGAGCCATTCACTCAACGATCAATATATTATTATTGAATTTCACACTTAATATTTTAATTGATTGGATTAAGCATGTAAAAGTATGGAATATCTCTCTTGTTTGTTATTTTTGTTTATTGGATTTTAAAGTGGAATTTATTGTTTTTGTTGCTTATTGGATTTCCTTCCCTTTAATGCAGCTATTTTTGAATGATAAAACAAAGCATTCTTTTTATATGCAATGTGATAATTGCCTTTTAAGAAACTTTGTTAATTACTGTATTAATATGCATAAGTTAAACATACTTTTCTATGGCTGTAATTGGAGACTAGATTTGAAAATTTAAGCTATTTTTTAGATATTAATTGGTTGATGGCTAGTTTTGATTGATTATAAACATAGCTGCCTAGCTAGCTAGCTATAAAGTTTTGTTAACCATTATGTTGAAGTGCTTGGTTTGATTGCTTTTGAAAGATAGCTAGGAAAAGATCTTTTTTATTTATTTTTTGACATTTATGCTTTAGGTGCTTGGGTGTTTTTTCTACTGGAATAACATACATGTGTCCTTTTGGCATAATCTAAGCAAATTGTGTCTACTTGAAATAATGATGGCTTGTCATATTGAGATCGTCTAGTTGGTGACCATAGGTTATGTTATGGTATTAATGATGATATTGTTGATATGAACAATAATCAATTAGGAGAATTAGTCAATGACAGGGTTCTTGAGGATTAGTTCTTGATTTAGGCATAGCTGATTTTGCAGTATATGGTTTTCTTCAACAGGATAATAAACTACTACAGCATCATTTCATTCCCCTCTATTGTTTTTTCTTCTCTAGTCCAAATAAGCAAACTGTCAAATATCAGTGTCTGTCGTGTACTAGGAATTGTGACCTAGGGTGACAAAAGGAGGGCTTTAGTTGTTGTTGGTAGGTCTGGCAAGAGGGTTGTTTAGTTATTATTTATCTTTTTGGGAGAGGTGGGGTGTGATTGGCTATGGCAGCCCAAAATTTATCTTGTTTCCTCTGACCATTTTACTTTTTTGCATGTTTTTATGTATATCTAAGGAACACCTTACAAGTTTATGAGAGCTCTTGATGCATGTTTCTGATTGACCTTCCCTTTTACATATTGATCCATTATATTTAGAAGAGTTGTGGTTGGAATATTCATCTCTACAATCTACACCTTACGTTACAACCAGAGAAGGTGACAAAGAGAAGAAGAACAACGACAATAAAGTGCAGTCAAAAGTCTCAAATTCATAAACAACACAAAGCTTGGCTTTTGCTTTTCCACAATGAGTTCATTTTTACCAAATCCCTTCCCTCAACTACTTAATTTATTATGTGATTTGAAGATATTTAACTTAATTTTAATTTGCCTTGTTTAAGATAGTTATGTCTGGCACTTCACAATTAATTGCTTCGTCTCAAAATTCTCAAGGAGTCAAAAGGAAATGGGTTCTTGAAGAAGATGCTGTGTTGGTTACCTGTATGGTCGAACTGCATAATATTGGCACCTTTAATGCAGATACGGGATTTAAGGTCGGTTATTTAAATGAGCTGGAGAGAATGATAGAAAATGTTTTACCCCATGCTATATTAAAAGCTAAACCTAATCTTGAATCGAGGATTAGGACATTGAAAAGGGATTGGGCAACTGTTTACGACATGCTCAGTGGAAGAAACAATAGCGGCTTTGGTTGGGACGAGCATAAGCAAATGGTTGTTGCTGAAGATGCTGTGTGGAACTCATATATAAGTGTAAGAATTATTTTTCCTATATTTTATTATCTTGTTTTGACCAAACTTATATCTAATGTGGATTATTTTTTTTTTTTATAGAGTCATAAAGCAGTTGGTCAATTCAGACATCGTAGTTTCCCTTATTATAAGCAACTTACTTTCATATATGCAAAAGATCGAGTCTTTGGGAATGATGCTCAAACAGTTGCAGATATTATTGAAGAAATAGATGCTGAGGATGTAGCTACTACAAATAACCTTGAAAAAGAAAACAATTACTATGAATGTGAAGATGATGTTTCCTTGGATGAGATGGATGTCTCGGCTAAACAATCGCAAACGTCGAAGCCAAACCAAAATGGTTCCACATCTTCAAAAAAGAAAAAAAAGATTTCTGATGGAAGTGACCAAATTTCTACTTCAATTATTGATGCTACCATATTTTTGGGGGAAAACATACGGACTGTTGAAATTGAATTAAGTAGGACTATTGTCTCTGAAAAAATGATTGAAGAAAGTGCTAAAAAATTATATTCGACCTTATGTAAAGTAGAAGGATTAACTGAGGATGAGCGATTTTGTGCGTTGAGCAAAATCCCAGACCATCCAACGCAAATGATCGTTTTCTTTAATTTACCTTCTTCTGTGCGATTGAAATGGGTGAGAAGATTTCTTTCTAGCCATTAAAAATCATGATTGTGTTGTTTTGTTAACTTTTTGTATATGTAATATTTGGATGGTAAGATGCCATTAATAGAATGTTGCAGACCATTGTAACTTTTTGATGTTATAAAATTTAACATATAGATTATGACATATAGATTTTGTTTAAATGTAAAATATAATTCTCAAGCTATTTATAATTCTAATATTTTACTTTTTAGTTTAGAAGATAATTAAATTATTTATTTCGCTAACGATATTTAAGCACATTAAATATGCGTTACAGTTTAAAATTAATAAAGTAAGTTATAGATTATTTTTCTAATATTATATATTATGATTTTTATTAATTCATATTTTAATAATAATTATATTAAGAATGTTATTAAATTATATACTATTTTATTAAATTATATTTAATAATAATCAAGTTAAAATATGATTAAAATATTTATTTTTTATTAAATTATATTTAATAATAATCTTATTAAAAGTTAACAACAATAACAGTAATTATCTATCTAAAAAAATTCTACTAAGGGTATTTTAGTCATTTAAGCTTTTTTCCTTATGCTATTACAACATCATTTCATTCAACCAAACACAAGAATACTATTACAGCTCTATTCCATTTCATTCAGCCAAATAACTGAAATACTAATTACAGCCCTATTCCATTACAGTTCTATTACATTACAGCTCTGTTTCATTACAACGAACCAAACGTGATGTTATTTTTTTTCCGACCTAGTTGGTACCCAAACTTGTGTTCCATCATATAGTTTGGTACCTCTAAAATAATATCATTAGTTTGTATTGATGTGATATTGATTGTCAATTTAATAATGACACGTGACAACCTCTCAGCACACCATACAACACACAAATAAAAAATTATTCTTAAAAATATATACTTTTTTCACATAAAAAATGAACCTAGACAATTCATTGTCAAGATTCATTTCAGATGTTCATTCTAGATGTGTTTTTTAGTAATTTTATGTATTTATAAATTTTTATAAACTATAAGTTTTTATATATTTATAAATTATATATTATAACTTTTATATATTTCCAAAATATTATTAGCCTTTTACATATTTTTAATTGCATATATAATTTTCTTTATGAATTTATAAATTCATATTTTATATATTTTTCAAAAATAATAATAACTTAAAACACCGGATTTCATAATAATTAAAAATATGTAAAATTATTAAAAACATATCTTGAATGAATCTAAATAATAGTATGCCCAAATTCATTCTTAATGTGAAAAGATTTTATATATATTTATTAATTGATACAGTTTTAAAGATTTTTTTTATTTACGTGTGTCATGTGATATGTTGAGAGATTGCTAGATTCATCGCTTAATTGGCTATTAGTGCCAGTTCAACACAAACTAATGATGTTAGTGCATAAGTATCAAATTATGCAATGGAATACAAGTTCATGTGCTAATTAAGCAAAAGAATAAGTACCAACTAAGAAAAAATGGAGAAGTTTAGGGGTAAAATATATATTAACCCAAGTTTCAGTACATCCAAAAATAAATAAATGAAAAATAAGAATATCTTATCTTATGGGTTCTGCCATTTCTCATTCTCGCATTTGATCCCTATCTTGTCGGTTATTTTTTTTTACTCTCCCTTCTTTCCTTATATCTTTCCTTTTTCTCGCTTTTTCTTTTTGCTCCCCCCTCCCCTCTTCATTCAGATCTTCAAAAGAAAAAAAAAAAAAAAAAAAAACCCTTCAAATTTCGAAGATTCTCCATATATTCGAAGATTCTCTTGATTCTCGACAAACTCGCTGTGATCGCCATCTAAACAGGTATTTAATTCTTGATCTGTATAGTTGTTGTGCCTGTTTCGGAAACCTTTTCTGGTGTAATTTTTTAATTTATTGGTTTTACTTTAATTAATGCTTTAATTTTAATGACTTTTAACTTGTTTTTGGATTATAGGATCATCCACCGTCTTTAATACTGTAAAAATAATTGATTTTTCTTTTAGTTTCTAAATTGGGAGTTCAATTGAAGGAACGAAACAAGAAAATGAACTGTAAATTTCCTTTTTAATATCTTCTCGTGAGGACATTACAATTTATGATGTTCACTTATTTGTCTTTATTGGGGGTAGGTGGTGAAAGAGGAAAGATGGTTTCGTTGCAAGGACCGGTGATTTGCCCAGCCGTTCGGAGCAAACAATTTGGGGTTTACATGCCACCGGCGAACGGGCCTTTCCTGAGGGCAAAATTGTATAGAAGTGATATATGGGGATATCGAGGGATAACTGATGGAAAGAATAAGGCGCGTGCTATTTTTCGTCAACTCAAATTACCTAAGTGCAGGGCCACGGTGCAGTGTAGTTTCAGTTCATCTTCTGATGGGAATGGAAGCATGGCTGAGAATTTCAATGAAAATGATGAGGACTATGTAAATTCCAGTGTGCTTGAAGCTGGTATGTGGATGCTAATTCAACAACTACTATTTATTATTGTTCATGCCTTTAAATTCTATAATTGTTGGATATATGGTTGTTTTTCGTAATTGTTTTATATAGTTGAGGTCAGGAGTGGAGCTGATGGATTCATGATTAAAATGAGGGATGGTAGGCATTTAAGATGCGTCCATAACAATCCTCAAGGTAGGCATCTGCCGGATTATGCACCACACCCTGCCATCGTTCTGAAGATGGAAGATGGGACCGGTCTTCTTCTCCCAATCATTGTTTGTGTGTGATCTTACATGATTCCAATCATTTGGCTCCATATGTTACTTTCTTGATTCATATTTAACTTGAATTGTGGTTTTAATTGCAGTGGAGATGCCAAGTGTGTTGCTCATGGCAGCAGTGCGCAATGTCCAAATCGTATGTTATTGTTTTCTCTCCCCCATTCAGTCACGGCTTTTTCTCTTATTTTTTTTTTTTTTGCCCATTTTCTATGTATTGAATTTGGAGTTTGGACTTCTTCATTACTTGCTTTTGTATCAAATGCTGATGCCAATAATGTTTTTGCCATTGACTCCAGGCTAGACCAACCATGTATCAAGTAGTAAAGGACATGATTGACAAGATGGGCTACACGGTATGATTCCTTCTCTTTTACAGTTCTCGTCTCTTGATATCTTATTTCATATTGCCACTATGATTACCAGAGGATGCCATCTTATTTTTCAACATGTCTTTAATCCTTTGAGATCTGGGTTCTGAATTTGTGATATCTATCTTGTCGTTCTCAGGTAAAGCTTGTTAGAGTTACTAAAAGAGTGCATGAGGCCTATTTTGCTCAATTGTACCTCACAAAGGTATGTATCTACTTCAAATGGGACTTCTATTCATTCCTTTCCACTTTTAGTGCATTTGTCTGACTTGTAACTCTGGGATATTCTTGTAGACTAGTCTTGACTGACCATGTGGATGTCCTAACAGGTAGGTGATGAGTCAAAGTCTGTCATTTTTGACCTTAGGCCTTCTGATGCCATCAACATTGCCGTGAGATGCAAGGTACCCTTTATGTGTAATTCTCTAGTTTTATTAATTTGTTACCAAATGGTCGTTGGAGCATTTGATAGTGGCAGTAGAGTATCTCGATTGTAACTGTTTTAGAATTGCATCTACCAGGTTCATCAAGTACTACATATATTATGAGGAGGTCTTAGGTGGATGCTTTAATAATCCTTGTTGAAGCATATTTAATTATTGAACAAGTGATTGTTTTGATTTCATGCTTTAAAATCTTTGGTAGACAGAATTTTCTAACAGCTAAACATGTATAAATGATTCATAATGCTGATTGATAATTTCAAATACTGTGTTGATCAGAAAGAATACTGAAGATATGGTTTTGGATTCTTTCGCATGTCTATGCCAGTTCAATGATTGAGTTCCAAGGATCTCTCAAAATATGTTAGGCCTAACAATGTTAAAATTTCTTTCCTCTTTCTAGTAGTACTCTATTACCTTGGAAAGTGGTAATGATACTGGAAAACCTTCTCATTGTTGATCGATATGATGACATAAATGCTGTATCCTTTATAGAGAAGCATTCTTGTTGCTAACTACGCTTTTGCAATGACCTCATATTGGTTCTACCATTCTTTTTGGTTTTCTTGGTCACCTAAACTAGACTGTTTAGTGAATATGGTTTAAACATAAATTTTCACATATCTATTTTCTGTGTTCAATTTCTAGGTTGATTAAATTAAGATATGCTCTAAACATAAAATTCATATACCTAATTTTCTGAATACTTTCTGGGATAATTTAATTCCTACTTGAATGTGGAAAATTTTCAGAAATTATGACATTGGAAACATATTGATACACTGTGCAGGTATCTGTACAAGTGAACAAGTACTTGGCATACAGTGATGGGATGCGAGTGATTGAATCGGGGAAACTATCAATGCAGTCTCCAGCTTCAAATGGGATATTATTCACTGAACTGGACCGGTTAGTCTTGAAACCTCTCTGGAGATAGTTTTTGCTTTCTTGATTGAATTTGACATGTTAATACTTGCACAAGATTCTTAATCTAAAATGCCAAATGCCTTGACTTATGGTTTCAGGCCAAGTGGTCAGCATTGTCTTGATACAGAGGAATTTAATATGGTCTGCAAATTAAATGAGGCTATCAATCAGGAACGCTACAAGGATGCTGGTACTCGTCCTCTCACTCTCATCATCCAATAACCCCTGACCTAGAGTTGAGTTTTTTTTCCATTTTTTATGGAAAAAAAAGAGCCGAGTTCTTTTAGGTTGCTTGTCTCACTGACAGTATCCTTGATTTGGAGATTATTTTGATGAATTGCTTTTAAGGATGGCAGCAGGTCGCATATTTGCAAGTTTTGTTAATTTTTAATATGAAATCTGAATGTGTAAATTTGCTTTAAAATCCGGATTCATTTATTCTTCACATTAAAACCGAGTAATACTATTTTAATTTGAATTAATTAAATAATATGCCAGATATTTGCTTTTAGTAAGGTCAAAAATAATTTTTAAATAAAAAATTTGAGGAGTAAAGTGAATGATGGATTGGGATTTTGGATATCCAAATCCAAATCTATTGATGCAAAAAGTAAAGCGGATTCAGGAGAAGGATATCCAAGTCTAAATTTGTTATTAGTAAAAGTAGAATGGATTCAGATAATGGATTTTTAAGGGTTAATATTCACACCCATCCTAAATCTATTGTGTATAGTAATTAGAATATTCGAATTTGCATTATCGGAATCCAGTAAAAGTAATTTGGATATTCACCAATATCTGAATATAGATTATCCATTGTCATCCCTAAATTTGCTATCACTATAGGCTGTAGCCTTTGTCTTCTATCCTAAGAGTAACTCTATATCTATTTTAATTGTGAACCATGATAAAGTAAATGTATTTGTTGGCTGGATTTTAATTATGTCAGGGCCAGATCTTAAGATAGTTGGGTATCTATAAAGAGATGCGTAGTGAACTATAATTGTAACATGACCTTTCTCATCTATTTTCTTTTTCTGCATGATTTATTTTCTCCTGTTAATATCTTAATGATCCTAGTCTGATGCCCCCTGACAGCTGACGTGAGAGACAAACTTCGTAAATTCCGGGCTCAAAGGAAGCTGAGGAAATATACATAACAGGTGATATACTAAACCCAAATTCGAGTGAATCCTGAAGGTCTAATGGAGTTCCATAGTGGTCTCAGGCTCCCCCTTTTCCCTTTTCCCATTTTCTGATTTTTGACTTGGAGCAGCAGTGAATTGACAGTAAACAAGTTGTTTATTTTTGTCTCAGTTGCCCCTGGTGACTTCAATTGTAAATAGGAATTATTATTGGAAGCTGATAAACTGGATGGTGGCTGGCTACGTAGAGCAGCAATCAGTTTTCTTAATCTTCTGCCAAATATGCATGTATGTATGTAACTATAACTGAAATCTGTGAATATATATATGTACAGTACAGATGCAGTTTAAAATTGGTGATGTACTGTCTTATATGTTTCAGCACGTTGATTTATGCTTATCATTTTATCATTTAGGACTGAATTTGCATATTCGTGTTTATTTTTTTGGTAAATTAGTTTATGTATAAAATATTATATATTTATATAAATTTTAAGGCATTATATTGTGTAATTTTACATCATGTTTAAAATGATAAGGTGTCCTAATGTTCTATTTTTCTTACAACCAAAGACCAGGATTTTGGGTGGTCATGGTGGATTTCTGTTCAATAAATTTTTATAGCGATTTTCTGATAATAAGAAATATGTCGTAGCTAAACTGTAAGTTGAAGAGCCATCACATCAGTAGAAAATGAAATTCTTTATTAGGATTAATATCACCCATCGAAATTTCACAAGTTTAAAGTCTATATGAAAAAAATATAAAAAAATTTAAATTAATTAAAAAATAAATGGAAAATCATGTGATATTACTTTTTATTTAATATTAAAATTTATGTTTACTTATTTGAATAATATTTTTGAAAAAGGAATATAGTTGATGTTCATATAAACAGAACGACATGGTGAAAAGGATAAAACTTTTGGAAATGCTAGTGTATATTTTATTTACCATGAAAACAGTAATGGTATTGTAAAAACATTTTAAATATAAAAATAAGTTAGAAATCTAGCCTACATTTTCAAGGAAAGTAGCTCACCCTTTTTGTCCATTGAAAATAGTTAAATACAACATGTGACTTTTATATTTAAAAATAATATTTTTTTAGAAAAAAATTGAACACGTCGTATTAAACGGTGGGTTAAATATAGAGAATCTTTTACTTTAAAAGGAAAAAGATTTTTTTTTAAAAAAATAATATTTTTAAATTAAATGATATGTTAAATGTTATTAACATGTTGAAGCCGACTTTAATTTTTTTTTTTTTAAATAATTTTTAAGCTGAAAAAGTACCATCATAAAAGGAAAGTATTACTATCTGGAACTATCATGTTTGACATAACTGGTTAAAAAACTGGTTTATATTTTAAAATAAAGGTAAACTATAAAAATAATTATTTATGTTTGTCTCAAATTATATTTTAATTATTTGTATCTGAAATATTATGTTTTAATAATTTTTGTTATCGTTTTGTTATAAAGTGGTCATCTGTTATTAAACTCTATTATTTTTCTAACGATAATCTTACGTGACTGTACAAATAGGTTTTAAATATCAATTTAAATGTCTAATTATGTTTTTTTTTTCAGTTGTAATTAATTTAAAATTTTTAATTAATTAAATATATTTAATTAAAAAATTATTCTCATCTCAACTGGACATCTAAATTGGTATATAAAATCTATTTAGACTGTCACATAATATTATCGTTAGGAAAGTAACGAAACTACAATAGAATGATCACTTTGTAACAAAATGATAACATAAACGATTAAAATATAACATTTTAAACATAAATAATTGAAATGTAATATGAAGCAAATAAAAATGATTATTTTTATAGTTTATTCTTAAAATAAACTGGAATTTTAAATAATTTATTCTAAATATATTTGTATTTGAAATTTAAAAGCAGAGGATAAAAATTCAAGGAGCCGACAGAAACTAGTTTCAAGTCAGCGAACTCCCGCCAAGGATATCAACACATGACAGCTGTGGTATTAAGCCACCTGTCGACTTTTCAATAGCGGAACCCACCCTTCCAACGTTTACAAGCAATCGATAACGGACCCAGTGTCCCTACACCCTATCCCTTCTCCCTCTCCTCTGCGTTTCGTATCCGCTCATCTGTCGTTTGCTTCGCTCATAACTAAATGACTTCTTCTACTCATTACAATTTTCCTTTTACGTTTTCCCATGTTTCTTTGTTTGTTCATGCGTGTCTAAAGCTTCAGCTGCCACCTTAATTCCGAAGATCTAGCTCTAGATCCCGATAGTAGTCTTCAATTCTGCGTTACTCTCATTGATCCTTCAAGCATGTCCGGTCCTCTAGATCGTTTCGGCAGGCCCTGTATGTGAATTTCTTTATTGTTTTTGTCTTTCCTGTTTTACTAATAACTTGATGGTCGTGAGTAGCGTTTTTGTTTTTATCAGTTATGAATTCTAATTACTGTCTCAATCGTCGGTTAATAATTTTGTACTTATTAGTTTTCCTGATTCATGCTTGCTGTTACTTTTGTTTAAGTCCGTTATAATTGGAATTAATATTTCAGCAAGTGTCCTTCTAAATTCATCTTGATTCCATTGTGGATTTTTCGATCATGTATGTAGGTTTTGAAGGTAATAATGATGAAAGAAAAGATAGGAAATCGGATTTCGAAATCTCGGAAGATGATAAGAAGACTAGAATTGGGAATCTTAAGAAGAAAGCAATGAAGGCGTCGAGTAAATTCAGACGTTCTCTTAAGAAGAAAAGTAGTAGGAGGAAAAGTGATATTTCTGTTTCGATCAAGGATATCCGAGATATCGAGGAGTTGCAGGCTGTTGAAGCTTTCCGTCAGGCATTAATCGCTGACCAGTTGCTTCCTTCAAGGCATGATGATTATCATACGCTACTGAGGTAGGCTGCGATTTTCGCACTGGATAATTGGTGATGCTAGATTGATTTAGTTTACTCTGTTCTTAAGGAAAATTCTCTCTCTCAAACGGTGTTTTCATGCAGATTCTTAAAAGCAAGGAAGTTCGATATTGAAAAAGCAAAGCACATGTGGGACAATATGCTTCAATGGAGGAAGGACTTTGGAACTGATACTATTTTGGAGGTGATCTCATCTTATTGCAGGAATACTCAACATCTTTTATGGGATGTTTGTTAATTACTGCATTCAATAGTTGATTCTTAGTCTTGAGGACATAGGAACATAGCTAAATTTGTTTTTTTTTTCCTACTTGTTTATTCACTTGTTCTCTGGTTTCATATGGAGCAATGCTGTCTCTAAAAATATTTGATATTATGATTTAATCAGGATTTTGATTTCAATGAGTTGGATGAAGTGTTGAAGTACTACCCTCAAGGTTATCATGGGGTGGATAAGGAAGGAAGACCTGTTTACATAGAATTGATAGGAAAGGTTGTACCTGATAAGCTCATGCGAGTTACAACTTTGGAACGGTATGTAAGATACCATGTGCAGGAATTCGAGAAGTGTTTTGCAACTAAGTTTCCGGTTTGCTCCATTGCTGCAAAGAGACACATAGATTCCAATACAACTATTTTGGATGTTCAAGGCATGGTATGTTTTGATGCTGTATTTTAGATTTTGTAGTCTTCCATGGCATCATTTTATGTTTACTGCATTTACATGTTGCTCATCCCCTGTCATTTTTTCTTGTAGGGTCTTAAAAACTTCAGCAAGTCTGCACAAGATCTTGTTAGGTGTCTGCAGAAGATTGATGGTGATAACTATCCTGAGGTAGGTACATTGTCTCAGTTGCTAATGTGTTCAGATGTGTTATGAAAAATGGCTCGTTGTTTCAGCATTGACAGAAATCTTTCAGGGACCAAAATCAAGGTTATCCCTTCTAATTATCTTCTCTCTGCAGACTCTTTGCCGAATGTTTATCATCAATGCAGGTTCTGGTTTTAAGATGGCCTGGAAAGCTGTCAAATCTTGTCTTGATTCCAAAACAGCTAGTAAGATTAATGTAAGTTCAATATTTTCTATAGTTTGGCCTTTTAATTTTCGTTGTAGTTTCTACTCTTCTCAGTCAACAGAATTTACCACATTTACAAAAATTCTCTCAGGTTCTTGGTAGCAACTACCAGAGTAAGTTGCTTGAAATTATTGACGCAAGGTAACTAAATTTGTTTGTTGCATATATGTTGGTTAGTTCACATTCAATTGTATTGTCAACTAAAGTTCTTGATATCAATTAAATTTAGTGAGTTACCGCAGTTTCTGGGAGGTAGCTGCACCTGTGCCAATCAGGGAGGTTGTATGAGGTCTGACAAAGGTCCCTGGAAAGACCCCAACATATTAAAGGTCTGATTACGCTGTGGATAAACTTGTTCTGATTGTATGATCCCTTTCTTTCTCAGTGTTATCTCATATATGTTTTAATAATATGACTGAATGTTTTCATAAAGATGATTGCCAATGGTGAAGCGCTATATTCCAGACAGATTGTGACGGTCTCAAACAGCGAAGCAAGGGTAATTGCCTATGATAACCCATGTTAGAGTCACTAGATTGTCTTTCACAGTGCATCTCATTTATTTATCATCCTGTGTCAGATAAAGAGTAGCGACACATCTACAGCTGAATCAGGATCTGAAGTGGAAGAAACTGCTTCTCCTATGCCAACTAAAAGCTATTTACATCCTCTATTGGCTCCTGTCAGTGAAGAGGTATGTGCTTGCAAATTGCAATGAATGATTTTTGGCATGAAAGGACGTCATTCATTACATTCCAGATTTTTGAAACATCACCTAGTACAAGGATGGTCTTTTCGTCTGTGCAAGAGTGCTTTCACTGGATAAAATAACACTTAGATTCTCATGATATAAATTCTTAAATCTTGAACTAACAATGATGTTTGTATAGGCTAGAATGGCTGGTAAGGCAGTCTCTGCTGCCGGTTTATTGGAGTGTGATGAATGTGTTCCCATGATTGACAAGGTTGTAGATTCTGAGTGTGAGATACAAGTATCATCAAATCAGAGTCCATTTACATCTGAAGGTTAGCAATATGAGTTGTTGCCTGTTCTTTTAATTGACCAATATGACTGGTGTGTACAGAAGAAACTATTTTGCGTACTGCATGTCTTCTCAGCTATAAATTGTTCGTTTATATTGGAACTTTTACTGAAGGATCATCCTGAATTTAAATATATGCTTTAAGTCAAATTTTGTTGCCTTCTAAATGGTCTTGCAACAGTTTGTTTTACGTCAAGATTTATTGAGAACTATTCGGCACCAAAAGAAACAGTGTTTCCGAGCATTGGACATTTTGTCTTCTTTTTTCCTCACTCTCATTTTAAAAGCTTTTAGCTCACCATAACAGATTTAATCACATTATGAGAACAGTGTAATCAAACCAGAGCTTGACAATTTCTTGCTATATTTTCAAAATACCTGACTTTGATAAAGTCCTTTGGCTTCAATTGCAGGGACTCCTATGTCACTGGAAGAGCATACTCCAAAAGGAATCTATGGTCATATCACTGCTTTAGTTATTTCCTTCTTGACCCTTTTTTCTCTCATCCGAACAATGGTGCTGCATCTGATGAAGAAGCCGAGTGTAAGTGATTTGACATGTAGCATTCCTGACCAGCATGTTGAATCAATGTTCAAGGACGAAACTCGTCCTCCTTCACCTGCTCCAAGGTTTACAGAGGTAGACCTTGTGTCATCTGTTGTAAGAAGGCTGGGTGATCTAGAAGAGAAGGTTGAGATGCTACAGTCAAAAAGATTTAAGATGCCTCATGAGAAAGAGGAGTTGCTGAATGCTGCTGTTTGTCGTGTGGATGCATTAGAAGCAGAGCTAATTGCTACAAAAAAGGTAATTGTCCTCTATCCAGCTTGAGCACAAATGATTTCTTCTATACCACCACCAAGTTGTGACTAAACTTGTAAAAACCATCAATTTCAAGCCTTTCTATCTTGATCTAGGTGTCATGCTCCTTTTATTAAATGACTCAAGCCTGGTGTTAGAGCAATGTTGATATAGCTTGTTGTTTGATTTATGGTTTCTATGATGATGAATTGTTTCTTCTTGGTGATGGGAGTTTTTGATGTGTGGTACTGATTGCGGTTCTAATTATAAGTAGGCTCTCCATGAAGCTTGGATGCGGCAAGAAGAACTCCTGGCATACATAGATAGTAAAGAAGAAGCCACGTTTCGGGTAAGTCAAAAGATATATATCAGTATATGCGATGTGAATGATTTTAATTGGTTAGATAAATGATTGTATGTGTAACGTGTTATATGCTTGAATGCATGCATGCATGCATGATGCAGAAAAAGAAGTTTTGCTGGTAAGATGAGAATGAGGGTGGAGTAGCAAAAAGAAATGGCATTATATTTGGATCATCACTCGATACATTGTATACTCATAGTCATAGAAGATGGATAACAATCTTCCTTACGGAGGCTTGTGTGATATATATATATATATATCAGTGTCTCAAACGAAATGCAATGTGAAAATAAAAACACCAAAACATACAACACAGTACATAAATATGCGCCTATGTTTCATTGGCTGGTTATTGTTTTTGAGGTTTATTCCACAAGTTTATTGTAATATATACTCAAAGAAAATAAATACCACCTTTTCATTATTTCATATTCTGATTTCATATCACCTACTTACAGAATGAGAAATATGAAACTGTAATTCAACGTCATTTTATCCTTTTTTAATATAGGAATGATAAATCAATTTTTTCTTTCTGATTTTTAGTGTTTTTAGTTGGATTTGAATTTTTTAGGAGAAAAAAACTGAAAATCAAGAGAAAAAAAAACTGATTTTGTCATTTCCTTATTGAAAAGAGATAGGGATAATGTGGAATTACAATTTCATATAATCCTTTCTCCTTACAAGAGAATTGAAACCCGTTAATATAATTTTTTTATAAATTGATTGTGAATTGTTTTTATTGAATATCATTATCATCTGTTTAGGATAATAAAACTTTTTAACTTCCCATATCTTTTTCTTATGGTCATTCTGGCTGGCTTGCACTAGTATTTATTTTAACCTTGTATTTTTTCCTATACTCAAATTTTTTTTGGACGTTTTGATAATATTTGATTCAAAATTAGAATGATTAAATACAATTTGGAAAAATATTTAGCAACAACAGTATTACATATATATGTCAGTGTAGAAGAAGTAGACTTTGTTGTAAGGCTTAATACTTATTTTTGCTTTTCTATCATATATAAATCCTCAGTTTGAACTTTAAAATTTATTGGGGAACTTTAACATTGTACTTTTCTTCCTTCACCATATAGTTTTATATATCCCTAATGAATATGGATATATGCATGTCCAAGTTAATTTTGGCTACATTTTTTTTGAATAGTTCTATATTTTTTTTAATTTCAAAATAAATTTTCAACATATTTCTTTTAAGTTTTGATAGGATGATCTTGAACGTTTGTGTCCAAATTCATTCTAAAATGTATTTTTAAAAATATTGACTTTTAGGTTTGTTTTTGAAGTTTAGTTTTTATTAAATTATTTTAGAACTTTATTGTATTTTTTAGAAATTTTAGGAATTTAAATGGAATTTTGGCTTTTTTTACACGTAGTAATATTTGATTGAGTGAGGGTATTTTTTTTAATGGAAATTATAGATGAGGTAATGAGGCAGATGAAAAGAAAATACAAAGGTCAAAGTGATGAAAAAATTTCTAGAGCATCAAATTAAGTTGTGTAATATTATTCTAGAAAGAAAAGAATTTGTGTATGTTAAAAAGGTCAAAAATAGGTATATTATTCTAATGTGCAGCTCAATCATGTGCTGGTAATATATGGTAGAATTTGTCATGAAAAAAGAATATATAACATTTTTAATTATTTTTTATTATTTATTAGTCAAAGACATGAAGGGTTAGGTATCCATAAAGAAATTAAAATGGGCAAGGCATGCGAGGCATTGTTTGATTAAATACCATATTTATATGTAAGCTAGGATGCCACGTGGGGATAAAACCTGCATAGACTAATCATAGGATGCCAGAACAAATCCGGCTTGTCCTACAACCTTACCCCCATTTGGGCTGAGTCTGCCCCTTACTCCAAGCCAAAAGCACAGGGTTGCCAACGATGACTCAAACTTCTACCATCATTTGTTTCCCCTTCCAAAATACCAAATTATTATTTTAATTTTTTGAAAATTTTAAATTTACAAGTTAATTTAATTGTAAAAATAAAATAAAATTTTACTGAATTTTGTGAAAGTTGTAGATTTAGTTCTTTGTATTTTTATTTAATCAAATTTAGTTCTTATATTTTTTGAATTGATCAAATTTTAATCTTAACCCAAACTATAACAATTAAATTTGTTTAGCTAAGTTTTTATACTTTTTAAATTTTAAAAATTCAGTTTTAACGCAAATAATAATTGAATTTATTAATTAAGTTTTTAATGAGTAATATATGGAAATAATACGGTGATATGATTTTACAAATATGATATTATGTTTGATGCATCGAATTTTAGAAATAATAAAACTTTACTTAATGAATTTAACGGTTATTATTCGATAATAAAGGTGATCATGGGTTGGGCTACTCGGCTCGGCCCAAAGGCTCGCCCGAAAAATGGACGGGTTTGGGTAAAAATATAGACCCGAAAAATGAGTTTTGACAAAAAAATGAGGCCCATTTTTAAAATGGGCCGAACCTTGTTTTTTATTTTCTTGACCTGAGCCTGACCCAGCCCGGATTTATAATAATAATTTTATTTTAATTTTTAATATTAATTTTTTTTACTTGTAATAATGATTGAATTGAAAGATAAAGCAAATAAAACAAAAAAAAATTCTAATAAAACGATAAAAGCATGCAATACGTGCAAACAAATTTGACAAAGACAAAACAAATCCCCCAAATATCGGTTTGCTCCCTCAACCTCCTAATAGTACTCATTACTGACTAATCTTACGTCTAAAGGTCCATCTCTTCTCTTCCACTAGATCATCCAAATCTCATCAATTGCTTGTCAAATCCATCCAAAAAAAAAAGGACTAGCAGCTTCTCTCTCAGCTTCTCTGTGCATGGATATTTAAATTTGACAAAGGTAAAACAAATCCCCCGAATTTCATCAATTGCTTTTCAAATCCATCCAAAAAAAAAAGTTAGCTCTCTTGTTAACAAAAGTCAGCTTTTGTGTTTTAACTTAAAATCAAACTAATTATCTCGTTTATTTGATACCCTGCGTTTTGATATTTGAATAATGAAAGTTTTCAATTTGTAAATCTTCTAATTTTCTGTTTGTTTATGTTATTTTGCTGTCTTTTTTATTATTATTTGGCATCCATTATTAATATTATTTGGATATTATAGAAATTTGGTTTTATCATTAATTTTGCTACTATTTTAGTTGTAACTATCTTAATATAAAGGGTGTTTATTGTATTTTCAATTTGTTTATTGTTTTACGAATTGTTTTAATATCGTTTTTAATTTGTTTGTTGTTTTAATATTTGTTTTAATATTTTTAAGTGTATTTGATATATCATATTTTAAAATTATTTATATAATAAAATAATCTTAAAAAAAATTAATATGGGTCAGGCCAGGCCGGGCTCGGGTTTAACTATTATAATATGGGTCAGGCTTGGACTAATTTTTAGGCCCATTTGTCGGGCCGGGCCGGGTCTAAGCCTAGAAAATGAATTTAAAATTTTATTGAAACCCGGCCCGAACTCAATCCAACCTGGCCCATGATCACCTCTATTCGATAAGAACTAAAAATTTAAAATTTGGAAAGTAAAGGATTAAAAATGATAAGATAAAAGTGGCTATTTTACTCAAATAATCCCAAAAAAATTGATATTTACATAAATAACATTGATTAAAAAATAATCACCTAAATGACTTAATAAACAGTAAAATAGAGCTTGGAGACATTAATGATTGACACCACAATGACTTTTGACCTAATCATTGCCTAAAGATTGTGTCAGAGCTTAAAAAAATAATTTTTTTGAGTTTTGGAACTTCAATGACCTACATCAAGATATTTTTTTCACATTATATCATATTGATATATATTTATATCAATATTTAAAAAATTTTGAGATGTTGAGACTTTAATGGCGAACACCAACTTTTAAAAAGAAAAAGAAATTGCTGCACATAGTCCCGGCCATTGGCCGAACCTGCAAAAAGCAGGCTTGAAGCCGACCATTGATGGGCAGAACCTGAACTAGCAAATTCAAAAGTTGTGCCATAACTAATATCCAATGGAATTAGCAAATTCAAAAAGCAAAGTGTTTTGTTTTACCAATTTTTGCTTGGGATTAATTGATATTAATTAATCAAAAGTTGTGACATAATTAAAATCCAATGGAATTAGCAAATTCGTAGGGTAATATCAGGCTTTAGATGGGAACAAGGGTTAGTGCCTAGCTCTTATCATTATTTAAAAGCTATCGTATCCTCCTGGATGCAAATTTAATTTCTTTTAAATTATTATTTGGTATTGAAGTTTTTCTTTGAATTAAAGTCAAGAATTTTGTATTGGGCCGAAATAATTTAAAATTTTGGTGTTAAAATAACTTGAATTGGATTATTAATTAGGAGGAGTAGAAAATGTAAATTTTATTTGGTTAAAATATGCCATAAATTTTTATATATTTTTTTTTGTAAATTTGAAATTTAATATTTATATATTTTTTTATGAATACATTTTTTATACATTTCAAATTTTAAAATTAAAGTTCAATTGTTAATTTTTTTTATTAAATTTATTGGTGTGGCATTTTGAAATAAAAAAAAAAACTCATTTGGTAGCCATGCAATTAAAAATTGACATTGTAATGAATTTGAATTTTACAAAATAATTTTAACAGTATTAATAGTTAAACTTGAATTTTGAAACGTGAAAGTCGGACTAAATTCTTAGAAATAGAAACACAAGGACTAAATTTTAAATTATGAATAGTATAGAGACTTATGGTATATTTAAACTACTTTATTATAATCAAGTAGTTAAAAGGATTAAATTAAAGTATTATATTTAAAGGAGGCTAGAATGTAATTAGACCAGTTAACGAGGGCCAAGTCACGCCCCTGCTTCAAGGGATGTTGTTCCACCTGTAAAAGTTTTCCAATTTTCTTGGAAATTTACTTTTGATATCCGAGTAAAATTTATCCAGTTATGTAAAAGTACCAGAAGCTTGAATTTTATTATGAATACAGTAGGTGAAAAAAATTATATATTAAATTCATAAGAAATAATATAAAAAAACAAATGAGATTTTAGTTAAAATAGTAAAGTTAAAGTATGTCTCAGTTTATATCATATCATATATATGTAATTTGTTTAGTTTATATAAAATATAAAAAGATAAAAACACTCTCATTGAAATATTTATTACTTTGTAAAAATAATAAATTTTTTGATGATTTTATAACTCAATTGAGGTTCAATTAATATGTGATATCAACTCAATCAAACTCTTACATCAATAAATAAGTTCGAATTGAGATGTATAATTCTGGTATAATAATAAATTTAATATTTAATGTTTACCTTTTTTTTCAATTTGACTTTTTTTTAGTTAAATTTAACTCTCAATCTTTTAAAAAGAGTCTAATTTAACCGTCAGCCTTTTAAAAAGAGTTAATTTACTATTTTATAATAGAAATACTAAGTAAAACATTAATTTTTTTAAACATAGCAATTATCATTACAATTCATGTATATTTCACGCTCATTTTGTTAAGAATTTTATGAACTTTTTATATTTATTTAATATTTGATAAATTTTAAATTATTTATTGATTTGACATATAAGACAATAATATCGTGTCAATAAAAAAGTACATGTTGACTTTCATGTGGATTGTCCAACCAACATCGTTAAAAAATTATGTTTTAATCAACATTTTTATAGAAAAAATGTCTTTTTAAAAAAGTTAAGGACTAAATTTAGATAAAAAAGGACTAAATTGATAAAAACATAAATATTGAAAACTTGCATTCATTTCGCCCCCTTTAATACAGCTCTTTGAAATGTTCCAACAAAATAGGTTAAAAATTTTTCTTTTGTCCAATTGTTGTTATTAACAACAATAGTCATAGATTGTGCTCAATCATCTATAGTTTTTTCATAGTCTGATATAGGAATATTTGTAAGACCTAAATATATTCCTTTTTTAGCAACATTTCTTTTATTAAGATCATCTATCCTATGAGGTATAGGTTGATTAGACGATTCACCTAAATTTTTTGATTTTATTTCATTAAAAGCAATATTTTCAGTTTGATTACCAAAATTCTAGTTATATTATCTTTTTGTTTATATTGTTTATTAAAAGATCTTAAAAAATCATCTTTTAATAGATCTGAATCTATTTTCCTTTTTCCTTTAGGATCTTGATCTGTTTGATCTGTTTCCATAGGTTCAGGTATATCTATGTTTTCATCTTCATCTGTTGAAGAATTTTCTTCTTCAGATTCTTCAGAGTTATGACTTGTTACTTTTATATCTTCTAGATTTATATTATTATCTGAATTATTAGAACTACTACTACTATCTATAGAATCATAATTCAGCATATAGTGATAATTAAATAGTATAAATAAATATTTATGTTTTTTTATAAAATTATTCAATAAGTTTTAGATATTCTACTCTTTTATTTTTATCAGAAGTCTTGAAAAAATTTTCTTTCCAATGTTCTATAAGTTGTTTATAGGATTGAAAATCTTATCTTTGTTGATATGTATATTTTTTCTTATGTTTTTTATTTTTTGAAGATGTTTCTTCAGAAAAAGTGTCTTCTTTCTTCCGACAAAGCTAATATTATATTACTATTACCATAATATAAAGGTCCTAAATCTACTTCTTGTTCCATATTTTTATCAACAAGGACTTGTTTTAATTTACTGTAACTTCTGCTAACATATCTCTAGATTCGTTGTTCAAATCTAATTCAGTTGCTACTCCTAAATTATTTATTTGTTATTCTATTTTATTGATTTTATTGTATAACTTATGAAAATATATAGAGGTAAGATCTATTAAACTATTAAAACCTTTACTAATTGATGAAATATTAGTTTCGTTTTTAGAGTCTATACACATAACATGATTGCAAATTTTATCCTTATATAAACAGCCAGTTTCCATGAAATTTATCTTAGATACCTAAAACTGTCTATTATCTTTTATATTCTCTCACTTAAAATGCCAATAGTCCTAACACAGACATAAATAGGCAACAGTAAGACAGAATAACAAATATATGGGTTTTAAAATAAACAAGCATGAAAATAAACAAAATTGTGAATAAAAGATAGAACTTACCATAAAACTATGATATTATTCCTTCAGTAAACGTTACACTGTAACTCTGATATCAATACCAATATACAGAGGGTGATACGGAAAGGATGATGGATGATATTGAATATTTTACAAAAGAAATTATTACAAGAGAGTAGAGAGGATGGCTCAGAAAGTTTAGAGAAACTATCAAGAAGATTTTTAAGAAAACTCGAATACGTTGTTTAGGCTACCTCTTTTCATTTCATAGAAGAATTTCATAACTATTTTTAATAATATTTCAACAGATAAAGGTGAAAGCATAGATATACCTGAACCTATAAAAACTGATCAAACAAATCAAGATCCTAAAGGAAAAAGAAAAATAGATTCAGATATATTAAAATATGACTTTTTAATATCTTTTAATATCTTATGTTTTTCATTTTTTGAAGATGTTTCTTTAGAAGAACTGTCTTCTTCTTCGGACGAGGCTAATATTATATTAGGACTTGTTTTAATTTACTATTAACTTTTGCTAACAGAGGATCTTAATATATCCTCTTTGTATTAGTAATATAATATTAGCCTTGTCGGAAGAAGAAGACACTTCTTCTGAAGAAACATCTTCAAAAAAATAGAAAATATAAGAAAAAAATATACATATCAACAAATATATAACTTTCAATCTTATAAACAATTTATAGAGCATTGGAAATAAAAATTTTCCAAGACTTCTGATAAAAATGAAAGAGTAGAATATCTAAAACTTATTGAACAAATTTATGAAAAACATAAAGATTTATTTATACTATTTAATTATCACTATATGCTGAATTATGATTCTACATATAGTAGTAGTAGTTCTAATAATTCAGATAATAATTTAAATCTAAAAGATATAAAAGTAACAAGTCATAAATCTGAAGAATCTGAAGAAGAAAACTCTTCAACAGATGAAGATGAAAACATAGATATACCTGAACCTATGAAAACTGATCAAACAAAAATCAAGATCCTAAAGGAAAAAGAAAAATAGACTCAGATCTATTAAAAGATGATTTTTTAAGATCTTTTAATAAACAATATAAACAAAAAGATAATACAACTAGAATTTTTGGTAATCAAACTGAAAATATTGTTACTAATGAAATAAAATAAAAAAATTTAGGTGAATCGTCTAATCAACCTATACCTCATAGGATAGATGATCTTAATAAAAAAAATATTGCTCAAGGAGGAATATTTAGATCTTACAAATATTCTTATATCAGACTATGAAAAAACTATAGATGATTGGACACAATCGATGACTATTGTTGTTAATAACAACAATTGGACAAAAGAATTTTTTTTGAACTATTTTGTTGGAACATTTCATGGAGATGTGTTACAATCTTTAAGAAGATGAGAAGAATCAGAAAAAGGAAAAAAAACAAAAAAGGCAGATAATCAATCAGATTCAAACTCCCAAAGATGTATTAAAAGGATTAACTCATATTTTAAAAACAGAATTTTGTGGCTATACTGATAAAAAAGAACAAGATAGTCTATCTAGTTATGTGTTGTCAAAAATTAAATTATGTGATATAAGATATTTAGAAAACTTTTATAAAAAATTTATTCATGAATATCAAAAACTAAAAAAATGAAAATATAGAATTTTGAAAAAAAAAAACAATATTTCCATAAATTACCACCTCTAAGGGATGAGATTTATATAAAAAAAATATGATTCTTATCTAGAAAAGTATAGTAAGATATCAGGAATAGATGCTGAGATTATAGATTCTATAGGGAATAGAATAAACTTTGCAAAAGAAAGAATAACTAGTTATTGTCTACAAACTAAAGCTGCTAAATAAGTTAAACATAAATTAAGTAGTCAACATTGTACAAAAATCCTAAAAAATGAAAGGGAATTTGAATGTAAACCAGTACATCCTAATAACTATAGAAAATATAAAAGAAAAAATAGAAAATATAAGTTTATTAAATGGAAACCATGGAATAAGAATAAAAAAAAAACTATAATAATAATAAAAAGAAAAGAAGATTTGATAGGAAAAAGACTCCTAAAAATCTTAAAAAAATAAATATGTAAATGTTTTATATGTGATAAAGAATATAGCATTAAATTGTCCTAACAAAGGACAGAATGCTAGGAAAATAATCAGAACACTTGAAGAAGAAGAATTAGAAATATGCTTTGAAGAAGAAGAAGAAATAAATCCTGAAGAAATATTATATGAATTATTTTCAGAAACAGAATCTAATACAGATGATGAAGAATATATATTTATGTTTAGTACAGGAAACAATTTTAATAATTAGTTAGAATAAATTCTTAAAAATGAACAAAAGGATATAAAATTAAAAAATCTAATCGTTGAAGAAAAAAAAGACTTTTCTGATGAAATGATAGATAAAATAAAAAAAACCCATATTTCTAAAGAATAAATTTATAAAATATCAAAATATAAAATTTGGTTGCAAAAACATATTGAAAAATAAGTGGTAATATCGTTGCTAAAGATACAAGAGGCGGATTAAAATAAATCTCATTATTTTTTAAAGAAAAAAAATTAAGAGGATTAAAAAGAAATATCCTCAAGTTGGATACATACATTTAGGAATTATTATGATAACTATAAGAGCATTATTTAGAAGAGGATATGATATTCTAATAATAGCTGTATTATTAGATAAGATATTTGAAAATCCAGTAAAAGCATTTATTAGAGGAATTCAATCAAATTTGCATTCAAGAGTAATAGGATTTAAGATTAAACCGAATTACTTTATATCTATTACAGATCCTTTAATAGAGGAATGTTTATTTTTTAAAATTCAGACAAAAAATTTGGAAATTAATGATTTAGCTGAAGATCTAACAATAAGTTGAATTTCTATTAATGAATATACTAATACAACAAAAGTAAAAATAAAAAAAGTTAATAACAAAATTATTGAACTTTTTGAACCAAATAAATTTACTACTGAAATACAACTAAAATTATTACATTTAAGTAATTTATTAGTTCCAAGAGACTAGATGGTAGATAGAATTAATAGTCCCAGTACATCTAAATCAGTATGTACGATAGAATATATGTCATCTGGAGATAAATTATACTTTAAAAATAATACAATAATAAATATTGATAATAATCTAGTTTTACCCTTAAACACTCAAATAGAGGAAAATGAGGAGAATCCAAGTAGGAATGAAAACAGTTCATATTCCTATATTTTCTACAGAACTAAGTAGAAATTCTGTCACCTCTAGAAACACTAGAATGAAAGAAATACAATCTTTAATAATACTTCAACAAATGAAAATCGGAACAAGTGATATTATTACATTCTTAAATTTTCAATGTAAAAAATATTATACATATATTGAAGTTACATTTCAATTTAGAGAATATAAGACATATTCTTTACATGCGTTACTCGATACTGGAGCCACAACCAGTAGCTGCAAAAAAAAAAAGTCATTCCTGTAGAAAAATGGGAACCAATGAAACATCCAATAAGAGCTATAGGAATAGATGGTAATGAAATTTTAATTCAATATAAAGCTAGGAATATACCGGTCTACATAAGTAATGTAAGATTTGTTATACCAAAATCATTATGTTTTCCAGAAATGCATGGGGACGTATTACTAGGAAATAATTTTATATATCAGCGTTTACCGTTTGCTATTGATAAAAATATAATTAAGTTATCTATAGAAAAAACTTCTATAGAAATACCATTAGTAGAAAATCATAAGTTTGTTTGTAATAAAAAAATTTCACCACCAAGAAAAGAACAATTAAACCAAATAGAAACAAATTATTTGTTGTTTAAATTACTAGAAAATAATTTTAGTGAAGAACTATTAAAAATTATGGAAAGATAGTCCTAGATATTGTGAAATTAAATTGGAAAATCCTAATAAAATTATTAGAGTAAAACCTATGATTTATACTAAACAAGATATAGAAGAATTTGATATTTAAATTAAAGAATTATTAGAAAAAAGATTAATATAAGAAACAAATAGTCCACATTCTAGTCCAGTCTTTATGGTTAGAAATCATATAGAAATAAAAAAAAGGAAAAGCTAGCATGGTTATTAATTATAAAATGTTAAATCAAAATATTACTTTTGATGGATATTTTATTCTAAGAAAGGATGTTTTAATTAATCAGGTATGACATGCAAAATATTTTTGTAAATTTGACTGTAAATTAGGATTCTGGCAAATCATGCTAACAAAAGAATTTAGACCTCTAATTGCCTTTAGTGCACCTAATGGATACTACCAATGGAAGGTAATGCCATTTGGATTATGTAATGTCCCTCAGATATTTCAAATATGGATGAATTATATTTTTAATAAATATAAGAAATTCTGTATAGTCTATATAAATGATATTTTAGTATTTTCAGAAACATTAGACTTACATAGAAAATATTTAAATATTATTTCTCAAGAATTTATAAAACATGAAATTATATTAAGCCCCTAAGAAAATAGAGCAAGAAAAAACAGAAATAGAATTTTTAGGATTAAAATTGTCTACGGATGGTCTTCAATTACAATATCATATTATAGTAAAAATAAAATAATTTCCTGAAAAAATTGAAGATAAAAAATAGCTTCAACAAATTTTAAGAATTATAAACTACGGTAGAAATTTCTTTCTAAACCTGTCAGAAAAAATAGGTATGTTATATGAAAAATTTAAAAAGGATAAACCTTTTACTTGATCTAAAACAGATTCAGAAATTATAAAAAAGTTAAAATCTGAAATAAATTGGATTCCTAAAGTTTATTTACCTAAACAAGGTGATAAATTGATTTTGGAAACAAATGTCTCACAAAATCATTGGGGATGTATTTTAAAAGTTAGAACTAATAATAATGAAAAATTAGTATGTGAATATAGTTCAGGAAAATTTAAGTTAAATGAAATTAATTATGTTATATTTAAAAAAGAATTGTTAGCTATAAAGAAAAGAATAAAAATTTTCCCATATATTTAGCAATTGAAAAGTTTATTATCAAAATTGATAATCAAGCAATTAAATATTTTTTTACTAATAAAAGTTTAGAAACTGTACCAAAAAGAATTAGATGGTATAATGAATTATGTACTTTTATATGTCAAAGGTACTGACTATATTATTGTTGATTATCTTAGCAGACATTATGGATAAAAGTAAATAACCTCTAGAAAAACCTCTAGAAAAAGTTGGAGAATGGACCACAGTCCGCAAACACGGATATGATTTCAAAACAAAAAATCCTTATAAAGGATTTATAAAAATACCTTCTCAGGTGCCATTTTATCCTAATAAAGATAGGACAACTAGTTCCAACTCAGACATTTACACCACAAGTAAATTACTTGTCTTGGTCACAATATCCAAATTACGCATACCAAGCTAATTATGCAGAAGTTATTCAAAAAGCAAAAAAAATTGCGTAAAAAAAATTTGTTGAATACACAATAAATAAATAAGGTAAAAAAATTTTATAATACAGGTTTACCACCGGAATTAAATACAATTTTATTAATGAAATATGGAAAACCCATATTACTGATCAAAGAGCAAATTTCAAGAGAGCTCTTACTAAGCTTTCATAATTTTTAGTTGAAAAAAATAATTAAAGAACAAGAAAGTCATGATTTATTATTAAAATCTATTTTATATCGTGACTGAGAAGATATTGAAATAAGTTACTTAAATATTAAGGAGATAAACAATTTTCTTGATATAGTTCAATATTTTAAGAATATGGGAACCAATAATCCAATTCTTAATAAAATATTTAGACTATGTCTTTATAATAAGGCTCGATTTATTTTACCGATGGATTTGTTTGGTAAAATTAACAAGATCATTTGCAATCAGCAAGATCTAATTCAAAAAATCTTTTTTCTGAATATTTTTTTAAGCCTATGTTTTTACTAATAAATTAGGAGAAAAATTCCTTGCTATTAAGTTTAGACTTGATCATGAACCATTTGATATAAGTAGTATTGAATGGGGTTTCGTTAGGGAAATTATAGTTCAAAATTTTTCTTTCAATCTAATTATTTGTTAAAACTATGTTATTATGTATGGTTTATGAAGATGATTATTATTATTATTTTCATATTGATATCAGTAGCCTAATTGATATAGCTGAAAGAGAAAAATTTTACCAGCCATATTAAATATGAGATGTTAAAAAAATGTTTGGAGAATCCAAACTCTCAGCAGTACATGAAGACAATAATCACTTGACAAAATACATTAACAAGTGTCATAATAATCCTAATTATTATCAGATCCATGATGAAATTGATCTTATGGTTAAAGCTAAAGACCTACTATAACAAAGAACATATCATCTTTGGTTTGATGGGCGAAGAATTTTGGCATTTGATGCTAGCTACAGACAAGAATATATAGATGAAAAAACCAGTCAACTATTAAAAAAGATAGTTGATATGAAAATTGATGATTTCCCATCATATATTATTGAAGACATCAAGAATATGTAGGAAAATTGGAATTCACCAAGACTGTCAAATGATTCATCAACTTTGGAAGAAATTGAATAAATGAATCTTGACAACATTCAAAAAGACTAAAAAAACAAAAAGGACATGTGAAAAGTACCACATTCAAAAGAAGAAGAACGTGGAAAACACCAAAAAAGACACTACTTTCAAGAAATAATAAAGAAGGAGGTTATGTAAAAATTTCCTGCTAATGGACAAAAATGTCGACATCAAATAGATGAGACATGATCCTTATTTTGAATACTATGCAGATTTCAAATATTATTAAAAATAGTTATGAAATTCTTCTATAAAAGGAAAAGAGGTAGCCTAAACAAGGCATTCGAGTTTTTTTAGAAATCTTCTTGGTAGTTTCTCTAAACTTTCTGAGCTATCCTCTCTGCTCTCTTGTAATAATTTCTTTTCTAAAATATTCAATATCATCCATCATCCTTTTTGTATCATCCTCTATGTATTGGTATTGTATCTTTAGCAACGATATTACCATTTATTTTTTTGAAATATTTTTGACACTAAATTTTATATTTAGATATTTTATAAATTTCTTCTTTAGAAATATTGTTTTTATTTATTTTATCTATCATTTTATCAAAAAAGTCTTTTTCTTCTCCGATTAGATTTCCTAATTTTATATCCTATTGTTCATTTTTAGGAATTTCTTTTAACTGATTATTAGAACTACTTCCTGTACTAAACATAAATATATATTTTTCATCATCTGTATTAGATTCTGTTTCTAAAATTAATTAATATAATATTTCTTCAAGATTTATTTCTTCAAAGCATATTTCTAATTCTTCTTCTTTAAGTGTTTTGATAATTTTCCTAGCACTTTTTCCTTTGTTAGGACAATTTGGTGCTATATGTATTTTTTCATCACATATAAAAAATTTACGTATTTATTTTTTTAGGATTTTTAAGAATCTTTTTCCTAACAAATCTTCTTTTCTTTTTATTATTATTATAGTTTTTCTTATTCTTATTCCATGGTTTCCATTTAATAAACTTTTATTTTCTATTTTTTCTTTTATATTTTCTATAGTTATTAGGACATACTGGTTTAGATCCAAATTTCCATTCATTTTCTAGGATTTTTGTACAATGTTGATTACTTAATTTATGCTTAACTTGTTTAGTACCTTTTGTTTGTAGACAATGACTATTTATTCTTTCTTTTGCAGAGTTCATTCTATTTCCTATAGAATTTATAATCTCAGCATCAATTTATGATATCTTACTATGCTTTTCTAGATAAGAATCATATTTTTTTATACAAATCTCATCCCATGGATGTGGTAATTTATGGAAATATTGTTTTTTCCAAAATTCTATATTTTCATTTTTTAGATTTTGATATTCATAAAGAGATTTTTTAGAAAAGTTTTTTAAATATTGTTGGAGCCCAATTTTGATCGGGCCTAACACTTAAACTATAATTAAGTCCAAATTTTAAATTTTAAATAAGTTTGAATTTATTTTAAATTTAAATTCATTTTGAGTTTGAATTTACTTTAAATTTAAATTTATTCTAAATTAAAATAAAACTAAAAGTCCAAATACAAATCCAAAGTTCAAACCCATTTACACCCAAGACCCAATACAAACCCAAAATACAAAGCCCAACTAGGCCCAATTACAAGTTAAACACTAAACAGGCCCAAATGGCCCAAACACTACACCTAGGGTCAAACCCTAAGATCACTTGCACTATTGCTGCCGTCCACCCTCAACCACTCAGAGCATGCCACGTCAGCATATCAGCACCAACAGCACCGACCACCAGCAACTTGCATCTGCCATAGCCTCCACAGTCGAACCTGCAAAAGAAAGAAAAGACAAGTTTTAAATTGCAAACAACAAATTAATGATTGTAATTTAGGCTATAAAGCCAAGTTTGAAATCAGTTGTAAGGTTACTGATCCTAGTGGCTCATTCCAAATCAATACAAAATCTTAGCATTTGCAACGTACTTTCAGAAATTAAGACAAACAGTTTCAATTGAATACAAGAAGGTTGGGAGTATTCAAAGTCAGAATATAAGAGTTCAACATATACAAACAAGCTAGATTCAAAGTTCTCAAACCTTGAGCCATCAGGTATTTTTAACGCATGTCTGTTATTATTTATGATTTAAAATCCTAACTCCATCAGTTTCCAAATACGCATTAATGCATGCATTGAACACCTCACTGCCCCATTTATTATTTTTTATCTGTTTCAAAAATGTAATAAATATTTATTAAATATTTTTAATAGCCTTAATAATAATAAATATAACGGTAATAATATTAATAATAAAAAAAGAAAATGAAAAGTCAGAAGGTTATAGCACCTTTGGATGCCGCCGTTGCCGGAGTCACGCCGAGGTCACGTCCAATTGTCGCCCATGCCTCGACGTATACGGATCTGTGAGGAAACAAGAAAAAGAATTAAAAAAGGTCCTAAAATAGGAAACAACAGGATTAGAAACAAAATGAAAATTTGATCTTTTTAAAAGGGGAAATAATATAAAAAATTGAACCAAAGAAACAGATTTTTCGATTTGAAAACAAGAATCGAAATAATTTCAAATCAGGTTATGATTTCATGCATGCGAACCTAGATCTAGGTTTTAATACAAACCCAAAGACTCGGATTCAAAGTAAAACCCAGATCTATAGTTTTTTAAATAAAAAGAGAAAAGGGTTAGAAGAAAACCAAAACAATTTTTAAAAATAAAAAGAAGAAAAGGGATCCCCTTTTTTTACCGTTTTGGCCGCCGTGGAGGACATGGTGGTGACAATTTCATGCGGCGCGTGGCGACGATCGAAGGCTCCAATGACCGGTGGTGACCATGGTGGTTTGGGGGGTCTGACATGAGGGTTTTGAGAGAAAAAAGAAAAGCAAAACTATTTTTCTAAGAAATGGCAAAATTGATTTTTAGAAAGGCAATTTTTTGGTTTAAATAGCACAATGGAACGATGCCGTTTTGGCATCAGTGCTCTTAGTGCAAAACGACACCGTTCCAAGAGCCCCGACCCGACCCGTGAGGATCCCCTCTAGGATCTGCGTGTTTTTTAAAAATGGATTATTTCTGCATTTGGTCCTTTCGCTTTTTTTAAAATTTTAATTAGATCCTTTTTATATTTTTAATTAATTATAGATTTGCCCCAATAATTTTCAATACTTTTCAATTTTGGTCTATTTATACATTTGGTCCTTTTTATTTTTTATTTGTTTTAATTTCATCCCTAAATCAAGTTTTGTATTATTTTAAATTAGCCCAATAATTTTAAAAGTTTTACAAATTGCTTCTTTGACTTCAGAAGGCATGAGAAGCTGCCACGTGTCACTTTCTTTTTGGTTTTATTACCCAAGAGGTCCCCAAACTTTCCAAAATTCCATTTTTGACCCTAAACTTTCCAAAAATTACCATTTTACCCTCGAATGTCTAAAAATTCCATTTTAACCCAAAACTTCACAAAAGTTGCCATTTTACCCCCGAATGTCTAAAAATTCCATTTTAACCTCGAACTTCAAAAAAATTACCATTTTACCCTCGAATGTCTAAAAATTTCATTTTAACCCCAAACTTCACAAAAATTACCATTTTACCTCCGAATGTCTAAAAATTCTTTTTTTGACCTCGAACTTTCCAAAAATTACTATTTTACCTCCGAATGTCTAAAAATTCCTTTTTTAACTCCGAACTTCACAAAAATACATTTTTACCCTTGAACTTCCAAAAATTCCATTTTTGACCCAGACCTTCCAAAATTACCGTTTACCCTCAGGCATCTAAAAATCACATTTTTGACTCCGTTTGTTTTGCTTTTCTTCCTCTTCAATGTTTATATTTAGTTTTTTGATTGTATGCTTTCATATTTCATATTTTTGTATATTATTTCTGCCTAATTATTTTGGTTTCATGTTATTTAATCTTCGTTATTAACTCTTCATTCATATTTAAAATTACACATTTTGTTTTTCAAATTTATTTTAAAATCGAGGCAATGTACTTTTCGTGTGAAAACTTCGGGAAATCATGCCCTAACGTGTCGGATGTGATTTTTCGTATAACTCACACGAATCGAATATCCTTTTCCAAGTTTTTTAAATACCTTTTAACTTCGAGATTTCAAGAACGTCGTGCCCTAATGTGTTGGTCACGACTTTAATTCTTCGCGAAAATCAAAGTAAACGGGCATTCTATCTTTAAATCTTTTCAAGTCATGTTTCTGAGGATTGTATTTTAAACTCAATGCGAAATTTCAAGTTCTCAAGAAAAAAATATATGTATATACAAATGATTTTAAAAGAAAACGAGGCAATATCCTTTCGTGTGAAGACTTCGAAAAACCATGCCTTAACGTGCTGGGTGTGATTTTCGTATAATTTACACAATCGAATATCCTCTTTAAAGTCTTTCAAAATATCCTTCAATTTTGAAAGTCCGAGAATGTAGTGCCCTAATGTGTTGGACACGACTTCCAGTTCTCCTAGAAATTCGAAACTCGTACGATTTTCCTCAAATAGGATTCTGAAAATCACGCAAAGTTTTCTAAAAACAAAGATCATATTTTAAGTATTAATCTAGGTTTCAAAGTTTTAACAAACTAAGACTCGAAAGTAATCAATGTGGTACCAATTTTGGGCGTATGAGGGTGCTAATCCTTCCTCATGTGTAACCGACTCCCAAACCTGTTTTCTGGATTTCGAAGACCAAAATATTTTTCAAAACGAATTTTAAACGTTTTGTGGTGATCCAATCACACCAAATAAAAGATTGGTGGTGACTCCTATTTTTTTTAATAATTCAAAATCTTGATTTTAAAAATTTGTTCGAGACTTGTTTGTTTTCCTGCAAAAATCGAAAGTTTTGACAGCTTGGCGACTCTGTTGAGGATTTGTTAAAATAAACAAGAGTCAAGCCAAATTGATTGTTTTCGGGTCCTTTTTGGAAACCTTAAAACTTTCGATTTTGTTTAATATGCGATCCTCAGCATCTTTTGTGTGACATTATATTATGTGATATTGATAGTGTAATTTTGCATCCATATGCATTTTGTTACTACCCTTTTAAGTTGAAGCGGGAAACTACTCATTCGTGAGGTCTTCACCTCCGTGCAAGATAGTGAATCGCTTTCGGGATTACATTCGTACCCATGTTTTCGTGAAGTTTTCACTTTCGTGCAAACATGTGGGAAATGTGTCCCCTGAACCGAACTCGTCCGTATGAGCCTGTAATGGGTGAAGATCGAGGAATCTGCTGGTTTGGGTACCCTGTACTCTAGAGCCTAAAATCACATATAGTGAGCCGTAAGTACTTGCCTTAGACAGAGCTATACCGAACCTTTTAGTATTTACCCAAGACAATTTCTTAGGTTCTGTGTTGTATACTTGTATGTTGATATTATTATGTTTTACTAACATGTTCTGTTTTGTCTCTTTTGCTTGCATTACATCATCATAAAAAGAAAATGTGTTGATTTAAGTTCGATTACCAAATAGGTAGTTTAATCATAGAAGACATATTTCTTGATAAAATGGAAAATAACATGGTTGCGCGTTTATGGTCAGAGGAACAACAGCGTGAAAAAGGAGATAGTTTGAAAGAGGGGCATTTATTGAAGTTCTGAGATTATACTAGGATTAAGGTGACTCAAAACAATTTGCAAGAATTAAGAGATATTTGGGGTTAATGGGATAGTGAGATGAAAAATATATTTTATTAGGAATATGGACACTTGCCTTCCTTGCTCGAAGTAAAAATCGACAAACATCTTTTCCGAGCCCTCGCACAACATTGGAATCCTGCATATAGCTGCTTCACCTTCGGGAACCTAGACATGATGCCTACGGTAGAAGAATATACTGCCTTGATCCGTTGTCGCAGAATTTAAATCGATAAAGCATACTCAAAGGATGCATGTGTTCCAAAGTTTCTAAAGAGGCTGATGAGTGTAACTGGGATGAGTGAACAGTGGGTCGAGTCTCGGATAAAAGTAAAGGGAGATAACAAGTGCATCAATTGGAAAAGCTTGCGAGATTTAATTTCGACACACCCAGATATGAAGAAACGTATTGACATATTTGCTCTTGGCATCTACGAGTTAATCATTTTCCCAAAAGCATTAGGACATGTGGAGGACGCGGTAGCAGTGTTGTTTGATCGGCTTAGTAAAGGTGTCACGCTTGTTCCAGCGATTCTTGTCGAAACCTTCAGATCATTAAGTGCTTGCAGAAGAGAAGGGGAAGGAAGATTCATTGGTTGTGCATAGCTTCTGATGGTTTGGTTTCAAAGTCATTTCTAGAAAGTAGAAAGGTTTTCATGCAAAGTGTTCTTAGCCGACTTTTCACCTTTGAAGGAATTTGTTGCCAAGTAAAAGGAACAAAATGTGTCTGAGGAGAAATGGATGGCTATCCTTCAAAACCTTTAGGACGAGGACGTCGAATGGTGCGCATTTTGGTTCATCCCAAAGGAGATCCTCTATCGTTGTGGTAGCTTTGATTGGGTCTCATTGCTCGGGGTATGGGGTGCCACAGGATATGCTCCTTTACTCGTGTTAAGGCAGTACAAAACAAGATAATTTATCCGTACGACACATAGCCTATCTCAGTATGAGTTCTCTTACAAAGGGTATGATTATAAGAAAAGGGTCCGAGAAGTAGAAAATGCATGAAAGAAAGTACATAAAATGAAGAAATTCAGCGCAGACCTGATGACAACACCAAACTATGATTGGTGGAGAAGTAAAAGAGTTAACGATAACATTCCAGCGCCGAATCCTAAAAATGTTTGGCTGATAGAGGAATATTTACGAGAGGTCCCATCAGAAATAGATATCATGAAACAGGACTTCGAGAAAAAGAGCGCAAAATTTGGAAAAAGAATAGAGGCCCTGGAAGAAGAAAAGATGAAGTTGGGACTGGACGTGGATATACATAGGTTAGAGGCTGAGAAATTGAGGAAAGACAAAAACAAAGTCGAAGAGGACCTAGTTGACTTGAAGAAAGTTTATAAGAAATTCTCTTTGTCTATTAGAACTGCGAGATTGGGTAAAACATCGGAACAATGGCGACAGGAAATTCAGATACAGAAAGACGAAGCAGAGCAGTGGCAAAGAAAGTTTCAAGACGGCCAGGCTCGTGAAAACGCCTTGAAAAGAGAGTTGTTAGAAAAACAGGTTGAGAAGGCAGAGGTGAAAGCCCAGATAGCTGGATTAGAAGCAAGAATAGCGGAGTTAGAAGAATCACTACGAAGACACCGTAACCGAAACTCTGTCTTAGAACTCAAAGCAAGTATGGTCAAAAGTCAAGAATTAAGGGAAAGGGTACAGAAATTAGAGGCTGCACACCATAACAATGAGATTCGATTTGAGATCATGGAGAGGAATCTAGAAACCAACGAATGACACTCTCGACAAGCTCAGAGACAAGTCGAGGAAAGAGATTATGTAATGGGAAGAGCATTGACCTAGATGAGGGAAGCCGCTGATCACATGCAAGAGCTAGTTGATATTCTAAGTCTCCAATATGAATCGAAATCAGAACGAAGACAAAAATTAGATGGGCTTTTTGGAAAGATCAAAGTTTTAGGCAACAAGGCAAAGCCATTTTTGTAATTTCGCTTTATGTAAAAAAGTTTTTCTTCTAAAGAAGTTGCTCTAATGGAAAATGAACTTCAAAATCAATGCCTTTTTTTGCATTACATACATGCATTTTTATTTGCATTGCATCTTCGCATATTTTTGCATAATAATTCTAACTCATTAAAAACTTTATCAGTTACATCGGTAATCATTGAAAACTTACATTGCTATAATACTCGTAAAAAAACAAAGGCCATGGAGCAAAGACTCGAACAAATCCAGAAAGAATTACAAGATCAAATGCAATGGCATATTCAGGAACAGATGACGATGATGAGGGCAGATCTTTCTAGGCAAATGGAAGAAAATATAAGCAATTAGAGGAGAGGATTGAGGCGTTGCAAGTAACTGAAAACTCTTACGGGGTAGACGCCAAAGAATTAGGTTTGGTTCCAGATTTGCTTCTCCCTCCTAAATTCAAGTCCCAGAATTTGAGAAATATAACGGAACGAGTTGCTCGGAAGCCCACCTTACCATGTTTTATAGGAAAATGGCAGGACATGATCATAATGACCAATTACTTATTCATTGTTTTCAAGACAGCCTGGCTGGATCAGCAGTTAGATGATATAATCAATTGAGTCGAGTAAAAGTTCATTCATGGAGAGATCTAACACATGCCTTCTTAAAGTAATACGGACACGTAACGAAAATAGCTCCTAATCGATTCACACTACAAAACATGAAAAAAAGATCAAACGAGAGTTTCAAATAGTATGCACAGAGGTGGCGAGATATGGCAACTCAGGTGCAACCATCGCTAACAGAAAAAGAAACAACGATGTTGTTTGTTAACACCCTCAAGGCACCTTATCTCAATCATCTGTTAGGGAACGCCACTAAGAGTTTTTTTTGATATGGTCATATCAGGGGAGATGATCGAAAATGCAATTAAAACTGGCAAGATTGAGGTTGGAGAAAACACTAAAAAGCTTGCTCCAAGAAAGAGGGATAATGAAGTTAATAATGCAAGTGTGTATAGGCCAAGTTACGCCAAGCCATTCGTAACTAGATAGCCTAACGCCCCGACAAGCAATTATCAAAATGCTCCAAGACAAGAACCGATCTTAAGGCCGAATAGGGGAAGAATTCAATATACTCTCCTTCCGATATCATATGGAGAACTTTACAAGATACTGTATGACGCGCATGAAGTATCTCCTCAAAGTGTGAAGCCATATGAACCCCCGTTCCCAGCTTGGTATGATGCGAATGCCCATTGTGAATACCATGCCGGGGCAGAAGGTCATTCGATTGAGAGTTATCCCGCCTTCAAGTGGCTAGTGGAGGGACTCATCGAGCATGGAATCGTGAAATTAGAAGAACTAAGAAAACCCAACATAGCTGGGAATCCCTTGCCTAATCATCTAGAACAGGAGTGAATGCTTTGATAGAAGGGAAGGGCCAAAAAATCAAAAGAAATGTTGAAGAATTTAGGTCCCCACTCCAATGGGTATGGCAACAGTTGGTCAGAGAGGGGGTAATTGCGGAGGATAAAGAGAGCACAGTAGCAAGGACACCTACTGCAAGTTTTGTGCCATTAAGGGGCATGAGATTCAAGACTGTGTCGAATTCAAAGCTATAGTGCAGACGTTGATGGACAACAAGGAGTTGAAATTCTTCGAAGAAGAGGAGAGGTGGATGATGTTTACGCCTCCGAGGATGGAGCAACTAAGGCTTATGGGATTAATCGTTCGAAGGTGATTATTTCTAAACCCATGAGCAGCACGACAGAGCAGCAGACAATCCCACACATCATCATACAAAAGCCAGCAACGTTCCCTTACAAAGATAGTAAAAAGATCCCATTGAATTACAATTACAACATAACCATACCAAGTGAAAGGGAACTCAAGAAGGATGTGAATCTTGTTACCCGTAGTGGTAAGAATTATGATCCAATGAATAGGGAGAAAGAGATTAGCAAAGGGAAGTCAGTAATGTGCGAGCCAGAGGAAGACATAATTAGTAAACCCGAAGCACCCACGAATGAGCCCATATCTGAGAAAGAGGTAAAAGAGTTTTTAAAGTTTCTACGACATAGTGAATATAGTATAGTGAAGCAATTACACAAATAGCCTGCTCGAATATCAATCTTGTTCTTGCTCCTAAGCTCAGAAGCCCATCGAAGCGCGCTAATGAAGGTGTTGAACGAAACATATGTAGCAAATGACATCTCTTTCAGCAAGTTGGATCGGTTAGTCAACAACGTGAGTGTCGATAATTTTATTTTCTTCAACGATGATGAAATACCAACGGGAGGCATGAGTTCTACTAAAGCCTTGCATATCACTACTCGTTGCAAGGGGTATATGCTACTCGGAGTACTCATAGACAACGGCTCAGCTTTGAATGTGCTGTTGTTAGCGACCCTGCAAAGATTACCAATTAATAGCTCTCACATGAAAGGATGTAATAATATAGTGAGAGCATTTGGTGGGACTGAGAGGAAGGTAATGGGCAAGATCGAAGTACCTCTTCAAGTTGGACCAAATACATATGAAGTGAATTTTCTAGTGATGGATATCGAACCCACTTATAACTGTCTATTGGGAAGACCATGGATTCACTCAGCTGGAGCAGTACCTTCTTCACGGTACTAGAAAGTGAAACTAGTAAATGAAGGACGGTTAATCACAATAAACGTTGAAGAGGAAATTATCGTGTCCATAACGAGTGATTCACCTTATGTGGGGATAGATGAGGAGGCTATGAAATGTTCTTTCCGCTCACTCGAATTCATCAACGCAACCTTCATTGTTGAAGGTAGCAAGATCCCTGTGCCCATGATATCTTCAACCACTAGGATGGGTCTGCGTTTAACAGTTGGAAAAGAGGCATTACCTGAAAAGAGGGTTAGGAAAATACCTCCAGGGAAGAGTTAATGTGCCGATGTTGATAGAAAAGAGGGATCATTATGGCCTAAGGTACAAACCGGACGCAAAACAAAAAAAAATGAGCTAGAAAGAAAGCATGAAAGACGGAGGGCAAGATTGTCCGGAAAGGAAATTCCGTGGGAACCCATGGTCTTCCCATACATATATGAGACTTTTGTCTCAGGAGGGGTGATCAACCTAGAAACGGGGCTGGAAAAAGAGCAAGTAACGGTCAAGACTGGAGGAATCATGAAGGACCTAGGTATCAACGCTATATCTGATGAAGGAAAAGAAGGAAACCTGTCAGGAATCAGTTCATGTGCACCTAGAAGCACTCTGAACAATTGGACTGCGGAGGAACTCCCTGTAATTTTTAAGATTTCTTCAGAGTAATACTCAAAACACCTATTGCTTTAGGCTCGAAAGCAATATGAATCTTTTTGTAAAAGGACCTATAATCATTATCCAATTATTTTGAATGAAAATGCATTTCCATCTTATATGACAATTTTTCTTTTTCTTAACTATTATTTCATTCTTAATTCAACTTAATAAACCATTCGTACATATCCAATAAACAAAATTAATCATTCTTTAATGCATACATTCTTGACCAATTTGACAAACATACTTATACACATACCATACAATCATTCTTTTGTAAATTTATTTTGTTCCTTGGACCTCCCTTTCATCTCTTGCCAGGTCCTCGAATATCAATAATATGAGTAACCCTGATGCTAACTTAGAGCCTCATTTCGAGCAAGATATATGTTTAGAGGAGCTTCAAGACCTCAAAGATGAGAAAGATTGTAATTTACCTCCAAATCTGTTAAGAATGATGGAGTAAGAAGAAAAACAAATCCTGTCGCATTCAGATCCAGTGGAAGTTATTAATCTAGGGAATGAAGATGGAAAGATAGAGGTGAAATTGGGAAAAGCATCTCCTTAGAAACTAGAAAAGATCTTATCGAGTTGCTTTAAGAGTTCCAAGACATCTTCGCATGGTCGTACCAAGATATGCCTGGCTCGAGTACTGACATTGTGATATACAAACTTTCCATAAAGGAAGAATGCAAGCCTGTGCAGCAAAAGCTCCGAAGGATGAGACTAGGTGTGTTACTAAAAATAAAGGAAGAAGTCAAGAAGCAATTTGACGCTGGTTTTTCCAAGTAGTTACATACTCTGAATGAGTAGCTAACATAGTCCCCGTTCCAAAAAAAGATGGAAAAGTGCGCATGTGTGTGGACTATCGAGAGTTGAATAATGCTAGCCTAAAGGATAACTTCCCACCTCACATCGACATCTTAGTCGATAACATAGTAGGTTATTCCTTGTTTTCATTCATGGATGGTTTCTCGGGGTATAATTAGATAAGGATGGACCCTGAGGATATGATAAAAACCACGTTTGTCATACTGTGGGGGACATTTTGTTATAAGGTGATGCCTTTCGGACTAAAAAATGCAGGGTAACTTATCAAAGGGCCATAGTGACCTTATTCCATGACATGATGCATAAGGAGATTGAAGTTTATGCCGATGACATGATTGCAAAATATCAAAAGGAGGAAGAACATGTAAGAATCCTAAGAAAGTTGTTTTGAAGGCTAAGAAAGTATCAATTAAAGCTAAACCCAGCAAAGTACACTTTTGGAGCCACGTCAGGAAAGCTATAAGGCTTTGTAGTCAGCAAAAGAGGAATCGAGATTGATCTAGATAAAGTCAAAGCTATACAAGAGTTACCACCACCCAGTACGCAAAAAGAAGTCTGAGGGTTTTTAGGAAGACTAAATTACATTGATCAGTTAATTTCACAGTTGACTGAGAAGTATGATCCTATCTTCCGTCTGCTTAAAAAGTGCAACTCGGGTGTATGGGATAATGAATGTCAAGAAACCTTTAACAAGATTAAAGATTATTTATCCAAAGCTCCTATCTTGGTACCTCCAATCCTTGATAAACCATCGATCCTATACTTAGTGGTCTTTGAAAATTCTATGGGATGCGTACTAGACCAACACGATGAATCTAGAAAGAAGGAAAGGTTGATATATTATCTCAGCAATAAATTCACTGATTGTGAGACTCGGTACTCACCAATTGAAAAATCATGTTGTGCTTTAGTCTGGACCACGCGCAGATTAAGACAATACATGTTATACCATGCCACTTAGTTAATTTCAAAATTAGATCCTCTGAAGTACATGATGGAGTCGACTGCATTAAATGGGAGATTGGCTAGATGACAGATCTTGCTTTCAGAGTTTTACATATTTACATCAATCAGAAAGCTGTAAAAGGAAGCGATAGTAGACTTCCTAGCCAGTAGGGCTTTAGAGGATTATGAGCCAATAAACTTTGACTTCCCGAATGAGGATTTAATGTGTGTTGTGACCGTTGAAGAGGTAACCATAATAGAACACCCTTGGAGATTAAATTATAAATGAAGCTTCAAATGCTACGGGTAATGGAGTCGGGGCAGTCTTAGTATCACCAGAAGGAGATCACTACCCTTTCACCAGCAAACTTGATTTCGATTGCACAAATAACATGGCAGAATACGAGGCATGTATCTTGGGAATCCGTGCAGCCATAGAGCGGGGAATCAAAGTTTTGAAGATATATGGAGACTCCGCGCTAATAATCTATTAACTCAAAGGGGAGTGGGAAACAAGAGATTCAAAGCTAGTGGATTATCAGAAATTAGTTCTCGAGTTAATCAAAGAGTTTGATGACGTCACTTTCCATTATTTCCCATAGGAAGAAAACTAGATGGCTGATGCTCTTGCCACTTTAGCCTTGATGATTAAAGTAAATATACCAGAAGGCGAAAAGACCATTCAAATGAGCATCTATGAGGCTCCAGCTCATTGTTATGATATCGAGGCAGAAGAAGAAGAAGAAAGGGATAGCCGCCCATGGTACCAAGATATTCTTCAGTTTGTAAGAGATCACAAGTACCCTGAGCAAGCTTCAAAAAATGAAAAGAGGACATTGAGAAGGCTTACCAATGAATATGTCCTAGACGGGGAAATCTTGTACAAAAGGAGAAAAGATCAAGTGTTGCTAAGGTGTGTCGACGCAGTTGAAGCTAAAAAGATCTTAGAAGAAGTTCAGAAAGGCATTTGTGGGACACACACCAACGGTTTCACGATGGCCCGACAAATAATAAGATTTAGGTATTACTGGTCTACTAAGGAAGGCGACTGCATCAATTATGCCAAAAGGTGCCATAAGTGCCAAATTTATGGAGACAAGATTCATGTACCTCCATCACACCTTCATGTCATGACTTCTCCTTGGTCGTTTTCTATGTGGGGCATGGATGTTATTGGGTCAATTTCTCCAAAAGCTTTTAATGGTCATAGATTTATCTTCGTGGTTATTGACTACTTCACCAAATGGGTAGAAGCAGCTTTTTACGCCAACGTCACGAAGTCTGCGGTTAGCAAATTCTTGAAAAAGGAAATCATCTGCCGATATGGGATGCTAGAATGGATCATATCCGACAATGCATTGAATTTGAACAATAGCATAATAGCGGAAGTGTGTGAGCAATCCAAAATCAAGCATCATAACTCATCTCCCTATTGTCTAAAAATGAATGGAGCTGTGGAGGCAGCTAATAAGAACATCAAGAAGATTGTTGCAAAAATGACTGAAACTTACAAAGATTGGTACGAAAAACTACCATTTGCCCTCTTTGCCTACAGAACTTCAGTCAGAACTTCTACTGGGGCAACACTGTTCTCATTGGCATACGGTATGGAAGCAGTCTTGCTTATTGAGGTTAAAATACCTTCTCCCTGAGTCTTTATTGAGCTCTAATTAGATGAAACAGAATGGATCCAAGCTCAATATGATCAGTTGAATTTGATTGAGGAAAAGAGATTAAGAGCTTCCGCCATGGTCAGATGTACCGAAAAAGAATGATGCGAGCTTATGATAAAAAGTTCGCCCTAGAGAATTTCATGAGGGAGATCTAGTTTTGAAAAAGATACTTTCCATACATAAAGACTTCAAAGGAAAAATGGATGCCCAATTGGGAAGGGCCTTATGTGGTAAAGAAAGCTTTCTCAAGAGGAGCTCTCATTCTAATAGAAATGGACGGTAAGGATCTGCACAACCCCGTCAATTCAGACTTGGTGAAAAAATACTTCACCTAAAAAAAAAGAGTCGAGATGAAAACTCGCAGAGGGCATCTTGAAACCAAAGGTTTTAAGTTGAAAACCCGTAAAGGGCGACTCAAAATTCAGAATGAAGAAGCGGGTACGAAGCAACTATCTAGCAGTACGGAGAAACTTCATAGGTTGAAACATCAACAAGGCACTCCAGGTCTTCTAGACACATATCCAAGCTCAAAAGAGATTCTTAGCAAGGCGGCGTAGGGAAGCTCATTTTGCAATATCCGGGGCAAGTAATTGACTTTTGTTGTTATACTTAGGCAATTTTTATTGATATTGCCTTTTTCGATCCTCTCTATTGAATAAAACTATCAATAAACCACTACTTTATTTCTTTACAATTTTGTTTGAGCATTTTGCATCTAAAATAATGGATAATGAACTAATAAATCATATAAAGATCCATGAGCATTATTTTGAAATTTTCGAAAAAGTACAAGAGTCCAAAATAGGACAATCAATTAAAAAACAAAATTGAAAACAAGCAGTTCAAGATCTGTTAGAAAAAGACAGGGCTACACATTAACAACAGAGCTCGAACAGGCGATAAACCTTGCCGACCTGAATAATAATAAATGAATCTGACATTCATCATGCACATTCATGTAGTTAGGAACTTTTGAATCATTTTAATCATGACTTTCTACATAGAGGTCCATAGAAGAAGTCACATCCCCGCAAAATAGCCAGATGAATCAAGGAAACTTTAAGCATTGAAGGAAAAGATTAAGACCAAGGCGAAGTTGAAAAGGAGCAGGACTCCCATACCTTACCCCGATTATAGGAAAGATTGCGATTACCCAAAATAACGAGCTGGTCGTCTTCCTGATGAGATACTGAGAAGTGGACAAAATTCGTCTTCCTGATGAGATACTGAGAAGAGGACTAAATCAATGAAGCCAAGCTCAAAGTGAGTAAATCTTCGAGCCCCAACTTCCTGATGAGATATTGAGAAGCAGGTTGAAGTAATAAAATGGTTAGCTTCCTGATGAAGTACTAAGAAGTGGACCAAATTCGTCTTCCTGATGAGATACAGAGAAGCGGATTGAAACAAGTGATGCGGTCATCTTCCTGATGAGATACTGAGAAGAAGACCAAATCAATGAAACTAAGCTCAAAGTGAGCAAATATTCGAACTTTAGCTTCCTGATGAGATACTGAGAAGCAGGTTGAAGCAATAAAATGGTTAGCTTCCTGATGAAATACTGAGAAGTGGACCAAATTTGTCTTCCTGATAAGATACAGAGAAGCGGATTGAAACAAATGATGCAGTCATCTTCCTGATGAGATACTGAGAAGAAGACCAAATCAATGAAACTAAGCTCAAAGTGAACAAATCTTCGAACTCCAGCTTCCTGATGAGATACTGAGAAGCAGGTTGAAGTAATAAAATGGTTAGCTTCCTGATGAAGTACTAAGAAGTGGACCAAATTCGTCTTCCTGATGAGATACAGAGAAGCGGATTGAAACAAGTGATGCGGTCATCTTCCTGATGAGATACTGAGAAGAATACCAAATCAATGAAACTAAGCTCAAAGTGAGCAAATCTTCGAACTCTAGCTTTCTGATGAGATATTGAGAAGCATGTCGAAGCAATAAAATGGTTAGCTTTCTGATGAAATACTGAGAAGTGGACCAAATTTGTCTTCCTGATAAGATACAGAGAAGCGGATTGAAACAAATGATGCAGTCATCTTCCTGATGAGATACTGAGAAGAAGACCAAATCAATGAAACTAAGCTCAAAGTGAACAAATCTTCGAACTCCAGCTGCCTGATGAGATACTGAGAAGCAGGTCGAAGTAATAAAGAGGTTACCTTCCTAATGAGATACAAAAAAGTGAACCAGATCAGTCTTCCTGGTGAGACATAGAGAAGTGGATCAAAAAAACAAGTGATGCGGTCATCTTCCTGATGAGATATTGAGAAGTAGATCAAATCAATGACATGAAACCACTGAAGTTACGAGCAAATCGAATGAAGCTACATTAGCAAATTTTGTCTTTATTAAATTGCCTTAGGGCAAGATGGAATCACAACACCGAAGACGTAGAGAAGCGGGTGCAGTAATCAAACGGTCAATAAAGCGAAGGGTGGACCAGTTGAAGAAAGAGCGTCGAAGAAATGAAACTTGACAAAATTGGGCTTTCTTTTGGTCTTTGCTCCATTCCTGTTACACAGCAACGAGCAAAGAAGGACAGCTGTTGGAGCCCAATTTTAACCGAGCCCAACACTTAAACTATAATTGAGTCCAAATTTTAATTTTTAAATAAGTTTGAATTTATTTTAAATTCAAATTCATTTTGAGTTTGAATTTACTTTAAATTTTAAATTTATTCTAAATTAAAATAAAATTAAAAGTCCAAATACAAATCCAAAGTCCAAACCGATTTACACCCAAGACCCAGTACAAACCCAAAATACAAAGCCCAACTAGGCCCAATTACAAGTTAAGCAGTAAACAAGCCTAAATGGCCCAAACACTACACCTAGGGTCAAACCTTAAGACCACTTGCACTGCTACTGCCGTCCACCCTCAGCCACTCAGAGCATGCCACGTTAGCACGTCAGCACCAGCAGCACCAACCACTAGCAACTTGCATCTGCCACAGCCTCCATAGTCGAACTTGCAAAAGAAAGAAAAGATAAGTTTTAAATTGCAAACAACAAATTATAATGATTGTAATTTAGGCTATAAAGCCAAGATTGAAATCAGTTGTAAGGTTACTGATCCTGGTGGCTCATTCCAAATCAATACAAAATCTTAGCATTTGCAACATACTTTCAGAAATTAATACAAACAATTTCAATTGAATACAAGAAGGCAGGGAGTATTTAAAGTCAGAAAATAAGAGTTCAACAAATACAAACAAGCTAGATTCAAAGTTCTCAAACCTTGAGCCATCAGGTATTTTTAACGCATGTCTGTTATTATTTATGATTTAAAATCCTAACTCCATCAGTTTCCAGATATGCATTAATGCATGCATTGAACACCTCACTACCCCATTTATTATTTTTTATCTGTTTCAAAAATGTAATAAATATATATTAAATATTTTTAATAGCCTTAATAATAATAATAATAAATATAACGGTAATAATATTAATAATAAAAAAGGCAAATGAAAAGTCAGAAGGTTACAACCCCCTTTGGATGCCGCCATCGCTAGAGTCACGTCGAGGTCACCTCTGATTGTCACCCATGCCTCGACGTATACGAATCTACGAGGAAACAAGAAAAAGAATTAAAAAAGTTCCTAAAATAGGGAACAACAGAATCGAAAAAAAAATGAAAATTTGATCTTTTTAAAAGGGGAAGGCATAAAAAAAATTGAACCAAAGAAATAGATTTTTCGATTTGAAAACAAGAATCAAAATAATTTCAAATCAGGTTATGATTTCATGCATGCGAACCTAAATCTAGGTTTTAATACAAACCCAAAGACCCGGATTCAAAGTAAAACCCAGATCTATAGTTTTTTTAAATAAAAAAAGAAAAGGGTTAGAAGAAAACCAAAACAGTTTTTAAAAAGAAGAAAAGGGATCCCCTTTTTTACCATTTCGGTCGCCGTAAAGGATGACGCATGCGGCGCATGGCGACGATCAAAGGCTCCAATGACCGGTGGTGACCATTGTGGTTTGGGGGGTCTGACATGAGGGTTTTGAGACGAAAATGAAATAGCAAAACTGTTTTTTTAAGAAATGGCAAAAATGATTTTTAGAAAGGCAATTTTTTGGTTTAAATAGCACAATGGAACGACGCCGTTTTGGCATCAGTGCTCTTAGTGCAAAACGACGTCGTTCCAAGAGCCCTGACCCGACCCGTGCGGATTCCCTTTGGGATTCGCCTGTTTTTTACAAATGGATTATTTTCGTATTTGGTCATTTCGCTTTTTTTAAATTTTCAATCAGGTCCTTTTTATATTTTTAATTAATTATATATTTGCCCCAATAATTTTCATCACTTTTCAATTCAATTCCTTGACCTTTTTGAAAGCCCAAGAAGCTACCACGTGTCAATTTTTGGTCTATTTATGCATTTGGTTCTTTTTATTTTTTATTTGTTTTAATTTCATCCCTAAATCAAGTTTTGTATTATTTTAAATTGGCCTAGTAATTTTAAAAGTTTTACAAATTGATCCTTTGACTTCTGAAAGCATGAGAAGCTGCCACGTGTCACTTTCTTTTTGGTTTTATTACCTAGGAGGTTCTCGAACTTTCCAAAATTCCATTTTTAACCTCAAACTTTCCAAAAATTACTGTTTTACCCTCGGATGTCTAAAAATTCCATTTTAAACTCGAACTTCACAAAGATTACCATTTTACCCTCTAATGTCTAAAAATTCCATTTTAACCCTGAACTTCACAAAAATTACAATTTACCCCAAATGTTAAAAATTATATTTTGACCTCGAACTTTCCAAAAATTATCGTTTTACCTCTGGATGTCTAAAAATTCCATTTTAACCCTAACTTCACAAAAATTACATTTTTACCCCCGAACTTCCAAAAATTCCATTTTTGACCTTGGACCTTTCAAAATTACCGTTTTACCCTCGGGCATCCAAAAATCACATTTTTGACTCCGTTTGTTTTACTTTTCTTCCTCTTCAACGTTTATATTTAGTTTTTTGATTATATGCTTTCGTATTTCGTATTTCGTATTTCATATTTTTGTATATTATTTTTGCCTAATTATTTTGGTTTAATGTTATTTAAACTTCGTTATTAACTGTTCATTCATATTTAAAATTACACATTTTGTATTTCAAAATTATTTTAAAATCGAGGCAATGTACTTTTCGTGCGAAAACTTCGAGAAATCATGCCCTAACGTGTCGGGTATGATTTTTCGTATAACTCACACGAATCGAATATCCTTTTCCATGTTTTTTAAATACCTTTTCACTTCGAGATTCCGAGAACGTCGTGCCCTAATGTGTTGGTCACGAATTTAATTCTTCGCGAAAATCGAAGTAAATGGACATTCTATCTTCATCTTTTCAAGTCATGTGTCCGAGGATTGTATTTTAAACTCAATGCGAAATTTCAAGTCCTCAAGAAAAAAAAATATGTATATACAAATGATTTTAAAACAAAACGAGGCAATATCCTTTTGTGTGAAGACTTCGAAAAACCATGCCCTAACGTGCTGGGTATGATTTTCATATAATTTACACAATCGAATATCCTCTTAAAGTCTTTCAAAACTTCCTTCAATTTCAAAAGTCCGAGAATGTAGTGCCCTAATGTGTTGGACATGACTTCCAGTTCTCCTAGAAATTCGAAACACACGAACGATTTTCCTCAAATAGGATTCCGAAAATCACGCAAAGTTTTCTAAAAACAAAGATCGTATTTTAAGTATTACTCGAGATTTCAAAGTTTTAACAAACTAAGACCCGAAAGTAATCAATGTGGTACCAATTTTGGGCGTATGAGGGTGCTAATCATTCCTCATGCATAACCGACTCTCGAACATGTTTTCTAGATTTTGAAGACCAAAATATTTTTCAAAACGGATTTTAAACGTTTTGTGGTGATCTAATCACACCAAATAAAAGATTGGTGGCGACTCCTATTTTTTTAATAATTCAAAATCTTGATTTTAAAAATTTGTTCAAGACTAGTTTGTTTTTTTTACAAAAATAGATTGTTTCGACAAATATCTTATATCACATAATTTAATTTTTGACAACGCATAATTAGATAGACTATCTTGATCTTTTTTATCAGTATAGCCACAATTCTGTTTTTAGAATATAAGTTAATCCTTTTAATACATCTTTGGGAGTTTGAATCTGATTGATTAACTGTCCTTTTTGTTCTTTTCCTTTTTTTTTTTTTTTTCCCATCTTCTTAAAAATTGTAACACATCTTCTTAAAAATGTTCCAACAAAATAGTTCAAAATTTTTTCTTTTGTCCAATTGTTGTTATTAACAACAATAGTCATAGATTGTGCCCAATCATCTATAGTTTTTTCATAGTTTGATATAAGAATATTTGTAAGATCTAAATATATTCCTCCTTGAGCAACATTTCTTTTCTTAAGATCATCTGTCCTATGAGGTATAGGTTGATTAGACGATTCACCTAAATTTTTTGATTTTATTTCATTAGTAGCAATACTTTCAGTTTGATTACCAAAAATTCTAGTTGTATTATCTTTTTTTTCAAATTGTTTATTAAAAGATCTTAAAAAATCATCTTTTAATAGATCTGAATCTATTTTTCTATTTCCTTTAGGATCTTGATCTGTTTGATCAGTTTCCATAGGTTCAAGTATATCTATGTTTTTATCTTTATCTGTTGAAGAGTTTTCATCTTCAGATTATTCAGATTTATGACTTGTTACTTTTACATCTTCTAAATTTAAATTATTATCTGAATTATTAGATCTACTACTACTATATGTAGAATCATAATTCAGCATATAGTGATAATTAAATAGTACAAATAAATCTTTATGTTTTTCATAAATTTGTTCAATAAGTTTTAGATATTCTACTCTTTCATTTTTATCAGAAGTCTTGGAAAGTTTTTCTTTCCAATGTTCTATAAGTTGTTTATAGGATTGAAAGTCATATCTTCGTTTATACGTATATTTTTTCTTATGTTTTTCATTTTTTGAAGATGTTTCTTTAGAAGAACTGTCTTCTTCTTCCGACAAGGCTAATATTATATTAGGACTTGTTTTAATTTACTGTTAACTTTTGCTATTAATAACAACAATTGGACAAAAGAAATTTTTTTGAACTATTTTGTTGGAACATTTCATGGAGATGTGTTACAATTTTTAAGAAGAAGGGAAGAATCAGAAAAAGGAAAAGAACAAAAAGGACAGATAATCAATCAAATTCAAACTCCCAAAGATGTATTAAAAGGATTAACTCATATTTTAAAAATAGAATTTTGTGGCTATACTGATAAAAAAGAACAAGATAGTCTATCTAGTTATGTGTTGTCAAAAATTTAAATTATGTGATATAAGATATTTAGAAAACTTTTATAAAAAATTTATTCAAGAATATCAAAAACTAAAAATGAAAATACAGAAATTTGGAAAAAAATAATATTTTCATAAATTACCACCTCCAATGGATGAGATTTATATAAAAAAAATATGATTATTATCTATAAAAGCATAGTAAGACATCAGGAATAGATGCTGAGATTATAGATTCTATAGGGAATAGAATGAACTTTGCATAAGAATAACTAGTCATTGTCTACAAACTAAAGCTGCTAAACAAATTAAACATAAATTAAGTAGTCAACATTATACAAAAATCCTAGAAAATGAATGCGAATTTAGATGTAAACCAGTACGTCCTAATAACTATAGAAAATATAAAAGAAAAAATAGAAAATATAAGTTTATTAAATGGAAACCATGGAATAAGAATAAGAAAAACTATAATAATAATAAAAATAAAAGAAGATTTGTTAGGAAAAAGACTCCTAAAAATCCTAAAAAATAAATATGTAAATGTTTTGTATGTGATGAAGAAGGATATATAGCACTAAATTGTCCTAATAAAGGAAAAAGTGCTAGGAAAATAATTAAAACACGTGGAGAAGAAGAGTTAGAAATATGCTTTGAAGAAGAAGAGGAAATAAATCCTGAAAAAATATTATATGAATTATTTTCAGCAACAGAATCTAATACAAATGATGAAGAATATATATTTATGTTTAGTACAGGAAGCAATTTTAATAATTAGTTAGAATAAATTCTTAAAAATGAACAAAAGGGTATAAAATTAGAAAATCTAATCGTTGAAGGAAAAAAGACTTTTCTGATGAAATGATAGATAAAATAAAAAAAAAATCATATTTCTAAAAATAAATTTATAAAATATCTAAATATAAAATTTGGTTGCAAAGTCATATTGAAAAAATAAGTGGTAATACCGTTGCTAAAGATACAAGAGGAGGATTAACAGAAATCTCATTATTTTTTAAAGAAAAAATTAAGAGGATTAAAAAGAAATATCCTCAAGTTAGATACATACATTTAGGAATTATTATGATAACTATAAGAGCATTATTTAGAAGAGGACATGATATTCCAATAATAACTGTATTATTAGATAAGATATTTGAAAATCCAGTAAAAGCACTTATTAGAGGAATTCAATCAAATTTGCATTCAAGAGTAATAGGATTTAAGATTAAATCAAATTACTTTATATATATTACAAATCCTTTAATAGAGGAATGTTTATGTCTTAGAATTCAAATAAAAAATTCTGAAATTAATGATTTAGCTGAAGATCTAACAATAAGTTAGACTTCTATTAATGAATATACTAATACAGTAGAAGTAGAAATAACAAAATTATTGAACTTTTTGAACCAAATAAATTTACTACTGAAGTACAACCAAAATTATTACATTTAAGTGATTTATTAGTTCCAAGAGACTGGATGGTAGATAGAATTAATAGTCCCAGTACATCTAAACCAGTATGTACGATAGAATATATGTCATCTGGAGGTAAATTATATTTAAAAATAATACAATAACAAATATTGATAATAATATAGTTTTACCCTTAAACACTCAAATAGAGGAAGATGAGGAGAATCCAAGTAAAAGTTCTATATCTTCAACACCTATAGGAACGAAAACAATTCATATTCCTGTATTTCTTACAGAACTAAGTAGAAATTTTGTCACCTCTAGAAACACTAGAATGGAAGAAATACAATATTTAATAATACTTCAACAAATGAAAATTGGAACAAGTGATGTTATTACATTCTTAAATTTTCAATCTAAAAAATATTATACATATATTGAAGGTACATTTCAATTTAGAGAATATAACACATATTCTTTACATACGTTACTCGATACTAGAGCTACAACCAGTAGTTGCAAAAAAAATGTCATTCTTGTAGAAAAATGGGAACCAATGAAACATCCAATAAGAGCTATAGGAATAGATGATAATGAAACTTTAATTCAATATAAAGCTAGAAATATACGGTCTACATAAATAATGTAAGATTTGTTATATCAAAATTATTATGTTTTCTAGAAATGCATGAGGACATATTACTAAGAAATAATTTTATATATTAGCATTTACCATTTTCTATTGATACAAATATAATTAATTTATCTATAGAAAAATCTTCTATAGAAATACCATTAGTAGAAAACCATAAGTTTGTTTGTAATAAAAAATTTCCACCACCAAGAAAAGAACAATTAAACCAAATAGAAACAAATTATTGGTTGTTTAAAATACTAGAAAATAATTTTAGTGAAGAACTATTAAAATTATGGAAAGATAGTCCTAGATATTGTGAAATTAAATTGGAAAATCCCAATAACATTATTAGAGTAAAACCTATTATCTATACTAAACAAGATATAAAAGAATTTGATATTTAAATTAAAGAATTATTAGAAAAAAGATTAATAGAAGAAACAAATAGTCCACATTCTAGCCCAACTTTTATGGTTAGGAATCATGCAGAATTAAAAAAGGAAAAGCTAGCATGGTTATTAATTATAAAATGTTATATCAAAATATTACTTTTGATGAATATTTTATTCTAAGAAAGGATGTTTTAATTAATCAAGCATGACATGCAAAATATTTTTGTAAATTTGACTGTAAATCAAGATTCTGACAAATCATACTAACAAAAGAATTTAGACCTCTAATAGCCTTTAGTGCATCCAATGGATACTACCAATGGAAGGTAATGCCATTTGGATTATGTAATCTCCCTCAGATATTTCAAAGATGAATGAATTCTATTTTTAATAAATATAAGAAATTCTGTATAGTCTATATAAATGATATTTTAGTATTTTCAGAAACATTAGATTTACATAGAAAATATTTAAATATTACTTCTCAAGAATTTATAAAACTTGAAATTATATTAAGCCCCTAAGAAAATAGAGCTAGAAAAAATAGAAATAGAATTTTTAGGATTAAAATTATCTATGGATGGTCTTCAATTACAAGATCATATTATAGTAAAAATAAAATAATTTCCAGAAAAATTGAAGATAAAAAACAACTTCAGCAATTTTTAGGAATTATAAACTACGGTAGAAATTTCTTTCCAAACCTGTCAGAAAAAATAGGTATGTTATATGAAAAATTTAAAAAGGATAAACCTTTTACTTGATCTAAAATAGACTCAGAAATTATAAAAATGTTAAAATCTGAAATAAATCGGATTTCTAAAGTTTATTTACCTAAACAAGGTGATGAATTGATTTTGGAAACAAATGTCTCACAAAATCATTGGGGATGTATTTTAAAAGTTAAAACTAATAATAATGAAAAATTAGTATATGAATATAGTTCAGGAAAATTTAAGTTAAATGAAATTAATTATGTTATATTTAAAAAAAAATTGTTAGCTATAAAGAAAAGAATAAAAAATTTTCTCATATATTTAGTACTTGAAAGGTTTATTATAAAAACTGATAATCAGACAGTTAAATATTTTTTTACTAGTAAAAGTTTAGAAACTGTACCAAGAAGAATTAGATGGTATAATGAATTATGTACTTATATATGTCAAATGTACTGACTATATTATTGCTGATTATCTTAGCAGGCCATATGGATAGAGGTAAACAACCTCTAGAAATACCTTTAGAAAAAGTCGATGAATGGACCACAGTCCGCAAACACGGATATGATTTGAAATAAAAAAAATTCCTTATAAAGGATTTATAAAAATACATTCTCAGGTATCATTTTATTCTAATAAAGAAGACTATGTTCAATATCTCATGATAGGACAACCAGTCCCAACTCAGACTTTTACACCACAACTAAAGTACTTGTCTTGGTCACAAGATCCAAATTATGCATACCAAGCCAATTATGCAGAAGTTATTAAAAAAGTAGAAAAATTTTGCGTAAAAGAAAATTTGTTTAATACACAACAAATAAATGAGATAAAAGATTTTTATAATCTAGGTTTACCACCGTAATTATACAATTTTATTAATGAAATATAGAAAATCTATATTACTGATCAAAGAGCAAATTTCAGGAGAGCTCTTACTAAGCTTTCACAATTTTTAATTGAAAAAAAATTAAAAAAAAAAGAAGTCATGATTTATTATTAAAATATATTTTATATTGTGAGTGAGAAGATATTGAAATAAGTTACTTAGACATTAAGGAGATAAACAATCTTTTTGATATAGTTCAATATTTTAAGAATATAGAAACCAATAATCCAATTCTTAATAAAATATTTAGACTATGTCTTTATAATAAAGCTCGATTTATTTTACCGATGAATTTGTTTGGTAAAATTAACAGGATCATTTGCAATCAGCAAGATCTATTTAAAAAATCTTTTTCTGAATATTTTTTTCAAACTTATGTTTTTACTAATCAATTGGGAGAAAAATTCCCTGCTATTAAGTTTAAACTTGACCATGAACCATTTGATATAAGTAGTATTGAATAGGGTTTTGTTAGAGAAATTACAATTCAAAATTTTTCTTTCAATCTAATAAAAGATTTTCCAACGTTTGTTAAAATTATATTATTATGTATGGTTTATGAAGATGATTTTTATTATTATTTTCATATTGATATCTATAGCCTAATTGGTATAGTTGAAAGAAAAAATTTATCAACATATCAAATATGGGATGTTAAAAAAAATGCTTGGAGGATCCAAACTCTTGGCAGTACATGAAGATAATGATCACTTGACAAAATACATTGACAAGTGTTATAATAATCCTAATTATTATCAGACCCATGCTGGAATTAATCTTATTGTTAAAGCCAAAGACCTACTACAACAAAGAACATATCATCTGTGGTCTGATGGACGGAAAATTTTGGCTTTTGATGCCAGCTATAGACAAGAAGATAGAGATGAAAAAACCAGTCAAATATTAAAAAAGATAATTGATATGGAAATTGATGATTTCCCATCACATATTATTGAAGACATAAAAATACATGGGAAAATTGGAATTCACCCAAACTGTCAAATTATTCATTAACTTTGGAAGAAATTGAAGAAATGAATTTTGATAACATTAAAAAAGACTAAAGAAATAAGAACATGTGGAAAGTATCACATTCAAAAGAAGAAGACACGTGGAAAGCACCACAAAAGGCATTACTTTCAAGAAATAATAAAGGAAGCTATGTAGAAATTTCCTTCTAATGGACAAAAATGTCGGCATCAAATAGATGAGACATGATCATTATCAGAACACTATACGGATTTCAAATATTATTAAAAATAATTATGAAATTCTTCTATAAAAAGAAAAGATGTAGTCTAAACAAGGCATTCGAGTTTTTTTAGAAATCTTCTTGATAGTTTCTTTAAACTTTCTGAGCCATCCTTTCTGTTCTCTTGTAATAATTTCTTTTTTAAAATATTCAATATCATCCATCATCCATTTCGTATCATCTTTTGTAAAAATAAGATTTCATATTTTTATTAGAAAAGAAATAATATTTAGTCATTGTTTGTAAACTAAAGCTGTTAAACAAGTTAAACATAAATTAAGTAGTCAACATTGTACAAAAATATTAGAAAATGAATAAAAATTTGGCGGTTTAAAAAAAAAAAAAAACCTTGTATTTATTTATGGCGGGAACTCCAACCCTCCTTCTTCGTAATAATTTCATTCTAAGTAGAACCCTTTTGTGAGTGAAGAATAGATATAATTTTTTTTTTCCCTTTTGCCTTCATTTGTTTACTTTCAAGTGTTTTTTTATTTAATAATTTTATAATTTGTTATCACAATAATCATTTTTTTGTATTTGGGCTGAAACAATTTAAAATTTTGGTGTTAAAATAACTTAAATTGGATTATTAATTAGCAGTAAAAAATTGTAAAGTTTATTTGCTTAAAATATTAAATGTTGAAATTTTTTAAATTTGTATTTATAGGAATACAATTTCTCTACATTTTAAATTTCAAAATTAAGGTTCAATTGTTAACATTGTGAATTTTTTTCTCTGTTAAATTTATTGGTGACATTTTGAAATAAAATATTCATTTGGTAGCCATGCAATTAAAAAATATTGTAATTAATTTGAATTAAAAAAAATAATTTGAACAATGTTAATAGCTAGACCTTAATTTTGAAACTTGAAAAGTAGGACTAAATTCCTATAAATAGACGCACAAAGATTAAATTTTAAATTTATGAGTATAGGGACTCATGGTATATTTTACCTATAGTTAAAAAGATTAAATTAAAATATTATATTTAAAGAGAGGCTAGAAATGCAATTAGACCAGTTAACCAGACCCAATCACGCCACTGCTCCAAGGAATGTTGTTCCACTTGTGAAAGTTTTCCAATTTTCTTGGAAAATTTATTTTATTATTCCTAAACTTTACTTTTCATATCCTACAAAAATAAATCCATTTATGTAAAGTGCCTGAAGCTTGAATTTTATAATCAATACAGTAGCTTCTTCTTTTAAAATATATTTGATTATTGTAGGTGAAAAAAATTATATAATAAATTTATAAAAATATAAAAAGATAGAAACACACTCACTAAGACTGACTTCACCAAACATGCAAGCTCACCTGCTAAAAGAAGTTAGTTTGTTAAAGAAGCTAGCAATTAGAGGTCTGTTAAAAAAAGTTAGTTTGTTAAAAAGCAGGCTTGAAGCTGGCCATTGGTAGTTCGAACCTAAACTAGCAGTTGTGAACTATGAACTGTGAACTGCAAATTCACCAAGTGTGCGAGCTCACCAAGACTGCGAGCTTACCAAGATTGGGAGCTCGCACACTAGTTAAAAAGCTTTTGAATTTGCTTTATCATGTTCGGCCTATCAATGGCCGACCTCAAGCCTGCTTTTTGCAGGTTTAGCCAAGTAATGGAAAGGACTAGGTGCATCAAATTCTTTTTTTTAAAAAGTTGGTGTCGACCATTGAAGTCCCAACACCCCATTTTTTTTCAAATATCGGTATAAATATATACCAGTATGATACGGTGTGAAAAAAATACCTTGGTGCCGGCCATTGAAGTCTCAAAACAAAAAAAAAAATTCATTTTTTAAGCCTTAACACAATAATTAGACGATGATTGGGTAAAAAATCAATGTGGTGCCGACCATTAATGTCTTCAGACCCAATTTTACTATTCATTTCAAGTTATTTAGGTGATTATTTTTTAATCAGAGTCATTTACGTAATTATTAATTTTTTGGGGGGTCATTTGGGTAAAATAGCTAATAAAAGTACATGGGTTAAGTCTACAACTTTTATAAAGTATAAAAAATTTAGCCGAAAAATAACTTTTGCTTCCAAAAAAAAAAATTGATCATTTAAAATTTTAAAATAACAAAAAATATCCAAGATAAAATTGTATTTTAACTTTTTTAAAATTTAATTTTAATCTCTAAAAATAAACTTTAGTTTGGTCCTAGTAGAGGTGATCATGGGCCAGGCCACCCCACCCAGCCCGAAGGTCCACCTGAAAAATGAGCAGGTTTGAGTAAAAATGTAGATCCGAAAAATGGGTTTGGACAAAAAACGAGACCCATTTTTAAAATGGGTCTGGCCTTGGATTTGATTTTTTGGACCTAAGCTCGGCCTGAATTTATAATAATAATTTTATTTTTATTTTTAATACTATTTTTTTTTGCTTGTAATAATGGTTTGTTATAACTAATGGCCTAAAAATTGGCCATGTTATCAACCTTTTGCCCCTTGCTTTCCCCTCGAATATATATATCTTTGCTTAAATTTTGCTTTGCTAGTGCTTCTGCTCTATTGTGAGCATTGATGAAAAAGATTTTCAAGTATTTAAGGATGTTCTATTTTTTTTATTTAGTTAAAACTTGCCCATAGTTTTAGTGACATTGCAAATTGCACAAGCGGAAATGGAAGTCATTGATGATTGTTTTATCATTAATTTTGCTATTATTTTAGTTGTAACTATTTTAATATAAAGGGTTTTTATTGTATTTTCAATTTGTTTGTTGTTTTATGAATTGTTTTAATATCGTTTTTAATTTATTTGTTATTTTAATATTTGTTTTAATATTTTTAAATGTATTTGATTTATCATATTTTAAAATTACTTATATAATAAAATAATCTTAAAAAAATTAATATGGGCCGGGCCGGGCTTGGGTTTAACTATTATAATATGGGTCGGGCTTGGGCTAATTTTCAATACTTCCAATTGTGTTTGTTCTACGCAATTTGATTATATCCAATTTTCCCAATATTATTTTCCTCAAAAGAGGGGCTCCAACCTAACCCATTGCTATACATCACAAATACAATCATATATTAATACAAAATTAGTATTGTAACAACCCATTTTTCAGTGGTGTCGAAAACAATGATTTCGGGATCACAACTCCGACGTGTCGAGTCATAAATTTATTTATTTTAATATTTATGACATCGATAGCATCATATGAAATTCTGGTTTAAAGAATTAAATCGATTAGATAGTTAATTAAATAGAAATGACTAAATTGAAAAAAAATGCAAAATTAAAATTATTTAATTAGAAGGACCAAATAGGTAAATTAGCCAATAGTAAGTAAGTGAGTGAAAAGATATGTCATTTAAGTGAAATAGGTGGGATTTATTAAGTTTAAAATGATTAATTAATTTAATTATAAAAGTTTAGAAATTTACAAAATTGCCATTATTATATAAGTAATATTAAAAGGAGAAAATAACTCATTTTCTTCTCATCTTCATCTCCTTCATTCGACCAAAGAAAGGGAAACCTAAGGTTCCATTGTTGAGATTTTAAGCTTTGATTTGGGTAAGCAAACTTTGATCGTTTTTAGTATTTTTTATGTTTTTGAGTCCGTATCAGCTTAATCTAGCTTATGCAAGGACTAATTTGTGAATCTGTCAAACGTTAGAAAACTTGCCATTGTTGAAATTGCTTGTTCTTGAAAGCTTTTGATGTATTTGAATGTTTGATACTTGGGTTAAATCTTTTTGTAAAGTGATTTTTTGATGAAATTAGGGTTTAAGGACTAAAATGTGAAAATGGTGAAATTACATGTATTGTTGTGAAAATAAATGTGTGAATGAGTTGAATGAACACCCAAGAAATTGGCTATGGTTAGTTGTGGGAGGAAATTGTTATTTTGCATGTTTTATGTTGAAAGGACTAGATTGAATAAAAGAAAACTAGTAGGGGTAAAACCATAATTTTCCCAAAAAGTATGAAATTGTGTTGAACGACTAAATTATGTAACTTAATGTGAGATTTGAATGACTTGTGAATGTAGATTACGATCGTGCTACAAATCGTGAAAAAGGGAAATTGACGGATTAGTCCCTAAAGTCTTTCCTAAATTGTAATCCAGTCCGGTAAGTTCGTAATGTAAATCTTACTTAATCTTCCTTGTATATGTATATATTGTCAATGTACAACAAATCGAAAGCATTCGGCATTGAATAATGATCGAAGAAATAAAATGCAAGAGATAGTAGGCTTTATGCCGTTGAAATAGTACCGACACGATGGCTGGGGTACTGCATGTGTCGCGAGTCCTCGACAGCTCATGTGAGCATCATCGTGACTCGAAAAAGAGATATGGATCCTATATGGATTATAGGTCCTACGATGGCTAGGACTTATGCTTTATGCATACTCCTGACAGCTTGTGTGAGCAGTATCGTTATGAAACAGTTTACAGTGTAGATAGACACCGTACCGATGGATGGGGTACCGCATAAGTTACGAGTCCTCGATAGCTTATATGAGCAGCATCGAGTACTGGTATTTGAAAGTTATGAACATGAAGAGGAGTTAAAAATACTCAACGAGCAATGGAAACTACATTGACTCGATGGAGTCATTGTTGCTTATTACCATGTTGGTAATTCTTAACTATTGAACTTACTAAGCTATAAAGCTTACCACAGTTATTGTTGTTGTTTTGTAGATCGTTTGCTGACTGAAGATCGGATCATTGATTTCACCTGAAGTCACACTATCGCGGAGTTTGTCGGTAGATTTTGCATCACTTGGTCTTATGGCATGTACTAGGATTATATTAACTTCGATGTTGAACTAAAGATGTTGAAATCTTGTTATTTTGATTGGGTAAATGCATGAAGTACAACATAGATGTTTTAAGCTTATGATGCTTGTAAAACTTAGAAGTTGTGTATGTAATGTGATGAGTAAATGCATAACTTGTGTTTGATATGTTAAACTTGTATCTTGACATAATTCTTGAGTTTCTGCATACTTGTTTCGGTAGAACTTATATAGGTATCAGTAGAAGTTTAGGGTAGGAGAGAGGTTGTTCTTTGACTTGAGTTGTATCGGTAGTTTAATTACAAATATCGATAGTTTCTTGCATGGATGTATCAGTAATTGGTATCCATATATCGGTAGAAGTTGTAGGGTGAGAATTTTTGCTCTCTGGAGTTTTTGGTATCGGTAGTTGCATGATTTGTATCAGTAGAAATCATATTTATATCGATAGAACTAGCACAGGTACTAGTAGAAATCTGCACAGTTCTAAAATTGTTCATTGATTTGACTACTACCAATACTTGACCATTAAGTACTGGTAGAAGTCCTCTAAAATGTTAAAAATGCCATTTTTACCTTGATGAAATTGTGTTATGATTAAATATTGATCCAAAATATGGGAGGTGAATTTCGTATTGAATAAAGATTAAATTATTTTGATATTTTAAAAGTTGAACAGAGTTAAATGAATAGAAACACAAAAATTCCTAACCGGTGACAGTGTTCGGGATTTGGGTGTTACAAGTATGGTTTATTTGTGCTTTATGTTGGGTTGATTATTTGTTTATATCAAATTACAGAGTAAATTTTAAAATTTATACTCTAAGTAAGATTTTCAGAATCAGACTGGTGGTCGAACTGGCATGACCATAGGTTTTATGGTTCAATTGAAAATCATTAAAAAATAAAAAATATTTGAAAATAAAAACCACTTTGATAAATTTTTTAGCTTGGTTCAATTGGTCCGTACTAGTTTGTGAGTCAATTAGTCTGATGCCTCTCTCTAAACCGAACTAATACTCGAAATGATTCAGTCCGGTTCAAACAATCGTGACTCTAAGTCTCTACACTTCATTTTCGTCCTCCTATTTTTATTTTTAAGAATTTAATCCCTCGACTTTTTGGATTTAAAAATATACTTTCAAATTATATATAACCACCTAACATTGCAATTGAAAAGTTAATATTAACTATTTGAAATAATTAATTACATTATAAAAATATTAAACTAATTAATAACATTATAAAAATATAAATATAAAATTATGTTTAAAATTAAAGTATAAGGATTAAATATCATATTTAAGCATATTAGAGGGACCAAAACTAAAAATTAACCACTTTTGCAACACCCTGATACCTAATCCGATCGTCGAATCCAAGTTACAAGGTGTCACACTTGTTGTCGGAGCAACTATGTTAACTACATTCAATTAATAATATTAAATTATCAATTTTTTAACCCAATCATGCATACGATACAATATATAACAGTTTTCGAGTTTTATATGAGCTTACGAAAGCTCTAAAACTAGCCCGAGGTTGAAATAGAATCAAATTATAAGAATTTCAAAATATCGGGTAGGCATCATAATGCAACATATTGAGTAGGTCTCATTGTAGAGACTAAAGCCCAACATCGTGTCGTGATATAGCAACGTGATCTCGTTGTGAGACCACTAATTGACATTGCGATGTTACATACTATTTTCAAATGGTTAAGTTTTGGTACATATTTACAAACACCTAAAACTCTTCAAATTCAATTGTAATTACAATTTCAACCAAATCTGTATACTAAATAAGTCTATTATGTCTAAATGTACCATTTATTCACACAAACACTCAACCATTTGAACAATTTCAACCAGGGCAACTCTCTACCCTTTCCTAGTGGACATTGGTGGCTTATTTCATCAATTGTTGTTTGCACAACGAGTTGACTATTCTTGGCGTTTTCTAGAAGATCTATCAACTAAAGATTAAAATGCAAGGAGCGTTAGATGGGATGATCCACTTTAGTACATGCGAGGGTTACGAGTCCATCATCCATAATTGGGCTTCAAACCTCCATCTTTGAAAAGAAAAAGTTCGTGAGAGTCACGTGTAAGCCTGAAACTAGTTTTGGATTTCCCACTTTATGGTCGATGCCCTAGGAGGATATCTTCTTAAAGAGCCAACACGTTAATTCTAAAATTGCTTGGAAGGAATTTAAACGATTAAGGAAGGGGCGTATCTTGGAATTGGAGGAGATTGTTATTGCTCGAAATGTCTTCCAGTACTTCCTATAAGGGCTGAGTGCAAACGGTCGTCGAGCGAATGATCTTTTATTTTCGATGGATTCTCACAATGTCTCTTTTATTGAGGTGGCTTGGCCTTACAATGCCATCAATTATTTGGCATTGGTTTTTAGTGGGGAGGATGAGGGAACCTCTCTTCTATTTCTATGAAACATGTGGATTACATTCACGCCACTAGAATATCATCAGTTATGGTATATCTTCCACTCCTTCTCATGATCGGATTAACTCTCCTATTGTTGTTCCAAGGTCTTCTTCTTCTCGTACATCTGGTACTTCCCCGCCTACTCCAGTAGCTAACATGGATGCCTTAGCCTTGTTAGACGAAGTTCACAAAAATGAAGGAGTTATTGTCGCACCTTCAAGGAAGATGGCTAGTAGAAATAAAAAAGGCGAAGGGTGAAGGGAAGCACCCAGAATGTCGAAGGTAGTGATCGCCTGCAGTTGTTCTGTCATAGACTTAAGAAAGGGCCCGCACCCTTGAGAGGCATCACCCCTCTTACTCATGTCCTTCCTCCTACTCCTGCCCTATTAGTAGAGTCTGCCAACTCTACAGACTCTCTAGTCCATGCCGCTGATCCTCCTACGATTGTAATCTCACAAGAAACAATACGCCAGAGGCTCCTCTTCGTTACTTACTCAACAATGCTCCAACTGGTGAAACAAATAGACTTTTCCCATGGCGGGATCTCTTGAGGTCAGGGCAACATCCCTTGTCACTAGACACCACCCAGTAGCAGTAAAATAACAACTTGTTTCAGTAGGTGAAAGAGGTTTTCCTCTTTTCTCTTTCCTCAAATCCTCAATTACCCCCACTCTTTGTACTGGCGAAGTCCTTCCAAGTTTTTATTAGATGAATACAGGCTTATGAGTTGGGCCCTTAAGGAGACTTATAATCAAAACAACGTCAAATTGGTGGGCTTGGAAGAAACTATTCACTCTAGCGAACAATCCTTAGCTCAGCTACGCTAGACTCATGAGGATCCCTCAACCAAATTAAAGATCTTAACTCTTGTGTTTTTGGTTGGAAAACCAAATATGTAAGTTTAGAAGGCCAAGTCAAACAGATGGAGGAAGAGGTTAATCAATTAAAGTAATATGGCGTAGTTAAAGTCTGCACATAACTGTAAACTAAAAAATATATAGGTTTTTTCTATGGATTTTCATCACCTTTTTACTTAAAATCGATGTTAAAACCGAGTAATAGTTTAATAAATTAATGAAATACACTTAATATTAATTTAAGACAGGAAAATTATTAAAATGTGATTTTATGCTTTATTATATAGTTTTTATGCACAAAATGACTTATTTTATGGTTTAATTTAAGTTGTTGCATTTTAATGTATAAAGTGTGTCATGTCAAATTTAATTAATTTTAAAGTATAAAATTATATTTAATAATTAACATAAATTATTTCATTAAAATTATGTTGATTAAATGTTATGAAATTAGTTTAATTACATTAATTAATTTGTTTCACCAAAAAAATAATAATTAATTTGACCCAATATAAATTAAATTGCTTTGGACAGGTCTGATTATTTTATTGGGTCATTAAAATCGTCTAAATCAAGAGGATTTGAAGCTCGATTTTGGCAACACCATGACTACGAAATAAAGTCTTTTTGGTTTAATTGCAAGGAGTCCCTATAGTTGAAAAGAAATAAAAAATTGGCCTAGAAAGATGCTGTTGACTGAGTCTTGGTCCTATTTGATGTGGCAAGTTGAATGCTTCAAAATGAAGCAACCAAATCAATTCAAAATCCCCAAACCATGGCCAGCCAAGCATGAGAGGAAAATGAGGGATTCAAACTCCCCATTTTTAGTAAATATGACCTCCACCCTTACCTATAAATAGAGCCATTCCACCACACTTTCAAATCATCCCTCAACATTCAATCATTCTTCATTCTCTCAATCCCTTTTCAATTCCCACGCCTAGCATATCCATTTTCTCTCCATATTTTAGCCAGTTAAGCCTCTCAAAGATCCTTCGGCTGGTCACCTCAAAGAACCATCAGCAAAGGAGCGAAGCAAAGATTCGAAGGATTCATCTTAGTCGAAATTTGGGTGACATCCACTTTGATAGGGTTTATTCTTTCTTTTCTTATATTTAAGTTTATAATGTTTGATATGTGTTCTTCGATCTTGTTATCGACAATGATAGCTTAATTTTATTTAAGCTAGTATGATTGCTTTAATTGAATGATATTCATTTGATTCATACTTAGATGTTTGTGCCTCAATCGATCATGATGTCAATTAATATCAAGCATGTATTTCATTCATACGTGATTGGATGCATTAGAATTAGTTAAGCGATCCGAGCTAGCAATAGGCTAATAGAAACAATAATTGAAATGTGCTTGCTTAATTCATATTCGACCCATAATGAATTGAAGGTTCGTAATAACTTGACTGAACTCTATTACCTTGCATGGCTTTTAGGTTCATGAGATTAAATTGTTTCAAATCGACCCAGTCCTTGTTATTTCACATGAATACTAAGAAACCTTTAGTTTAATATGATCATTAAAATGCGTATTTAACTAAGTAAGATTCCGAGAGGACTTAGTTTGGTTTCCAAGCCCATGAAAGATCGAGTTGCCATGTAATGTTTTTCTAAATGTTAATAAGCATGTTACGAATGAATTAAATTAATTAATGTGATTGTCCTAGTTTATTTATGTTATTAAGTGTTGTGAATTGTGTTTAATCTATTGCTAAAATTCATCCATTCATATAGATAATTTTCATAGTTAGGTTAATTTGCATTACGAATCAATTGCATATAGATTATTTACTTTTAATTTAAATCATCAACCCTCTAAATATTGTGTTTTTCTTACCAAGTTGTTTAATATAATTTTACAATTAATTAATTAATTAATTGATTAACACATTTACAGTCTCTGTGGAGACGATAACTTGATACTTACTTATTACTTGATAATGACTGTGTACACTTGCACAAACCTACGTTTTTATAAGTTTTTGGTGCCGTTGCCAAGGATTGTTGCCATAATCATTTTGTGTGAAATTATTTATTTTCAATTTTGTTTTTATTTTATTTCTAACACTACTAATTTTTTCTTTTAATTTTCTGTGAATTCTTTTAAGGTGTTTATAAGCATAGATCGAATCATCGATATACTCCCTGTAGACCTTAAAATCAAGCAAACATTCAGATAGAGAATACGTGAATGTTTAGCTCAAAGACAAGCCAAGATGGACCTTGGAAATCAGAATAATTGCCAAGGTAATGGAGCTGATCATGTTGGAAATCCCACCTTTATTGCTGATGATAGGTATCTTTGCATCAGACAGTAGACTGTGCCACTCTTCAGTGAGTTAAATCTAAGAATTAGAAGGCCGAATATTGAGGCACCCCAATTTGAGTTGAAACCAGTGATGTTTTAAATGCTACAAACGTTGGGCGAATTTAATGGTATGCCCATGGAAGATCCACATCTTCACCTTTGATTATTCATGGAGGTGAGTGATTCATTCAAGATTATTGGTGTGACTGAAGACGTACTGAGGTTGAAGCTATTTTCATACTCGTTGCGAGATCGAGCACAAGCATGGCTTAATTCGTTGCCACCAAGTTTAGTATCTACTTGGCAAGAATTATCAGAAAGGTTTTTTGTTAAGTATTTCCCGCTAGCAAGAATGCTAAGTTGAGAAACGAGATCACAACATTCAAACAATTGGATGATGAGTCCTTGTACGAGGCGTGAGAGTGATTCAAGGAGTTACTTCGTAAATGTCCTCACATGGGATTCCTCACTGTATCAGTTGGAGACGTTCTATAATGGTCTCAATGCTCATACAAGATTGATGGTAGATGCTTCTGTGAATGGTGCTATTTTGTCTAAGTCTTATAACGACGCTTATGAGATCAATGAGAGGATCACTAGCAACAATTATCAATGACAAACAAATTGAGTAGCTTTAGGAAGATGTGTAGTCGGAGTTCATGAAGTTGATGCCCTCACTTCACTTTCAGCTCAAGTATTGTCTATTTTCTCTATGTTAAAATAGTTTACCATTAATGGTGCAAATAATTTTGCAGCTCAATCACCAAGTCAGTTTGAAGTTGTTTCCTGTGTGTATTGTGGGGATGACCATTCTTTCGAGAATTTTCCATCAAATCCCGAATCAATTTATTATGTGGGGAATCAACATCAGAATAGAAGTGGATAAGGACCCTAGTCCAACTTCTACAATCCTCCATGGCGTAACCATCCTAACTTTTCTTAAAGCAACCAAGGAAATGGAGCAAACAACAACTTCATGTAGCATAGACCCAACCAATCCCAAGGGTTTAATCAATAAGCTCCTAAACTACCTCAAGCTGAATCCTTAAACAATTTGGAGAACTTGTTGAAGGCGTACATGGCGAAAAATAATGCCTTGATCCAAATCCAAGTAGTAACATTGGAAAATTTGGAGAACCAAATAGGTCAGTTAGCTACGGAGCTCCGTAATAGACCGTAAGGAACCTTGCCGAGTGGTACAGAAAATCCAAGAAGTTTGGCTAAAGAACATTGCAAGGTAGTGGCGTTCTGAAGTGGTAAGACTTTGGAACCCCGAGTGATTGATGTTGAGGGTGAACCCATTGAGAAGGAGGAAAGTCAACCAGCCGTTGAAATTCCTACACTAGAAGAGCCAGAATCTGCAAAGTCTGATGAGGTAAAGCCTAAACCTGTGAATTCTGATAAGCTAACATCTTCTTTAGATGCAGAGTTACCTCCTCTGAAGAGTTGTTCTATCCAACTGAAAGTTCCATCACCTTCATACCTGCAAAGATTGCAGCAACATAAGTAGAAACATGAGGTGCTATTCAAAAAGTTCTTGGGTGTTTTGAAGCAGTTACACATAAATATCTCGTTGGTGGAGGCTTTAGAACAAATGTCGAACTATGTGAAGTTTATGAAGGATATTCTATCTAAGAAGAAATGACTTAGTGAATATGATACGGTTGCTTTGATAAAAGAGTGCAGTGTGTTTCTACAAAACAAGCTACCATCGAAATTGAAGGAACCTGAAAACTTTACTATACCCTGTAATATTAGAGAATCTTACAGTAGTAAAGCTTTATGCGACTTAGGAGCTAATATCAACTTGATGCCCAAATCTATTTTCAAGCTTTTGGGAATAGGTGAAGTTAGACCCACGACTATGACACTTCAACTAGCGGGTCGATCTTTAGCATATCCTGAAGGAAAGATTGAGGATGTTTTGGTAAGAGTTGATAAATTTATTTTTCCTGTTGACTTTATTATGTTAGATTTTGAAGCAGATAAGGAAGTGATGATCATCATTGGAAGACCTTTCCTAGCCATGAGAAGAACGTTAATTGATATGCAAAAAGGCGAACTCACCATGCGAGTTCAAGACGATCAAGTAACATTTAACATTATTAAGGCTATGAAATTTCCAGATCCGACAGAAGAGTGTTCAGTTATGGAAGAGATAGAAACTTCGGTTTCTATGGAAAGCAATTTTATGGAAGATCCATTGGAGAATGTCTTAGAGTTTGACCCTTTGGAAGATGAAGAAGGTGAAGAAAACATGGCTTTGATGGAAGCCAATCCGAGAGACTATATTCAATCAACACGACTTGAATTGTTGGAGTTAGAAGCTTGTGAATATGTACAACCCAAGTTGTCAATCGAGGAACCACCTAAACTTGAACTAAAGGTACTTTCTTCCCATTTAAAACATGTTTATTTAGGTGATTGTTCTACTTTACCTATGATTATTTCTGCAGAACTAACGAAAGATCAAGAGGAGCAACTAGTTACTGTTTTAAAGAAATTTAGTATAGCATTCGATTGGACCATAGCTAATATTCAAGGTATAAGCCCTTCGTTTTACATGCATAAGATTATCTTAGAGGAGGGTGAGCGAGCTCGAATTGATTGGTAAAGAAGACTCAATCCTATCATGAAAGAGGTAGTACGAAAGGAAGTGATAAATTGGTTAAATTCGGGAATCATCTACCCCATCTCAGATAGTTTAGGGTAAGTCTGGTACAATGTGTATCGAAGAAAGGTGGAATCACGATTGTTAAGAATGGACGTAACGAGCTGGTTTTGACGAGAACTGTTATAGGTTGGAGAATTTGTATTGACTATAGAAAGCTAAATAAAGCCACTCGAAAGGACCATTTTTCGTTACCTTTTATGGACCAGATGATAGATCGACTAGCAAGTAACAAATTTTATTATTTTTTAGATGGCCATTTGGGATATAACCAAATAGTTATAGCCTCAAAAGATCGACATAAAACAACTTTTACTTGTCCTTACAGTATGTTTCCTTTTAGGTGAATGTCTTTTGGTTTATGCAATGCACCTGCAACATTTTAACGATGCATGATGGAAATATTTACTGATATGGTTGAAACTTTTGTTGAGGTTTTCATGGATGATTTTTCTATGTTTGGTAATACTTATGATGTTTGTTTGAGTAATTTTGCTAAGGTACCTAAGAGATGCGAGGAGACGAATCTTGTCCTTAATTGGGAGAAATGCCACTTTATGGTTAAGGAAGGGATTGTCTTAAGGCACAAAATTTCAAAGAGAGGAATTGAAGTTGACAAATAAAAGGTGGATGTAATTGAAAGATTACCACCCTTAATTAGTGTGAAAGGGATCAGAAGTTTCTTAGGCCATGTCGATTTTTACCAAAGGTTTATCAAGGATTTTTCAAAAATTTCTAGGCCTTTGTGTTTGTTATTAGAGAAAGATACAGTGTTTGATTTCAACAAATCATGCTTAGAAGCTTTTGAGGAATTAAAGAGTCAATTAATCTCAGCCTCAATAATCATTACACCAAATTGAAACTCACCTCTTGAGTTGATGTGTGATGCAAGCGATTTTGGTGTTTGAGCTGTGATGGGTTAAAGAAGAAACAAAGTGTTTCATCCTATTTACTATGCAAGTAGAACTTTGATGGGAGCCCATCTCAATTATACGGTAATTGAAAAAGAACAATTTTCTATAGTTTTTTCTTTTGACAAGTTTCGTTCATATCTTATAGGTACCAAAGTTACAATATTTACTGACCATGCAACCATTAAATACTTGCTCACAAAGAAAAATGCTAAACCAAGGCTAATTCAATAGATACTCTTACTCCAAGAATTTGACCTTGAGATCTAAGACAGAAAATGTGTTGAGAATCAAGTAGTTGATCATCTGTCAAGGTTGTAAAAAATGAGGTAACTCAAAATTTTCCAAATGAACACATATTCGAGGTAAGTCGAATTCATGAAACACCTTGGTTTGCTAATTTTGCAAATTATCTTGCATGTGGAATAATCCCTCGAGAAATGACCTACGAACAAAGGAAGAAATTCCTTCATGATAGTTGGTATTATTTTTGGGAGGATCCATTTTTGTTTAAGCAATGTATTTTTGGTATTAGAAAGTGTGTAGCTGAAAGTGAGATTGCTAAAATCTTATACCATTGTCATTCATCTCCAAGTGGGGGACACTTTGGGGGTTCACGTATAGTAGCAAAGATCTTACAAGCTGGATTCTTTTGGCCTACAGTGTTTAAAGATGCTTATGCATATGTGAAGAATTGTAATAGATGCCAAAGGACCGAAAACATATCAAGGAAGAACGAGATACCCTTGGCAAACATCTTAGAAGTTGAATTGTTCGACGTGTGGGGCATTAAATTTCTAGGCTTATTTCCTTTTTTCTTATGGGAACAAATACATCTTAGTTGCTGTGGACTATGTATCCAAGTGGGTTGAAGTCGAAGCATACCATATGAATGATGCTAAGGTAGTCATGCGATTCCTACATAAGTATGTGTTTACACGGTTTGGGACCCCAAGAGCCATCATTAGTGATGAAGGATCTCACTTTGCGAACTAGTGGCTTAAGTGGTTGCTTGACAAGTATGATGTGAAACATAAGGTTGCTACTGCCTATCACCCACAGTTGGATGGGCAAGTTGAAAGAGTGAATTGTGAAATTAAACGATTACTTGAAAGGGTAGTACACCCTAGCAGAAAAGATCGGTCTCGAAGGTTCGATGATGCATTATTGGCCTATCGAACAGTGTTTAGTACACCGTTAGCAATGACTCCTTATTGGTTGGTTTTTGGAAAGGCATGTCATTTTCCGTTGGAGTTAGAAAATAAATCTCATTGGGCTTTGAAATAGTTGAATTTGGATCTCAAGCAAGCCGGTGAGAGAAGAATGTTACAACTTGATGAGTTAGAAGAGCTGAGGTTATTTTCATATGAGAATGCCAAGATGTGTAAAGAAAGATTTAAGAGATGACATGATAGTCGTATACAACCTCGCGAGTTTAAAAAAGGTCAAAGAGTGTTATTATTTAATTCAAGGCTAAGGTTATTTCCTGGGAAGCTCAAATCCCAATGGACTGGAACTTTTACCATTCATAAAGTCTATCCATATTAAGCCTTTAAATTATACGACGATCATGAAGGTACGTTTAAAGTTAATGGACAACGTCTCAAGCACTATTAGGATGGTGAAGTTGAGCGAGTTGAATCTTCGTTCAATTTATTAGACCCTTGATTTTCATAAACTTATTTGTGAATAAATAAATAATTAGAAATTATTTTTCTTAATTTTGTACATTTAGTTAATTTTGTCTAAAGAGATTTCAACTTAAACAGGATCGCTATGACCCTCCAACCTTTCTTAGAATTTAATTTAATGTAATTTGTTAAGAAGAAATTTTCTAATTTAGTTTTTGAAATTTTTATTTTTCATTTTTATTGTTGTTTTTAATTTTAATTTTACTTTTATTGTTTATGTTTAATAAAGGGGTCAATTTGACCCAAGTACTAACTAGTTTGTTTTTAAGTTGAGTCTGAGGCTCAAGACAGCAAAAAGGAGGGAAAATTGTAGCCACTCTTATTGCTTGTCGCCTAAAATTTTGCTACATGTTACCCTAATCTTTTGCTATATAAACCCCTCTTCACCACTCTAATTTTCACAACCCTCAAGCAATTAGTTTAAACCTTAGCCACCCTTAATTTTCCCTTGTTGCCATTAGCTTCAAATCCCAAAGACACACCCTAAAATTTCTTACCTTGTCGAAAAAGCCATTACCGCCACAAGAAGTTCATTGAAGCATGCTGATTGCTACCACGCACCTATCGCCTTCGCCTACTCGTCGTTGCCGCACTTTCCTTTCCATTTCAAGGTTGTCGCTGTCGCAAGTCCTTGCCACCACAACCTTACCGATTTCCTTTTCCTTATCTTTGCCAAATTTTCGAGAAAAGTATCATGTCTCACAGAAGAACTAGATCTTCCAAAACCACTCCTAAAAATCCGATTATGATAGATGAGGAAGTGAAGAAAAGATTTGATTCAATCTTTAAGCATCAATCTATGATGCCAGAAAACGGTTTTAACTTGAAGATCACTGATTTTATGGTTGTACCCGTGCCGATCCAAAAGAAGATCAATGCTCTCAAGTGGGAACAAATTTGTAATGCTCGTTCACATCTCGATGATGAACTAGTTTGAGAGTTTTATTCCAGTTTGACTCTACAAGAAGCTACTGAGGTCACTGTCCGAATGAAGAAGGTACGCCTTACTTTTAAGTCCATTAATGATTTGTTTAACTTACTTGATGTTGAAGAAGATGAATATTTTTCTATGATGAACAATATCAATTGGGATTTTCTTTAAACAAGTGTTTGATGCTGTTACAAATTCGGGATTCCAATGGATTATAAGAAAGTATGGAAGTCATTCTTGCCGAAAGGAATACCTAAAATCGGTAGCTAAGGTATGGTTTTATTTTGTCCGCTATAGCTTCATGCCTATCTCACATAGTGTCACCATCTCGATGGAACGAATGCTCTTGTTGTATGCGATATTGACAGAATGGTCTATCAATGTTGAGAGAATCATTCTCAAGGAGATCCATGATTGTGCTAAAAAGAAGACAAGAAATGCCTACTTCCCATCATTGATTACTTCACTTAGCCTAAGGGCTTATAATAGAACAAAAGCAAATCTAAAGGGCCATTATGTTTAAGTTTGCATCACAGCTTATGACCTTGAAAGGTTAGTGGAGAGAGTTCATGAACTGAACCGGAGTAAACAAGACGAACCAACTAAACCTGAAACTGATGAGTTGTCAAACAAAACTGAAACTGAAGCTGATTTAGTTGCTGACACTGAAGAAGTAAAATCTGAGAAGGAGCTAAATAGTCCTAAACTGATTGAGGAAACGACCAACACTGAACCAATTGAGCCAGAAGACGAACCAATCAATCATGAATTGACAATTTTAATGCCGACTTCTGCAAGCACTTCAAAGAAATCAAAGTTGTCAATCATGATGAATATCTGAAAATTCATGCACAATCAATAACAAACTTACTGAAAATATGCAAAGATTAGAGACGATTCCATCAAAAATACTTTTAAGAATATCTCTAACACTTTTGTTCTTGAATTCCCAGATGTTATCTTCGAGACATGGAAGGAAGAAGATAAGTATGAAAGCGAGGATGAAGTTGAAGAAAAAAAAGACAAGGGGGATGAGTTAGAAAAATAAAAGGGGGTTTCTTGTCTTTGTTTATTTATTTATTTTTAGGTCTTTAGGTGTTTTATTTCTTTAGTAGTTAGGAATTTTCTTTCGCATAATAAAACACTACAAACATGAATAAGCTTAATACTTCTTTATTAAGAAAAAGCTAAGTGATGTGTTAATGGAAATGAACATGAACATGTCTAGGATTGGGTTGTTAAGAAAGACTTGTATTTAATCTTCTGATTTAATACCTACCAGATTGAACTATTTTTCACACTTGAAGAGCTTGAAATCAAATATTTCCATTTTGTTTCCTTAGGATTTAGTTTAGTCTTCTTTCATGAAATAATTTGTGTAAAGAGTGCAAAAGGTTCTTATTATTGTCTCTAAGGTCGTTTAAGGCCTAAGGGTTAGCTAACGAAATTAGAGAGTGTGCAGGAAACATTTAGAAGATGAACAAATATGAAGCTCATCACTATGTCACGACACAGACTGATCTGTGTCGCAACAAAGGGACCAGAACTGCAGAATGTCAAAACTACCTCCTATGTCGCGACATGGGCACAACATGTCCCGACGACGCTTGAGAAATTTACCTGAAGGAGCAAACTATCTTCTATGTCGCGACATGGATTCTGTGTGTCACGACATTGACCTCTAGATGCAAATTTCACATCAAATGAAGGGCATTTTGGTATTTACAATATCAGTTAAACACGAGGAATGAAAGTTGACCAAGGGTTAAGGAAAATTTCCTCCAAGGCTATAAATAGGATCTCTAGCACTAGGGTTTTACACACCATTTGCTAGATCTTAGTTTTTAGTTTTATTTTACTTTTCTATTCAAAACGAGAATGTAGAAACTCACATAAACGTTCAAGGAATTTTTCCCGACAGATTGCCAATACAATTCTAGTTTCTTTTTCTTTCTCTTATTTAATTATATGTGTTTATATATATATTTGTGTTTATGATGATCATGAAACCCATTAGGAACTAATTCCATTTTGGGGAATTAAGGAGTGGAAGTATGAATATTTGATTGTTGTTTAATAGGGATTTTACCTTTTGGATCAACTATTTGGGAAAGAAAGAACATCAAACAAACATTAGTCCTGACAACCCTAGAAAGTCATCTAGGTGGGAATGAACCCAAAATTGATATTTCCTATTCGTGAACACCTTTCCCCAAATTGGTTTAGATTGTGACATCTAGTGATAAGTAATCTCTATTGACTTGCTATGCTGATGGAAGATTGAGAGATCCAACTAGGGGCAGTGATTAGTTGATTGGAGGAAACTCCCCCAAACCCAACAATTGAAGAACTCATACGAAAACGACCTAATCTCCCCAAAGTCATTTATAAGAATCTCTACATCTCAATCATCTTGCTTGTATTTTCTATTTTATTTTCTCTCTTATTTTATGCTCTCAAACATCCACTTTTTATTCTTCGTACTATAATACCTAAAATAAGTATTAATTAATTTTATTCTTTGTAGGGATTTGATTTACTATGGCCTTATGCCTCCTTTGGGTATGATCCTTGGAACTACCAAGTGTTTCGTTGTAACACACTATATTTACAACCTGACCCGTATACTTGCGAAAAGCTTAAATCTACGTCGAACGAGTGTACATTCGAGGGCGGTCAAGTTGTTGGCATCGTTGCCGGGGAGGCAACGCTTTAGTAAATTTTATTCTTTCATTGCTAATAAAATAATTAGAAAAATTTTAGGTTATAGATACGATTTTATTTTATTTTAATTTTTTCGTTTTCTTTATTTTTTTTATTTGTTTTTGGTTTTGACTCGAAGCTAAAGAAACTTGGTTGATCTTATTTCCAACCCCGATTAATTAATTATTCGCAATCGTAGAAATCAACAGGTACTGCAAAACTCACCACCGGAGGAGAGAGAAGAGGGAGTCAATCCCATAGAAGATCCCACTATTAATGTAGAAAATGCTCATATACCTCCACAACTCTCTGCAAACGAACCAATGAAAGAAGCAAAAAGAACTCTAAGGGAGTATTGTTTACCTACTCTAGATCTAACTCAAGGGAGTATCGCTAGACCTACTATTTCCACTAATAACTTTAAAATAAAACCAACTATGATTCAAATGATTCAAAATAATTTACAATTTAGAGGGACAATGGTTGAAGATCCTAATTTGCATTTGAAACTGTTTTACAATTATGCGATACTTTTAGTTTTAATGGTATTACTAGTGATGCCATTCGTTTGAGATTATTTCCCTTTTGACTAACTGACAATGCTTTTTCAAGGCTAGATGAACAGGCACCTAGATCTATCACAACTTGGGATGAACTGGCGGGGAAATTTTTGCAAAAGTTTTTCCTTATAGGAAAAGCAATCCAAATGAGGAGAGAATTGTCAACCTTCCGACAATTTGAGGGCGAAGGGTTCCGCGAAATATGGGAACAGTTTAAGACATTAGTATGAAATTCCCTAATCACAGTATGTCGGAATGGATGCAACTACAAACTTTTTACAATGGGATGGATACATCAACCAGATCTACTTTAGATGGTGTAGCAAGAGGAGCCCTAATGAACCGGACTTATAATGATGCGTATGGGCTAATAGAGAATATGACGATGAACTCCTTCTAGTGGCCTACTAAAAGTTTCACTTATGGGCAAAAACTCACTTCGGTGAAGAAGATACAAGAAGATGACAAATACTAACAACTATTGGAGAAACTAAACCGAATCGAGTCTGCTACGAGGGAACTACCATCCCATGGAGAAGATAAGCCTCTTTATCATTATCTCGTTAATCCGGAGGAAGCCAATTACGTAAGTAGTCAAAATCCCTATTTGAATACTTATAATCCTATATGGAAAGATCACCCCAACTTTAGATGGGGAGAAAGCCAATGGGGAAACGATAACAGTAACACACAAGCAAGAAACCCTAATTACCAACCCTCATTTTTACAAAGACAGTTAGAAAAACAAGCCAAGGTGACCATGCTGCATGAGGACAAAGGTTAGACAAAATTGAAAGAGAGATGCACTCTCTGTGGACGGACGTAAAACAGGTACAGTTTGATTGTACTAATACCGTCAGATCTATAGTGAAGCTAGAGGAAAGAATGGGTCAATTGATGAGCATGGTGAGTGATCTTTCAAGACAAATTGGTTTAGGAATCCCTAGCAACACTGGGAATAATCCTCGAAGAGAAGGTAAAGAATAGGTTAAGGTGATCGAATTAAGATCGGGCAAAGTACTGAGTAGTCCAAAATGACCTAATAAGGGAGAAGAGCCTACTGAATCTCATGAGATTATAGACATCCCTTTTAACGATGACACTAAAGTCATCAAACCCAAAGAGGTGCCAGCAAAAGAGGCATTAGAAATAAAAGAAGATGTGTCTAAGGAAGAAAAGAGCGCCTCAATTTCCTTCCCGAAAAGGTTAGAAGAAAAGAAGCGACAAAATGAAGACTTTTGTAAGTTTCCTCAACCTTTTCAAATCCCTAAATATGAACCTACCATTGATTGAATTAATAGAAAAGGTACCCAAGTACGCCAAATTTTTAAAGGAGATTATAACACGGGGTCAAAAAATCAAGGTAGGCGAGTAAGTAAAGGTAAACGCATTTTGCAGTGCTATTATCTCTAAGGTGATCCCCTAAAAACTAAAGGATCCCAATAGTTTTACCATTCCAATTAAAATTTGGAATCTTCAGTTCTATAAGGCTTTGTGCGATCTTGGTGCAAGCATAAACCTAATGCCTTTATTAGTATTCGAGAAACTTGGGAGTGAAGATCTTAAAAATACCCAAGTTACTCTATGACTGGCTGATCGATCATCTGTATGATTGAGGGGAATTTTAGAGGACGTCTTAGTCCAAGTACAGAGTTTCATAATCCCTGCGGACTTCGTTGTGTTAGATTTTGAGGAGGATAGGGATTTCCCATCTTGCTAGGAAGACCATTCTTAGCCACATCTCGATCCATCATCGATTTAAACAATAATGAGCTCACTATGCGAATTAATGGTGAAGTAGAAACCTTCAAGTGTAGGGATAAAAGTGATGAAACTAAGGAGTACAACGAGCGCTGCCATTTGCTCGAATTGAATATGGGGGAAGGGCAAAATCGAATTCCTTTTATGAACAAAGAAAGAATTAATCAATTTAAGGAAAGTGGTAGATTGAAGGAGGTAGAAAGATCTAATAAAAAGTAGACCAAAGGTGAACAAAGTTGGATCCTCTTGGAAAGGGTAAGCATACCAGATAAGTCCGATAGTAAGACTTAAAGGTAAATCGATGGTACTAACTCATGCATATTATTTTATATTATTCTAACATGTTTTTATTTCAGTATCTAACAGAAAATAAGGGTATGTTATGACACACTATCAGCTATGTCGCAATAAAGGTGATAGAATCCAGGAAAAAGCAAGACTGAAGTTGACGTCGCAACATGGCTATCCTTTTGTCATGACAAAGTGTACAGATTCGAAAAATATAAGGACTGAGGAGGATGTCGTGACAAGTCCTCAAGAATGTCGCGACTAAGAGAAACAGAAGGGTGTGTCACGACAATGACTCCCTATGTCGCGACATCGACTGCAACTTTTACAGGATTGACCCGACCCAATTTCGTAACCCGACGGCTAAAGGCTTATTTTTTCGAGTTTTTACACCTAAAACCCTAAATCCTAACCCTTATAAATATTAAAACATCATTCTAACTCACTCTATTTTACTTTAACTCATAAAAAACCTAAAAATTCTCTCTTTTCCTAGTTACTCTTTTAACTTTTCACATTTTCAAGCAAGGGGAGAAACACACCAATCCAGGTTTAAAGGTCTTACTTTCATTCTACTATTTATTTACAATGCCTCCTAAAAAGGTTACACATACAGTAGAATCGAAACCATCATTGGGTACAAATCCTTCGAACTTTTTAAATTCGAATGTAGAAAAATATTTTAATTAACTTCAAGGAAAAACTTTCATTCAAGAGTGGGGTTTTGTCCCATTAATGGTTTTGTGCAAGGAAATCTGACCTTTAGTTAGGTACCTAGAAGAGAATGTTGTTGGACAATCCTCACAAAAACTGCCGTTATCCCTGTAGTCCAGGAATTTTATGCTATCTTAAAATATCATATCTTTAGGACTAGGGACGAAGTTAATTGGGAAACCTTAGTAATTTGAGGGATTAGTGTCAAGGTAATCTCAAAATAATTTGTAATTTCTTTAATGCTCCTTATTATGAACATGATTTCTTAGATCAAATTGAGTTAGAAACCTTTAGTGATATAGACATGCATGAAGTAATTACTTATCTGACTGAAGGATGGAGGAATGGAAATTTAGGCCAGGCACTAGCATTACCACATCATTTAATCAAGCCATCATGTTTCTTGAAGCTAAAATGTAGATTCAATTTATTTGCACATGAATGATACCTACGTTGAATATTTCTAATGTTAATGTTTTTCAAGCAGTCTTGTTGTTTGCAATATTGCAAAAAAAAACAGGTTTGTATAGGAAAATGGATCCACCAAGACATGATTCATTGTGTAGGAAGCCAAAAGGTGGGGATTTTCTTCCCTCACCTAACCATAGCTTTATGTAGAAGGGAAGGAGTGCCCATGACATCCACTAAACGAACCTTAAAGCCATCGAAAAGTTTCATTAGTGACACACTCTTCCAACAATATGAAGAGCTTCATGCTAAACAAATAAGATAAGGAAAGAGGAAATCACGAGATTCCACGGCTACACCAACATCCACACAAAGGTTGGCACCAACCCAACAAGAAGTTGGTGGAGGGACTTATGCAAAGCTGGGTTGGATAATCTAATAGATGCACAAATTGGGACCGGTATTCCAAGAGGTTGCTCAACAACATAACCTTATGGTCCCTAACTACACTGCGGACATGTTTGAGGTGGTGGATGAGGAGAATGATGATAAAGAACCAGAAGTAGGGAATGATAGTGATGAGGAGGAAGAAGAAATGGATGAGGATGAATAGTTGTTTGAGACAATTTAATTTTGAAAATTTTGGATAATTTTTGGTTTTTATTTTAGACTTATATAATTTGTAGGAGTAGGATTAGAATTTATCTTTGTATCTATGCTTTAATTCTTTTTGTAGGGACCTCACATTATTGAAGACGCTACAATTTCGAGCATTAACGCCAAAAGGAGAAGGACAACCACCATAAAAAGAAAAGAGCCTTCACAATAATTCGGGTAACTTCTTTCCTTTATTATTTGAGGGGTCTACACATTGAGGAAAATGTGTTTCCTAAAGTGTGGGTAGGGGGGTAACATAAGAATTTTTGGCATATAATTTTTATTTTTAGTTTTTATTTTTTTATGTGTGCTTGATCTTGTTTAAATACAAGTGATTGGTTAGGAGCATGTATAATAGGTTGATTGTGTTTATTGATAAACTTAGCATGATGATAAGGAATTTTTAATTTTTTTGCATGAAACTTTTGAGTTCTATAGGCTATATTAAGTATAGATAGAAAGGTATTATTGATACCAAATGATGTGCGAAATATAAGGAAACAAGCATTCTAGTATATATGATAGATGATAATTTTGAGATTATGTGATAAATTGATATTTGTGCATATTTAGGTGTTTAGGGATGACCTAAGGCATTGTTTGGACACACCTAGAGCTAAAAAGCCAAACCCTATTCCAAATTTCCAATTAGTATCCATCTTTGAGCCATATAACACCTTATTGATGAGCCACATTATAAGCCTCTTAAGCCTTAAATGATAATTTGTGTATATCCTTTTTCTTTGGTCTGTGTTGCATGGAAATAGATGTATGACCATTAGTATTGAGGGTAAGTAGATACATTAAGGTGGAGGTTACAAAATAAATGGGAAAACTAATATAATGTATGAACTTTAGTTTAGCCAAAAAGAGAGAAATAGAGAAAAATAAAAAAGAAAAAGAAAAAATGAGTAGAAACAAAAGAATCATGAGTAAGAAAACATGTGAATAGTGACAAAATTATAAAGTCACCAAAAGAAAAAAAAGAGAATCTTACTCAAGAAACAAAAGGAAAAAGAATACTCATAGGCTAGCAAAGGGGATTGCTTTATATTGAGAGTTCCTAAAATGGAGAGAAAATGATGGTGAGAGAAGGAGAAATAAGGGGGTGAGATGGAGTGGGATAGAATAGGGAAGAGCAAGAAACAATACAATATGCCAAACTATTTTCATGTTTGTAACCTTTTATGCTTAACTGTTCTTTGAAATTCATACTTGTCCTAAGCCTCAACACGTTACAAGTCGAAGAGCCCTATGTGACTTAAACTACTCTATGCATGAATAGATATGGAAATTGGATGATCTCATTATGGTTATCTGTATTATACTAGGATAAGTATTTATATTTTGCATTGATGGATGCATATTGATAAAATCTTAATATTTATATTTTATATAACTTACTGAATTTATATTGTTTCTACTAAAAATCGGTAAAGTTGCTTAATTATCATGTCAAAGTTATTAAGAGATTTATGATGCTTAGACTACATGCTCCGAGCCCACTCTTTGTATAACTATGAACTCAAGTTCTTCATTTTCCCTGCTTTTTTTTGTTTTGTTTGCTTGAGGACAAGCAAAGAATTTAAGTGTAAGGGGGAGTTTGATCTGTTGGTTTCATACCTAGCAGATTGAACTATTTTTCACACTTGAAAAACTTGAAATCAAGTATTTTCGTTTTGTTTAATTAGGATTTAATTTAGTTTTCTTTTATAAAATAAATTGTGTACAAAGTGCAAAAATGTGCTTATTATTGTCTTTTTAAGGCCATTTGAGGCCTAAGGGTTAGCTAACGAACTTCGTGAGTGTGCAAGAAACATTTAGAAGACGAACGAATATGAAGCTGATGATCGCCCCCAAATGTACTCCCGTTCGGTGTAAATTTCGACTCTCCGTAAGTGTACGGGTCAAGATGTAAATATAGTGTGTTACAACGTAACACTTGGTAGTATTCCGAGGATCTTACCAAAAGGAGGCTTGAAGCGATAATAAATTAAATCCCTGCAAAGAGTAAAAGTAATTAGTACTTATTTTAGGGTTTTATAGTACGGAAAATAAAAGAGTGTGTTGTAAAGAACATAAAATAAAAGATAAATAAAATAGGAAATAAGAGCAAAAGTTTGAGAAGTAGAAAATTGTATTAATAGCTTCGAGAAAATTAGGTCGTTTACGTATGATTTCTTTGATTGTTGGGTTTTAGGGATTTTCCTCCAATCAACTAGTCACTATCCCAGTTGGATCTCTCGATCTTCGGTCAGCATAGCAAGTCGATAAAGATTACTTATCGCTAGATGTCACAATCTAAACTGGTTTGGGGAAAATGTGTTCATGGATGGGCAATACTAATTTTGGATTCATTCTCACCTAGATGACTTTCTAAGGTTGTCAGGCCTAGTGTTTGATTGAAGCTCTTTCTTCCCAAATAGTTGATCTGAAAGGTAAAATCCCTATAAAAAACAATCAATTATTCATACATCCAGTCCCTAATTTCCCAAAATGGAATTAGTTCCTCATGGTTTCTTTATTTATCAATAACATAATATATGAAAACATATAAATAAAGAATAGAATGAAAAAGAAACTAGAATTGTATTAAGATATTTGTTGGGAAATACTCCTTGAACGTTTATTCGAACTTCTACAATCTCGTTTCACAACTGAAAATGAAAAACTAAAATTGAAAACTAAAGTCGAAGTAATGGTGTGTAAAACCCTAGTGCTAAAGGTCCTATTTATAGCTTTAGATGGTCGTTTTTCCTCAACCCTAGGTTAGTTGCCATTCCTCGTGTTTAAGTGGCATTGTGAAGACCAAAATGCCCTTTATTAAGTGTGAGATTTGCATCAAAGGGTCGATGTCGTAACACGCTAGGTACTATGTCGCAACAAAGACATCATTCTATATAAAGCGTCCTCTTACAGGCATTGTCGTGATATAGCCCCTGTATGTCGAGACAAAGAAGTCAGACTTTGAGTTCCTTAAGTCTGGTCCCTTGGTTGCAACGTAACTCTGCCTCTATCGTGACGAAGTGATCAGTCTCCTATTATTACACTTCTTATGGTCTCCTGCACACTCACCAAGTACATTAGCCAACCTTTAGGCCTCAATCAACCTTAAAGACAAATAAAATGATATTTTAACACTTAGGTTACACAATATATTCAAATGAGAAATCTAGATTAAATCCTACTAAAACATAACGAAAATACTTGATTTCAAGCTCTTAAGTGTAAAAAAACAGTTCAGTCAACAGATCAAATGCCCCCACACTTAAGTCTTTACTTGTCCTCGATCAAACAAAAAAAAAACAAAGAAAAATGAAGAGCTTGAGTTCATAGTTATACAAAGAGTGACTCATAACATGTAGTCTGGCATCATACATCTGTTAATAACTTTGACATGATAATTAAGCAACTTTACCATTTTTTATTATAGAAAATATAAGTTCATTAAGTTATAAGAAATACACATATCAAGGTTTTATCAAAATATATCCATCAATATCAAATATAAGTATTTTAATTATCCTAGTACAATACAGACAACCATAATGAGATCATGCAACTTCCATATCTATTCATTCATAAAGTTGTTTAAGTCACATAAGATTTTTAGGCTTGTAACGTGTTAAGGCTTATGATAGGTATGAATTTCAAAGAATAGTTAAGCACAAAAGGTTACAAACAATAAAATAGTTTGACACATTGTATGGTTCCTTATTCTTCCCTTTTAGGTCCTCCTCCACCTCACCCCCTTATTTCTTCTTCTCTCACCATCCTTTTTTTCTTCGTTTTAGGAACTCTCAATATAAAGTAATCCTCTTAGCTAGCCTATGAGTATTCTTTTTCCTCTTTTTTCTTGAGTAAGATTTTTTTTTCATCTTTTTGGTGACTTTATAATTTTTGTCACTATTCACATGTTTTTTTACTCGTGATTCTTTCGTTTCTACTCATTTTTCTTTTTCTTTTTTATTTTTATTTATTTCTCTCTTTTTGGCTAAACTAAAGTTCATACATTATATTGAGTTTCATATTTTTATTTTGTAAGCTCTACCTTAATGTGTCTACTTACCCTCAATACCAATGACCATACATTTATTTCAATGTAAAACAGGACCAAAGGAAAGAGTATGCACAAATTTTTCATTTTAAGGCTAAAGAGGCTTATAGTGTTGTTCATCAAAAAGGGTCATAAGGCTCAAAGATGGGTACTAATTGGAAATTCAAAATAGGGTTTGGCTTTTTAGCTCTAGGTGTGTCCAAACAATGCCTTAGGTCATCCCTAAACATTTTAATATACACAAATATCAATTTCATCACATAATTTAAAAATTATCATCTATCATATATACTAGCATGCTTGTTTACTCATATTTCACACATTATTTGGTATCAATAATACCTTTCTATCTATACTTAATATAACTTATAGAACTCAAAAGTTTCATGCTAAAAAATTAACAATTTCTCATTATCATGCAAAATTTATCAATCAACACAATCAATCTATTATACATGCTCCTAACCAATCACTTGTATTTCTACAAGCTAAAGCACACATAAAAAGAAAAAATAAAAATAAAATATGTGTGCCAAAAATTCTATGTTACCCCCCACACTTTAGAAAACACATTTTCCTCAATGTAAATTCCCCTCAAATAATGAAGGAAAGAAGTTACCCGATATATCGTGAAGGTTCTCTTCTTCTCAAGGTGGTTGTCCTTCTCCTTTTGACGTTAATTTTTGAAATTGTTGAGTCATCCATAATGTGAGGTTCCTATAAAAAGAATTCAAGCATATATACAAAGATAAATTCTAATCCTACTCCTACAAATTATATAAGTCCAAAATAAAAACCAAAGGTTATCCAAAATTTACAAAATTAAATTGTCTTAAAAAATAAATGAATAAATAATAATAATAATAATAATAATAATGAAAAACTAAAGAAAAACCTAATCCTAAACATTAGTTAGATTATAAGTTCCTATTCTTCTTCATCATTCAATTCTCTCTTCCTCCGTTCTTCACTTTGACTTTGCTACAATAATGTGAATTGCACGAACAAATCATCACCTAAGTGTTTGCTCGGTGGATTCATTATTCGATCAAATCTTCCAGTTGGCACTCCCGCCTTTGTACACATGGAAAAAATTAAATAAGGGAAGAGTATACCTTTCCTCAATTTTTTTGCGAATTCTACCATGCTTCATTGAATCCATTTTCCTACACAAATTCGTTTCTTCTTGAGAATACCATATGTTATTATATCATGAATTGGACGTATCTCTATGATGTTGTAAGTGGGAAGTATTCGGGAACAAACGAAATTCATCCACATCTTAGCTTTAGGCATCATGAGTTCTTAACTAAAAGTTTTTGGGATTGCAGTACCTTCTCGATAGGTCTATACTTCTTGTCCCGCTGTTAAGAAAATTAGGATCTCCTTTGTGTCGATATTCTTAAATTCCTTTAAATCGACTATATAGAGATAGTCTTGGTAATAATACAAGACATTGTAAAATCTACAAATTTTGACCTCATTTAGATATATTTCAACTCCTCGAATTTTCATTAGAACTTGAATCTGCCCACAAGCTCTCCCAACTTCACGTTTCTTCAAAGCTAGATAAAATTCTTGAACTATCGAAATATTTACCGGTTCTTTACAGGGCAGAAAAAATTGAGTCCATTCATTATCGATTAATGTTTCCCAAATACCTCGATAAACTCGCATTAAGGGATCAAACCCTTACTCCTAAATGAAGGTATGCGACTGGAGTTACTGGAGATACCTGTCTAGATCATCTTCTGGGAATTCAAAAATAGGATTAGCAGCCCTTTCTCTTGAATCAACCATTTGACCTTATGATTGGGAGGAATGAAAAATAACATGGAAGGGGCGTTTTTTTATAGGGATGATTAGTAGGACTTTTAGTAAGTTTAGAAGTTAAATGTTATTTAAGAATTACAATATCCAATTCTAATTAAAACTGTTAGGAGTTAAAGTCTTACATGCACTGTTGCTGTTACGTTAGTGTGTCACGACATACACTAGGTATGTCACAACGTCGATACTAGAATTATTGTTCTTCAAGGGGACATTCGTCACGACATAAGGGTGCAGTGTCGCGACATCAGGCCAGTAGTTATGTTGCTTTGGTTTGTTATTGTTGCGACATTAGATGTGGTCGTCGCGACATTGAAACTAGCTTTCCTCTAATTCTAAATATGAGTTGTTATATATTCCTAGGGTATGTTTGATGTTCGAGTTTGATACTGGCTTTGTATCCCATATCATGTTGCAATGCAAAGGTTGCTCCTTAATAAGTATATCTGTAGTTCCCCTGTAATATGGCTTTATCCTTTGCTAGTTAACTAGAAAAGTTTCACCACTCTTACCTATCAACTCAACTGAACCATATGGTTTTACCTGATTAATGGTATATGGCCTTGTCCATCGTGATTTGAGTTTCTTAGGAAATAATTTGAGTCTAGAACTAAACAAGAGTACCTTCTATCCTGGCTCAACATTTTATTTCCTAATCTTGGCATCATGACGAAACCTACTTTTTTCTTTGTAGAGTTTCGTGTTTTCGTAGGCCATGAATTGAAACTCCTCCAATTCCTATAATTAGAACAATCTCTCTTTCTTCTTTAATTCAAGATCTAAATTCAATTCTTTAATAGCCCAATACGCTTTTTTCTCTAATTCAATAGGCAAGTGAATTTTTTTTTCCATACACGAGTTTGTAAGGGTACAAACCAAGAGGTGTTTTATATGCTGTACAATAGGCCCATAAAGTGTCATCCAATTTTGCCTCCCAGTCTTTGCTCATTTGCCTAAGGATGATATGCAGTTGCCATCTTGTGTCGGATACTGTATTTCGCAAGAGCGGCTTCAAATTATTTGCTACAAAAATGTGATCCTTCATCCCTAATCAATGCACTAGAGGTTTCAAATCTTGAAAAGATGTTTCTTCTTAAGAATTTTACAACTAATTTGGTATCATTAGTAGGTAATGCCACTACTTCTACCCTTTTAGAAACATAATTTACTGCCAACAAGATATATTGATTCCTAAACGAGCTAAGGAAAGGACCCATGAAATCAATTCCCCAAACATCAAAGATTTCTACCTCAATAATTCCCACCTGTGGCATTTCATCCCTTTTTTGATATATTCCCCATTCGTTGGCATCGATCACAGTTTTGCACGAACATATGAGCATCACGATTCATGGTAGGCCAATAGAATCTGAATTGAAATTTTTTTTGAGTTGTACGTTTTCTACCGAAATGTCCTCCACAAGGAGAGTCATTGTAACACCCAAAACCCGACACCATTGTCGGCTAGGGTTTCGAGGATACTAACATCCATATCTCGAAGCAGTTTCGTTATCATACAATTATTAACATCAACTTACATACAACTATACAAATATTTGGGTATGGTTCAATTCAACTCAACATTTTCATTTTATCATCATCAATCTCAAGGACTCGATTGAAAAAAAATTGAAACATTACACGAAACATTAAACTTTAGCAAAATATGGGTCACACGATCGTGCCCCAGGTCGTGTGCTAGACCGTGTGCATACACGAAATACCCATACATGATTGGGTAAACTGTGTGACAAGCTGTGTAAACATGCAAAATTACCCACACGCCCGTGTGTCAAACCGTGTTCTGGATCGTGTGTCAAACCGTGTTCTAGATCGTGTGTCAACTCGAAATAGGGTCACATGGTCGTGTCCCAGCCCATGTGAACCCTACAACTAATTTCCTCAGGGCACACGCCCGTATATTAGCCCGTGTGCCAGGCTGTGTGTACCTACAAAAATCTAATTTTAAATAAGCAAAAATCATGCCATTCACCTAACAAGTGCAAATATCAACAATCTTCAAATTTCTATTTATTCACAACACAAAACATACAATTCCTCATGAGAAGAAAACAAAACATGCCAAATATTCATGGTTTCACAAGGCATTACACCTTATGCATATATGCCTTCTTGAAACATTAACAAAGCTTACAAAACATAAGTTCAACATTCAACCAAGTCATTATCATTTTAAAACTCATCTAAAATCAAGAACTATAGAAGATAACATCTTAGTACATGTAAAATAACTAGGTGATGTAAATACTACCGAACGAGCTCCCGAGATAGTGTGGTTTCTTCGAGATGATCTGATCTTCAAATAGCAAAATAGGATCTACAAAATAGCAACAATTTCATAGGTAAGCTTTCATATCTTACTGAGTTCGTAGAGTTTAACAAATTACCAAATAACAAGTGTTGAACATTCTATAACTAATTCGAACCAAAATAGGGCCTTGCTTCAACAAGTTATAACCAGAATTTCATTCTCTCTTGCTAGAATAACCATTTTGACCAGTATATGATGCTGTTCACACAAGCTGATGAGGACTCGCTACGTATGCAATACCTTAGCCATCGTTACGGTATCTATATATATTTTCCTTCACGATGCTACTCACATTAGCTGATGAGAATATACAATTCATGCAAGAATCTCAACCATCGTAGGGCTCATGTAACCATTTCCCATATTCATTTCAACATTTCACCGACTCATAATACTGCTCACACAAGCTGTTGAGAATCTGCAACATAGACAGGACCTCAACCATCGCGTCGGTTCAAATCACCAGCTCAAAACTTGATATCTCCTTCATTCATTTCTTTCTCGTATTTCTCAAGTTTTTATTTTGGAACAATTACAAAGAATACACATATATTATTATTTAAATAAATATTTAACGTCACAAACTTACTAGACTAGATTGCAGATACGAATAAACTCTAGGGACTATTCCGTTAATTTCCCTTTTACTCGACCCGTGACACGATCATGATCTAACACAATAAATCACTCAGATTCCTCATTAAATTATATAATTAAATCATTTAATAAAATTTGGTCCTTTTGTGATTTACAAAATTACTCCGAACGTTTCACTTTTATTCAATTTAGTCCCTAAACACAAAACATGAAAAAATATCAATTTTCTTTCTAAACCCACATCAGTTGAATATTCATATCTCTCATACAAGTCCCTACAATCAAATTATTTCACATCAAGTACACATAATTTCATCATTTAATCATTTTAGTCCTTAAACCCTAAAATAAAAAAAATCACCTTACAAAATCAACAAATCTATCAACTAAACTTCCAAAAAATTCATAATCTTCCAAGAACTAGCATATTCAACAATGTAAAAAATTATAACATTTGATAGATTCGCAAATTAGTCCTTGGGTTAGCTAGATTAAGCTAATACGGACTCAAAAACAAAAAAAAATACTAAAAATGACCAACATTTACCTACTCAAATTAAAGCTTCAAGCTTGAAATGGAAAACCCTAAATTTCTTCCGCCTTAACCGTGGGAAGAAGATAAAAAGAAGAGAAGAAATGATTTCTTTCTTTCTTTAATTTCATATATATATAATAATGACATTTTTGTAATTTTTTAAACTTTCATGCTTAGCTTAATTAATCTCCCTTTTAACATTAATTAATCTCAATTATAAACAATATGATATCATTACATAGCGCTAAGTAAATCTCTATTGGTTAATTTACCTATTTGGTCCTTCCAATTAAACAAATAATCTTTTGCACCTTTTCAATTTAATCCTTTTTACTTAATTAACTATCTAAACTATAAAATTCCTTAATCAAAATTTAACATAACTCCAAGGACATCATAAATATTAAATAACTAATATTTATAACTGGACTCGTAAGAGTTGTGGTCCCAAAACCACTATTTTCGATACCACTGAAAATTGGACTATTAGTCATGACATCCTTGAAGGATGTTATTTATTTCTTCCTCGACCACACATCTTTGTACTAACTGGTCTGCACATTTCCTAAATAAATAAGGATCCTCCCAAATATAATTTTTCCCCTCATGCATAATTCGTTTATTTTGTTGCCAAGATGCTTTTGCTGGGAACACCCCTTTTGCCAAATAGTTCACATAATCTGCATACCACGGTGCTTCTGTATTTGGAAATCAAGTTTCCACTCTAAATAGTTGCTAATATGCAAAAGTTTCCTTTATTTCTCCCAAATATACAAAGGTGGTAGGATTTTCCAATCGTGATAAATGATCTTCTATTTGATTCTTTGTCCCTTTTCGATCCATGATCCATAAATCGAATTCTTTTAGCAGCAATACCCATTGCATCAGCCTTGCTTTGGTTTCTTTTTTCTTCATCACATATTTCAAAGCTGAATGATCTGTATAAATATACACACGATTAGTCATTAAATAAGGACGAAATTTATCGCAAGCAAAAACTACAGCTAACATTTCCTTCTCGGTAGTAGTATAATTGCATTGAGCGGGGTTAAGAGTGTTGTTGGCATAATGAATTTCTCCAAATAGATTATCTTTCTTTTGTCCTAAGACACCATCTATAGCATAATCACTGGCATCACATATAATAATAAAAGGTTCATTCCAATTTGGTGTGATAATAATGGGAGCAATTATTAGCTTCTCTTTTATTGTCTCAAAAGCTTTAAGGCAATTATTATCAAATATGAATGGAACATCTTTTTGCAGGAATAAATTTAAAGATTTAAAAATGTGAGCAAAATCTTTTATAAACCTTCTATAAAACTTGGGGTGTCTCAAGAAATTTCGAATACCTTTGACATTCGTGGGATGTGGTAGGTTTTTTATTACCTCGATCTTTGCTTTATCCACTTCTAACCCTCTTTGTGATATTTGATGTCCCAAAACTAACCCTTTTCTTACCATGAAATGACATTTTTCCCAATTGAGCACTAGATTGGTTCCACGCACCTTTGTAAAACTTTCTTTAAATTCAACAAACAATTCTCGAAAGTCTTCATATACTGAGAAATCATCCACGAAAATGTCTAACCCTTCTAGCATATCTGCAAAAATAGTGGTCATACATCTCATAAAAGTAGCTAGTGCATTTCAAAGTTCAAAAGACATACGTTTAAAAGCATATGTTCCAAAATGGAATGTAACAGTTGTTTTTTTCCTGATCATCGGGATGTATTAGGATTTGATGATACCCTGAATACCCTCCAAAAAATAGTAATATTCTTTACCTGCCAATCTGTTTAGCATTTGATCAATGAAAGGTAGTGGAAAGTGATCTTTTTTTGTTGCATCATTTAATTTCCTGTAATCAATACAAACTCTCCACCCGGTAATTGTCCTTGTAGGGATTAGTTCGTTGTGATCATTTTCTACAATTGTCAACCCACTTTTTTTGGTACGCATTGCATAGGGCTTACCCATTCACCATCGAAAATGGCATAAACTATACCCGCATCTAACCATTTTACTAGTTCCTTTTCCATTACTTCCTTTATGGCCGAATTAAGTCTTCCTTGTGCGTCAACAACAGGTTTCTTACCTTCTTCCAATCGAATTTTTTGTTGACAGAAGGCTGGGTTTATCCCTTTTATACCAACCATCATCCACCCAATAGCCTTTTTATGACGTTTAAGCATCTCCAACAAAGTTGCTTCTTACAAGTTACTCAATCCTGATGCAAGTATAACGAGTAAAGCATTTTTCTCACCCAAATATCCATACTTTAAATCTTCTGGTAATGGCTTTAACTCAACTTCTGGTGGCCTCACAATTGACGGTATCATCTTAGTAGCATTTGACATCGATTAATCCATCACCCTTTACTTTGCTGCCACCACTCTAATTGACTAGTTAAAGATTCCTCATTTGTCTCTTCTTCTATAAGTTCCTAATCCTCAGAATATTCTTCTTTGCAATGATTAGTCACAAGCTGGTTGCTAACAAGGTTACTAATCTCTTTTGGAGGTTGCGATCGTTCCTTCCAAAATATTTCATTTGCACTTGCTACTTCCAATATATTTGTAACATCTTGCCATATCTTAGTCCAAATGCTTCCTCCAGTCTATGTCTACCTTGCGTCTATTTTTCATACTTAACCCGTCATAAAAGTGCTGAAGTTGTATAACAATATGGATTAAAGTATGGCTTTGAATCTTTCCCAAGCTTGTCCTAATGTTTCCATCATTGTTTGCTTGAAATAAAACATTTGTATATATCCCTGCATAACCTTGGGCATAGAAATCATTCTTCGAAAAAACATATGCACAAATTCTTCCAAAGTAGTAATAGTGTTTGAGGGTAAAGAATCCAACCATGACTTGGCCTTTTCGTTTAGGGCGAAAGGAATCAACAACAATTGAATCACACCTAGAGCCACACCTGCATAAGAAATTGTACTACAAATTGCCTCGAATTGTCTTAAAAATGCGACTATCAAGGGATCAGATAAAGTAACATTATTAGTAATCCAATATATTAAGGATAGATTTAATTCAAAATGTTTTTGATAAATTGATGGTCTAGCAATACTAGATTGTAACCATTCCAGATAAAAAAATCTATAATGTATTTTTCATCTTTTATCTTTTATTAGTTAATTATAAGAAAAGAAATAAAGTTAAAAGAAAAAATTTAAAGATGATTGTATCTATAACCTAAAATTTTTCTAATTATTTTTTTAGAAATGAAAGAAAAAAATTTACTAAAGTATTGCCTCCTCGGTAATAGCGCCAACAATTTGATCGCCATCGAATGTACTCCCGTTCGATGTAGATTTCGGCTTTCAGCAATTGTACGAGTCAGGTTGTAAATATACTATGTTACAATGGAACACTTGGTAGTATTCCGAGGATCGTACCCAAAGGAGGCTTGAAGTGATAATAAATTAAATCTCTACAAAGAGTAAAAGTAATTAGTACTTATTTTAGGGTTTTATAGTACAAAAAATAAATGAATGTGTTATAAAGAGCATAAAATAAAAGATAAATAAAATAGGAAATAAGAGCAAAAGTTTGAGAAGTACAAAATCTTATAAATGACTTTGGGGAAATTAGATCGTTTTCATAAGATTTCTTTGATTGTTGGGTTTTGGGGATTTTCCTTCAATCAACTAGTTACCAGCTCAGCTGGATCTCTCGATCCTCCGTCGGCATAATAAGTCGATAGAGATTACTTATCGATAGATGTCACAATCTGCTAGGTTTGAATCCAGTAGATCAGCTGATCATTACGTCACAACACAGACTGATCTGTGTCACGACAAAGGGACCAAAGCTGTAAAATGTCAAAACTGCCTCCTATGTTGCGACGTGCGCACAATGTGTCATGATAACGCTTGGAAAATTTACCTAAAGTAGCGAACAATCTTCTAAGTCGCGACACAGATCCTGTGTGTCGCGACATCGATCCCTAGACACAGATTACACATCAAATGAATGACGAATTGGTATTTACAATACCACTTAAACACGAGGAACGGTAACTAACCTAGGTTTGAGGAAAACGATCGTCTAAGGCTATTAATAGGACCTCTAGCACTAGGGATTTACACACCATTCTCTAGATCTTAGTTTTTAGTTTTATTTCACTTTTTCATTCGAAACGAGATTGTAGAAACTCCCATTAACATTTGAGAAATTTTTCCCGACAGATTGCCAATGCAATTCTAATTTCTTTTTCATTCTCTTATTCAATTATATGTGTTTATATATATTTGTGTTTATGATGATCAAGAATTCCATGAGGAACTAATTTACTTTTGGGGAATTAAGGAGTGGAAGTATGAATATTTGATTGTTGTTTAACAGGGATTTTACCATTCAGATCAGCTGTTTGGGAAAGGAAGAACATCGAACAAACACTAGGCTTGACAACCCTAGAAAGTCATCTAGGTGGGAATGAACCCAAAACTGGTATTGCCCATCCGTGAACACCTTTTCCCCAAATCGGTTTAGATTGTGACATCCAACAATAAGTAATCTCTATCAACTTGCTATGTCGACAGAATATCGAGAGATCCAATTGGGGTAGTGACTAGTTGATTAGAGGAAAATCCTTATAACCCAACAATTGAAGAACTCATACGAAAATAACTTAATCTCCCTCCGTTTATAAGAATTTCTACATCTTAATTATCTTGCTTTTATTTTCTATTTTATTTTCTCTCTTATTTTATGCTCTCAAAAATTCACTCTTCATTCTTCGTACTATAATACCTAAAATAAGTATTAATTAATTTTATTCTTTGTAAGGATTTGATTTACTATAGCCTTACATCTCCTTTTGGTACGATCCTCAGAATACTAACAAGTGTTTCATTGTAACACAGTATATTATAACCTGACCCATATATTTGCGGAAAGCCTAAATCTACGTCGAACGAGAGTACGTTTGGGGGCGATCAATATTTAAGCAGTCTTTATGACTCACCTCTCTTTTCTTACAACCCTACCTGGTATTTAGTTTCCATTCATTACTTTTTTTTTACAATGAGGACATTGCTTCTTTTTAAAGAGGTGTAAGACAAACATTTTCTAGAATTTTTAAAATTAAGTATGCTTTAATAGATGAAATGTTCAGAAAAATTTTTAATAAATGAAATGTTCAGAAAAATTTTCTTTGTTAATAAGTTAGTTTGAATGCAATCATGAATGATGATTCTATCTAAGTTGAATGAATGTTATCATCAATTATGGAATGCTTGTATGATCTTAGTCCTAAATAATGTTTGCCATGGAAATTTAGTTTCCCTTGAGATTAGACATGCATGATGGTTTATATATTTAGAATTGACTTATTAACTTTCTCAAGGAAAAATCTTAGGAGACATAAAAATCTAAATATGATATAGGCACAATTTCTTTGGATTGATTGAGCCTTTCAAGCCCACCTTATGATATTAAACCCTTGAAACTTTAATTTTGAGCTTAATGGTCTATTTATTGCAAATTACCTACATCATAAGTCATATTACCATCTTTTTAAGTTATCCTATTTTGTGCACCCATCTTAACTAAATTTTTCTTGATGATCAACATTCGAGGGAAATTTTGAAAAGATGTACATGCTCATGCTTAAAAAAAGAGAAAAATAAAGAGCGAAGAAAAGTTTGCTCAAGATCTGAAAGAAAATGTATGAGCATGAGTTCAAAATAAGTTTGGGGGTGTTCCAAAGATCCATTCAAGAAGAAGATTGTGCTGCAAAAAGATCCAAGACAAAGTTAAGGGTTAAGATTATTAAAACCGAAATTTCACATTTCTTTAATCCCTACCTTTATCCTAATCCCATTACAACCATACAAAAGACATGTTGATTTGATGATTATGTCATCTACATTAGTGGAGAGGAATTACTAAGTTCAACATATAAACCCCGCAAATAAACCGTATGATTGCTTTGTTCAGATGTATAGGAATTTATGTTGAATGGAGAATGTTATCTATGACTTTGAAATGCATGCAAATTATAACTCATGTTGGCATATCTTAACACTTAGTATAAAATTCTGAATAGTGTTTGCATGCGAGCTGCTTATCAATAAAAGGAGTCTATGTAAATGATTTTGTTGATGCACGACTATGTGCCAAAGATTGATGCTACTTATACATTTAGCAATATCCTTAGCAAAAATTTTGTTGTGCATGAACATTACTCGGGACGAGCAATGGTTTAAGTTTGGGGGTGTGTAAACTTGAAAATATATAGGTTTTTCCTATGGATTTTCATCACTTTTTTACTTAAAATAGATGTTAAAACCAAGTAACAGTTTAATAAATTAATGAAATATACTTAAATATTAATTCAAGACATGGAAATTATTAAAATGTGATTTTATACTTTATTATATAGTTCTTATGCACAAAATGACTTATTTTATGATTTAATTTAATATGTTGCATTTTAATGTATGAAGGGAGTCATGCAAATTTTAATTAATTTTAAAGCATGAAATTATATTTAATAATTAAAATAAATTATTTCATTAAAATTAGGTTGATTAAATGTTATGAAATTGGGTTAATTAGATTAATTAATTTGACCCAATATAAATTAAATTGCTTTGGACTGATTATTTTGCTCAGTCATTAAAACCGTCCAACCCAAGAGGATTTGAAGCCCAATATCAGCAACACCATGGTTGCCCAAAAAAGTATTTTTGGTTTAATTGCAATGAGTTCCTGCAGTTAAAAAGAAATCAGAAATTGGCCCAAAAATATGCTGTTGACTGAGTCTTGGTCCTTGCTTGATGCGGCAAGTTGAATGCTTCAAAATGAAGCAATCAAATAAATTCAAAATCCCCAAAGCATGGTCAACCAAGTATGAGAGGAAAATCAGGGATTCAAACTCCCTGTTTTTAATAAATGTGATCGCCACCCTCACTTATAAATAGAGTCATTCCACCACACTTTCAAGTCATCCCTCAATATTCAATCATTCTTCATTCTCTCATCCTCTCAACCCCTTTTCCATTCCCATTTCTAGCATCTCCATTTTCTCTCCATATTTTAGACAGTTAAGCTTCTCAAAGATCCTTCAACCGATCATCTTAAAGAGCCATCAGCAAAGGAGCGAAGCAAAGATTCGAAGGAGTCATCTCAGTCGGAGTTTGGGTGATAGCCACTTCGATAGGTTTTTTTCATTCTTTTCTTATATTTAAGTTTATAATGTTTGATATGTGCTCTTCAATCTTGTCATCAACAATGATAGTTTAATTTTATTTAAGCCAGGATGATTGCTTTAATTGAATAATATTCATTTGATTCATGCTTATGATGTTAGTGCCTCAATCGATCATGTTTTCAATAAATATCAAACATGTATTTCGTTCATACGTGATTGGATGCATTAGAATTAGTTGAGCGATCTGAACCAGACATCAGCTAATAGACACAATAATTGAAATGTGCTTGCTTAATTCATAACCGACCTAGAATGAATTGAAGGTTCGTAATAACTTGACTGAGCTCTATTACCTTGCATGCTTTTAGGTTCATGAGATTAAATTATTTCAAACCAACCCAGTCCCTGTTACTTCACATGAATACTAAGAAACCCTTAGTTTAATATGATTAGTAAAAGGCGTAGTAAACTAAGTAAGATTCCGAGAGGACTTAATTTGGTTTCCAAGCCCATGAAAGATCAATTTGTCATGGAATGTTTTTCCGAATGTTAATAAGCATGTTACGAATGAATTAAATTAATTAATATGATTGCCCTAGTTTATTTATATTATTAATTGTTGTGAATTGTGTTTAATCTATTGCTAAAATTCATCCATTCATATAGATACTTTTCATACTTATGTTAATTTGCATTAGCAATCAACTACACATAGATCATTTACATTTAATTTAAATCATCAACCCTCCAAATATTTTGTTTTTATTATCAAGTTGTTTAATATAATTTTACAACTATTTGATTAACACATATACAGACCCTGTGGAGACGATAACTCGATACTTACTTATTACTTGATAACGACTATGTACACTTGCGCAAACTTACGTTGTTACAATAAGTAACCAAATAGTAATTTGTTTATGTATTTAGTAAAAGCAAGACATAATCAATGAACTTTGTAGTTTTATTGTTTTAAAGTGTAAACGTGAATTTACACTATACATGAAGTTATTCATAATAATAATGCTTGAGGTAATTTAGAACAAAACTTAAGAAAATTTATTAGTCATCTATAGAATAGTTACATAGGAAAGTTCTGTAAGAGTATAAGTACGTCAGTCCTTAAGCGTAACACCCAATACTTGGATCTGATTGAGTGGTTTAGGTGGAGGGCGTTACATGAACTCTTTCTCCATAGTAATAAAATCTTCCTCCTATAACAGTCGATTTTCAGTGGTGTCGGAACAGTGATTTCGGGATCACAACTCCGACGAGTCGAGTCGTGATTTTATTTATTTAAATATTTATGGTGTCATTGGTCTCGTATTAAATTTTGGTTGAGGAATTTTAACGCTTAGATAGTTAATTGAATAGAAATGATTAAATCGTAAAAGGTACAAAAGTTAAGTTGATTAACTAGAAGGACCAAATGAGTGAATTAACCAAAAGCATGTTGGTGGGTGATTTATCATGAGATGCATTTAATAAACTATGATTAATTAAGGCTAAACAAGTAGTTAATTAAGTTAATTAAGAAAGTCTTGAAATTTACCATTTTGCCATAGTATATAAGTGAAAATTTAGAAGAAAAGATGAAACTCTTATCTTTTTCACCTTCTTCTTCCACGGAAAGAACAAGGGAGTTAGGGTTTGGTATTCTAATCTTTGAGCCTTAATTTGGGTAAGCAAATGATGCCAGTTTTTAGTAATTTTTATGTTTTTGAGTAACTAAATCTAGCTAATCTAAGGACTAATTTGTGAATCTATCAAATGTTATGAAACTTTTCACTGTTGAAAATGCTTGTTCTTGAAATTTTATGAAGGATTTGTGTATTTGATGTTTGGATTAAATCTTTTTGTAAAGTGATTCTTGATGAAATTAGGGTTTAAGGACTAAAATGTGAAAATGAAAAAAGGACATGTATTGTTGTGAAAATGATTGTGTGTAGGGGTTGGGTAAACACCCTAGACAATTCGGCTAAGGTTGGTTATGTAAGAGAAAGTTTATTTTGCATATTTAGTATTGAAAGGACTAGATTGAATAAAAAGGAAAATATTATGGGTAATTTCATAATTTTCCCAAAAAGGGTCAAATTGTGTTAAGTGATATAATTATGTGTTTTATTTGATTAATATTTTATCCTTAATTACTCCTTAATAATTAGTTCATGTTACTGAATTGGACCTTTTTGTGCGTTTTCTATGCAGGACTTTAATTCTGGAAATTGCACTTAGAATGCAAAGTTTTGCAGTTTTATTTTCTGGAATCAAGGCTGGGTTAGTGAGCATGAGATTCTGACAAGGCATCCAGTCAGCAGCTTTTAGAAGATCCAGTCAGCAGCTTCTAGAAGGTTTAGTCAGCAGCTTCCATAAGGTCTAGTCAGCAAGGATGGACAAGCAAATCAGCTGCATTTTAAATTCAAAATTAGAAATTATCTTTTGTTTGTTTGGGATTTAATTTGAATAATTTCAAGAACTATCTTTTATTATTTTTAGGTTATTTTTACAATTTTTGAGAACTATAAATACCCCCTTGGGGTAAGCTAGATAATTCCCTCATCCCTCATTATTTAGTTTTGTTCTTGTTTTCTAAGTTTTATAAAATTCTCTTTTTCTCTATATTTCATTTTTTAAGTTTTTATTTTCTTAAAAAATGTTGACTATGATTTCTTCCATAATCATGCTCAGCTAATTTTCCAAAAAGCAAAAGGCTAAAGCAATGACTCAATTTCAATTGTTAGAGTTGAAAAGCACTTAATATCTTCGAATATATTTCTCAATTTTCTGCCAACTTGGATTAGCAATCGACCTTTCCTTTTAAAATCTTTTCACTTTCAAATTAAAAAAGGATCCATTGGTTTGAAGGTCGTTTCGATTTACAGTTGGGAGGAAGGACGACTTGTACCACATTCGACTTCCTGTGAACACACTTAGCGGCGGTCCGCTAAGGGAAATTGAGATTGGATTCGATTCTCATTGAGACAACATAATTCGAGTCGGGTTTTTCTAGATTTTAAACTGTTTTATTCTAACAGCGATAGTCGTGGTTAGTCTAGCCAAAAAACTGAAATTCAAAAATTGATTTTGGATTTTCGGTTTACCGGAGAGAAAAATAAGTTACAAGGGTTGGACTTTGTAGATTGTAACCGGCATTTATTCGAAGTAAAATCTTATTCAATGATCGATTGGAAATGAGTCAAAGCGGAGCCTAAGGCTGATACTTATATTGAATTTCTTTTTTAAATATATTTTCTTTAAATTCTTCAATTTAAATTTTCATTTTTTCATTTTACTTTAATTAAACTTTTGGAACAAAACCTCCCATTCTTATTTCATTTCACCTAAATAAAAAACTAAAGGCTTTCTACATCAGAATCTCCTAAGTCCCTGTGGATCGACCCTTCTTCTCTTTACTACACTATTTAATTATTTCTTTTGAGATTAAGGATAATTATTTTAACAGTTTACGACGCTTGTCAAATTGGCACCGTTGCCGGGGACTTCGGTAAAGTTACTGATAAAAGTTTTTGTTTTTGATTTATGGCCAGGAACAACCCGGGAGAACTAGTAGATTTCGACCCGAAGATAGAAGCACGAGCTCGTAGAATCCACACACAAACACTTCGAGAGAAAAAGAGACGACAATAACAAGAACATCAACGTCAAACAGATCCACAACCGAGTCCAGAAACACCCTTTGACACTGAAACACACCGAGCGTGATAACGAAGGACCAATTTCGATGGCAGACAACAACCAAACCATTCGAGAACTTGCCGTAGCGCCTACTGACCAACAACCTTTATGTATCATATTCCCAAATGGAGATACACCTTTCGTGCTAAAAACTGGTTTGATCCATCTTCTACCAACTTTCCATGGTCTACCCAGTGAAAATCCGCATAAACCTCTCAAAGAATTTCATATGGTTTATTTGAGCACAAAACCACAGGGAGTATCCGAGGACCAAATCAAACTCCGAGCTTTTCCTTTTTCCTTAGCTGATTTGGCTAAAGATTGTTTATTTGATTTCCCTCCTAATTCTATTAATATATCGGCTGACATGAGTCAACTTTTTCTTGCCAAATTCTTCCCTGCAGCTAAGGCGAGTGAACTAAGGCGAAGCATCCTTGGAATCCGCCAAAAAGATGAAGAGTCACTCTACGACTACTAGGAGAAATTTAAGAAACTCTATGCTAGTTGCCTCCAACACGGATTGAGTGAGCAGACTCTTCTTCAATATTTCTACGAAGGTTTGCTTCCTTTGGAGATGAAGATGGTCGATGCTGCTAGCGGAGGAGCCCTTGTGAACATGACTCCTAATGTGGCTAGAACCTTGATTTCCACTATGGTTGCCAACTTCCAACAGTTTCGCCCTCCTAGTGAACCCTCTCGACGGGTTCACAAGATAAGTACATGTACTTTAGAAAGAAAAATCGTTTCAGGAAAAATTGGCACAACCAGATTATGCGGAATATGTACATTACCAAACCATCCAACGGACAGATGCCCAATGTTACAAGATGATACTAAAGCCCGAGTTAATACAGTAGGGAATTTTTTGGGCCCTCCCCAAAGGCCTTACAACCCTCATGCCAACACTTATAATCCCGGATGGAGGGACCATTCGAACTTGAGCTATGGGCAAAATCAAAGATCGAATCAAGCCTATCAACTGAGGCCTTCTCATCCTCAGCCTTATCAACCGCCAAAGTCTTCGTTGGAATCCATTGCTGAAAGGTTAGCTTTGTCCCAAGAAAAATTCTAGAATAGAACTGAGGATCGTCTACAAGAAATAGATAAGCAAATAAGCCAACTGGTTCAGGTAATAGGATGACTCGAGTCCCAAGGGAAATTTTCTTCTCAAACAGAGTCAAATCCGAAAGAAAATGTTAGTGCCATGACTCTCTGAAGCGGTACCGTTGTTGTACCTAAGACAATGGAGGAAGGCACCCAAAAGAAAGATAAAGAGGAAGCACCATCCTCGACCATACAAGATACATCCACATCATCTTCCACTCCCTCTCCTTATGCTTTTCCGCTACCTTTTCCATTGAGGTTGGTAAAACAAGATAAGCAAGTCGAAGAAAAGGAAATTTTAGATATATTCCGGAAAGTAGAAATTAATATTCCACTTCTTGATGTAATAAAAAAGGTACCAAGGTATGCCAGATTCCTAAAAGATCTATGCACAAATAAAAGGCTATTTACCGAAATAGAGAAAGTGAATTTGGGAGAGCACGTCTTGGCCGTTTTCCAACGAAAGCTTCCACCGAAGTTGAAAGACCAAGGTATGTTTGCTATTCCTTGCAAAATTGGTAAGATTGGAATTAAACGTGCAATGTGTGACTTAGGCGCTTCCATAAATGTTATGCCTCTTTCTTTGTACAACTCACTCTCTGTCGAGCCTTTAAAGGATACGAAAGTGACAATACAGTTGGCTGACCGGTCCGTGATATACCCAGAAGGACTCCTCGAGAATGTTTTAGTAAAGGTATATGAACTTATTTTTTCGGCAGATTTTTATGTCATCGACATGGAAAATGACCGATCAAACACTTATTCAGAAATCCTTCTCGGTCGTCCCTTCTGTAGTACAGCACATACAAAAATAGATGTAAGAAGCAGAATTCTTACAATGGAATTCGACGGTGAGGTTGTTAAATTTGATGTTTACAAAGCAATGCGATATCCAGATAATGTTGCTAGTATAAATTTTATTAGCCTGCCGTTGAAGAATTTATAGAATCTAATTTTGTTGATAATTTGTGCAGGGAATTAGAGGATTTTGAAGAGGAAATCAAAGAGTTTGAAAAAAAAATTCAGTTGATTCTGATTTATGCTCTAATCCCTAAAACTCTAAAATTTTACCTTCCATTTTGTAGGCCCCTCAAATCAACTTGAAGCAATTGCCGGAACAGTTGAAATACGCATTTTTTGGAGAAAACAAAACTTTACCGGTAATTATCTCAAATAAATTGTCAAAAGAAGAGGAAAATGATTTGGTGACAGTATTGCGCGCACATAAAGAGGCAATTGGGTGGACTATTGCCGATATTAAAGGACTTAGCCCTTCGACTTGTATGCACAAAATAAAGATCGAAGAAGGAGCAAAACCTTCACGAGAAGGTCAACGCCGGTTAAACCCACCAATGATGGAAGTCGTTAAAAAGGAGATACAAAAACTCCTTGATGTAGATGTTATTTACCCGATCTCAGATAGTAATTGGGTAATTCCAGACCATGTGGTCCCAAAGAAAACCAGAGTTACGGTAATTAAAAACTCGGAAGGTGAGTTAGTTCCGACACGAGTACAGAATGGATGGAGAGTCTGCATCGACTATAGGAAGTTGAATTCGTTAACTCAAAAAGATCATTTCCCCCTTCCTTCCAGATCCTATTGGCACCAGAAGATCAAGAAAAAACGACATTTACATGTCCTTTTGGCACTTTCGCCTATCGACAGATGCCTTTCGGCCTTTGTAATGCACCTGCCACTTCCCAGAGATGCATGCTTAGCATATTCACGAACTACGTCGAGAAAGGGATCAAAGTCTTCATGGACCATTTAACTGTGTACGATAATTCATTTAAGGAGTGTCTTTTAAATTTAACTAATGTACTAAAATGATGCCTAGAATTCAACCTCGTATTAGATTACGAAAAATGTCATTTTATGGTTGATAAAGGGTTAATTCTAGGCCATATTGTTTCTTTTAATGGAATTGCAGTTGATAAAGCAAAAACAGATATTATACGCTCACTACCCTACCCCACAACTGTGAGGGAAGTCTGCTCCTTTATTGGTCATGCAGGATTTTATCGCAGGTTCATTAAGGATTTCTCAAAGGTAGCACAGCCCTTTTGCAACTTGCTTCAGAAAAATCAAGCTTTTGATTTCAATGCGAAGTGCAAAGAATCATTTGACACACTAAAAGAAAAGCTTGTATCGGCTCCAATTGTTCAACCGCCAAATTGGGACTACCCTTTTGAGCTCATGTATGACACATCGGACACAAGTGTTGGAGCTATCTTGGGTCAAAAATAGGCAAAGAGCCCCATGTCATAGCTTATGAGTCTCGTACCTTGGACTCAGCACAGAAAAATTATTCTACAACGGAAAAATAATTATTTGCTATAATTTTTGCTTTAGAAAAATTTAGATCTTATCTACTTGGAACTAAAATTATTTTTTTTCTGATCATGCAGCCTTGAGATATTTAATGAGCAAAAAGGAGGCGAAGCCGAGACTCATCCGATGGATTTTGCTTCTTTAAGAGTTCAATTTGGAGATTAAAGATAAAAAGGGATGCGAAAATTTAGTAACCGATCACTTGAGTCGTATTCCCCTTTCCACGTCTGACCTACTAATTCAAGACGAATTCCCTAAGGAGAGCTTGATAGTGGCACGAAAAATTACTCCATGGTTCGCAGATATGGTCAATTATTTGGCTACAGGTAAATTACCTTTAGACTTGCCCAGAGTTGAAGTTATTTGGCTACAGGTAAATTACCTTTAGACTTGCCCAAAGTTGAAGTTAACCGAATAAAGCGAGAGTCTCGATTTTATATTTGGGATTATTCATACCTTTGGAAACCCTACTCGGATCATGTAATTCGACAATGTGTCACTGAAGATGAGGTAAATTCAATTCTAAATTTCTATCACTCTTACTCTTGTGGAGGTCATTTTGGACCAAAGAGGACTACTCATAAAATTCTTAAATGTGGTTTCTTTTGGCCTAACATCTTTCGTGACTCTTATTTAATTTGTAAAACTTGTGAAAAATGTCAACGCGTAGGGAACATCAGTCGAAGAAATGAAATGCCGATCAGTCCAGTTCATATTTACGAAATTTTTTATGTTTGGGAATTGACTATATGGGTCCCTTTATTTCTTCATTTGGAAATACTTACATAATTCTTGCTGTAGATTATGTATCTAAATAGGTAGAAGCTAAGGCTACCCGAAATAATGATGCTAAAACCACAGTTAAATTTCTAAAAGATTTTATTATTAGTTTTGTTCTTGTTTTCTAAGTTTTATAAAATTCTCTTTTTCTCTATATTTCATTTTTTAAGTTTTTATTTTCTTAAAAAATGTTAAGTATGATTTCTTCCATAATCATGCTCAGCTAATTTTTCAAAAAGCCAAAGGCTAAAGCAATGACTCAATTCCAATTGTGAGAGTTGAAAAGCACTTAATATCTTCGAATATATTTCTCAATTTTCTGCAAACTTGGATTGGCAATCAGCCTTTCCTTTTAAAATCTTTTCACTTTCAAATTCAAACAGGATCCGTTGGTTTGAAGGTTGTTTCGATTTACAATTGGGAGGAAGGAGGAATTGTACCACATTCGACTTCCTGTGAACACACTTAGCGGTGGTCCGCTAAGGGAAATTGAGATAGGATTCGATTCTCATTGAGACAACAAAATTCGAGTCGGGTTTTTCTAGATTTTAAACTGTTTTATTCTAACAGCGATAGTCGTGGTTAGTCTAGCCAAAAAACTGAAATTCAAAAATTGATTTTGGATTTTCAGTTTACCGGAGAGAACAACAAGTTACAAGGGTTGGGCTTTGTAGACTGTAACCAGCATTTATCCGAAGTAAAATCTTATTCAATGATCGATTGGAAATGAGTCAAAGCGGAGCCTAAGGCTGATACTTATATTGAATTTCTTTTTTAAATATATTTTCTTTAAATTCTTCAATTTAAATTTTCATTTTTTCATTTTACTTTAATTAAACTTTTAGGTCAAAACCCCCCATTCTTATTTCATTTCACCTAAATAAAAAACTAAAGGCTTTCTACATCAGAATCTCCTAAGTCCCTGTGGATCGACCCTTTTTCTCTTTACTACACTATTTAATTATTTCTTTTGAGATTAAGGATAACTATTTTGACAGTTTACGATGCTTGTCATTTTCCCAAAAAGGGCCAAATTGTGTTAAATGATCCAATTATATGTTTAATGTGGAAAGTTGGACGATTTGTTGATTTAGATTACGAGCGTGCCACAGATCGCAAAAAAGGAAATTAGTAGAGGAGTCCTTAAAGCCTATCAGTAACTACAATTTAGTCCGGTAAGTTCGTAATGTTAAATTCTTACTTGTAATTGCTTATAACTGCCTTCTTTAGGATTGTTGAAAAACGAGAAACGATAATTGAAGTTATGAAAGATGGAAACGACAGAAGGAGAATTACTCGGCCTTATGCCAAAGTTTCAAAATGGTCCAATAGCTAAGATCCTACATTTGTTAAGGATTCTCTACAGCATCGTGAGTCACTGTAAAATAAATAGAATCCAAAATTGGATTATAGGCACCATGATAGCATCTCATACTCGTAATAGGAATGACCTTTAGGTCAACAGGGAGTAAATCGAACATTGATCACTAAAGTATAGTTCTGTTATGGCTCGTCTAATTTACAGATTTGTACAACATATGTTTCAGTAAATTGATAAACCTTGTCAACTTATTAAGCTATGAAAGCTTACCAGTGAATTTGTTGTTGTTTCCTAGATTCTATTTTGCTGCTTGAAGATTGGACCATCTCGGAGAAATCACACTATCCTAAGAACTCGTTCGGTAGTATTTACATCACTTAATTATATTATATGTACTAGGATAATGTTATTTTGTAAATGCTTAAATTAGGTCAATTAGTACTTTGTAAGATTTGTTGAATGATAACTCTTAGAATTCTTGTTTAATGTTGGAAGTAGACATTTAACACTAGAAATTGATGATAAGCTGATTTTTGTCACTATATTGTCTACTAAAACCATATGTTTATGGAATGAATGTTTGGTTGTTAAACTTGTGTGAATATTTGAATTCTGCATACTTGTTTCGGTAGAACTCCTGCCTGTATCGGTAGAAGTACAAGGTAAGAGAGAGGTTACATTTTGACTTGCATTGTATTAGTTGTATCAATGGAAGTACCGATAGTTCTGTTCATAAAGGTATCAGTAGTTGGGATACTTGTATCGGTAGAAGTTGTAAGGTAAGACTTCTTAGCTCTCTACAGTTTTAGGTATCAGTAGAAATATGACTTGTTTTGATAGAAGAGTCTTTTGTATTAGTAGAATTGTCACTTATATCGGTAGAAGTCTGCACTGTTCTTGAACTGCTCACTGACTTGACAACTACAGATACATGTCCAACAGGTATAGGTAGAAGTCTCCAAAAATTATGAAAATGACATTTTTGCCTTTATTGAATTGTGATTTCATCTCATTAATGATTTCTATTGTGTTTAATGTATTTCTCTAACAAATTGTGATCAAAAGAAATAGTATTAAGAGATAAATAGCTATGAATGATCGAAAATACACTGGGACCCTAATCGATGATGATTTCGAGTTTTGGGTGTTACATTTAATGGTATTAGAGCCTTCGATTTAGTCGTTTCTTAGACTATATTGGTTGTGTTTAATGATTTAGAAATAAATGTCATATGAACCTATGATAGTTTAATATAGATGGATCCGATCTAACTACAATTTCTACAGATAATCATAGGATGTCTGACTCAGAAAGAGAGGAAACTAATGAGGTAAACAACAATGTCTTGACTAATGATTTAGGGGCTAGTCACGATGCACCGATATTACCGATGATAGAAAATGAAGTAAAGAACATGTTCTTCGAGTTGATGGGAAAGTGGTTCTCAAAATTCATGAGAAACAATTCGATGGCACCACCTCCTCCACCCCCTGTTACACAACTTGCTGCACGACAAGTAGTACCTCCAACTATGCCTCCGCCTCCTCTAGTGGTGGAATAGCGACGTTGTATTCCGACGAATAGGGTTAAAAAGTATGAGGCTAAAGAATTCCGGGGAAGTATAGAAGATGATCCCTTCAGAGTTGAATATAGGTTAGAAGATACATTAAGAGTCTTGAATGAGATGGCTTGCCCTCCAAAAGACTACTTGAGGTGTGCTGCTTCGTTACTGAAAGACGAGGATTATAGTTGGTGGACGATGATTCTAGTTGTGATGCTTGAGAATGAAATTAACTAGGAAATCTTTTGAATAGAGTTCAAAAAGAAATATGTCAGCAAACAGTACTTGGATAATAAGAAGAAATATTTTTTAGAATTGAAATAGGGAAACAAAATAGTGGTAGAATATGAGCGAGAATTTGTGCAACTTAGTAAGTATGCTCGAGAGATTGTACTGATAGACGAAGCGATGTGTGTTCGTTTTGAAGACGAACTGAATGATGAGATCAAGATGATGTAGGTCGTTTTGAGTTGCAACCGTTTGTGGTTCTAGTTGATAAAGCTCAAAAGATGGAAGAAATTTACAATAATAAGAGGCATAGAGAGAAGAGATTTCGAGAGTTCAAAAAAAAGTATATCACCAAAACTTTTTCTAAGCCACCATCGAAGAAATTCAATGAAAATGAAACTCACGGGGCAGTCTCTTCTGGATTTTTGAGGAGAAGTAGGTCAAGACCACCAGAGTTTGGGTTTCAGAATCGTCTTACAGCCAATGTAGCTAGTATCCGGAATGCACTTAATCCACCATGCGATCATTGTGGAAGATATCATGTGGGTGAGTGTCAAAAGATGAAAGAAGTTTGTTATCGATGTGGGGGTACAAATCATTTCATCCAAAACTACCCGATAACTTCAGAAGTGAAAGAAGAACAGAGTGTGAAACCCTCTATTACTCCACAAAAAGGCAGACGCCCGGGATAAAGTAGTAGTACAAATAAGAATCGAGGCGATCATAAGGGTAATGAAACCAGATCTGAGGTCCGAGCACCTGCATGGACATTTGCCATCAGAGCTAGAGAAGAGGCTTTCGCTCTTGATGTTATGACCGGTATATTTTATCTTTTTAATAATATTATGTGTGCTTTGATTGACCCAAGGTCGACTCATTCATATATTTGCATTGCCTTAGCAACTAATAAACATTTATCGGTTGAATTGACTGAATTTAATGTACAAGTCACAAACCCGTTGGGTCATAGTGTTGTTGTTAACTTGGTGTGTCGTAAATGTCCACTGAAAGTTCAGGGCTATGAATTTCTTGCTGACCTAATGTTATTACCTTTTACTGAGTTTGATGTGATCTTGGGTATGGATTGGTTATTTGAGCATGATGCAGTAGTGAACTACAAGCGAAGAAAGATTGATTTTAAATGCCCAACAGGTGAAGTGATCATAATTGAGTCCAGTAGATTGAACTGTGGAACTAGAGTAATTTAAGCTATCTTAGTGTAGAAAATGGTTCGTAATGGTTGTGAAGCATTCCTGGTATACATACTCGACACTCAAGATTTAGGGACAAAGTTGAAACAGGTACCAGTTATTAACGAGTTTATAGATGTGTTTTCGGAAGAATTACTAGGTTTTCCATCAGTTAGAGAAGTGGAGTTTGGCATTGATTGTTACCTGACACCATACCGATCTTGATTCCACCATACAGAATAACAATGATAGAGTTGAAAGAATTAAAGGCTCGGTGGCAAGAATTGCTAGATAGAGGTTTTATACGACCGAGTGTGTTACCTTGGGGTGCGCCTATATTGTTTGTGAAGAAGAAAGATGGCTCGATGAGAATGTGCATAGATTACAGACAACTGAACAAGGTGACAATAAAAAAAGTACTCGTTGCCTCGTATTAACGATTTATTTGATCAGTTGAAAGGTGCAACTGTATTTTCCAAGATAGATCTCCGGTCAGGTTACTATCAGATGCGAGTGAAAGATTGTGATGTGAAGAAAATAACATTCAGAACCAGGTATGGACATTATGAGTTTTTAGTAATGCCGTTTGGGTTGACTAACGCCCCAGCAGCACTTATGGATCTGATGAACCGAGTGTTCCAGCCTCTGTTAGATAGTTTTGTGGTTGTATTTATCAATGACATACTGATTTATTCAAAACGGAGTCCGAGCATACTCAGTATCATAGAGAGGTATTACAGATTTTGCGAGAAAATTAGTTGTACACGAATTTCAACAAATGCTAGTTCTGGCTTCAAAAGGTTGGATTTTTGGTACTTGTGGTATTCGTAAAGGAATACGAGTTGATCCAAGGAAAATTTTAGCTATTCTCAATTGGAAGGTTTCAAAGAATGTTTTTGAGGTGCATAGTTTCCTGGGATTAGCATGTTATTACTGTCAGTTTGTGAAAAATTTCTCTCTTATAGCTTTGCCATTGATGAATTTGCTACAGAAGAACATTACGGAAGCTCCAGTACTGACGCAGCCTGAATCAGGAAAGGAATTTGTTGTTTACAGCGACACATTTTTGAATGGTTTGGGTTGTGTATTGATGCAAGCCGGGAAAGTGATAGCTTATGTCTCCCTATAGTTAAAGCCACATGAAAGGAACTATCTGACTTATGACTTGGAATTAGCTGTCATAGTCTTCGCATTAAAGATTTGGCATCACTAGCTATATAATGAGAGATGTCCCGTATTTACCGATTATAAGAGTTTGAAATACTTGATGACACAAAGGGAGTTGAACTTGAGACAACATCGATGGTTAGATCTATTAAAAGATTATGACCTTGCAATTGATTATCATTCGAGAAAGGCTAATGTTGTTTCAAATGCCCTTAGTCGAAAATCATTGTTTGCATTGAGAGCAATGACTGCCCATTTGACGTTAGAGAGTGATAGTTTTGTTACCGTTGAGCTTAGGACGAGACTGTTATTTCTACAATGGATTCGTGAGTTGCAAAAAAATGATCCAAAGCTTTAAGCTAAGAAAGAACAGATGCAAAGTAAAGCTACCACAAAGTTTACAGTGGATACAAATGGTATGTTGTATTTCAGAGGCAGAGTGTGTGTTCTTAATGAACCTTATTTAAAACGAGACATTCTGACAGAAGCTCATAACAGTACTTATTTCATACTTCTAGGGAGTGTGAAAATGTATAACGACCTGAAGAAGATGTATTGGTGGCCAAGTATGAAATGGGAAATCTCTAAGTTCGTGACTAAATGTCTGGTGTGTTAGAAAGTAAAAGTTGAGTATCAGGTACCGTTTGGATTACTATAGTCGATTTTCATCCCTAAATGGAAGTGGGAGCGGGTTACTATGGACTTGTTACTGGACTTTCGGTGACACTAAAGAAGAAATATTTGATTTGGGTAATTGTAAACAGATTGACGAAGTCAGCTTACTATATCCCTATCCGGGTAGATTATTCAGTTGAGAAGTTGGTTGAGTTATACGTATCAGAGATCGTACAATTACACGGAGTACTAGCATCTATTATCTCCGACATGGATCCACGTTTTACCTCAAGGTTCTAGGGTAAGTTACATGAAGCTTTGGGAACTAGGTTGACTTTTAGCACTGCATATCATCCGCAAATGGATGGTCAGTCAGAGTGGGTGATACAGATTCTAGAAGATATGTTATGATGTTGTATACTTGAGTTCAAGGGTAGCTAGGAGAAATATTTGTCGTTGGTAGAGTTTGCTTATAATAATAGCTAACAATCAAGTATTAAAATGGCACCGTTTGAAGCACTATACGGTAGAAAATACAGAATACCCTTGTATTAGATAGAGTTGAACGAGCCTAGATAAGGTTTGAATAATCCGTGATTGTTTAAAAGTAGTGTTTGAACGGCAGAAGTCATACGCAAATCTTAAAAAAAAGATATAGAATTTACAAAAGGAGATTGAGTCTTCTTGAGAGTTTTACCTTGGAAAAAGGTGCTGCGATTTAGTAGAAAAGTAAAGTTGAGTCTAGGGTTTATTGGGTCGTACGAGATCAAAGAGCGAGTTGGTCCTGTAGCTTATAAGCTGGCCTTACCTCCTGAACTCGAGAAGATTCATAACATGTTTCATTTCTTGATGCTAAGACGATACAGGTCAAATTCTTCTCATGTGATTACTCCTTGTGAGGTTGAGATACAACCGAATTTATCGTATTCAAAGGAATCAGTTAGGATTTTGGCTCAAGAGATAAAAGAGCTACGAAACAAAAGAGTACCATTGGTGAAGGTATTGTGGAATTGACACGGGTTTGAGGAAGCCACATGGGAGACAGTGGCTTTGATGAGAATGCAATATCATAACTTGTTCACTGGTTAGAAATTTTGAGACGAAATTTCCCTAGGGGGAGAGTTGTAACTGTCGATTTTCAGTTGTGTCGGAACAACAATTTCGGGATCACAACTCCGACGAGTCGAGTTGTGATTTTATTTATTTAAATATTTATAGTGTCATTGTCCTCGTATTAAATTTTGGTTAAGGAATTTTAATGTTTAAATAGTTAATTGAATAAAAAGGATTAAATCGTAAAGGGTACAAAAGTTAAGTTGATTAACTAGAAGGACCAAATGAGTGAATTAACCAAAAGCATGTTGGTGGGTGATTTATCATGAGATGCATTTAATAAAATAGGATTAATTAAGGCTACACAAGTAGTTAATTAAGTTAATTAATAAAGTCTTAAAATTTACCATTATGCCATTAAGTATATAAGTCAAAATTTAAAAGAAAAGATGAAACTTTCATCTTTTTCACCTTCTTCTTCCACGGCAAGAACAAGGGAGCTAGGGTTTGGTATTCTAATCTTTGAGCCTTAATTTGGGTAAGCAAATGATGCTCATTTTTAGTAATTTTTATGTATTTGAGTCCGTGTTAGCTTAATCTAGCTAATCTAAAGACTAATTTGTGAATCTGTCAAATGTTATGAAACTTGCCATTGTGGAAAATGCTTATTCTTGAAAGCTTATAAAGGATTTGTGTATTTGATTTTTGGATTGAATCTTTTTGTAAAGTGATTCTTGATGAAACTAGGGTTTAAGGACTAAAATGTGAAAATGATAAAAGTGCATGTATTGTTGTGAAAATGATTGTGTGTAAGGGTTAGGTAAACGCCCTAGAGAATTTGGCTAAGGTTGGTTATGTAAGAGAAATGTTATTTTGCATGTTTTGGATTGAAAGGACTAGATTGAATAAAAAGGAAAGTATTAAGGGTAATTTTGTAATTTTCCCAAAAAGGTTCAAATTGTTAAATAATCTCATTGTCTGTTTAATGTGGAAACTTGGATGATTTGTTTATTTAGATTACGAGTGTGTCACGGATCGCGAAAAAGAGAAATTTGTAGAGTAGTCCTTAAAGCCTATTCGTAACTGCAATTTAGTCCGGTAAGTTCATAATGTTAAGTTCTTACTTGTAACTGCTTATAACTGCCTTCTTTATGATTATCGAAATACGAGAAACGACAATTAAAGTTGTGAAAGATGGAAACGATAAAAGGAGAATTATCTAGCCTTGTGCCAAAGTTCCAAAATGGTTTGATAGCTAAGATCCTGCATTTGTTGTGGATTCTCTATAGCATCGTGAGTCACTGTAAAGTCAGAATCCAAGATTGGATTACAGGCCCTACGATGGCTAAGATTTATGCTAGTTTGCATATTCACGTTAGCTTAGTGTGAGCAGCATCGTAGGGAACAATTATATCGTATCAATGGTTGTGGTATCGCATGTGACGCGAGTCCTTGTTAGCTTAGTGTGAGCAGCATCGTATACTGGTAATAGGAATGACCTTTGGGTCAATGGGGAGTAAATCAGGCATTGATCACTGAAGTACAGTTCTATTCTGGCTCGATTGATTTACAGAATTGTACAACACATGTTTCGGTAAATTGATAAACCTAGCGAACTTATTAAGCTACGAAAGCTTACCAATGAATTTGATGTTGTTTTTAGATTCTATTTTGCTGCTTGAAGATCGAACCATCTTGGAGAAATCACACTATTTTGGGAGCTCATTTGGTGGCATTTACATGGTTATATGGCATGTACTAGGATAATGTTATTTTGTAAATGCTTAAATCGAGTCAATTAGTACTTTGTAAGATTTGTTGAATGATAACTCTTGGAATGCTTGTTTAATGTTGGAAGTAGACATTTAGCACTAGAAAGAGATGATAAGTTCATTTTTATCACTTGTATTGTGTACTTAAACCATAAGTTTATGAAATGAATGTTTAGTTGTTGAACTTGTGTGAATATTTGAATTCTGCATACTTGTTTTGGTAGAACTCCTGCATGTATTGGTAGAAGTACAGGGTAGGAGAGAAGTTACGTTCTGACTTGCATTGTATTAGTAGCACCAATGGAAGTATCGGTAGTTCTATTCACAAAGGTATCGGTAGTTGGGATACTTGTATCGGTAGATTTTGCAGGGTAAGACTTCTTAGCTTTTTGGAGTTTTTGGTATCGGTAGAAGTATACTAGTTTCCAAAAATTGTGGAAAAGATATTTTTGCCATTATTGAATTGTGATTTCATCTCATTAATGATTTATGTTGTGTTTAATACATTTCTGTATCAAATTGTGATTAAAAGAAATAGTATTAAGAGATAAATTGCTATGAATGACCGGAAAGATATCAGGACCTTAATCGGCGACGGTTTCGGGTTTTGGGTGTTGCACCTCCACACAACACAAACTTTTGCTCCCACCCAAGCAATGAAATCATTCGCTAAGCAATGTGAATTACTACTTTATAATAATAAATTCATACTTTGAGTAACTCAATCATATGCTCTATAGCAATGAAATCTCATTTGGCACATTCCAAACTCTTGCTTTATAATAATGATATCCTACTTCGTCTAGCCCAAACTCTCGATTCATGCAACCCAAATTTTAAGTCCATAATAGTGAAATATTGCTCCATGCAGCCTTAGCTCTTGCTCCATAAATCCTACTTCGAGCAATGAAAACTTCCACTCCATAACAAATAAATCTTACTTCATGCATGTTCAACTTCTACTCCATAATGGTAAAATTCGACTCTCCATAACCCAAACTCCTTTATATTAATGAAATCTTACACGACATAGTTTGAACTCCTACTTTGTTATACCCGAACTCTTACTCCATAGGAATAAAATCTTCCTCCACCCAGCCTAAGCTCTCACTACCACCCAAACAATGAGATCTTTTCTAAGTAATTCAAACTCCTACTTAATAATGGCAAACCCCTACTTTGAGCAACTCAACAACATTTTCCATAGCAATAAAATCTCGCTCTGCACATTCTACTTCTCCTAGTCCAAACTCTTGCTTCATGCAACCCAATGGCTTATTTTATTTTATTATATTATATATTTTCTTATTTTATTTTCTTTATCAACTAAATTCCCCTTTTTTGTTTATTTTTATAGCTCTACACGCATAGGTCCAGGGCATGATAGCTGCCTCAACTCATAAATCTAGTCACGAAAATAGGAAAATTAAGAATCTTAGTCCCTATGGGATCAACCCTATTGCTCTATACTACTATTTAATTAAGTTAGAGCGTATGAATTTATATTTGGTACTTTCGATGCCCATCAAATTTTAGTGTTGTTGCCGAATATTGGAAATAATTCTTATTTTTCATATCATTTACTTATGACCATGTCAGAACTGAAAACCTTAGAATTTGATCCAAAAATCAAGAAATTAGGATGAACACTACGCAGAGAAGCCATTCGATGCGAAAAACAATCGCATGTAAATGAATCCAAATACGAAACACTACCTTACACGGAGGAAATTGACAATATACCTGTCAAACTAGAAGAAATAGCGAACCAAACCATTCGACAGCTCGTTGTGGCACCAAATGAGCAACAACTGATATGCATAACTTATCTAACGAGAGGAACGCTATTTGAATTAAAGTCGGGATTAATTCATTAATTACCCACTTTTCGCAGTTTGCAAAACGAGAACCCCTACAGTCATCTTAAGGAGTTCCACATGGTTTTCCTAAGCATGAAATCTCATGGAGTAATCGAAGATCAAATTAAACTTTGGGCTTTCCTTTTTCATTAACAGATTCTGCTAAGAAATGACTATTTTATTTACTTCCAGGATTTGTTAATACATGGTCTGACATGTCTCGTTTGTTTCTTGACATGTTATTTCCAACAGTTAGGGTAGTTGAATTAAGGAGGGATATTTTCAAAATTTGACAAAAGGAGACCGAATCCCTTTATGATTATTAGGAGAGAGACAAGAAGTTGTGTGCAAGTTGCCCACAACATAGCCTAACTGAACAATCACTTCTTCAATATTTCTATGAAGGGTTCCTCCTTATGAAAATGAAGATGATTGACTTTGCTAGTGGAGAGGCACTTGTTAACATGACTCCCCAAATACCAAGGGAACTAATTTCGACCATGGTTGTGAATTCCCAAAACTTCCAACCAACTACAGAACCCACGAGAAAGGTCATGAGCTAATTACTCATCTTTAAAAGATATAATTGATAAGCTCACTAATGTAGTTCAAAAATTACTTGTAGAAAAAACGAACCTAGTGCAGACTTTGTGCCATGTCTGATCATCCAACAGACTCATGTCCGATTTTACACGAGCATACAACAGCATGAGTAGATGCTATTGGGAACTTCCCAAAGCCACCCTAAAGGTGCTGTGATCCATATTTGAATACTTACAATGTAGGGTGGAGACATCACCCAAATCTAAGCTATGGATCAAATCCTCAATACAACCAACCGTATCAGCCAAGGCTACCTCCAACTCAACAATTTCAACCCCAAAGACTCAACAAGTTCCAACAAAATATTGAAGCGCACCTATAAGAACTAGATTAGCATATGAGTAAGCTTGCGCTTAGGGTCAACCGGTTGGAGTCCCAAAGGAAGTTGTCATCTCAAATAGAGCCAAACCTACGACAAAATGCAAGTGTTATGACCTTAAAAAATGGAACATTTCTTGGGCAAACACTTAGCATGAATCATGACCATGAAACCAGATGAGAAGAACATAAACATGATCCAGCAACTACTACGAATTTGGCTCCACAGAAAACGTTCGTGGTACCACCACCATTCCCTAGAAGGCTTGCCCAATGTAAAAAGAAGAGAGAAGAGAGAGAAATGCTAGAGACTTTATAAAAAGTTGAAATTAACATACCCTTGCTCGATGCGATAAAGAAAGTTTCAAGCTATGCAAAATTCTTAAAAGAATTATGCATTGGCAAGAAGAAGCTCATGGGTAATGAAATAGTAGGTGTAGGAGAAAACGTCTTTACGATTTTACAAAGGAAAATTCCACTTAAGTGTAAGGACCAAGGTATGTTTGTTATATATTGCAAAATAGGTTATGTTGGCATTAAAAAAAAACCATGTGTGATTTAGGTGCATCTATTAATGTTGCGTCTTTATCTATTTTTAAATTATTAAACAGGAGTCATTTGAAATAAACAGGGGTGATCATTTAATTGGCAGATAGTCAGTTGCGTATTTGGAATAGGTGTTGGAAAACGTCCTTATCAAAGTAAATGAACTAACCTTTCTTGTAAATTTTTACTGACATGAAGGATGAAAACTCGATAAATTCTTTCGATATTCTACTTAGGAGACCATTTTTAAGCACCGCGTGAACAAAAATTGATGTTCGGAGTGGAACACTCACCATGGAATTTGATGGTAAAGTGGTCGGGTTTAATATTTATGAGGATATGGGTCATCTTAGTGCAATAACAAATATCTCTAGTGTCGATGAAATAGAACCATTGAAAAACTTACATTTTGAAAAGGATAAGTTACAAACTGTACTGTGAAGGAGTGTAAATCTCGATGTTAAACAAGAAGAATTATCAAAGATCAAAGAACCAGTACGTGAGACATGGAGGGCCCAAAATTAGAGCTCAAACCATTATTGAAACATTTAAGGATTCCGATAGCAAAAAAAAACCCGAACGGAGAAGCTCAAAGACGTCTCAATCCACCAATGATGGGAGAATCCGAGAAGTGCTTCGAGGACAATGGGAAAAGGTTGAAACCTTTGTACGAGAACTTCCAAGTGCACGAAATTTAAAAATTAATTCTCAAAGAACCAAACAAATAACATTTCAGGTCGTCGAGCTAACGACATTAAACAAAAGCGTTTTTTAAGAGGCAACTCATTTATTTAATTTTGAATTCAGTTTAGTTTATGTTGAAAATAAAAATAATAATAAGATTATTATTTGATCTATTTTAATGTGTTGTTTTATAAGAACGATGGGAGAGATTGTTCTCTTTCATCCAAAAATAAATCAAATTTGGATTTCTATGGCGTGGGCATGCCTTGTCAAGGTTTAGTGCTACCATTTGCTGAAACATACACCCAGGACCGAACCGGCCAAAACCAACCTGAATTGCCCAAACCATCCTCTGCCAAATTAAACATACACAAGAAGTACACTTGACCATTCTCTTTCTTATTCTTATAAAATTGCACATTGAGGGCAATGTGGGCTAAGTAGGGGGATTCGTAAAACATGTCATGTTGTTACTTGTTCTTTGTTGCATGTCTTAATTATTATTCTAAGATTAATTCTTAATTTGTTTCGATATTGAACCATCAATTCCAATGTTTAGTTAATTCAAATAATTTTGGTAATTTGTGAATACCTACTTATTGCTTAAATTTGTTCGACATGTGTTTTAGTTTTGTAAAATTAAAAATATTATGGTTAAATCAAACATTTCATGAAATTGTTAGCTCTTTAAACTTGTGTAATAAAAGTACTCGTGACTTATTTAAGTAATTTTTCTTAAAAATAAATAAATGAAATAGTATACATACTCCGCTAATGACTTATTTAATCGGGATAAGGTGTTTGAATTGTCATCTTATTTCGCATCAAAAGATTCGAGTGACAAACTGAAACTTGCAACACTCCGCTAACCAAGCTGCCATGGGTAAGAAAAAATAAATTGTTTGGAGATATGTCAAATTGAGTAACCGGGATGAAATGCCTGGGTTGTCATCTCATTTCGCGTAAAAAGATTCAACTACGTCCCAACTTATGGAAAAATTTGATTGAGTATGATCATCTCACAAGTTTGATTAAGCTGTAATTTAGTGAAGTAGTTGATTTTTTTTTTTTTTGCATAATGCTAGAATTTTATAAACACGTTTGTTAGTTAAATTTAGCAATTGCTCATTCACGCTTCACTTAAATAATTTACATTTTGCTCGATTGTGGGATGAGACTTAATTTCAAAGCAACTTAGGGAATTTTTTCTAGTATGGGAATACATAATATGCTTGAGGACAAGCATCAGCTAAATAAGAGGGATTTGATAACAAGCTAAATTTGTATGTTTAACTCATCCAAATTTAGTAATTTTTGCTACTAATCCTGTAATTTTTGTTTAATTTGATCAAGTATGTAGTTGGAGTATCAAAATTCAAGTTAGCAAGCAAATCGGGATAAATTGGAGCACAAGCAATAAAAAAGGGGTCGAATTGAAATTTTTGAAAAATTTAAGGTTAATCAAATTTTATTTGACTTTGTAAAAGCCAGATTTAGAAAGAAAAAAAATCTGATAAAAATGATATTTTAATGGGTTGATTGTTAGATGAATTAGGCTAATTTTAATAAATGCAATGTATATAAATACCACATATGGTCGCCTTTGAAAGAGACACTGAAAATTGAATGTAAATCAATTTATTTATTTTTCCCTTCCACATGTCTGTCGCCTTTCGTAGTAGTAGCATTCTATTTCTTTTCTTTTCATTTCATTCTCCTTTTTGGTTTAATTGCTTTCCAAATCATTTATCCTTTCCACCAATCATCATTACCATTAAATTTCTTCCCATAAACTAGCAAAGTATCATTAATTTCATACTCAATTAATTCCTTTTTAGTTTTAGTTCGATTATCGTTCCGACAAAAAATCGTGAGATATGAATCTTGCATTCAAAAACCTTTTAACACGGTATTCGTTATCTTTCCGATATATGGGTAGTCACAATCGTCCCTTAAAGATAACTCAATTTTAATTCAAAAAGTGCACGTTGAGTTGGAGTTGTTTAGCATACAGTTGAGAAAACGAGATGATCGTCTTCCGAGTTCAAATTCCCGCGAACAAATTAGCGTGCTTAATTGGAAAAAGTTAGTTGGATTCCGTCAAGAGAGGTAGTGATCGGATTTAAACAACCCACACGGTTGAGACCATTAATTCGAGTTGGGCTTTCTAAATCGCAAAGCTGTCGAAATCTTAAAATATGGACATGAGTTTCGTGGTTAGAAATTCGGTAAAGGTCAGTTTGCAGGTCATACTGGAATAGACTATACAATGAAAATTTGATGGTTGAGGCGTCCTTGATCGCTATAACCAACTTATCGTTTGGAAGGAAAAATCCATTTTTCAAGGACCGGTTCGAATTTGGAGTGTACCGAGACTGAGACTAAGCTTTAATATATTTAATTCACCAATATAATTTAATTCACTTAATTTTATTTTGCAATTATAATTTTGTTTTTATTTTATTATATATCTTCTTATTTTATTTTATTTATCAACTAAATTCCCTCTTTTTGTTTATTTTTACAGCTCTGCATGCACTAGTCGAGGGTACGACAGTTATCTAGACTAAAAAATTTGGTCACGAAAATAAGAAAATTAAAAATCTCAATCCTTGTGAGATCGATCTTACTACTCTATACTACTATATAATTAATTTAAAACGTAAGAATTTATATTTAGTGATTTTCACGAGCATCAACATGTTTCACACAAAGCAAATTCCTCCTCTAGATTACGAAATTCCTAATCTACACAGCCTTAACTCCTACTTTACAGCAGCAAAGCTCTAAGCACAATATTTGGCCAAGTAAAAAATCCTTCCAAGGCTATAGTCAAGTCAATCATAAAATTGACTTCAATGTAGATTCTTTTTTAAAACCATGGTCTATTTGCATTGAATTGTATTTATGGCAAAAACAACAAAAGATAAAATAATTTCATATTTTTTTGGTGAATTACAGAAAAGTATAAAGTTTTAACAACAACGCGATTGGCGCGACTCAAATCCAAACCACATTTAGGATAATGAATATTTTTTACCATAAAGTCAATACACAGATTCTAAAGCAATTCATATTATGCTAAGCAAATGCAAATATTAAAATCTTAGTTAATAACATTTTTATATATAAAAAAATTCATTTCTTAGTTTTTTTTTAATTATGAATTATAAAATAAATTTAAAAAAATTAAATCATTAAAAATATTAATTTGCAATTGGTTTAATTTGTTGATATACTATCAAACAAGTACTAGTTATGAAGTAAAGCATATATTAAAATGTTGTATTGACAGAAAAAAATATATATAAAAGGACTTGGTATAGTTTTGGTTGAACGATAAAATACAACTACTAAAAATTATAGGGGTGAGTTTAAATGAGAGGTCGGTAAGAGGGATTTTATTTGTATAAATTTTTTTAAAAATTTTAAAATGACTGTACTTGTTCATGAAAATATTTTGAAGAATTTCAAATTTTATAAGTAATTTCAAGAGGAAATTTGAGTAGCTTAATTTCATTCTTCAAAATCTACCTAAAGAGGTGGTTTTTTTTTTTTTTAAATTCTTCATGAATTTATTTGATTTAATACATATGATCATAATATAAGATAAAAAGTTAAGCTTTAACAATTATTTTTATCTAATTCTAATATATATACTTAAAATTTATTTTATTAAAAATATTTATATTTTTTTACAAATATAATGATATTCATATTGAGTATTTTTATATGTAGTATAATTATTCTTTTATAATTTACAAAATTCAAATAACTAAATTTTCTAATTACATTATTTAACCAAACAAAGCAATTACAAATGTTAGCATTTTGAATTGATAAATTCTAAAAGGCTAGCATTTTAAAAACTCAAAAACTTTAAAAAATTTTATCCAAGCACACTCTAGAGGTGTGGGTTTAAACCATATTACATGTATTTATATTACTATTTTTCTATATAAAATATGTAAATGACAAAAACACCCTAAACTAATATCATTTTCTTTGTAAAGTAAAAATATTTTTCAGTATTACCCAATTAAATCAATTCTTAATTGACTCATGACATAAATCTCAATAATATATTTAATAATACAATCAACCTTTTCTATAACAGTCATCCGCTATAACAACATATCATCATAACAGTCAAGTTTTTAGTAGAACTGATCTTTTATGTTTTACTTAAATCTTTTATGTAAGCTTTTCACTTATAGCTGTGACATCCATAGTTATGAAATACATTCTTTATTAAATTAGTTCTCTATAACAACATTTGTCTAAATTTTTAAATAAAATTATAGCTATTCCATATAAACAAGTCTATTAATTATCATTTATTAAATAAAAATAATATTAATTAAAATATTATTTCAATAAAATGATTAAATTTCACATGAAAAAAATCTATTAATCATATTTTATTAAATGAAAATAATCTTCAATGAGTGGAATTAAAAACATCAATTAAATAAACTATTAAGTTCCCTAATTAAATATTCTATTATAAATTCCGAACGTCATAAACTTATAAATTGATTGCTTGAATTTAGTAACTCATGATAAATTAATTAATTTAATTTGATACTCATATAGATTAATTAAACTTTATAATTAATCATGTGAAAGAATGTAAAATAAAATGTGCATAAAAGCAATAATGCATTCACCTATTATACGTCTTTTAATTTTGTTGATTCGATTTTCACTTTCTTTCTTTTTTTAACATAATTCAAACTTTCTTTATTTGATGGAAATTCACTGACATGAATTCTATGGTAAGTTTACAATGATTATCTCTTTACAACAACATATTGTTATAAATGTATAATAATCACCTATCTATAAAAGGTAAAATCTGAGCAGACAAATAAAAATATGATAAAGAGAGTTGATTGTAGTACATTTATCATTCAATTATAATTAAAGTTTATATACATAAAAAACTAATACGAATCTTTTATCACTTCATTTATGGTTCAACCGATAAATAAAACACCATTAGTAAACTTATTATCTTGCAGAAATATAAAAATGAAACAAAAACATAATGTTATAACGTTTTATTAAATTGAGTAAAAAAAAATTTGACAATACTTAAATAAAATTTCGAATTTAAACTATACCCAAAAATTATCGAACAACTTTAATACTACAACGTCTCACAATATATTGAAGCAAGTCAAATAATTTAAATCAAAACTGAAAAGAATGAGAAATACTTGGCCTGCTGAATGGTACAAAAACTAGGAGTTTGAATGCATTTTATAGGAAAAAATAATTAAAAGAACAATGATGAGACCTCAATAGGTCAAAATGACAGCTAGTGAGCAGTAGAATAGAAATGGATATTATATCTCCAGATGACGACAAATATTATATAAAACTAATTTTAGATTTGTTGGGTATTCCTTAACCCTTTAAACTTTTTCATTTTATAATTAGTACTATCCAAACATGAAAGTTACAACCTGCCTACTTGTACACAAATAGGAATATTCTACTTTCATGATAATTAAGAGTGAGTATTCGATCGAATTGAGTTAAAAATTTTTGAATTAGTTAAGTTGATAAATTTTATTTTAGCAATCGGATTCAATTTAAAATTTTTTCGAATCGAATTGAATCCAGTTGAGTTAATGAATATGTTGTGTTTACATGAATCGATTATTTAACTAGTAGACAAAGTACAAGATTATTTAACTACATAAACAATATAATGGTTTTTGACTTTTAACTTTAGCAAAGGTAAACATTTATCAAAACGATGTAATTTTACCTTTTGTTATTTGGATTTTCGGATAACTCGAATTGTGCAATTTATGTTCGAGTTAAACTGAAAAACTTAATTTTTTATTCGAGTTGATACGATTAATTCAATTAACTCAAATAACTCGAACTATTTAATTCAAAATTTAAATTTTGTTATTGAGTTTTTCGAATCGAATCGGATTTTACTCACCCCTAATGATAACACAAGGTTTCTCTAATTAAGATGAAACATTTTCGTTTTTTATACTGACAACAATATTAATATTAATCGAATTAAAATTCAATCAATTATTCATGAGATGTTTTAATTAGAATTAAACGGATATTAAAAGAAATAAAATATGGATAGACAGTCAGTCTACTGAAATGTAGGGAACAAAAGAGAGTTTGGCAAAGGAGAAAATAATTGAGAAGTTATTAAAGTTGATGCACACCAGTTGGCTTGGCGGTGTAGTGCCAAGCTCTGAAACAACAAAAATTAAGGGAAGCAAATATGTGTCTGTTGGTGGCCACTTGGGCCAATAAACTAGGGGGGAAATCCCAATTTTGAGAACAAGTGGATAAGAGAAAAGGCTACTTCATTCTAAAGAAGCTTACCCAACGCACAAATATAACCTAAAAAGAAGGCTTTATTCACATATTGCACCTTAAACTATACATCTTTTCTCAATTTGATACCTAAAATTTTAGTCAAAAGTGATACTTAAACTATTTCTCTATTACCCAAATCACCCCAAATCTTAACACCACTAAAAAAGAATTGGTCAATGGGTTTTCTTAACGGTGTTAAGATTTTAGTGATTTGGATAAAGAAGGAATAGTCTACGTACCACTACTTATAAAAAACAAATTTAAGTACCAAATGGAGAAAAGATATATAGTTAAAGGCGTAATTTGTGAATTAAACCATAAAAGAAAGACCCCACACTTCACGAGGCTCTCAAACCCCACCCAACCAATGTTCCCCTGCAACTACCGAACCACTATGTTGCTCCCTCTGTCAAGCATGCACTGATAACCACTGTAGTTGTAGGTGTAGGTGAAGGAAAGGATGGTTCCTGAATGATTAGACTGGTTGGTTTGGTTGTAGATTGAATGCCATTAATAGATAAGAGATGGAAGCCATGGGAAGATGAGCATTATTTATATAAGTAGAGTAGGAAAAAGCAGATGTAGGAAACATTGTCCGGAGGGTGCCCTCTTTGTTGCTCTCATTAGTGTAGGTAATGATGATAAAGACAAAACTACTGAGTTTATAGGTATATAGGGCGTGGCTAAAGTAGAGCAAAAGTTATTGACTTTCCCCTGGAAGATTTCATGCTTTTTGGCAGTAATTTCATCAAACATCCTTAAATTAATTTGGATTACAGTGTAAGATTTCATGATTGGGTACTGATGAAGCTAATCCTCATGGCCCCACCATTTTTATTGCTTTGCACTTAATATTATTATACAACTTATTAATAAAATTAATTGTCGGATGAATCAGATAGTAATATATGATAATTTTTTTAAGTAATATATGATAATTTTTAATTTATTCTAATATGATGCATAAAGTTGACTGAAATCAAGATGCAAACCTATTATGCTAGGAAATCATAACACAGTTAAAATAAATTTTGAATGAAAATTGAATTTACATTAAAAATGTAAACTACACCATTAATCATTAAATTATAAAAAAATTTGTTTTGATTATTAAATTGTTTAAAAGTTTTTATTTAGGTGATTAGACTGTTAAAATCGATGTCATATGGTTTTCTCTATTTGTAGTGTTTACATCAATCAAAAGTTCTCTTTCTCTTTCTCTTTTACAATTCAATTTATTTCATAAAACATTTTTGGACGTCACAAATCTGCAAACCAAAATTCAAATAGATTTTTTTCGATCTTCGACACTGATCGTTAGATCAACTTGGATCTAAGATTGTTCTTCTGCTTGCCGATAGGTATTGATACATTGTATTAATCATCGAATTGTCACTCGAAGCTCACTGGTGGCACTCTAAAAAAAACTTAATAGTCCAATGACTTAAATGAAAACTTTCAAATAGTTCAGTGACTGAATTGTAACTTTTTTTAGTTAAGTGATTAAAACGAAAACCTATCATAATTTAGTGACTATGGTGTAGTTTACCACCTGTAGTTTGTAGTGTGGGAATAACCAAGTAATAAACTCAGCAAGAGCAGGAGAACAATATCATCTCATTAATCTTAATCTTTACTCCCACAAAACCAGGGAAATAATATCAATGTACATCTCAAACAGTAATGACTTTACCATCCAATAACCTAATAATTGGAAGATCCACGTAGTTTTTGTTTTTAAGTCATTACACCTACAATGGATTCTGTTCTCCTACTATAGTCACCAATATTTTCCTGCATCAGAGTCTTCCTTCTTTCTGCTATGAAACTATCAATTATCAATTGAAACTCTTCACTGCTCATTTCCTCCATTGATTTCCTCGCCGGTTCTATGCCTGACATCACCATTTCTCGGCTACTCACAGCTGTCTCCGACCTCCGAAACTCCCGAAACGACTCTCTCTCTCGACATTCTGATACCATTGATCGACTTCTTCCGTACTGTTTTTGCTTCACTTCAGTTGAACAAACCTTCGTCTTTGCTTGTTTAACTGTCGAAACCGAAATTTTACTTTCTGTAATTGTATCAATTATCGTACCTCGCTGCTTTACTGGAGAAGCAGCAACCGCATTTTCTACCAACACGATTCGTTTGTCCACCGTCGACACCTCCGTGACTGGAAAGTCGGATACGTTGGCCGTCACAACGGCAGATGTCGCTGGTATACTCCGGCGAGAGCTGACGTATTCGTCGTAGATGTCGTTTCTACTGCTTTGTTTGTGGGTCCTTTTTTGGTTAGACAAAGCATAGACGGCAAGGATGATGATGTTTACAATGATGAAAGTGAAGAGACGTTTGTTAAAAGCAGAAACAAAACGGCAGCGAAAATGACCAGGAAACTCGACGATGGTGGGGAAGTAAGGCCATAATAGCAAAAATAAAACCAACAAAAATCCGATTAACCGAAAACTGATCAACTTCCTCTCCATGTTGTATCGCCATAGGGCATCTTCTTTCTCGGCCTTGACGTTATCAAATTCGAAGGAATCCATGATGTGTTAACGAGACAAGGAGGGAAATAAAAGAGAAGGTTGAAGGTTGCTTTCAGGTTCAGAGGGCCATTAAAGAAATAGAAGCTTGAAGAAAAACAAAGTTGGAAGCTGGTAGAGTAGTAGTATTTTTTTTTTTAGTTCTGGAAACTTAATAATTTCTGGTACGGGGCTTTCGATATTGATGGTTTGTATAGATTCCTAGGGCTGCTTTATATATAGGTGATTGCCCAATGCTTTTTCATTAAATATACAAAACCCACAAATGTTTAGTGCAATATTTAAATTCAATTTCTACCCAGGATATTATTGAATGGGAGAATCAGTCTTGAACTCCGAAAATATTGATACACTGTATAATAAATGTGGAGGATACATTTAGGGACTGTAGAAAATAAAAAAATTCTCTTTAAATTTATCCTTTTTTTAACTCTCAAAAATTATAAAAACACAAATGATAAAATTATATTTTAACTCTAATAAAAGTATATAATTAAATTTCGCCACTCTCCAAAAATTTTTTGATTTCCCCGTAGATACATTGGCTACACTAATATAATATATACATATGATTGCTAGGGGTGTAAATGAACCGGGCTCAAATAAATAAGTTTTTGTTCATGTTCGTTTAAATTTTTAATTTCATTTTCGAACTTGATTCGTTTATTATTTGGTGTGTTCAGGCTCGATTCGTTTAGCGTTCGCGAACATGTTCGTTTACATGTTCGCTTATACGTTCGCGAACATGTTCGTTTACGTTCGCGAATGTTGACTAAACAAACAAACAAAAATTAAATAAAACAAAACCAACTAAATAAAAAAAAACTAAGTTGCAAACAAGTAGTTCGATCGATTCAAAACAAAACATATTACAAGAGAAGCAACTCAAAAAGATAACATAAAAAATGCCGCAGTAAACACCAACTAGAAAAGTTGACAACATAAATAACACATTTCCTTGCAATGAATCTAATGATATCACATCGTGAAAACACCAAATCAAAAAATTCATGAGTTTAACCCATCAAAATCAATAAGGCAACAACATAAAAACCTAAAAATTACTAGATTAAGTACCTTTGAAATTCTTCAAAATTCTAACTTCAAAGTAAAGGAATCTCTTTAATTTCTACTTTGATCTACATAAAAAATTAAAATTAATTAAATAATATTTCAAATATTAAAAGAATAGAACAAATACTTGAAAATTACTCACTTTGGCTTTCTTTTTCAACCCATAAAAGTTCCAATACCAATCGGAACAACAAAGTAACATTTGCATCGTATTAGTTCTTAAAGATGAACGGTATGCATCAATCACTCTACCACCAGCACTAAAAGCAGATTCTGAAGCCACTGTGATAATAGGAATAGACAAGATTTCACAAGCCATTTTTTTTAAAATTTGAAACTTAAGGTTATTAACCTTCCACCATTTTAAGGCATAAAAATCATTACGATTTTTCTTACAAATAAACACTCCTTCTTCCAAGTATATATCTAGTTCAGTTTAACATTGTCAACTGTGTCAACACTTTTAATATCTCTCAAAGTTGGACCTCCCAACCATAACTTTTCCCTTGCCTATTCTACTAGTGGTAGAAGCATTGTTGACACCACTTTTTTGCACATCATTTTCCATTGATTTACCAACATTAGCTATTGCATATTCATCTACATATTATTTATAAAGCTCATATAGACTATCACACACACTGTGAATTTGTCTAGGAGCTTCCTCTTTAGAACAAATAACACGAAAACTAAAGTCAATCAATAACAACAATAGAAATCAACAAATTACATTCACCCCAATATTTATCGAATTTTCTTTACATTTTATCGGCCATTTGTCTCATCCAAAGTTCCTGACTCAAAGATTTCTCCATCAATAACTCTTTGATACTCCAAAGTTCAGGAAGAAACAAATATGAAGTTGGATATTCAAAACCTAATATTTATAAAGGAAATATCATGTATTAAATTAAATAAAATAAATGAAAATTAAGAAATAATGAAATAAAACTAGATATATTTAAATTGTTTACCTAAGATAATGTTGGAAACTTCATTAAAAAGTGTCAAGAAAGAACAAACTTCTTCAACCCTCACCTAATCTTCATCACTTGGCAAATGCTTATAACTTGCATCTCATTGAGCATACCACGGAAATATGTCCTTAAACTCCAATACACATGACAACATAGCCTATGTTGCATTCCACCATGTACAACAATCTAAAACCAACCTCTTATTTGGCAAAAAAGTTGTTTAATAATATCACTGAACATAGTCCAACGCATAGTGGATGTTGTGATGCTTCACACTTTTCCTTACATCTTCAATTTCGGAAAGACCATCATGTACCAATAGATTCAAGATGTGTGCACAACAACGGACATGAAACAATTTCCCATTCAAAGGAAGCCTTTTGTGAAATGAAAGGCTATCTTTCAACATCCTTACAACTGCATCATTGTAAGAAGCATTGTCCCCGAAAATTGAGCATACTTTTCCTTCAATACCCCAGTCTTGTAAGCATTTGTACAATGCATTATATACAACTCCACTATATGGAGGAGGCACATCAACAAAGTTCAAAACTCTTTTTTGCAAATTCCAATTTGAGTCCACAAAATGAGCTGTCAAGACCATGTATTGAATCTTTTGACCCGACTTCCACATATCAATTGTAATGCTAATCCTATCCACTGTCTTCAACAACCCATTTAACCTCTTCTTCTCAACCTCATAACTTGTCCAACAATCAGCTTTGATTGTAGCACGAGAAATTCTTACATAGTGAGGACTTACAGTTTTCATCAACAAAGTGAACAACTCGTACTCAGTAAATGCAAAGGCAACTCATGAACCATTATCATGTGAGAAACAACTTCCCTAATCTTTGCTTGGTCATATTTCCAAGTTTGGATACCACTCGCACTGTCAAATCTAGGTGTTTGCGGTGGTAGAAAAAGATTCTCTTGTCCCTTTAAAGATAATTGACGTTTCACACAACCATCTAAATGCATTTTATATTGTGCAGTAGTACCATTCTTGTTCTTGGAAAGTTTAATCTTACAGTGATTATACTGCACTTTTTTCAGTCCTATCAACAAGCTTAACTACAGTCAGTTCCTGCCAAACAATTGATTTCTTCTTTCTATTTCTCCTTGTATAAGTGACAACTTTAATATCATCCAAACTTTTAGCCTCCTCATGGGTTGGTCTTACATGAGTAGTATCACGAGCATTGAAAATTTCATTTCCTTCAATGACAGCCATCGGTGATACAAGAGCACTTTAGCAGCATTTTGATAAGCTTAAAACTCTTAGATAAAGGCTGAATTTATCTCTTAAATTATCTCCTATAATTGTTCCATAAATTACTTCATATGCAAGTCTCCCATCAGCTTCAAATACACTTAAAAGATAAGGATAATGTTGTTACGAATCAATCAATCATTCTCTCTTCTTTTCTTTAAAATAAAATCCGTCAACGAGCTAAAAAATAATTGCAACTTCAGTCATTGAATCATTTGCGAATAGAAAACTAACCAAGATGAACCAAGTTAAATATGCCAACAAATTCACTACACTTTAATTGTCCAAACTCATTGTCTCAAATGCTACCCTAACTTACTATCCCAAGTAATGTTGGAACCATAAGTAAAACAACAATAGTTAAAATCCCAACAATATATTTGTAAAAGTGTAAATCCATCACATGGGCTACTTTCCTTTTCAGAATTGGCAGTGTATCTTCTCATTTCATTTCTCTTTAATCTTTATTGGTACATTTGAAAAGCAAAGTTTAAAAAAGAAAAAACAAGAACACCTTTCGGCCTTACATTGGCCACAAAAAACTCAGGATTCACGAAACTCATTTTGCCAAAATCACTTTATAGTCATGAAAGAATTCTGAATTCAACTACTTACTGTGTAGGTTTAGATTATCTCATTAATTACTAAAAGAAAAATGAAAAAGAAAATAAGAGCTCCAATGAAAGCGTGAAAATTTCAATCCTTGTAAGCTTTTTGCATGGGAAAATCACGAGTTATCTAAGCTGGTGGTTTGGTCGTGGGAAAGGTGATGAAATCCATGAAACATTGATTGGTTGAAGCTTTTATTCTCTCTGGGAAAGAAGAAAAAAGGTGAAAAGAAATGGCAATGCATGCATGACCAAGTTGAAAACTAGGAAAAAAAATATTTATCATAAATTTGGCCACTAATATTTGCATGTTTTGTTAAAATGGTTTTAATTATATTTTTTAATTTTTTTTAGCCATCAACCTTTTTTTTTTTTTTTTCCAATTTGCTTTTTCTAACAGATTTAATAAAAATACCGCTAAAAATTTTAACGAGGATGATGTGGAATTTCATATGTGAAATATTTTTAATGAGATGTAATTTATTACTTAGATAATCCAATAAGATAATTACATGTGAAAAGTAATTAAATAATAAATTATAATAAAAAATAACTCTTAATTTAAAGAAAATAATTGTAATTATCTAAAAAAATTAACTCAGCAGAAAAACTTCTTAGTAAACAAATGTATGAAATATTGAAATCTTTTGAAAGAAAAGAAAGATTGAAACTTAGAATTTATTCATTAAACTTGTTAGAAAAAGCAATTTGAAAAAAAAAAAAATCAAAGATTGATGATAAAAAAAACTCAAAAATACAATTAGGACCATTTTGAAAAAATTTGAAAACATTAGTGACCAAATTTATCATTAAACCAAAAAAAGTATATGATCAGTCAAATATCACGCAAGGCACGAGAAAAGTTAAAGACAAAAAAACAGTTGAAGTTTTCCGCTCCAGGAAATGATTAACTTATACAGCGCTGTTGGTAACCGGACTTGAGATATTAGGCACCACGCCATTCAACATCTTACATCTATATTTTTCCGGTTAAAATTTTCTATTAGTCCCTTTACTTTGTGAAAATTATGGATTTAATCCTTATACTTTAATTTGATCAATTTTAGTTCCTGTACTTATGAAATTTGAAATTTTAGTCTTAACTCAAACAATAGCAGTTAAATTCAATTGTTAGTCTTGTACTATTTGGAGGTTATATAGTTAGTCCATATTTTTCAATTAGATCATTCTAAGTTCTCGTACTTTTCGAATTTTAAAATTTTAATCTTGGCATAAATGACATTCGTTAATTCATTAACTAAAGTTTTTAGTGTGTAATATGTGGAAATAACAAGCTGACATTGCATTATACATATGATAATATATTTGACGATCAGATTTTGAAAATAGCATAACTTAACTTAATGAATTTAATAGTTATTGTTTGGTGAGGATTGAAATTTTAAAATTTGAAATGTATAGGGACTAAAAATGACTAAATTAAAGTATAATGATTAAATCCACAACTTTCGCAAAGTACATGGACTACTAGCGGAATTTAACCATTATTTTATTTTAAATATTGTTGTTCGTATATCTATTTAGCTTGTATACAAATAAAAATATATATGAAAAAACTTTCAAAAAGAATTAAAAAAATAAATGACATATTCTCCTACTTTCAATTGTTAAATTTTCCAGCAGAATTGGTTAGACCTTAAATTCCCCATCATTATCATTAATATTGCACAAATGAATCAAATTAGGTAAAATGGATTTAATTTAATCATTAAATTAGATTTAAAAAAAGCCCATAACATAATATAAAAAAAAATTATTTTTCAATTAATGGAAAAAATAACACATCGATTTTTAGCAATTATTTTTTTTTGTGAATTACAAAGGGGAGAGCAAAGCTCTAACAATAATGTTATTGGCGCGACTCAAACCTAAGCCACACCTAGAACAATGAACACTCTTAACTATCAGGTCAACACATGAAATTCTAGCAATTATTTCATTTTCGAATTTTTACCAGTTGACTCTCAACTTATTAAACGACTAGTTTATTTGATTTTCTAATTAGTGATATTAGTTGACATACTTAGAAGAAACAACATCAATTTTATATGACAAAATGCCAAATTTAACTAACCCTGTTCTTACTTGTTTAATATTTCCTAGGGTAAATTATATTCAAGGTTATTAAATTATTAGAAAATTTACGTTTGGTCACTCAACTTTAAAAGTTATAAAATGATCACTGAATTATTTGAAAGTTTTCATTTAAGTCACTAGATTGTTAAAATTGTTGTTGTATGACATTTTTTACTTATACCATGTGTACTGATCAAAAGTTTTTATTCTTTTTCTCTTTTACAGTTTAGTTTTTTTATGAAACAAATTTTTTTTTTTTGATAATAAAAATAGAAAACTCCATGGACTATGAGTTCATCACAGAGTTAATCATCATAAACTAAAGCACCAATTTTATCATCCTCTAGCAAGTGCAAGACTGAAGGTGGAGGATCCCGAAAGACTGCCAAACTATTCAAAGCACCAACTATCAAAACAATTTTGAACATCAGCCTCCAGTAATTTTGAACATCATAAATCTGTGAATTAAAATCAAAACAATTTTCTTTTCCAATCTCCGACACTAACTATCAGATTGACTTGGATCTAAGGTATATTTTTCTACTTATCAATGGATATTGGTCCACCATACTAATTGTGGAATCATCTCTTGGAGTTCATTACTTGGACTTTTTAAAAAAAAAAAAAAAACTTAATGGTCTAATGACTTAAAAAAAACTTTCAAATAGTTCAGTGACTTAAATGGAAATTTTTGAATAATTTAGTGATCATTTTATAACTTTTTGAAGTTATGTGACCAAAACGTAAATTTACTAATAGTTTAGTGACCTTGAGTGCAATTTACCCTATTTTTTAAATATTTTCAGCCTTAAAATGTAATTTTTTTTTCTAAGTTCTTGGGAAAGTAGCAGCTTAACATAACACTTTTAGTGTAATTCATCATTCAAGGCTTGAGCTCGGTCCAGCCTGTTTTTAAGTTAGTATAATTTTATGTTATGTTATTTTTATATATTATATAATCTATAACACATTATAAATTGTTAAGGTGACTATATATAATTTTAATAAATAAAAATATTTAAAATTATTAAATATTAAATTAAAAATAATATAAATATATATTGAAAATGGACAAATATATGAATCTTGTACACCGATAATATAAATATAAATTAATATATATTAAAAATTAAATATTAATTTTTTAATGATATAGATAGATCTAAACTGAACTGAAATTAATTAATTACAAATATAAACATATTTAAAAAAATTATAAATTCATATTTCAAATCCAGCATACAAACACTTTTAATTATCGAATATCATTCATCAAGGATAATAACAATATTAATGCTTAAAATAGGCAAGTTCATGTCACAAGTAACTTTCCTCCCTCATTCTCTTAAAAGGCTTTAAAACTCTCTTTCTTTTAAAAAAATAAAGTTAAACTTTTCTATTAATTTGTTACTTTTCTCATATTTAAGTGATGTAGATTTTTTTTAATGTATTGATCTGATTATATGATAATATCTATTTATATTTTTTTTTAATTTTTTAACAACATACATATATATTGTATGTACAAATATTCGAATTTAAAATCTTAAGATAAATAATATATTCTTTTCTACTTAAATTATTTATTGGGTTGAGGTGATGTAGATTTTATTTTGACATGTGAACCTATTTGGTTCAATTGATGCATGCCAATTTTTAAAATTAAAATTGATAGTGATATAATCATTGTATTATATTTGATACTGTTGTGAAACAATGAGCTCCAAGGGGCCGCCGAGTAGTCATTAGTTTTTCAGAAAGTCAAAAAGGTTGAGAACTGAAAATTCAGGCATTAATTGTCTACACCTTTTGGGAGCCATGATTAGTGTAGTGATTAAAAGAAGTTGATGTTTGGTTATTAAAATTGCTTTAGTTGGCTCACAAAATATTAAAACAAAATGGGATTTAAAACAATATATGTTGGAATTAAAGTTTATTATAGTAATTAATTGAAATTTGGGTAGAAATAATATAGAAGTAGAGGTGTTTATGGGTCGGATCGGGTTTGGGTCGAGTTAATAAAAAATTTAAATTCATTTGTTAGGTTCGAGCTTAGTTCGGCTCGAAAAATGAACCTAAAATTTTGTCCAAGCCTGACCTAGAAAAAAATGTTGAAAGTTGAGCCCGATTCGGCTCGCCCATATTAATTTTTTAATATTATTTTTATATAATTTTTGAATATATATAATGCATTAAAAATACTAAAAACATTAAAATAAATATTTCTTAACAAATTGAAAATAAAATTTAAAAATATATACTTAAATAATATTAAGATAGATGCAACCTAATAAACAAATACTTCTAAAATAGTAACAAAAGTAACAAATGCCTCTAAAATAATAATAAAATTAACAATAAAATAAATTTTATACGTTGTCCAAATAATAACAACAAAATAGTATCAACATAATAGTGAAATTGTAACAAAATAAGGAGAAAACAACAAGAAAATAACATTAAAAAATATTTTTTTGTCCTTTTGAGAATTCGGGTCGGACCGGGTCGAGCTCGGACAAAAAATGCATTATCCGAGGCTTGACCCATTTTTTAAATGAGTTTTTTTGTCCAAACTCATTTTTCGAATTTATATTTTTATCTAAACTCTCCCATTTTTTGGGCTGGGCCAAATAAGTCTACATAAAAGTCTTTGTATTGAATGTTAGATTGTATTTTCTTTACTGTACTAAAAAAATCCTTGTATTTTAGATTAAAGAAGAAATTGATCTTTTTTTTTTAAATTTTATTAATTTCTATTATTAAAAATTGGTATGATTGATAGATAACCAACCAGTGACATATGATATGTCACGTGTATTTTATATTGATGTATAAAAATTATTTTTTAACAGTAAAAATAGATAAAATTTATCTAAAACATAAAATTACTTTTTTATTTAACATATAATTATTAATTTATTCATTTTATGAAGAATAAAATGCAAATTTATTGATTTTGTGAAGGACAAAATACGAACCAATATAAAAGCTTGAATAATACTTTACAGATTTAAAACTTTGGCACTAACTAATAATATCAAAACTTGATTAATTATAAAATAAAAAATAGTTAATGTTGGTGTATAAAAACCAACCGTACAGGAATTGCCGACACAATCTGTCACGCCATAAACCTTTTTCATCCCACTGCTACCCCACATATCTAGTTTAATGATGATGCCTGCCACTGGCAAATTGCAAATTTGCAATACTATTGCTATTAATTATTCTAAACCAAAAAATAAAATGATAGGTGCGAAATTAATTAACATTACGTGTGGTTCGTTATAATGGAATAGAGTTGTAATGTAATAAAGTTGTAATAAAAATTAGTATTTCAGTTATTTAGTTGAATAGAATAAAATAGAGCTGTAATAATATTATTGTGTTTAGTTGAATGGAATGATAATATAATAGCATAAGAAAAAAGCTTAAATGACTAGAACATCCTTAACGGAATTTTTTATGTAGTTGATTATTGTTCTTGTTGTTAAATTTTAATAAGATTATTATTAAATATAATTTAATAAAAAATAAATATTTTAATCATATTTTAACTTAATTATTATTAAATACAATTTAATAAAATAATATATAATTTAATAACATTCTTAATATAATTATTATTAAAATATGAATTAATAAAAATCATAATATATATAATATTAGAAAAATAATATATAATCTACTTTATTAATTTTAAATTGTAATGCATATTTAATGTGCTTAAATATTATTTGCGAAATAAATAATTTAATTATTTTCTAAACTAAAAAGTAAAAGATTAGAAGATAAATAACTTGAGAATTATATTTTACATTTAAACAAAATATATATGTTAAATTTTATAACATCAAAAAATTACAACAGTCTGCGACATTTTATTAATGGCATCTTACCATCCAAATATTACATATACAAAAAGTTAATAAACCACTATCAACACAGCCATGATTTTTAATGTTCAGAAAGAAATCTTCTCACCCATTCCAATCACACAGAAGAAGGTAAACTAAAAAAAATGATCATTTGTGTTGGATGGTCTGGGATTTTGCTCAACGCACAAAATCGCTCATCCTCAATTAATCCTTCTACTTCACATAAGGTCGGATATAATTTTTAAGCACTTTCTTGAATCACTTTCTCGGAGGCAATACTCCTACTTAATTTAGTTCCAACAGTTCGTATGTTTTCCCCCAAAAATATGGCAGCATCAGTAATTAAAGTAGAAATTTGTTCACTTCCATCAAAATTTTTTTTTTCTTTTTGAAGATGTGGAACCATCTTGGTTTGGCTTCGACGTTTGTGGTTGTGTAGCCGAGACATCCATCTCATCCAAGGAAACATCATCTTCCCATTCATAGTAATTGTTTTCTTTTTCAAGGTTATTTGTAGTAGCTACATCCTCAGCATCTATTTCTTCAATAATATCTGCAGCTGTTTGAGCATCATTCCCAGTGGCTCGATCTTTTGCATATATTACAGTAAGCTGCTCATAATAAGGGAAACTATGATGTCTGGATTGATCGACTGCTTTATGACTCTATAAAACAAATAAAGAATCCACATTAGATATAAGTTTGGTCAAAACAAGATGATAAAAGATGGGAAATAATTCTTACACTTATATATGAGTTCCACACAACATCTTCAACAACAACCATCTGCTTATGCTCGTCCCAACCAAAGCCGCTATTGTTTCTTCCATTGAGCATGTCGTAAATAGTTGCCCAATCCCTTTTCAATGTCCTAATCCTCAATTCAAGATTAATTTTAGCCTTCAACATAGCATGAAGTAAAACCTTTTCTATCATTCTTTTCAGCTCATTTAAACAACCAGCCTTAAATCCTGTATTTGCATTAAAGGTGGCAATATTATGCAAGTAGACCAAACAGGCAACCAACGCAGCATCTTCTTTAGGAACCCATTTCCTTTTGACTTATCGAGTATTTTGAGAAGAAGCAATTGATTGTGAAACGCCAGACATAACTATCTTAAAAAAGGTAAATTAAAATTAAGTTAGATATCTTCAAATCACATTATAAATTAATTTTAAAATAGAATTTTATTTATAATTGAAAGCCTAAACCCAAAACAGACTTGGTTGAAAGGGATTACTATATTATATTCCTTCTTTGCAAAATCACATGTATCTTAAGTGAAAAAACTCAAAGCATTTAGAAATACAAAATGCATATGCATGTATCTTAAGTGAGAACTAAGAAAAGCACACCAAAAGAAATAACAATCAGTGTTATAGAAATTATATTTCTCGTTAACCTCTTATATATTTGTTTGGTTGATTCATATAAAAACCTAATGAAAACCAGTTGCTCATGTTGGTTGAAATGAGGTTTTCAATACTTTGTAAGCAATAACAACATTTGAACGTAAAAAAATTACAAAAATGAATTAATGAAGAAAACACCAAAAACAGAGGTACCACCCCACCACATGGATTTTCTCTTTAGTTTTCTCTACAAACAAACAAAAAGTAGCTAAGGTAAGGGAATTGGTATAAATGAACTTATTGTGGAAAAGCAAAATCTAAGCTTTGTGTTGTTTATGAATTTTAGACTTTTGACTGCACTTTGCTGTAGTTGTTCTTCTTCTCTTTATTACCTTCTCTGGTTGTAATGTAAGGTGTAGACTGTAGAGATAAGAGAAGATGCAATGCAAGTGAAGTCTATTTCCAGAGTTAACGGTGATATTTATATAATACGTGCTACAATTGTAAAACAGACTCTTCTTACTTTGAGGCCCTAAATTTGTTGCTTGCATTTGCAGCAAATAATGAAACACTTATGGAGAATGTTTATCAAAGCACATACAAATATAACCATTAAAATAACTTAAAGGGAGTTTATATATATATATATATATAATTACTATGACTTTAAAACCTAAAAGAGGCTAAACTTGGGCAGTTCCTCGGTAATTTGAGTTCCACAAACTTTGAAATGCTGGTACTTTAGTACTTGACCGTAATAGTATCCAAGACACCCGATGAATAAATGTATATTTTGCATGCATATCTATAAATTTATTTAATAAACTTAAGATATATAGTGAGGATAATGAACTCTAAGGATCGGTCTAGGGTTTCAACAAAAAATGCAAACTTATTTCAATTCTATTGGCTATGTATGCTTTCCTTCTAGTGTCATGGGTTGCGCATGGGAGCCCGCAACCATGACACACTTGTGTGATCCATCAAGTTCAAGAGAGGTCTTTTGGCCTAATCGGACTGACCTAGTACTTGGAGAGATTGAAGGTCCATCTACAAAAATGACAAATATGGAATGTAATCTTCAAGATAGACAATCTTAGAAGATATGATCCTTGTAATCTTAGAGATTCTTCTTTTTGTAGATACTTTTTAATCTTAGCCATTGATGTACTTTAATCTGTACCGTTGATTTTGGCGAGGCTCAACTATAAATAGAGGCCCCTTCCCCTCATTGTAAATACTTCATTCTTGAGCAATAAGAATTCTTGAGAGCATTCACTCAAAACTCTCTCTCTTTCTCTCTCTCTTTTGTGTTCTTTGTTCTTCATTTGTTCATCTTAAGTTTTTTCGCTTTTGTGTTGGTGCCTTAGAGAAAATTCTTTTGAATCCTCATTTGTTGGGAATCAGGCTGACTTAGGCGTTTTTTGGAACAAACAAACGACCTAAGGCCGCACGGATTGCGTGGGAAAAATCTAAGTCCGTGATAATTGATATTAGAGCTAGTGCTGCGAAGGCATCCTACAAGATGTCGAAAGAAATCGTTGAACATGTTGAGCCTATAGAGACTCGCGGAAGGGCCAGAAAGGCTAGTCGATCGAGGGACATGCTATCAAGCTTGGAGAATCGCGTGGTCAATCTCGAAGAGTCCATGGGTAACATGAAGGAGACACTTGAGATTGCCATGAGCCATATTGATGATCTAAGGGAAGATAGCAAAAAGTTTGTGATGGAGTCTCTTAAGTCCACTGCTGATAAGTTAACAGTAAGAGATGATGCTTTTGAGGCCTTGGTTTCGGCCTTGAAGGAGGAGATTGCTGAGCTTAAAAGGGAGCTCACTATCTATAAGATTGCCTTGGGAAGTGGGATGATGGCTTCAGGACCAAAGCAACGCAATGTTGATGTTCCAAAACATGAGAAGTTCAAGGGGGATAGGTCCATGAGAGAAGTGGATAACTTCCTGTGGGAATTGGAACAATACTTCCGAGCAATGGGCATCGAGGATGATGCCATTAAGGTAAACACTGCTTCGATTTACTTTATTGATAGTGCTCTCTTATGGTGGCGACTAGGTTCACGGATGAGAAACGTGGAGGAACGACTATTGGGACTTGGGAGGAGTTCCAAGGAGAGTTGAAGAAGCGATTTTACTCGAAGCATGCTAAGAAAGAGGCTCGAGCCAAGTTGCGTCGACTTACGCAACAAGGTACTGTTCGAGAATATGTACGGGAGTTCAGTGAGTTGATGCTTTAGATATCAGACTTGAACGAGAAAGAAGCGTTCTATTGGTTCGAGGATGGGCTGAAGATGTGGGCGAAGCAAGAGTTATGTCACAAAGGCATCACTGGATTGACTGTAGCCATGGCTGAGGTAGAAAATTTCTTGGAGATTAGAGGAAGGAAGTTCGAGAATAATAAGTCCTCTAAACCCAAGCCAAAAGCCAAAGGTAATGGCAGGGGAGACAAGAAGAATGATGACCCAAAAGCTAGTTAAGACAAGCCATGAGAGCGAAAGGGGCCATTAAAGTGCTATCTTTGTCAAGGCACACATAGGATGAAGGATTGTCCAAAGAAGGAAGCCTTCAATGCCATGGAGGCACGTGAAGGTGCCAAGGAAACTGAAAAAGACACCAAAAATCTCAGTGCAATTTTGGGAGGTGTCGAGACAAGACAAGTAAGAGGCTGATGTTTGTTGACATTACTGTGGTTGGTAGAGGATTGGATGCACTTGTTGACACTGGTGCGTCTGACTTATTCATGTCCGAGGAAATGGCGAAGGAACTTGATCTCAAAAGCAAGAAAGATTCGAGTCACATTAAAATAGTGAACTCGAAGAGCATGCCTATAATGGGTATAGTAAAGGGAGTAAAACTCCAGCTTGGCGAATGGAGTGGCAAAGCCAACATTAAGGTAATACCACTTGATGATTATGACTTTGTGGTTGGTTTAAGCCTACTTGATCAGATTAATGTGGGTATTTATCCTTCCGATAATTATATGGTGATCAACGATTCAAACCATCAATGTATGGTGAGAATGAAAAGGAAAGCAAGCATGGAAGGGAAAACCATGTCAGCAATCCAGTTCGCTAAAGGAGTACAAAGAGATGAAGTCTCCTACTTAGCCGCCTTAAAGGTCGACGAGGGTTTGAAAACTGTTGGTGAAATTCCAAGGGAAGTGGGCCAGTTATTAAAGTCCTTTCAAGACGTGATGCCAGCTGAGTTACCTAAGAAGTTGCCACCTAAGAGGGAGGTGGACCATAGGATCGAGTTAATGCCCAATTCAGAGCCGACAGCTAGGGCCCCATATAGAATGTCTCCGCCTGAGTTGGAGGAATTGCGAAAACAATTGATGGAGCTTTTAGATGCCAGGTTCATTAGACCATCTAAAGCCCCATTTGGTGCACCGGTGTTATTCCAAAAGAAGCATGATGGGTCTTTGAGATTGTGTACTGACAATAGGGCTTTAAACAAGATTACTGTGAAGAACAAGTATCCCATTCCCCTTATTGCAGATTTGTTCGACCAACTTGGTAGCGCGAGATGACTTACTAAGTTGGATTTGAGATCGGGGTACCATCAAGTGAGAATAGTCGAAGAGGATGAGCCCAAGACCGCTTGTGTGACTCGATATAGATCCTTTGAGTTCCTTGTAATGCCCTTCGGGTTGACGAATGCTCCAGCTACATTCTGTACATTAATGAACAAGGTATTGCATCCATTCCTAGATTGTTTTGTGGTTGTTTATCTTGATGACATTGTGATGTACAGTAAGTCGCTTGAGGAGCATGTGGGACATTTGAGGGAGGTGTTCCAGACCTTGAGGGAAAATGAGTTATATGTGAAAGAAGAGAAATGCTCATTTGCCCAACAAGAGGTGTCATTCCTTGGTCACATTGTGGGATGTGGAAAGATTCGTATGGATGAAAGCAAAGTTCGGGCTATTGTTGATTGGGAAGGGTTGACAAACTACTATAGGTGCTTTATTGAAGGCTATTCCAAAATCACTGCACTCTTGACGGATTTTTTGAAGAAGGGTAAAGTATGGGATTGGGATCCTCGATGTGAAAATGCCTTCAAGCAAATGAAGTAAGCAATGACGAGTGAGCCAATACTTGCTTTACCAGATTTTTCCAAGGCATATGAGGTACGCACGGATGCATCAGACTATGCAATTGGGGGAGTACTGATATAAGATGGGCATCCAGTGGCTTTAGAGAGTTGAAAGCTCAATGAGACAAAACGGTGATATACGGTCCAAGAGAAAGAGATGACCGTTGTGGTGCACTGTTTGCGCACATGGAGGCACTATTTGCTGGGTTCCAGGTTCGTGGTATACACTGATAATGTTGTAAATAGCTATTTCCTGACTCAAAAAAAATTGTCTCCCAAGCAGGGTCGTTGGCAGGTTTTCCTCGCGGAGTTTGATTTTAGCTTGAAATACAAACTGGGGAGTGCCAACATTGTCGCTGATGCACTTAGTCGGAAGATGGAATTGGCGACAATAAGCCAACCCGATAGTTCTCTATTGGAGCATATTCGAGAAGGATTGTCCCATGATCCCATGGCAAAAAATTTGATAGAGCTTGCCAAAGAGGGAAAAATAAGGCGGTTTTGGCTTGAGGGAGAATTGCTATACACTCAGGGACACCGCCTTTATGTGCCACAATATGTGAATTTGCAAAAAGAAATCATGAAGGAATGTCATGATTCGAAATGGGCTGACCATCCAGGTATGCACTGCACTTTGGCTCTCTTGGAGGATCGATTTTATTGGCCTCACATGGGTGACGATGTGGAGACCTATGTGAAGACTTGTTTGGTTTGCCAATAAGATAAAGTCGAGTTGAAGACTCCCGCCGGTTTGTTACAACCATTGCCCATTCTGGAGCGTCCATGGGAGAGCTTATCCATGGACTTTATTGTGAGTTTACCTAAATCTGATGGGTTTGCGAGTATCTTTTTTGTGGTAGACAGGTTTTCGACGTATGCAACTTTTATTCCAGCAACCAAGGAGTGTCCTACTGAGGAGGCAGCTCATTTGTTCTTGAGACATGTGGTGAAGTACTGGGGACTGCCACAGTCTATCATAAGTGATTGAGACAGGCGATTCACGGGACGGTTCTGGACGGAATTGTTCAAATTAATGGGCTTAGACTTGAACTTTTCCACTATCATGCATCCACAAACTGATGGGCAAACCGAACGAGTGAATGCATTGTTGGAGACGTACTTACGACACTATGTGAGTGCCATACAAAGGGACTGGCCAAAGTTGTTGGACGTGGCCTAATTCTCGTACAATTTGCAATGAAGTGGGGTGACGAACCAGAATCCGTTTGAGATAGTGACGGGTCAACAGCCACTTACACCCAATGCTGTTGCAACTCGTTATGCGGGACCTAATCCAGCAGCTTACCGATTTGCGAGGGATTGGCAAGAGCAAAATTATTTAGCTCAATCTTACCTTCACAAGGCAAGCAAACGCAACAAGAAATGGGCGAATCAAAATCGAAGGGACGTGCAATTTCAGGTTGGTGATTCAGTCCTTGATAAACTCCACTTGATTTTACGTCATAATGACTTGCACAAGGGGCTTGTGCGACGATATGAGGGACCATTTCAAGTTGTAAAGAGAGTGGGCAAGGTGGCCTACAAGCTTGAGTTACCGGCAAAGCTCAACGTCCACCCAGTGTTACATGTAAGTATGCTTAAGCCATTCCATGAGGATCAAGAGGATCCAAATCGAGGCAAGTCTGAACGAGCACCAATGGGGGTAAAGGTCTCCTACGATCGTGAAGTTGAGAGCATCGAGGCAGATTGTGTGTTCAGAAGGAAGTACTATCGATCGCGGCATGAATATTTAGTTCGATGGAAAGGATTTCGCGAAAGTGAGATAAGTTGGGAACCTACCGAGGCCTTGTGGAAGTTCCAAGACAAGATAAATCAATTCCATGCAAAGGACGCAACGAGGATGTCACTAGATTCGGTGGGGGAGAATGTCATGGGTTGCGCATGGGAGCCTGCAACCATGGCACACTTGTGTAATCCATCGAGTTCAAGGGAGGTCTTTTGGCCCAGTCGGACTGGCCTAGTACTTGGAGAGATTGAAGGTCCATCTACAAAGATACAAATATTGAATGCAATCTTCAAGATAGACAATCTTAGAATATATGATCCTTGTAATCTTAGAGATTCTTTTTGTAGATACTTTTCAATCTTAGCCTTTGATGTACTTTAATATGTACCGTTAATTTTGGGGAGGCTCAACTATAAATAGAGGCCTCTTCCCCTCATTGTAAATCACTTCATTATTGAGCAATAAGAATTCTTGAGAGCATTCACTCAAAACTCTCACACACACACACACTCTCTCTCTCTCTCTTTTGTGTTCTTTGTTCTTCATTTGTTCATCTTAAGTTCTTCCGCTTTTGTGTTGGTGCCTTAGAGGAGATTCTTTTGAATCCTCATTTGTTGGGAATCAGGCTGACTTAGGCGTTTTTGGAGCAAACAAACGACCTAAGGCCGTACGAATTGCGTGGGAAAAATCTAAGTCCGTGACACTAGTCTATGCATGTTGTCGAATACTAGAAGTAGGGACTTTGATGTTATCCCCTTTCTCACTAGTAACGGTACATCTAATGAAGAAAGTTATAAGAAAATAAATTAAGGATTTCAATATAAAGAAATGCAATAAGAATCTCAAAGTAAGTTCAGCTGATTGTTGAATATCAAACAACAACTCAGTATTCTTTAACTTGTTCCACTCACATTTCAGCTCTTTCTTTCACAAAACAAGACAACTTAATTTCTACGAAGTTACTACCTTGAAATATGTTTTAACAGGGTTTCCATGCATACAAAGACATCAAACAGAAGCAAATAACATGCATATTTTTAACAGAAGCAAATTATTCCTGAAATGATTCTCCTATCTTGTTATAACAAAATTTAAATTATTCCTGAATGATTCTCCTAACAGGCAAAACTTTAGTTTATACAGTATTGTAGTAAAAAATTTGTGTCTTGTAAGAAAAAGCAAAGAATTACTTAACAGAAACAACATGGAATGACTTGCAATTCCATTTATAAAGAGTAAGGGAGAAATGGTCCCTGGGAATAATTAACAAAGGGGAAAAAGGGGTTGTGTAGATGGAGCATGCTGAGAAGAACATGGGGGCATCTCAATAAAGCAAGAGTACTAGAATGTTTCAAACTCGGCATCATCAAAGACACGTTTTCAACACCACTGTTGAGGTTGCAATCATGATTCTTCTCTTTTGGTCTTTCCCTAAGTTGAATGTTTGGATATAATGGACTGTAAAATACAAAGCTTGAGAATTGAGTTAGAAATATTAAGGTTTGGGTCATGACTCATTTTAACTAAATGTGAAATCTCCAATACCAACTTAGCAAATCAAACTTTCTTCCAATATATTTCTACCTTCCATTTTGACATAAAGCTTGAAAACCAGCCATTCACATTAAGTGCTAATCAAGCAGTCAAATTCACAGCATCAAGACCAAGTAGAAACAAATCAAAGCTAATTACTACTAGCCTACAACTCAATTACAATTTTATCAATATTTCCATGCATTGACATCCATAACCAACTACAAGCTAGATAGAACAACATTGATATTAAATTATTATCTTTGTTTTTGGCCCTTTCTTTTCTAGTTTTGATCAGAATTCACTTAGCTCTATACTTTTACACTGTTTATTCGATAGCCTATCACTCCTGACAAAACAAGATATAAACACATAAAACAACAAAAGAAAATATATGTCTACAAGATATTTATCAGTTTGTTCTAGGTTTATTAATGGAAGTAGTTCAGAAGTATATTATAAGTTTGAAGTTTGAAGATCAGATAGTTATATAATTTTATTACCTCTTCAATTGTAATCTGATTATTTTTGGTGTCTTCCTCCTCTAGAATTTGTTTTCCATCATTCTGAACTATGTTGTTCGGTTCTAGCTTTTCAGCGACCTGAATGAAAATATATTGAAAGATTGGTTAAACATGGAGGTTTCAGCTTTTAGCAAATAGATTGAAATTGAGTACAGAATCAACCCAGCGAAATAGAACTTCCATGTTAAATTCCAATCATTTTAAGCACATAAACATTTATGAAAACAAATTCCAAATCATAAAGCCATGAAACATTAAAACAAAAAAGCAAAAAAAAAAAAAAAACCTAAGAATCCCAAGAGAAAAAAACCAGACCATCATTTTGGGTTTAAGACAAGAAAAAAAGGAACATGAAAGAGAGGAAGATGAAACCTAAACCAATTTGTCGATAAGAGAACAGGCTAAGATGAAATCTATACCTTTTTTTTCTCTTTCTCTCATTCTCCTTGTTATTTTGGTCTGAGTTGATGGAGCTTCTGTTGATGAAGATGAAAGAAACAAAAGAGAGAATCTGAAAGAGATGAGTTAGGGTAAAATTGGATAGGTCTAAACAACGAATAGGGAATCAGTGGGGAGGGAAGGGAATAAAAACGATGTTTTTTTCTGTTTAAGGTTGTAATGGAATGCCCCGGTAATGGGTATTCCATTCAACCAAACAAAAGATTAGTGGTGGGCCCATTGAATTATGTTGTAATAGAATGGCTAATACAGCCAACCAAACAGGTGTAAATATATTTCCACCTTACTTAATCAATTCTATTTAGTTTTCTTTGAATCAGATTGGTTTTGTGATTTTCATAGTTTATGACCCCAAATGTATAAGAAACTTCCAAGTTGAAACTCAATGCTTTGAGTTTGACTCAATAGTCAAATGGAGTAGATAACGAAATCTGTGTATCAAATTGAGTAATTCATTGACATTCTGATTATAAGGTTTTGGAAGAGATAAGGAAGAAAGCCTTATATTTTATTCTTTGACGAGGAAACTAAACATTTACGAAAGCAAAATGGTAATAATATTTCTTTATGAGAAGGGAAGTTATTGAATAACAAATTAAGGGTGTGTTTGGTTGATGTTTGGACCTTAGCAGTCATGTATTTGAAGTTTTTTCTCATGTTTGAATAGCTTCTTCAACTGCATGTTTTATCACCGTGTTCTATATTTTGTTTGAACAACCTTTAGACAGCAGTTTGGACATAAAATTAACATTTTTACTTTGATGTTCATACACGTTAAAATATTAACAAATGATCCTCGGGTCATGTTATATTCTATTCTTAATGATACTGATTGAATTTGGAGAGGAAAAGAGGGATCAACTTTCATACCTTATCCTTATCTTTTTACTTAGAGACCAAACTGGTTGTTTTACTTGGATACGAAGGAATTTATGGGATAATTATTGAAGATATTTCAAGAGATAAATTCAACCTTTTACTAAGAATTTTAAGTTTATCAAAATGTTGCTTAAAAGCTCTTATATCAACTTATAAATAGGTTGCATTGTCACACATTGTGATGTGGTTTTCTAGTGCCTTTTGTAATCATTTTTTCTGGGTTTTCACTTGTTATTTTGTGACACTCTTGTTTTTTGGAGAGATATTATTGATTGTAAGTGAGATTTTGAGAGAGTGATTTGTAACAATTTGGGTTTGACTTTAAGACTGCAATTATCCATTTTCAAAGGTTAGATTGGGCTTAATTAGCCAATTGTTGTAACGAATAAGTTGTCGAGTGAAAGTCATTCTCTAAGTAAGGCTCTGTAAACATAGGATTACTGATCCTAACGTTAACAAACATCACGTGTTGATTTCTCTCCTTGCTTTACTCTCCATTTATAAACTACTATAAACTTTTCATGTTTGAACTTGTGTCCAAACATTAGTTGGGACATTAAGTAAGGACAAAGAGCAAATCGACTTCTGCTTTTTCAGTTGAGTGGAAAAGTGAAAGGATGAAAGGAGGGAGAGGAAAATAGAGAGATGATAAATTTTGATTGTGCTTGATTGGAAAGAAAAGAGAGACGAAAGCAAATAGGAGATGAAAATAATTTATCCTAATACATAAAATAAATCATTCCAAATTTTAAGATAAGAGGAGAGAAAATGAGAGAGGTATGTAAGTTAGTTTAAAATTATGTAATTTTCAAAAGGACAATAAACTTTCCTCTCGGTTTGCAACTCAACCAAGCAATGAATAAATATAAAGTTATTTTTTTAACTTTTCCATTTTTTCTATCACGCACATTAATGATAACAATATATAGCTCTAGGATTATAATATAAAATATGAGGAGGACGAGAGAGAGGGACCTAGAGTTCTTTCAAGAGGTGCATCACCTAAAGTATTTCAGGGTAGTAATAACCCTATAATCAAATTTAGTTGAGGATTTTGCTATAGTTGGATGCTATTTTGACGATTAACTATTGGAAGCAAATCCAAAGAAGATAATGCTACTAGTGGTGGAAGTACAATCTCCAACATCCTTAACCTAGATAGTTCCCACATATATGTAAAGATTTTCGGAGTGATGAATGATGCATATTGTAATGCCCAAAAATTTTGGTTTGACATCCGACACTATTCTAGGGTTAGAAACAATGAAATTTTGAGAAAACTTTTAATATGTGTCAAATAAGGTTTAGGGTTCATGAAAGTAAAATTAAATTTGGAGATGGAAAACAATAAAAATAATTGTAGATGTGAAAATGTGGAAAATGACTAAATTGTAAACTAAAAAAGTTAAAGGGCTAAATGAAAATGTGATCAAAATGAGCAATATGAGTTACTATTGTTTATTTGGCATGAAAATAATTTGAGATATGTATTGGTGTGATAAAAATCACTTTCGGGACCAGATTGGAAAGATTTGAAAGTACATGGACTGAATTACAAATTTCTCATTTTTATTGAGAAAAGGGAAAACTTTTCATTTTCATTACACATAGACTTGTATTAAAGGTTAAAATATCAATCATGAGATTGAAATGGACTAATTGCCAAATTTTGTGAATAAATTGTTTTAAGATGCAAAGAGGGGTAAAATGGTAATTTTGCCATATAAGGGTATTTGAGTCATTTTTCAAGAATCACATATTGTAATTATTATTTTTATAAGATATTTGGTATATGGAATAAAGTTTGGAGAGTTGAATGTGATTATTTGAAGAGATGGAATGTGGACCTCACATTTTTTAGTTGGGTTTGACTTCAACTTTAACTGTAAACTTTTAAATGGAATAAAAGAAAGAAAAAAAGGGGGGAAATATCACCTCCCCTATAACACCCCTCACCCGAATTGAACCATATCCCAAGTAAGGAATACCACATTTGAACACAATGATCACTTAACTTGAAGATTTATTTAAACACTTCATTTTAACATATATAAGCTTATTTGAAGCTATTCAAGTTATTTCTAGGCTTCTTTTAAAGTTTGGTTATAGATAGAGACCATTCAAGGCCCTTTTGGGTAAAGCAGGGTTAATGTTGTGACTTTGAAAATTGGGTGTCACAACATAGAGGGAAGAATATTCCAATGACTCTAATATCCCAACAATGACTTGTGGTGTCGCAACATAGCCCAATGTTGCAACATTACATGTTGGATGTCGCGACACTGGGGACAAGTTGCCCAAAAAATGGTTTAAACACAAAAAATTAAGTTAAAACTTTCTCCAATAATTTCTCAACATTTCTAAACGTTTTTAGAATTTAAATATGTAACACCCTAAATCCAGCCTAGGAGAAATAGCTAAGTCAAGGATGTCACAACATCATCACAAGAATAAAAAACCAAAACACAATGAAAGCTATCATACCATTATGTCATATAAACATAACTACAAATTCAACAATAGTTAAAAAGTATTGTCATGAGTTCGAAAATTCCAAAATAAGTTTCTAATATAGCCTAATGATTATTTAGCTAAAAGTCTTACAAGTCCTAGAGTGACCGAGCTCCTCGTCTGTCGATCGTCAAGTCTGGGAAGACCCTAAAACAACATTTAGTAGGTCAGTACATAGTATAATGATAACTCATAAGGTTCATGAAGTAAGTATATAAGTCATGTCAATAGCTGTGTTGTAATTTAATATTAGTGTTTACAGTGTCACTACTACTTCAGTATAGCGTTGCGATGTTTACAATATCACCGCCAGTTCAGTATGGCGTTGTAGTGTTTACAATGTCACTACTAGTTCAGTATATCTTTGTAGTGTTTTCAGTGTCACCGCTAGTTTAAGATAACTTTGTAGTGTTTACAGTGTCACTGTCGATAACATTACAGTGTTTACAATGTCATTACTGGTTCAGTATATTTTCGACGTGGAAAGTCTACCGTAACAATCTCATATTCAGAATTAGGTGGTATATATGCATAACAGTCTCCAGTAATCAGTTTAGGTCATACAAGCCCTATGGTTTACTTACGGTCCCATTATACTGAGTTTACGCTTGAAATTACACCGCACACGGCATGGCCCATGGCCATGTGCTCGCCCGTGTGTGGCACATGCCCGTGTACCCAGCTCGTGTGGCCATTGTACTTGAAAATGCAAAATAGTATGTACACACGATCTAACACACGACCGTGTGTCCAGCCCGTGTGTCTTAAGTCAATATACATACAAGGTCTAGGCTACGCCCGTGGTTTCAGCTTATGTTTCCCCTATACGGTATTTCTGAAAACAGTATGTACACACGTTCTGGCACACAGCCATGGGCATAGCCCATGTGTTTCCTATAACCTGTTTATATGGCACACGGCCTGGACACAAGCTCGTGTGCTAGCTTGTGTGCCCTCGAACAGTAGCGAAATTGGGAAAAACGTAGAAAATTGTAGAAAATCCTAAGGGTTTTCGATACCCTACCTATTACGAGGTTACTTCGAAGATTTCTTGCTTTATTCGAAGCCTAAATTGAGAATTACTTAACCAAATCAACAATAATTCAATAATTCCTTAACTACTCTCAAATCATTCCATAAACTTCAACTAAGGTTCCAATTCGATTAAAAAATGTGCTCACCTTTGCACAACATCGATTTCACTGAACTAATGCGTCAGGATATCGTTAACGGTATGGCCCTCGTCTAAAAAAACCATTCCTATTCGTATATAACAAGTTTAACCGTTCAAGAATAACATAACACTAAACTCAAACCACTTTGCAAAAATTTGTAAAACTTATAAGATCGAAGCTCAACTCGCATTACAACAAGACAAACAACACTTCGACGACATTTTCAAACAAACGAGCAAAATGATTTCGTCAGTTAGGCAGACTCGCAGTATTCATCAAGAACAAAAAGAATAAAAAAAGAAAAAAGAAGAAGGAAAGTATGTTCTAACTTTAGAAGAAACCATTCAATTATTTAACTTCCATTTTAACTAGGGATGAAAATAAAAAATATACTCACGTTCGCACCCACAGAGATTCAAACACAACTAGGGAGCAAATTATTTGACAATTACATGACCATTGAATCATTAGGATCATCGTTGAAAAAAATTGCGCAGAAACTAATTTATGTAACATGTTCAATGACTCTGGTTCACAACAAGAGAAATCACGAGATTTTGGAAAAGACACGACTCGAACCTTAGTTCTTAAGTAACACACAAATCACATAACCACAGTAGTAGAGACAGTTTCAATGACATGCTTCACAACGAAGAAGTTAAAAATTCGGGGCATTGCAAAATATATAAAAAATGTCATTCAAAAACCACATATAAAACATGTATATATCCACCTCATGTATATATCCACCTAAGAAAGATCATCCTAAGGTACAGAATGATTTTAAACATGCATGTCATAACTTTGGAACCAGTTAGCTAATTTACTACAAATATTCCAATGGTTTTAATCCTATGAACAAGCCACTCGATTACCAAAATACAAGTTCCATACACTTCATACTTGCTTAATAATGAGATGAGGATGAAGATGACCACTTCAAAACATGTCTTCAAAACGATCTTTACCTATGTGTCAAGCTTGTGAAAGCTTAGTAAGTACTCAAGAAATCATATATTAAGTTTGAATTCAATTATCTAATTCCATGAATAAATAAATAAATATAATTAACATGATTAAAAGAATTAAACCGAAGATAAAGTTCACAATAACAACAAGGTTAATTAACACATTTTCACTTACCATACTTTCATCATTTGCTCATCATTCATTTGCCACTCTCGTTTCCCATTGTAGACTCGACTGAACAAGAAGGATATACAAAATATAATCATGGTGTACACAAGCACATAAGTGATAGATTATCATGAACACTAATAGTGTTAGAACACGAGCATCGAAGTGCAAAATTCATAAGCGTGCTAAGAAATTCCTAATGGCATGCCATCACTATCCCACAAGTTCAAGACTTCTCTACATGAGCTTTGTCAATGATATAAGTACAAATAAATTTCAAAATAGTCAATTTATTTCACAAGTTCAAATCCACATGACAATTTCATAATTACACAACACTTTTCAACACTTTACAATTTAGGCTTTCACTCTACTCAACTAACCATACCATCAATAATCAAATTCATTAATCATTTTCTTGAATTTAACACTTATTTATTATATCACATACATTTAATTTAATAGAAATAGTATGGGTAATAGTGTATTTAATCATAATAATTTAATTAGGTAAGAATCAATCTTGAAGTGCTTACATATTTTGGTTTGACAACACTTTCTTCAAGTTTTATCCACTTGCTTTCCTTTCTCAACACCTCTAACATCAACCTCTTTACCTTTTTCTTCTTCACATATAAATCACAAAATATGTATGATCAAAACATTTATCAAATAATTAAAATAATATGATACTAACTCTAAATCATGAATATCTTACTTTAGAACCTTAGTTTCTCACATTATCTAGATTTTCCCTCCCTTCAAACATGAACACTCCACTTTCATCTTGAAAACTAACCTTTCTTGGTTGTGGGTAACTTGATTTAGCCAAGGTTTCTATGGAAATTTGATGATTTCAAGTTTGGAAGGGCCTTTAATAATAATGAGGGACTAGATTGTGAATGAAAAAAAAGTTTATTTCTCTCCAAATGGTGGTGACTTGAAAGAGATGAAGAAGATGAAGAATCTTCTCTATCTTTCCTTTAAAATATCACTATAATAATAAAATATAATAATAGTAATAACAACAACAACAACAACAACAAAATATAAAATAAATAATGTATTTATAAAAATCTATCCATTATCATTATTCGCTAGCTTTTGGTAAAATTATTCCCCATGTCCTCATATATTTAAACACTAATTCAATTTAATTCTTTTATACTTCAAATTTCTTACTTTGACCCCAACATGTTGTAAAACCATACAATTTAGTCTATACCCCAAGTTAATATTTCTCAACACATCATTTTTTAAATTTTATCTGTCTCTTACTACCTTCTCCATTAGCCCTTACAAATCACATTTTATTTATTTTAAAAAACTCAACTCGTATTTACTCAAATTAACACTATTATGAATATGTGGATTTTGAGGATGTTACATCCCCATTCAACTTTTGTTGTCCCTCTCTCTCTCATGGAAGTTCTCTTCATTTTTCTTGCTTTTTTTTGTCAAATCTCACAAAAAACCCAACACCTAAACTTTGTATTTTTGTAAAAATCAACTAGAAAACTCATCTTTAAGCTTGAATCCACCTTCAATGTCTCCATTTTCAACAAGGCTTTCATGGGTTTTCAAGAGTGAAAATTGAAGCTAGTGAGAGAAAGCTTAATAAGGTTGGCAATGTAATTTTCCATCTCTCCTAGCTTGATAGTTGAGTTGGTTGTTATAAGAAACTTGGAAAGCTTATATGCCTTTTTTTTATATTTTTGAATATGGGAAAATGAGTAAATGATGAGAAATGGAATTTCAAGCTTGTATGAGGATGGATTCAATTATTAAAAGCTTGGTTTTGAGTATATGTGCATCTAAGATGTAAGTACCATTGGATACTCATATATTCTATATTAATATGTTTAGGAAATTGATGAAAATGGTGTAATAAATGTGAGTTTGATTATGAAATAAATATATGCAAGTTTTATAGTCTAAAAGTATTATAATTTAGTGTTTGAAAAATTATGTTTTCGTAAGCTTCAGTTATATGTGTCATACTAACTAAAATTGTGCCATAAAACATGAAAATTTAAAGATGAATGAGGATGAAACTATTTTTGAACTCTATGCTTGCTTGTGTGATATTTCTAATGAGACATTTTGTCTTGGTGAACGATTTTTGAGGTAAGATTAGTGCGAAAAGTCCTACGATCTCTTCGAAAATGTTTTTCTATTAAGGTGATGATGATTGAAGAAGAAAAAGATATTACCACTCTTAGGTTGGATGAGCTCATAGGCTCACTTAGAACCTTTGAGTTAAACTTACAAAAGGAATATGAGTTTTAATGTTCAAAACACTGTTGAAACAGAAAAGCTTGCCCATTTTTCCTTCTACTCATCAAGATCTACTTATCTTTTCTCATTCCATTTTGAATACTAAAATCACATAGCAAAGCTCTACTAAGCTTTATATACCGAGCTAAACAGATTTACTCTCTAGTAGCTTAGCATGTAAGGCCAAAAGACTTACCTTACAAGGGGCATCTCAAGGATGGTCCTCCCATTCCGAGCTTTTACTCTGCAGTAGCTTAGCATGTAAGGCCAAAAGACTTACCTTACAAGGGGAATCTCAAGGATGGTCCTCCCATTCCGGGCTTATCCTAAAGGATGAGAGGATTTTCCCCCTCAGCTCACCCTTATATAGCCAGAGAATAATTCTTAGGGAAAGAAAGAATAGTTCACTTCTCTTACCTTATCAACTAGATATTTTTTTGTTCCAGTGGTTGTTTGACACGTGTATTAATCCATGTGATCATCAATTAGATACACGACAACTATAAAGACTTGTGCGTGAAAAACACATTCATGAATTAACCTTGGGTCTCCACTCGTCCATAGTCCTCAATCATTTCATCAGAGCGTATCTTGTGGCGTAGTAATTAACGTTTTGACACATCATGCCTCATTGATGGCAACTCATTTATCTAAGTCTCCTTATTACCTTGTTAGGTGTCATTTCTTTTTTATACCCCCTAAAAAAATATAGCCTCATATGGACTTACGTTCCTACGTATATGCCAAGTGTCTTAGCAGGAGTTTAACATGTTATTAACTTATAAACTACATATCTCGTCAGTCATCAAGCCTTATACTTATCTTAAGGGAAGTCTCTCTATCTTCCTTTAATCATGCTCTCCTAAGAAGAGATATTTTCTTGTCTTAAAATCTTTGACCAGACCTATGCCCTTATTGGGACTTGATAAACATCATATTAGTCATTTGATGGTCTTATTCAAATCTTACCAATTCCAAGAATACTAATCAAGTACTTTCCATTGGTTATTAACTATTTTAATTCACATTCAGTTAAGCTCTAATCATTATTTCCTTGCAGGCTCAAGGTCATCGTTACTAAGTTTGCTTATCGCTAACTTAGATTTTTTAGCACACAGTTTATTTTCCAATTACTTATAACAAATTTTGCCCATCCTATCCATGCTAGTCTAGGGCTTTTGGGGCGAATCCTAGCTTTATTTGGCTTAACTCTTAATTGTTATGTGTTAACCCAGTGTCCGCCAACATTAAGACGTCACAGGCGCACCAGCATGGTTTTTATCTTTTAAACTATCTTTAGCCTTAATGGCTTTTAGACTTACTCTATTTTTCTTATCCTTTTGAACAATATTTTGATCTTAGGATTCCATCGGGCAGAATGTTACATCCATAGACATGGGATCATCATGTTCAAACTACGTCAACTCTGTTTGTTTTATTCTTTGTTACAATTGTGAATGAACTGTTGTTCCATCACTGCATATAAGCTTTTTCAAGAAGTAAAACTACAAAACAATTTCTTACCCTAACTGTAAAAATGAAACAACCCAACCATAAAAATAGTAGGCTTCAGAGCCCTTTCACCTCTTGTTAGTTGACATGCTTTCTCTACTTTCAGCCTTAGGTTACATGATTTGATGTTAACGGTAATAAAAAACCATAAGCAAAAAAATAGGTGTTAGTATCTCTCTAAACCTCTTGAAGTATTTAGAATATTAGAAATTTGGAACGATTAAAAACAATCATAGACACAAATTTGTAATATTTGAAACAATTAATTAACTGATTAAGTGATTGGTGGATATGATCATCAGATTGCAACATCATCTTCCCAAGATGAAAATAAAAATGCACCAATTTTAAAAAAATATGTTTTTTTTTTATAATTAAAGAGGCGTTCTATAGCCTTATTCTTATACTACTTAGCCACTTTTCATGTTACAATAGTCCTTTAATAACAAACTTTTAACGAAAGATTTATGAACATCAATAACATGGATTTCTTTATCAAAGCGAGTGCATGATCTTGCCATCCAATCCGTCACCATATTGGCATCTCTTTTAGTGAATAGAAATTGGACCCTTTTGAAATGCCTATATGTATCCGCTATTTGCCGAACCAAGGTTACCATCATTGCTCCCCCTAATTGTGCATTGATTAGGGTAATAGTAACCATGCAATCACTCTCAATCACCACCTTAGGGTAGCCATAGCTTTGATAGTTTGAGGCCATGTAAAATAGCCCATAGTTCTACATCAAGCGTCAAGTAACATCTCATTGATCGCTGCAAAACTGATATCCAAGTTTCATACTGGTCTCGTACTCCACCAACAGCATCCTGGTTATCTCCTCTGTTTGAAGCCCAATCGGTGTTGACCTTGACTCAACCATCCTCTGGTGGACACCTTCGAGCCTGAAGTTGTTACTTCTGTTGCACACTAGCACCTCTACCACTAGCCTACTCTATATGCTTTGCTAATATTCTCGCCTTGTGCAACAATTCTTCTATTGTTCCATGTGACTACTGAAACATTACTTGGTTCCTGTGTTTCCAAAGTAACCAAGCAATAGCCGTAAACAAAATAACAGCCGTACCATTCCCGTAGCCCAGGAAAAACTTACCATCAAGGTTTGCAATTAACTAATCATCTAATTTAGGGAAAACAATTCATTAACCTCAATTTCCAGTAAACACTTAAGCCATACCTTTTGCGCAAAGAGATAATCACACAAAGCATGAAGAACAAGTTCTTGCGTGCCACCACATCGCACATAGCAAGCATTATCAGTCATGCATCGATGAACCCACTCTGAATTTGTGAGCAACCTTTGTCTGCGAATGAGCCAAAGGAAATGATGGATACGTAGAGGCAAGGAACTTTCCCAAATCATAGTCCACCCATTCAGACCACTCAAATTATCCATCATTTCCAAACTCCTATACACTGTACGGACTAAATAGGCCCCATTGGTGCTCATCTTCCATATGATTTTGTCACAACCTAAGGCTTCATTGGAAGGGTGTGAGCCCAAAATACTATCCAATGCTTGCTTAGGGAACAACTAGGATAGCAACCCCACATTCCAAACACATTGGTGCTCATCGCACACTGTAAGCATCATCAGTCATGCATCGACGGACCCTTTATGAATTTGTGAGCAACCTCTGCCTACGAACGAGCCAAAGGAAATGCTGGATACACGGAGGCAAGGAACTTTCCCAAATCGTAGTCCACCCATTCGGACCTCTCAAATTATTCATCATGTCCAAACTCCTATACGCTGTACGGACTAAATAGGCTCCATTGGTGCTCTTCTTCCATATGATTTTGTCACACCTTAAGGTTTCATTGGGAGGGTCCGAGGCCGAAATATAGTCCAATTCCTCCTTAGGGAACAACTGGGACAGCAACCCCACATTCCAAACACCAGTAGTAGTAGTGAACTCAAACACAGAGGCATGAATCGAAATCTCCTTTCCTTGCAAGATATAATAACAAAGTGGCCTCAACTTTGGTTTCTAAGTGACCTTAGTAAAACTGACCGACTTTTTATCCTTAATACTCCATGATATTTTATCTCGAAACAAATTCCAAACTTTCGATAGAGAGTGCCAAAAAAAGGAGCAAATAGGTCGATAAATAGACTCTGGACAAGTTTCCAAAACCTTGTATTTAGAGCATAGTATACGCACCCAAAACGCATCCAACTTGTCACCATATGGAAAGCTAATTTCATCAAGAATGATTTGTTTTGCGAAACTAATTTTTCATGGCAAGTCCACCTATCCTTTTTGTTTGGCAACATGTATCCCAACTTACCAGAGCAGATTTATTGACTCCTTCCAAAGAACCCTAAACAAATCGCCTAATAACTTGTTCGATTTTTTCACAAACACCAATAGGAATCATAGCCGCTTGCATAAAATACTTCGATGTAGTCAAGAGTACCGATTTGGCTAACGTTACTCTCATCGCAAGTGAAAGAAGATTTGCATCAAGACCACTCAATCTTTGCTGTATCTTATCCACTAAAAATTGGAAAGTACTCTTCTTTACTCTAAAATGAAAGAGTGGAACCCTTAGGTAGCTCATCAAGTCTTCGGTTTGCTTATACCTCATCACATTCCTAATTTGCTCTCGAACATGCGTAGTAGTGTTGGACAAAAAATAGATTTTAGATTTCAAAGAACTAACCTTATGACATGAATGGTTACAAAAGTCCTCCAAGAGCTTTTTCATAAACATCTCATTCTTTATTCTTGCTTCACCAAACAATACCAAGTCATTGGCAAAGAACAGATGTGATAACAGTGGTCTTCCTCTTCCTACCATTATGGGTTTCCAACTCGCCTCCGAGACTACCCTTCTAATAGCATTGTCGAGTCTCTCCATAGTCAACACGAAAAGATAAGGTGATATTGGGTCCCCTTGCCTTACCCCTCCAGAAGGAACAAAAGCATCTGTAAAACCTTCATTCCAAAGGATTTGCAATGAGGAAGATGTGACACAATTCATAATTAATCGCACCACTTTGTATGGGATTTTAGCATCTTCAAGCGTATCCTTAATAAAGTCCCATTGAAGACAATCATAAGCCTTCTCCATGTCTTTATCGCCATCCAACCCAATCTTCCTTTTTTGACCCTCATCGAATGAATTACTTCTTGAGCAATAACCACATTATCCATTATGTGATGTCCCTCAACAAAACTCTTTTGGTTATCCACAATTAAATTAGGCATAACAGGCTTCAATCGATTCACCAAGACTTTCATGAGTACCTTATAAGCTATAGTGCACAAACTAATCGAACGAAAATGGGATACATCCTTAGGCCCTGACACTTTAGGAATTAGTACAATAAGTGTTTTAGTAAAAAACTCCTCTACATGCCCCATCTCAAAACCGCTTCGAACCATGTCGACCAAAGAATCCTCAACCACCTCCCATTATGATTGATAAAACAAAGGGTGTAAGCCGTCGATTCTCAGGGCCTTTAACGGTGACATATCAAATAAAGCCCTTGAAACTTCTTGCGTAGTAACTGGAAAATCCATGTGGGCCAGAGAGGACGAATTGATAGAAGGGAAACACCCTCTGGTAGGAGTGCCTTGCACTAAACCCCGACTCCTTTGCGTACAATAATATGAAGAAATCCAAAAACTCTATTTTTATCCTATCCTCTTCATAACACCAAGTACCATCTGAAAGTGTAAGGGACTTTATCTGGTTTCAAATTCTTCTCATGTTGGCCTGGCTATGAAAATATTTAGTATTACGATCCTCAAACGCTAACCAATCACTCCGAGCCTTTTGCTTCCACAATAACTCCTCATTGTCCAAGACCATTTCTAACTCCCTTTGTAAAGCTTTTTCTAGATCAACAAGCTTTTGGGAATAGTAATTCTCAAGAGACCTCTGGATCCCATTGATTCAAGTAACTAAGGAGTGTTTTTGTTTCATGATGTTCCCAAACACCTTGACGTTCCATTTCTTAACCTTCATAACAAAGCTCTTCACAATCTCTCCCAACTGATCGACTCTATGCTAATTCTCAATAACAAACGAGCCAAACTCCTTATGGGATAACCATCAGCTAATTAATCTGAAAGGACGAACAAGCTTCAATAAATTGTTCCGACCAAACCCTATTGCCAAAGGACGATGATCAAATTTAATTTTGTGTAGATTATGCATCATTGTGGAGGGCACCAGGACTTCCTAGTTATAATTACACAACACTCTATCAATATGCTCAAACAACGATCCTTTATTCCAGGTGAACTTGGGTCTATTAAATCCCATGTCCTTCAGACCCCTACTTGAGCAAAAGTTTTGAAAGAGACAACATGAACACCAACTATGTCTCGACCCTCCCTTGTTCTCATCCTCGTTCAACATGGCATTAAAGTCACTGGCTAAAATCCATGGCGCTTGAACCCCATGCATCAGCCTACCAAGACCCGTTCATAATCCCCATTGTTTCACCTTACGAGGACTATCATACACACCGGTTAAAAAAACCCAATCATAAAAATTTGGAAACTTAGCTTTAAGGTGCACAAATTGAGCATTGTTCACCTCTACCACAACTTCGGCATAACCCTTCCACAAGATCCAAATCCCACTAGAGAACCCTTTGGCTTTCACTCTGTGAGAATTAGGCATACTAATCCGTTTAATATCCGAGCTAGCATGGATGCCACTCACTCTAGTTTCAACCAAAATATAAAATCCCGCAAATACTCCTTCATAACTCTATGAAATTTATGGTTAGCTGCACCTTGACAATTCCACACTACCATATTAGATTTCATAAAAATTTAGAAGAGATAGGAAAGCTAAGCATGGTACAAGAGACCAAGAATTCTAATATTCCGAACAGCCCTCCATGCATACTGTCCCTTCACCACCCTTAGCATTATCTTGCAACAAGACTGGATGGTTGTCATTCTCCAAACGACTCTCCACAAAGGCCATCAGTACCCTTTCATGGGCATCATGCTACCTCGTATCCACCTCTAAGGCCCTCACCATGCCTTTTACAATTTGTCTTATATGAACCAAAAGCTTCTTCCCCATTCGACTCAAAACTCTAACCTGCTCCCCAGTCCGTAATTAATCCTTTAAATTTTTTCTCTTAAGGACAAGAGGAAAAGAGCTTGGGGAGACAAGATTCTTAAAGCCGAAGCAGGACTCGACATTCACATCCACAACAGCTTGAAAGTTGGGATTTTCGTTCTCATCCAAGACCATAACAAAATGAAATTTTGGGTTAAGTGAACCAAGACCCAAATTCTTATCTTTATCTCTCCTACTCGCACTAACAACCCCTGAGCTTGATCTAGAACCAACCCTTCATAAGCCCAAGTTCACCCCTTTGGACCCATTGCCTAGTTGCTTATTTTGCCTTGGCTTCAAACCCGCCAATCCCCCTTATAATTTTCATGTAATTCTCATTTAACCCTAATTCCATTATCCTATCCCCACAAATTTCCTTTTCTGACATAAAAAAGTCAACCCTCTAGAATCCCCATTATTCTCCTTCCCAAAACGAAACACACCTAAATTCGATCCCTAAATGTGCTCCTCATTAGGCTCCATTTTGGTAAAAACATTAAAATGGGATCCTTCCCATTTATTGCTGTGATTAGATTCATTAATTGAAGATCCTGCTGCTGTTACCTCCGACAATGGTGGTCAACAATCATCCAATCTTCAAACTCTTCCTTCTTCACCCTTTATTAGATTTTTAATTTCTCCTTATGCCCAATAGGCTCAGGTTTGTTCATTGCATCCAAGCCCTGACTCTTCGTTGCCACTACTTCCATTTCTTGTTAGCAACCATCACATAGGTGTCCAAACCTCCCACATCAGAAGCATATCTACGAAAGTGACTCATACTCCACCTGATGAACTTTATTCGCAACTCGGATCATGGATATAAAGGTTTTTGCCAAATTAACTTGCATCGCAAACCAAGCAAATTGGCCTCTCATGCCATTGTCCGTATGCAAATCAATTTTCACCACTTTCCCAATAAGACTACCAATCTCCTGGAGTAAACTTCGTTTGTAAAACTTACCCGATAAACCAGGGATATGAACCCAAGCCACAATACTTTGCGAGAACTCATCATCGATTGAAAATGTCATCGATCATGGCTAAACCGTGAGATGATGCCCAAACAGAAACCAAGGGCCTTTCGAGACAACATCATTATAATCCGACTCTGATTCAAAATTTGCCAAATAATACCTATTATCTATATCCATCAATTGAAACCTCATCAAAGGCTTTCACATTGCACACAATTTGTTCCATAAAGCATTATACCTTATCCTTCTCCCAGCAGTTTAACAATAAGAGTTTTGGACATGCTTTCATCAATTAGCCCAGAAACTCTTTCAGAAATTCGATGGTAGGAACTCCATTATTCACACTTTTCATCACATCATCGGTCCCAATTTTTAGATCATCCAACTCTCATTCATCCTCCAACCTGGGACTATCCCTCTTAGCATTGAGAACTGCATCACGAAACAATAATGGCTGAAGCCCCTCGGCATCCATCATTTCACCATTTACGCCTTCATCCAAAGGCTCTTCCTCCCGGTGTCGTACTTTTTTCCACACCCTACTACTAGCATCGGTTGTTTTCATCCTTTTCTTATTATAATAGTTTAATTTTAAAAGTAATTATACAAATATATTTTAGTCGTTCTCAATTTTGATTCTCTTAAAAAACATTCACGTCGATAGTATACTTAAAAAACATTCTCTTAAAAAACAACATATGAAATATTCTAACATATATATATATATTATATACTTAAAAAACATTTGTATAGGATTATATGTTTTATTTTTTATTAAAATAAGAACATTCACGTCGATAATAATAATTAATCCTCTCGCCACGAAATATTCTAAAAGCATCTGAAATGTGATCATAATTATATATATCAAATTAAGATTGGAAATTTGAACAAAAAAGATGCACTTGATTTTCGTCAAATGATAATAAAAAAATTGATGAATTCAATCATGTGTCATGATAAAAAACAACGTGCCAATTTTTAATTCCATCTCCAAACAATCCTACCTCTTACCTTATATATGTATATAAAGTTATTCATGGGCTGAGTCAAATCGAGTTCAAGCCAAGTAAAAAATTTAGGCTCGTTTTCTAGGCACGGGCTTAGTCTACGAAAAAATGAGCCTAAATTTTGTCCAAGCACAGCTGGATAAAAATGCTAAAACTCGAGTCCGATCCAGTCCGTTTGTATTAAAATTTGTATATTATTTTTTATATAAAAATAAATTTAAAAATATAATCCATCAAATACACTAAAAACATTGAAATAAATATTTTCCAACAAATGGAAAAAATTTAAAAAACTAATATATACTTAAATAACACTAAGATAAGTGCAACTTATCAAGCAAATACATCTAACATAGTTACAGAATTAATAATAAAACAAGATTTATACAATATCCAAATAATAACAATAAAATAGTAGCAATATAATAGCGAAATGATAGCAAAACAATGGAAAAAAAATGACAAAACAATAATAGTTTTTTATTGCAAATTCAAGTTGGACCAGATCGAGCTTGGGTCAGAAAAGCTTACCCGAGGTCTAACCCGTTTAGAAAACGAGCCTTATATTTTTGTCCAAATCTATTTCTTGAGCCTATATTTTTGTCCAAACTCTCTTACTTTTTGAACGAACTTTCAGGCTAGACTGAATGACTATTGGAAATATACTACTGCAAAACAAAACCGTTAGTGATGATAGGAAACCAAACTGAGAGTGAATAAAATAGCAATCACTTTGTCGTGGAAGAACCACTGCCTTAGAAGCAATGTGCCCTGATCGATGTGATCGTGTAGTGGACATTGCCCCCCAAGGTTAACACAGTACTTCAATATTCATACACCCGAATAAAGAAGGTGGAACACAATTGACATTGCTCTTCTAAGGGAATCACAAACAGTCCCGCTTAAAACCCAATCTCCTAGATAGAAGTTTCCTCTCATGTAATTTCACAAAACACCAAAATTTAGAGAACAGAGAGATTGTTTTTCTCTTGTTGTGTTTTGTGTAAAATGAGGAGAATGACCTCCTATTTATACAGTGTCAATTTCTAAAAAAAGAAGAGGATTTTTGTCAGTTGAAAATATTTTCTGCAACAATCAGAGGATTTTCCTCAACTGAAAATATTATTTTGGATTACCAAGAATCCCCCAGTAATGCAAAAGAATTGGAAATTTTGTAAACATGAGAAGAGCAATAGTGAAATTAGCTGCTTAAGCATTAGTATCTTGTGGATTTGAACTAGTACATAGTAAAATAAGTGATTCTTCTCTTTAACAAATGAACGAATCTTGCACTTTAAGATAGGGGTTAGCTCATTACATACAACTAATCTTAAAACCAATTGATGTTTAGCGATAGATCAACAAGTTTTAGCCAATACACCTCGGGATGCTAATAAGTGCTCTAGAAAGATGGCCCAATGTCTTTCATAGAAGGTGGCTAGTTCTTCACACTTACATAGGTGATTCCATCAAGTCTATCTCAATATAGACCACCCAAAATAAGAAATATGAAATCACCCTCTCAAATTTAAGTTCGGTGAATTCATTAAGTCCATCTCAATAGGACCACCCAAACTCTGGGATTTGAATTCATTAAGAGTAATAAACTCAACCTGTCATGTCATTGAATTCATCAAGTCTCTTTTAATTGGACCACCCAAATCTTGGGATATGAAGTCATTAAGAGTAAGAACGCAACCTTATGCATGTACATCGTTCATCATAGGGATAGGTAGAATGTACACTATTAGTTTATCTATGGTTTCGTTTGACCATATTGAAATTAGAGAACTAAGTTAGGTATCCACCATGAATTCCTCAACCATCGGGTTTAAGACCCATCCCCCTCGATGAACTAAGAATCACTTTCCTACTTAACCTTTTGGTTAGTGGAGCAGTTAGGATCCTTCAGATCCTACGTACTTCAAAGCAAGTACTTCATTCTACGATAAAGAAATCTCCGTAAGTAGATTTCTAAGCCACTCGACCTCTTGCCCGACTCAACCAAAAAACTAGATTCCATCATAGAGTGAGCAATACATTTCTGTTTGAAAAACTTACAAGAAATAACTGCTCCACCCAAGGTGAAGACATACCTACTTGTAAGGCTAACTTTATCAATTTCCCAATTTGCATTACAACATCCCTCTAGGACTACATGGCATCCTATAAATTCCAACTTCCAAGTTATTTTATTTTAATTTCAATCAATACCATTTGGGGAAGCTCAAACTAAATAACTAAATTATGGTTCATGTCACTGGAACGATGAAAATTTGCAAGTGTACACAATCGTATTGAAGTAATAAAATGACAAGTAAATGTTGAGTATCGTACCCACAGGGATTATGCTATGAAAAGTATTTATAAAGTATTTAACTAACAAATTGGTCAAACACAAGATAATATTTGAGAGGGATATTAACCTAAGTATTCTAAACTAATTATGCTAAGATAAACTAAGACTAAATTATATTCCTATGCACGATTTCTAAGGGTTTAATCATTATGACATAAATGTGTCAGGTTAATTACTTTAATCACTTAATTAAATATAAACCATGTTCATGCTTGTTACGAATTGATATTCACGGCAACCCAATATCTTGCTAACTTATGAACAACATCACTTACAAAAATCAGTTTATATCTTGAACATACACCTATGTCAATACGACTGATTAAACTAACCTTTGATAAGTTAATGTGTTATAGCACATACATACATTATGAAATTAATCTATCTCTTGAACATATACCTATGCCAATACGAACGACTAAATTAATATTCATAAGCATGTAAAGGATCAAGTGAGGTAACAACATACACCTATATTGAAACAATTTAATCACAAAAATCTTACAAGTTATGCAAGGCTAGTATTCTCCAATACATCACAATTTTAACCCTCAGCTTCCTTAGAGTATGAAGCACGCAAAAATTAAATAATGTTTACATTAATCACAATTTCAACATGCTTAAATGATTAATTCAATAGTTATATCACAAGAGTAATGCAATAATAACTTAGGCATGATAATATTTAATTAAACAAAATACTAAGGGCCTATAATAGCATGAACATGATTAAATATAAACAAGCAATTGGACACAATCAACCCAACACTTAGAGAATTTAAGTCATTTTAATTAAAGAATTAATAGCATTCATAATAGCATTCATCATATAACAAACATGAATCTAAAAATATGAGAAAAAGAATAGGATTAAATCTAGCAATTTCTCAAGAGCTACTTCTACGTTATTCGTCATGGTTGCTCAAATCTTACCAGATCGAGCTCTATGATGAACACTCAACAAAGACTATGGAAGGCTGAATAACTACTCTTTTACAATAGGGGAAATCGGCAAAGGAATGGAAGGCTAGAGAGAATTAGAGAGAAAGAAATGAATATGTGAGTGAATTGGTGTATTAAAGTGAGGGAATGAGGGGTGTATTTAAAGGTGGAGTTGAGGAGGGATTGTGTGGCTATATTTAGCAAATAAATATCACCCACACAACAATGGGTGGCCGTCCATGCATAAGCAAATTTGACTTGTTCAAAGTTTGCTTAAAATGAGCTAAGGGTGAGAATATAAAACCATGAAAAGTGGAGGGGTTGGAATGGGATTTTGGGAAACTTGTTTTGCAATGCTTAAATGGTCAACATAATCAGATGAAAATGGTCAGCACTTGGACGGCACATGGCTAGCCTAATTGCAGGTGGTTTGACCCTCGATTGCATGCACATCGAGCCACTTCAACTTAGCCTTTATAATTAATTTTGAATCCAATTTAATTTGAATTAAAAATATAATTATAAACCATAATGTAGTTTCATATTGGACTGACCCTTGACTACAAAAATATTCTTCATACCTCTTCACTAACTCAGTGTAAAAATTCCCTTAACGGTGTAAGCTATTAGCAATGTTTGTCGGGCCGATTTTCACCAATTGTGTAAATCTGTCGAAAAATCATAAAATTTATGCTTAATATTTATAAATTTAATTAAATATCAATATGTTGATAATTTTAACACAAATTAATTATATAAAATATATTTTTTGACATTAATTACTCAGAATTTGCATGAAATTAGGTAAAAAAAGGGTATGAAAAAGTCTATACATTTTCATCGTTCCACACTCCAAAACTTAATTCATTGCTTGTCCCGAGCAATGCACAATTCACAAAAGAGTTGATTATTCCTCCTTATACTTATGAATTTAACATAATTAAGCATAAAAACAAGAATTTAGAAATTATGTAGCTCAAATATTCTTTATTCAATTATCTTCAATCATCATGCTTATCTCAATAAAAACATGTCAAAATCCTATCACTCAATTTTTATTCCTTAGTTAAGACTACACTGTAATGATTAAGTCTAACTTATGTCTTCATATGTTGAACATAGCAATTTTTCTCTACTAATTTAAGTAGCATTGAAATTTTGAATCAAATAGGTCTTTTGCATAGGTTGTAATGGGGCTAGGTTAGGGGTAGGGAAAATATAGATAAATTTAAGCTAAACCCTAGACTCAGCTTGCATTGAACCTTCAATTTCACCAACTTTTTTCGAACTTCGCATGCACATATTCTTTTCTTTTTCTTTTGAGTGCATATACTCTTTTTTTCTTTTTCATTTCTCTTTTTCTGAGCATCATTGTGTATGTACTATACTTTTGTTGAGCATTTTGGTACTTCTTCTTAACTGCCCCAAACTTATTTTCAAAACATAATCTTAATAGACTGAGTGTAGCAGTTGGGACAATTTAGAGATAAGTACGAGAGATAAGATGGCTTATAATTGTAGGGTACAAAGAAAATCAAGCCATATAGTCTCAAAGTTGGCTTCAAGGGGTAACATTTATTAGAGCTGGCTTGATAGGCTCAAACAATCCAAACAAATGTTGCCTAAATCATTTTCAAAATATTTCATGCTTCCTAGGATTTGGCCTCAAGAAATTACTAAGTCAATTCTAAAGACTTAAACTTTCATGCATATCTAACTTCTATAAGGAATAAAGAATTTTATGATATGATTTCTCATATTTTATTATGAGTAGCATTCTTATTATGGTTCAGCTTAACATCATCACCATTGAGATAATTAAATTTTATTTTTACTAAAGCTTAACATTCAAATTTTCAAGCTAAATTATAACTAAATTCATTAAATAAAAAGAATTAACAACTTATTTAAGAAGTTTTTGATTTTCGATCCCCCCTTCTTAAATTGAAAAATGTCCTCATTATTAAAAACAATAGAGAACATAAAAATAAAAGTGAATAAATATTGTACACCAGGTAGGATCAAAGAAGCGGAGGTGACTCAATTTGACTACTTAAATATCAAGCTCTTCAATGTTCAATCCTAAACATGTACATATTTATTACCACACTTTTACTTTTCTAAGTTGCTTAACTTTTATCTTTAGCCTCTTAATTTATTTTGCAAGAATTAAAATTAACCTAGTAACCTAAACCTAAATTCATTCAAAAATAAAAGATTGAAAATAAAAATAACTAAAATTTTAAAAAAGACAAGTTTCCCCTTTTTATTTATGTTCAAACCCCCTAGACTTTGACTCTTCTTTTGCTGGGTAGCCCCTATTACTGCTTGAGTCACCTTACTCCTTCCTCGTTATTGGAGTCCATGGTTCGAATATGTAATCTAGAAATTCAGGCACAAAAACAAATGGGTCACGAAACACTTTTTCAAATGCACTTTTAAATGCATCATCTTGTATCTTCGTATATCTCCAAAACGTTTGTTGCTACCATTGCATGTGTTGCATGCAATCCATAATTTTTGACAGCTCATTTCAAATTTCAACTGGAGACAATGGTGGTCTCGATACGTATTTATCAGATTCGGATGTTTGTTCAGCCGACTTTGTCTCATTATGCATTCCAATCGGTTTTGTTATCGACAGATCATCTTCAATCTCCACAAGATCTTCCTCGGGATCTTCTTCTTCTTTAAGATCTTATTTTTCTTTAACAGAATCTCCTGCCACTCTATATAGATCCCAATCAGAAATTGCTCCTTGTTTATATCCTACTCTATTTATGTCACTAAGAATCTGAGCTTTCAGGCACAACACTGTGATTCGTAAATGGGAAATAGGCTTGAGCAGAACGTCACATGGCACAATTTTGGATTTCTCTGATGATGATTCTTCCTACATCGATGGTTTTTCCCTTCAAAATTGAAAAGATCAACAATTTTGCCATCGGTGTCAAATTTTCTTTGCGACATGTATAAATTTCATGTTTTGACACTATCCATTCAGATCTTGGAACTGTAAGTTCTTGAAGAATTTCTTGCAATTTTTCAGTCTCTAAGTTATTCAACAAAGAATGGTATTCATCCTCATCGAAATCAAGTAAGTCAAGAACTCATTAATAGTGCTTGACTTTAATGGTACCTTGATTCCTTGGACTGAAATTTCTTTAAGTTTAACTGTGATGAAATTTGCATAAAATTCTCGAACTATTTCCTCATCTACACTAGATCGCTTTTCACAAAATAATCCCCAGCTCAGAGCTTCAGCAACTTTTCCAACTTTTGCCATGTATTTGGTGTACTTACTTCTTTCCCAAGTAAATCCTTTTTCAAGCAGCATCTGCTGATTCCTGAATGTATTATAATATTTTTCCTAGCTCTTGCACTGTGGAATTTATCTGAATCTCCTTCTGTTGCAGCACAAGTGTTTTTGCGTGGCATAATTCCAACCTGATCAAAAAATAAATGAAAACAAATATTTTTCAAAAAATTTAATTTGTAAAAATATTAACAAATTAAAATAAATTAAAAAGTTAATAAATTAAAATTAGAAAATTAGAAAATAAAAATTTTTACCACCTTTTTAAATTAAGGCTAAAAATAAAAGGGATTTTTTTTCTAGGATAAAATTTGGAGAAACTTGGGGTTTGAGTATGGGCACACGGCCTAGGTGGCACAGCTCGGCAGCAGTAGCACCAGGCGTGGGCTTCACTCGACAACAACAGCAGCAGGTGCTGGGATGCGCGGCATAGCAGCTCGCCTAGTGCGTGGGGCAGGAGCGTGCGGACCAGCTAAGCGTCGGGAGTTGTTAGGAGACGTCAGGTGGATGTGTTGAGATGCATTGGTAATGTCGAGCACTTGCGAGGACTTCGGTTGATGCATCCCAATGGCTTCTGATGACTGCCGATGGTGGCTGCCTAGGATGATTAATTTGAAGGTTTGAGTGATTATTCTCTTGAGAGGTGAGCTATTTATAATGCATGGAAGAATAATTACATTCAAACTCTCAAATTAAATTTCAAAATTTTATTTTAACTCAAACTCAATTTTTATTTAAATTCAAAATATTTAAAACAAATCCTAATTCAAACTTTGGATAGTAATTAATATAAATTAGAAAATTCAATTTATAACTAATATTAAAGATTATCAAAATTCTGAAAAATAAAAATTTAAATAAAAAAAATCTAATCTCAAACTTTTGATAATAATTAATATAAATTACAAAATTTAATTTATAATTAATATTAAAAATTATCAAAACTTTGAAAAATAAGAATTGAAAAAAAAAACTTGATAATAGTTAATGTAAATTATAAAATTTAATTTATAATTAATATTAAGAGTTATCAAAATTTTGAAAAATAAAAAATTAAATTTAAATGAAAACAAAAACTTTATTTAAAATTTTAAAGAAAACAAAATTTAATTCAAATTCTTGATAATAATTAATATAAATTATAAAATTTAATTTATAATTTAATATTAAGAATTATCAAAATTTTGAAAAAGTAAATAAAATAGATAATTTAAGTAAAAAAAATTTAGTTGTTTTAAAAATATTTACAAAAAATGACAGCTAATTTTTCATATTTACAAAATTCACAACTAAATTTTACAAAAAATTTAATTAAGTGCTTGAACTTAAAATAATTTGAAAATTGTTTGCAATTAAAAACTTGGATCAACAATTGACCTTGTTATTTGCAAAATTCACATGTTAAAAATTTATTCACTAACTTAGGAAATAATTTCTCGAAAAATTATGTTAAAATTCATTCCCAAGAAAGATTGGAGGGTTCACAAGCAGTCCCGCTTAAGTTCCAAACTCCTCAACAGAATTTATTTGAACATACTAGCTCAGAAAATATAACCTAAGTTTTTTATTAAAATAAAATAAATTAAGTTTCTGATAAAATGAGTGATGCTTCATTTCGCTCAATTTTATTTCCCTAATAATGTTTCAATCTCTAGGCATTAACTTGAAAAATACCTTGCTTACCATAGAGTTCAACCACTCCATATGGGAAAACTTGATGAATAGTGAATGGACATGACCAACATTATCTTAATTTACTTGGAAAAATTTTCAATCTAGAGTTAAACAATAAGACTTGCTGACCTACTTCGAACTCTCTGATTCGAATGTGCTTGTCATGCCATCGTTTTAATCTTTCTTTGCATAGCTTGGCATTGTCATAAGAGAACATTCGAATTTCTTCTAACTCATTGAGCTGAAGTATTCTTTTCTCTTTAGCAAGCTTCGAAACCAAATTGAGCTACTGAAGAGCCTAGTAAGTTTTATGTTCTAACTCCAAAGGTAAATGACAGACTTTTTCAAATATGGTAAGCTGTAGCAACTTTGTGTCTTATTCCATGTTTATCAAGAAACTAGTTCATCCATTTGTTCACAAAATGGGACTCCTTATCACTAATGATGGCTCTCGGAGTTCCAAATCGTGTGAACACATGCTTCTGTAAAATTTTCTTCACTACCTTGGCATCATTTGTCGGAAATGCCTCGGCTGCAATCGATTTCGATACGTCAATACGTCAATACCCCAAACCAGAATATACTTGTTACCAAATGATGGAGGGAATGGATCAAGAAAGTCAATACCCCAAACGTCGAACAATTTTTACTTCCATGATGTTTGTTTGAGGCATTTCATTTCGGTTGGTGACATTTCCAACCCTTTGACATCGATCACAGCTTTTGACATAAGCGTACACACCTTTGAACAATATCGGACAAAAGAATCCAAATAGTAATATTTTATTCGTAGTACGTAATCCTTTGAAGTGTCCCCCACTTGGTGCTGTGTGACATTGATACAATATTGCTTGTACTTCATCTTCTACGACACATCTTCTGATTATCTGATCTGCACACTTCCTAAACAAGTATGGTTCTTCCCAGAAGTAATACTTAGCATCATGAAGGAACTTCTTCCTTTGCTGATACGTCTTATCATAGGGAATCAAATCATAAGCTAAGTAGTTAGCAAAATTAGCAAACCAAGGAGTGTTATGGCTTACCTTGAGTATATGTTCATCAGGGAAAGTCTCTTGTATGGGTACAAGAGTTAAATTTTCTTCTCGTGGCTCCAATCTAGACAAGTGATCAGCTACTGGGTTTTTTACGCATCTTCGATCTTGAAATTCCAAGTCGAATTCTTGAAGTAGTAACACCCAACGAATCAGTCTCGGCTTAGCATCTTTCTTGGCAAGTAAGTATTTAATTACCGAATGATCCGTAAAGATAGTCACTTTTGTACCTACAAGATAGGATCTAAACTTGTCTAAAGCAAATACAACTGCAAGTAATTCCTTTTTAGTTACCGTATAGTCCAACTAAGCTCGTGACAAAGTCCGACTCATATAGTAGATCGAATGAAAAACTTTGTTCCTTCGCTGGCTCATCACAGCTCCGACCGCGAAGTCACTTGCTCTACTCGAACGACAATTTCCAATCTGGTGTGATGATAATTGGTGCTGAGACTAATCAATTCTTCAAATCATTAAATGCTATCAAGCATTCTTTATCAAAGTTGAATGTTGAATCCTTCTCTAATAACTTACATAAAGGTTTAGCAATTTTAGAGAAGTATTTGATAAATCTCCGATAGAATACAGCATGTCCCAAAAAGCTCTTAACACCCTTTACAGATGTTAGAGGTTAAAGCTTCTCAATTACATCTACTTTGGCTTTGTCAACTTCAATTCCTAGTCTTGTTATTCGGTGCCCTAAAACAATACCTACTCATACCATTAAATGACACTTTTCCCAATTGAGAACAAGGTTTGTCTCTTCGCATCGCTTTAGTACCTTAGCTAGATTAGCTAAGCAATCATCATAAGTGTCCCATAACATTGAAGAGTCATCCATGAACACTTCCAAATACTTCTCAACCATATCAGTAAAAATGACGATCACACGTCTTTGAAACTTAGCAGGTGCATTACATAAACCAAACAACATGCGTTTAAATGCGAATGTACCATACGGGCATGTGAATGTCATTTTGTGTTAATCTTTCGATGCGACTATAATCTGATTATAACCTGAGTACCCATCTAGAAAACAGTAATAGTCTCGCCTTTTGAGTCTATCTAGCATTTGATCCATGAACGGTAAGGAAAGTGATCTTTCCTTGTCGCTTTGTTCATCTTCTAGTAGTCGATGCAAATTTTCCATCCCATAACCATTCTAGTCAGTATTAACTCATTCTTTTCATTCTTCACGACCGTAATACCTCCTTTTTTTGGCACACATTGGAAAGGACTAACCCATGAACTGTTTGAGATGGGATAAATGATACCCGCATCTAACCACTTGATAATTTCCTTCTTGACTACATCTTTCATAATGGGGTTCAGTCTCCGTTATCCATAAATTGTTGCTTTCTTATCATCTTTAAGAATGATCTTGTGCATGCATATAGATGGACTTATACCATGAATGCTGGCTATGGTCCATCCAATAGCTTTCTTGAATTGCTCCAGCACTTTAATCAATTGATCTTCCTGCTTCTCAGTTAGTTGTGCTGAAATAATCACAGGCAAATTAGAAGATTCACCTAAATAAACATATTTTAAATGTGAAGGTAATACCTTAAGCTCTAACTTAGGTGGCTCTTCAATTGATGCTTTCGGTTGAACGTAATCTCTGCTCTCCATTTCCAACGATTCAAAACGAGGTGGTGGATTAAATCTCCTTGAATTAACTTCCAGTAAAGCTAAGTTTTCCTCCCCCTCTTCATCACTTAGAGAGTCTATCAGCAAAATCTTTTCTAAAGGATCTTCAACATAATTGAACTCCTCTTTAATAACTAACTCTTCTAACTTAGAAACTGCAAAACAATCATCAACTACATCAGGAAATCTCATAGACTTGAAAACATTAAAGTCACTTGATCATCCTGAACACACATAGTTAGCTCGCCCTTCTGCACATCAATAAGGGTCCTTCCTATTGCTAGGAACGACCTTCCTAAGATGATTGGCACTTCTTAATCTGCTTCAAAGTTTAAAATGAAAAACTCAGCAGAGAAAATAAACTTATCAACACGAACCAATATATCCTCAATTTTTCCTTCAATATATGTTATAGATTGATCGGCTAACTAAAGTGTAACTGTAGTTGATCTAACTTCTCCTATCCTCAACTTTCTGAATATTGACGTGGGTATCAAGTTAATGCTTACACCCAAATCACATAATGCTTTACCATAATAAGTTGCTCCAATGTTGCATGGTATGGTAAAACATCCAGGATCCTTCAACTTTGGGGGTAGTTTGTCTTGAAGATATGCACTTCATTCCTTCGTTAGGGCTACTATCTCAAATTCTCCAAGTCTTCGCTTCTTCGAGAGGATATCCTTCATGAACTTTACATAATTCGGCATTTTCTCAAGTGCTTCTACCAACGAAATGTTGATATGAAGTTACATGAGTACATCTAGGAACTTCTTGAACTGGACTTCCTGTTTCTGCTTTTGGAGTCTTTGAGGGTAGGGTGGTGGAGGATTTCTAACTTGAACTGGTTGCTTCTGCTTCTGTGGCACTTCTACATCTAACTGGGTCGTTAGATTATCTGACTTAACTAGTTTTGAAGTCTCTTTCTCAATATTCACCACTTCTAGTTCTTGTGAAACTAGTTCTGGTTCTGGTGAAATTGGTTCTGGCAAATTTGGTTTTGGTTTTGAAAAAGTTGGAGTTTCAACACTTGGTTAAACTTCAACTGATTCTTGAGCATCATCTTGCTCTTCTTCAACTTCAATAACGTTGGGCTGCAACGTCTTTTCGCTCCTCAATGGTAACGCTTTACAATGTTCCTTCCCTAGATTTCTCAGATTCTTCATATCACTCAGCAAAGCACCTTATGGACAATTGTTCAGTTCAGTAGCAAGTTGCTCCACTTGATTCTCCAAATTCCTTAGAGTAGCATCATTCTTAGCCATGTATGCCTTTAATAAACTCTCTAGACTATTAGAAGATTCAGCTTGTTATGGCTTCGAAACTTGTTGGGTATCCCTGTGGCTGAGTTAGTCTTAGTTAAGCATAAGTGTTATTGGGTCCAACCCCTTGATTTCTCCATGAGAAATTAGGGTGATTTCGCCAAGATGGGTTGTAAAAGTTTGACTACAGTCCTTGCCTTCCTCGATTTTGGTTCTGATTGCCCATATAATACATAGATTCTGGGTTTGATGGACATTCCTCAAACATATGCCCTTCTCCACAATAGACACAGGCTATGTTCTCGAATTGATTAGGTGGCTAAGCTGCAACATTATTAAACTCATTAGTAGTAAGATTCTTAAGCATTGAGAACATCGATGATACCTGAGCTGGAAGTGAAGTAAGTGGATGAACATCGTGAATTCCTACAACTCGTCTTCTTGAGTTTGCTCGATTAGTTGGCCATTGGTAATTATTGCTTGCGATTATCTCTACAATTTCATAAGCCTCATTGTAAGACTTAGAAAGAATAACTCCATTGACAGAAGTGTCTACTACCATCCTTGTGTGCGAATTAAGACCGTTATAAAACGTCTCTAATTGGATACAATAAGAAATTCCGTGATGAGGGCATTTCCTTAATAGCTCTTTAAATCTTTCCCATGCCTCATACAAAGATTCATTGTCCATCTGTTGGAAAGTAGTAATTTCACTCCTCAGCTTAGCATTTTTGTTTGGAGGGAAATATTTTCTAAGGAATCGTTCAGTTAACTCTTGCCATGTTGTAACAGAATTTGGTGGCAACGAGTTCAACCAGGCTCTAGCTCTGTCCCTTAGTGAAAATGGGAACAACTTCAATCGAAGTGCATCTTTTAACACTCCGACTATCTTGAAAGAGTCACTCACCTCCATGAATAATCTCAAATGAAGATGAGGGTCTTCTGTAGGCATTCCACTGAATTGGCTTACTGTCAGAAGCATTTGAAACATGACTAGCTTCAGTTTGAATTGTTGTGCCTCGATATCAGGTCTTCGGATTTCCAAATTAAGTTTATGGAACAAAAGCACTACATATTGTCTCAAGGAACTATCCTTATCATCAGCAATAAGGATAGGATTCTGAGCGTGATTAGCTCAATATCCTTGATTCTGGTTTTCAAAGTTCATCTCTTCAGTCCTTTGAGATGCTTGTCTTCTTCTCTCTCGAAAAGTTTGTTCAATTTTAGGGTCTACCGGGAGTAAGTCGATAAGTTGGTCAATACTCATAAACACCTGAAATAATCAGAAAAGAATAAGTTAGTAATTAGATAGGAAAATAAAATAACCAAAATGTAAACAAATAATTTCACAAATAATTTTGACAATCCCCGACAACGGCACCAAAAACTTGGAACGATGAAAATGTGCAAGTGTACACAATTGTGTTCAAGTAATAAAGTGACAACTAAATGTCGAGTATCGTATCCAAAAGGATTCTGTTATGAAAAGTATTTATGAAATATTTATTTAACAAATTGATCAAACACAAGATAATATTTGAGAGGGATATTAACCTAAGTATTCTAAACTAATTATGCTAAGATAAACTAAGACTAATTTATATTCCTAAGCACGATTTCTAAGGGTTTAATCAATATGACATAAATGTGTCAGGTTAATTACTTTAATCACTTAATTAAATATAAACAATGTTCATGCTTGTTACGAATTGATATTCACGGTAACCCAATATCTTGCTAACTTATGAACAACATCACTTACAAAAATCAGTTTATATCTTGAACATACACCTATGTCAATACGACTGATTAAACTAACCTTTGATAAGTTAATGTGTTATAGCATATACATACATTATAAAATTAATCTATCTCTTGAACATACATGCCAATACGACCGACTAAATTAATATTCATAAGCATGTAAAGGATCAAGTGAGGTAACAACATAAACCTATATTGAAATAGTTTAATCACAAAAATCCTGTAAGTTATGCAAGGCTAGTACTCTCCAATACATCACAATTTTAACCCTTAGCTTCCTTAGAGGATTAAGCATGCACAAATTAAATTATGTATCCAGTAATCACAATTTCAGCGCGCTTAAATGATTAATTCAATAGTTATATCACAAGAGTAATGCAATAATAACTTAGACATGATAATATTTAAATAAGCAAAATATTAAGGGCCTATAACGGCATAAACATGATTAAATATACACAAGCAATTAGACACAATCAACCCAACACTTAGATAATTTAAATCATTTTAATTAAAGAATTAATAGCATTCACCATGTAACAAACAAGAATCTAAAAATATGAGAAAAAGAATAGGATTAAATCCAGTAATTTCTCAAGAACTGCTTCCGCGTTCTTCGTCATTCTTGCTTGAATCTTCCCAGATTGAGGTTTCTGATGAACACTCAACAAAGGCTATGGAATGCTGAAGAACTACTCTTTTCCAAGAGGGGAAATCGGCAAGGGAATGGAAGGGAAATTATGATGGAAGGCTAGAGAGAATTAGAGAGAAAGAAGAGAAGATGTGAGTGAATTGGTGTGTTGAAGTGAGGGAATGAGGGGTGTATTTAAAGGTGGATTTGAGGAGGGATTGTGTGGCTATATTTAGTAAATAAATATCAGCCACACAACAATGGTTGGCTGACCATGCATAAGAAACTTTGACTTGTTCAAAGTTTGCTTAAAATAAGCTAGGGGTTAGAATATAAACCATGAAAGGGGAGGGGTTGGAATGGTATTTTGGGAAACTTCAAGGGCTGTTTTGCAAGGTTGAAATGGTCAACATAATCAGCTGAAAATGTTCAGCACTTGGACGGCACATGGCTAGCCCAATTGCAGGTGGTTCGACCCTTGTTTTCATGCACATCGAGCCACTTCAACTTAGCCTTTATAATTAATTTTTAATCCAATTTAATTTTAATTAAAAATATAATTATAAACCATAATGTAGCTTCATATTGGATCGAACTTTGACTAGAAATATATTCTTCATAGCTCTTCACTAACTCAGTGTAAAAATTCCCTCAACAGTGTAAGCTGTCAACAGTGTCTACCAGGCCGATTTTCATCAATTGTGCAAGTCTGTCGAAAAATCATCAAATTTATGCTTAATATTTATAAAATTAATTAAGTATCTATATGTTGATAATTTTAACACAAATTAATTATTTTATAAATAAATTATATTTTTCGACATTAATTACTTAGAATTTGCATGAAATTAGGTAAAAAAGGGTATGAAAAAGTCTATATATTTTCATCGTTCTAGTCACACCCTACTTATTATGTCGATTCCCTCAACAATATGAAGTCACTTTTTGTAACCTTGTTTCACCGAGTTGGCATTTTAGTCTCAAGTCCATCTTGAGCCTTCAAGGTCTAATGTTATGATCCATTCAATGCACATCAGACATAGACTTGAACTTTGTCTCATCTCAATTGTTGGTGCAGTCCTGTTTGTGCCTATTCCTCCACCAAACATTCAAACTTAATACCACAACACATAATTACTAGGTTATAACCATTAGGAACCCTTAATGGAATGACTCTATATAAACTGAATATTATCATGTTTTTTATACTCAAAAGGCATCCCTCTAAATGTGGCACCAATCGCACTCTTGCGGCATCTTGTTGGATGTGTCCCTTTGGATGTGGTTTATGCTAACAGTCGCTTACGACACCAAAAGTTCTCAACATGGGAAATTTAGACACATTGACCATCCACAATTTAAGCCCTCTCGGCCCCTCCATGGTCACCCCATTAGGTATGGCCATCTTGGCCAATCGCAACACATGCGACACCATCGAACTAGGTTCATCTCAATCTCAATTTTGGACTTTAATAAACATGCCAATTGAGCTATGACTCAATTGAATTAGTCTCGCTAAGCCTTCCAAGCCCATTTTGATCACAATAGCCCACTGGCCAACACAGATGGAGCTTCCAACCGCTCCAGTGCTACTTATGGACATTCTTGCACTACTTAGGTGCTTTCAAACCGATTGTCTCAATATCATACCAACATATTTATAAATTCAATTTTCCCTTCATTGTATATATATATTCCTCTTTCGAGATTCAAACCTTAAGCCTTTTTAGTGTTTCACGATATCCATAATTTATAATCAAGTCCCATAAGCTCAACTCTCAACTTGAAACATGCAAGTCAGAATTAAACCAATCGAGATATGAATCAACAAAGACAAACCCGCATTCCAACACCTTAAAGCCCCCACTTAGGTTACAAGCTCGCGTTACCAAGCTTGGCTTCTAAATTGCTTATAAGAGCATTTCTTGGTTCTAATAACGGGAAACGAAAATGATTCTAACGTTTAAACAGTAATATAATTTGCTTCTAAATTGTTGGAAATATACTACTGCAAAAAAAACGTTAGCGCCGATAATAAATCAAACTGAGCGTGAATAAAATAGCAATCACTGTGCTGTGGAAGAATCACTGCCTTAGAAGCAAATGCGACCTGATCGGTGTAATCGTGTAGTGGACGTTGCCCCCCAAGGTTAACACAGTACTTCAATATTCGTACACCCAAATAAAGAAGGTGGAACACAATTGGCGTTGCTCTTCTCGGGAAATCACAATAGGAACAATTTCTAGGAAAGGTTGGAGGGGTCATAGACGGTCCCGCTTAAAACCTAATTTCTTAGACAGAATTTTCCTCTCGTGTAATTTCGTAAAACTCCAAAATTTAGAGAATAGAGAGAAATTATTTTTCTCTTATTGTGTTCTGTGTAAAATGAGGAGAATGACCTCCTATTTATACAGTTTCAATTTCTAAAAATAGTAGAGGATTTTTCTCAGATGAAAATACTCTAAAAATATTTTCTGTAACAGTCAAAAGATTTTTCTCAAATGAAAATATTCTGAAAATATTTTCTATAACAATCAAAAGAATTTTCTCAATTGAAAATATTATTTTACATGACCAACAATGATGTGATCCATGAACAAATCTATATCTATATATTATATTAATATATTAAAACGAGAAAGATTGGATGGAGAATTGAGACAAAAAAATTGTAATTATGTTGAACCCACTATGGAGACAATCTGACTCAAGATTCGGCGTTGGAATATTGCTTTTGCTTCAAGAGGTGGATATATATATAAAGGATTCAAGGGATCCTCTTTATTTAATGCTTCTATAATTTACGCCAACCCCTTTCGGCTTTTATGATCTACAATGTCTAATCTACCACGTAAACCCTTTAATTATATTAATTTATCCTCCAACTTAAAGTAAGTGTAGAAAAAAATTTCATGTGGTACGAGGATTAGAATATTCGTCACTTTAAGTGTAATTTAGGTTTAAATTATGCTAGCCATATTATTGTTAGGATTTTATTTTTTTCTTATAATTTTACCAAAAAGAAGTAAGAGTAAAAACGCTTCCATTTGATATCTTCATTTGTAATCTTATTCCTATATAAATTTACGTTATAAGTGAAATATATAATCACATTTATTATTATACTAGAATTCTTCTCAAATGCATGTGTATGTGGTAATCACATATTTAAAATTAGAGTTGTTTATGGGTTGGGTCGATCTTAAGCATGATATGAACATATTTTATATTTGTTCAAGTTCAGCTTGGCCCGAAATTTGGGTCTAAAATTTTACCCAAACCCGCTCATATTTGCAAAAAACCAACCCAAGCCCATTTTAGGTCTGTCTATATTAGTTTTTAATTTAAAAAATATTTATATTGTTCTATTTTAATATTTAATAATTTTTAAAATTTTTTATTTATTGAAAAATTTTATATAATCATCTTAACATTTTTTTAATGTTTACATTAAAGTAGTATTATATATTTAGTATAAATTTATTTTTTTAATATGTTTTAAATTACATAATAAATAAAAATAAACATATTATAAAATCTTATAAACTTAAAACGGATAAGCCTAGGTTGGGACTCATATTTTAAATTGGTCAAAAAATTTTTCCCAAGCCCATTTTTTAGACCTAATGTTTTTGTCCAAACCCTCTCAAATTTCGGGTAAGCCTTCGAGCCTGGATGGGTAGCCCGACCCATGAATAGGCCTATTTAAAATATAGATGTGTGTTTAAAAATAACATACAATAAATAATAAAATGTATGGTTTAAAATTAATTAATCATAATAACACATGAAATATACATCATATTAATGATATTAAATGCATTACAATTGTTTATCATGGTGTTGTCATCAATCGTGAGTTAGTGTCGAGTTAACTTGTGACACCAAGTTAATCAGAAATTTAATAATAGTATAAATTATATATTTTAAAAATTCTTTAAAAACTAATACAAAACTTTTTAATAATTTATATCACATGATTTAATGTTAATTCAAATTTAATTATTGATAATGTATTAAATATGGAAAAATTGAAAAGAAAAAAACAGAAAGGTTTTACTGGAATGGTACATTACATTCTTAAAACGAAATATAGAATACAATATTGTTGAAGGGATCTCGAACTCTAGACATGAAACAAAAAACGAACATAGAAGATGAAAAGAAAATTAAGAATAATCTTTTATATTTTTAAGTACAATTGATAAAAGGATTATCATGCATTACAATAGAATCCATTTTGGATCTTAATAGTCTTCACCATACACACATTCGTGCTCTGAAATCTAGCATTGACATGGCCAATGAAACATTGATTTAATGGACTTTAGAAAGTATATTTTCAATGGATTTGATTTTGATTGCCTGTAATTAAGGATGTATATATATATATATATTTATATAGAAAAGATAATTGAGGAGTATAAAAGGGATGAATTCTGGGTGGTCATTGGTCAGTGATGGTGCCCTACTTGAAGTTTAGTAATATACCAAATTCAAACCGACCTACAAAAGAGATAACGTATTATATTTCCAATTACATAAAAAAAAAAGTATTACCTTTTCACAAGGTTTACTCCTATTAATTTATTGCAACCTACTTTAGGTTGAAAATCAGAGATTCTTTATTTTCAAACAACAGCTTTCCTTAAATAAAAATTGCAATATTAATAAAGAGAATAGGGATTCAAATTTTGAATATAATATTATTAAAAATAATAATAATAAATTCTAAACACTAATTGTAAAGCAGATATGATTGATAAAAAAAAATTGCAATGGTTTACAAAATAAATTCCATTAAATTAAGACTCTAGAAACTATGTTGTTATCGGTAGTATGGTATTCAGTTAGATCTCATAATTGTGTATTTTTAGGATGCTGGTATTGAAATTAACAAATTTTAAATTCAAATGACAACATTTTTAAAAATTCTGGTATTGAAATTAACAAATTTTAAATTCAAATGACAACATTTTTAAAAATTCTATCACACACGTATATTCAGTGGTGTATTTAGGAGGGGGAGGGGTGGCTAGTAAGGCTCCCAGCCCCCCTAAGATGGAAATTATTTATTTAGGTCATTTAGAAATTTTAAAATTTTAAATTAGTAAATGTAAATTATACTTTGCCTTCCAAAAAATAATAAAATTTGATTTAATCCTTTAAAAATTATAAAGATATAAGCTATTAAAAATTACAATTTAATTTCGGACCCCCTAAAAAAAATTTCTGTCTTTGCCCTTGCATATACCTATGGAAACCACATATTTATAATGCAGATGTGTGTCTAAAAATAACATACAATAAATAATAAAATGGATGGTTTGAAATTAATTAATTATAATAACATATGAAATATGTAAATATTAAAAAATAAGTAAAACGAAATTTAAATATATAAATACATTAAACTAAGAATACTAAATGAATACAATTATTTATCTTGTTGTTATCATCAATCCTGAGCTGGTGTTGAGTTAATTTATAACATTAACTCAATCAATAATATTATTAATAATTACAATTGATGGAAATAATAAAGTGTGCATAATAAAATTAAAGTGTATAAAAAATAATAAAATTAAAGTGTATAAAAAAAAAAAAGTTTTGTGTAAGTGGTAAATTTAAAATTTTACTGATGCAATTGGTGTGGGTTCAAATCCCACCATATGCATATTTTTATTCTTTTTAATAAAAATATTAAAATATCCTCAAATAATATAATTTATTTTATATACAAAGAAAAACTTTTATAACTTTTCTGATAATGTTGGTGTTCGATTGATTCGTGACACCAACTTAATTAAGGATTTAAATAATAATATTGATTTAAGCAATAATATTTAGAACATTTAAATTAATTTAATGTACTACGCATTGCATGGTTTGATTATTAATAATTATTTTTTATTATATATTCTTGATATAGTAATTTTTTTTTTTTTTTTAGAATATACTGATGTTATTATATGGCAGTATTTATTCATATACTTTCTTAACCTTTTGACAACGCACACACACTTTACACATACAAGTGCTCGAACCCGGATCTCTTAGGATAAATATCATACCTTTAATCATTGGAACCACTTGTTGAATTCTTGATTAATTTGTTATTAAACATATAAAGATTTAAACTAAGTGATAAGTATTTAAAAAAATATATAAAATATGGTTTAATCTTTTATTCAAACAAAAGATGCATGTGACAAAAATTGTAACAAATGAAAGAAAACTATTATTGCATAAAAGATTTATGATTGACAAAGTAAAATTTTGATGAGAAATACCATAAAAATAAAAACGACTATTTCACATAATTTTTTTTAGTTTTAAGTAATGAATTACCTTATTTCAATTATTTTATTCTCATACTTCCAAATAAGCTCAACATAATTTTTTTAATACTTTCAGATAATAGATATGAGTGAATCAGGATTGAGTCTCAAATACTCAAACCTAAATCTATCCTATTTTTTAAATAAGTCTGTTTTTTTTAAATCTTTTTTTTTAGACCCTTTCAATTTTCGTGTTGAAGAGAAAATTTCATCATGTGATCAACAGAGTCAAGATGTAGAAGGTTTGGGTCATCCTATGTTTTGCCAAGTTCCGTAATTGGGATGAAGAAGATGAGTCATCATCCTCAAATGCAATTGCGTGAACTTGCCAATTTTTCTTTTTTGATGAATTATAATAATAGGATAAAACTCAAATAACAAACATTATCAGCGTGATTCAAACTCAAGCCACATTTGGGACGATAAACACCTTTGACCATCAGACTATTATAAGGGGTTCAAACTCACCAATTTTCGACCAAAGATATATGTTACCGATGCCTTGGGATCAGATTCAATGTCTTTCACTTTGACAATCAAGGTATTAAAATGTAATAATAAAAGTTATAAGTTACAAAAATATATTAATCACCTTTTCCCGCAAAAATAGCTAAAATGCTCACATTGTTAAATTTTTTGCAAGAATAAAAAATGTGTAACGCCCAAAAATATAGGAGGTTAATTGTAAGAAATAACTAAGTAATTAATTTAGTTTTGATAGTTATGTAGTTAGTGTACTGCTAAAAAATCCTAGGTTTTATCCACATCTCTTCCCTTTCTTTTTATTTTATTTTTAGCAATCAAGGATGAAAATCACATTAAAATATATATTAATTAGAGTAAAAATATAACAAAAATAGGTAGTATTCCAACTAGTTAAACCTTCTTTTTCCCCTACAAACAAATTCAAGTAACTCAAAACTCTTTCTCCATTTCAATTTTTTCGACTGAAGGGATAATTTACCATTCAACCCCTTAAAAGTTTGAAAATCTAACTACTTAGTCCCCTTTTCCTAATTACATTATAATTTTGTTTTATTTTCCATTCCAAATTAGAATTCCTCCCTATTTTCTCTATATCTTCATCTTTTATTTTCTCCACCTTTTCTTTTCATCATATTTCACATTATTTTGCTGTTGAAAATCCTTTTGCTTCTCGTACCAAAAATTATATTCTCGATTCAAGACGTTTTTCAACTGGTTCCATATCCGCCCTTACAAACTTTCTTAAACCTTGCCAATAGTTGGTAAGTTCAATTCGATCCCGGTAATTAAATCCAAAATTCTTGTAGCATCTACATCCAGTGTTAATCTTTCATTCGAATTAATGGATCTTTTAAGAATTTTTCCAAAAATCTACTGAAATCTTGATTTTTCTTGAAACCCGTTATTAACTCTTGTGTAATTGTCAGTTGAATGATTTGTTTTAGGTACCTTGGATCATATTTGACCATGAGAAACATCGCTCGGGCCGTCGATGAAAAGGGGGTGTGTGTTCTTTCACAAGCGAATCGGGGCAAAATTGTGCCAAGGATAAGGCCACATGGGTTGCCACACAGGTGGACCACACGACCATGTGCCATGGAAACCCTAGTGTAGTTCATGAAACACACGATCGTGTCACCCTTGTAACTTAAATTTTCAATTTCCACACTATCATAGTTTGTTACACGACTTGACCACACGACCATGTGTCCCTTGTTTCACAAATTTTACAATTTTACCCAGAATTTTATGTTTTATTCATATTAGTCTCTGATTAGTTTCCGAACTATTTTTAGTGTTTAATTTAATCAATTAAGCCCTTCATAATATGAATAATTCTAGAATCCATGAATCAAATGACTGAAATAATATTATATTTATATGTATTTCCATGAACTGTGAGTAAATATTTTTAATGTATCTATATTTGTGCTTGTTCATATAACATACTTTATGACACCACTAAATTGGATCCTTGAAAAACATTTGTGCTGGGCTACTGTATCGATTACTTGATAGCATAATTATTGCTTCCATATTTGATATGTTATAAGTATGTTATTCATTTTTATTTAATTTGTTATAAGTATGTCTTATGTTACTATTAAACCGAACACTTAATAAACATGACTGGTGCTATTGAATTGATCTGTTATAAACATATTATTCGTTACTGTTGAAGCCCAATTTGTCCGGACTCAACTCTAAACCTAAATTGAACCCAAAATAAATACAATTTTAAATTTAAAGTGTCCAAATACAAAATTAAACCAAATATCCAATTACAAGCCCAATGACCAAAGCCCAAACTAAATTACATGACTCAACAGACCCAAACCAAAAAGTCAAACCCTAGCAATAACTTGTGCTGCTGTCGTCCTTGCCTTGCCCATTCAGATGCCGCCACATCAGCAAAGGCCACCCACCATCTGCCACTGTCACCTGCAAAGAGGAAATGATCGACATTTAGTTGAAAAAAACAAAATACCATGATTGTATAACAAGGTTATAAAGTCGAAACTAATATCAGTTGTAATGGTTACAAGTTTTCTTTAGAAATCAATACAGTTACGATGACTCAAAATTAATACACAAACAGACACAAGACATTTTCAAAATAAACACAAAGGAAAATACAGTTCAAAAAGTCAGATTCCCAGCATTTCAACATCTGTTAGCAAGGTATACATTCATTTATTGGTTACTTATTATTCAAAATTTGAAACCCTTTTATATTCTAAATATATATTAATATACTATTTATTATACCATTATTATCATTTATCAGTATTTATTTCGAAACATTTAATAAATAAATAAAATAAATAATAAAGAGGGAGTCGAACGGTTCGTTTCTTACCTCCTTCCGCGCTGTCACCGCCACGGACGGTGGCCAAGGAGACTCGCGAACATCTCTTGTTCGTGAATAGTCCCCGATGATCAATATTTGCAAAGAAAAACACAAAAGGAGATAAAAAACCATAAATATAAAATCTAAAAACAAAACAAACAGATTCAAAATAATGATAACAGATTTTCTAAAGAAAAATAAAATTTCTTAACGCTTCATCTTTTTAGATCTGGAAAATCTAATAGATCTAGGGTTTGTTTTTTGAAAGAAATAAATGGGGAAATAGTTAAAAAAACCGAGTCAGATTCGATGCAAATTTAAAAAAAAAAACCTTTTTCCAATCTTTTTTGAAAAACCCATCTAGCCTGGATCTATTTTAAAAAAAAAAGAATAAAAAGGAAGTTTGCATTTACCTGATCGTCGAGGAACGGCGGAGCACGACGAAAGATTACGAGGCCACGGTGGACAAAAGGACGGCTTGCGGTCGGACGAAGATCAGGCACAGAGAAAATGGAGAGAAAAAGGAAGTGAAAAGTCTGTTTTTTTTTTTTTAAAAAAAAAAGGAAGAAATGAGATTTTTAGCAAAAAAAAAGGTTTAAATGCCCTTTCTTGCACGACACCATTTTTGGGTTAGGGATTAAGCGTTGAAACTGTGTCGATCTATGGCACTCGACACTTGTGATTTTGGACCTTGAGGGTTTGCGTGTTTTCGTGGAAGAGGCTATTTGCCTTTTAAGTTTTCTAATTTTGTCCTTTTTCACATTTTGACCCCTAAACTTTTCCAAATACACATTTTGACCCTTAAACTTTTCCAAAATTACATTTTAACCCCTTAAACTTTCCCAAAAGCATATTTTGACCCCCAAACTTTCTTAAAATTACATTTGACACTCAAAATTTTCCAAAATTACATTTTAACCCTAAATATTTTAAAACTTCATTTTTACCCTATTTTTTATTTTCTTTTTCTTCGATTCTTTGTACATAAAAATTAACTTATTCTCTTCGTATTTTAAATTAAACTTGTTATTTTCTCATTGATTTTGATTCGTGATTCTTTCATATTTCTTATTTTATTTTATGCTTAATTTTTGCATTATCTACTTAATTATTCTATTTAATTTTGTCAATAAATTGCATATTCGTATTTAATTTACGCACTCATCTTTAAATTAAAATTGTTTTCTGTCTCAAAAAAAATATACAAAGCATTTCAAAATCGAGGCATTATTCCTTTATTTCAGATTTTAAAAAATTGTGCCTTAACTTACTAGGCGTAAATTTTTTTCAAACCGGAATAATCGAATACTCTTTTCAAGGTTTTGGCAATGAAGGAATGCTCGTTATTTTAGGATCTCGAAATGTTATGTCCTAACTCACTGGACGTCACTTCCTTCCTCGATCATTTCGAAATAACAAGACTTCCTTAAGAAGTTCGATTTCCTTCTTAAACGTGCACATCAAATAAATCATGCATTTAAGGATCGTATTTTAAACTTTACTCTAGATTTCAAATTTTTAACAAACAAGATCGAAAAATAGTCGACATAGTACCAATTTTGGGCATGTGAGGATGCTAATCATTCCTTACACGTAACCGACTCCCGAACTCATTTTCTGGATTTGAAGACCAAAATATTTTTTAAAATGGATTTAAAACGCTTTGTGGTGGTCCAATCACACCAAATAAAAAAGGATTGATAGTGACTCCCATTTTTTCAATTAAAAATATTTTTGAGACTTTTTCTTTTTATAAAAAAACATTTCGACAGCTTGACTCTGTTGGGGACATTTTTAAAATAAAAGAGAATCAAGCCAAAAATCGATTATTTTCGGGTCTTTTTGTTAAAATTTTTAAACACTCAATTTTGTTTAATATACGATCCTTTGCATTTTTGTGTGATGCTATATTATGTCGATATTTCTGTTAAGTTTGCATTCATATGCATTTGTTACTACCCCTTTAAGTGGAAGCGAGAAACTACTAATTCGTGAGGTTTTCACCTCTATGCAGGATAGTGGAGCGCTTTCGGGATTACATTCGTACCCATGTTTTCATGAAGTTTTCACTTCTGTGAAAACATGTGGGAAATGTGTCCCCCTAAATCAAACTCATCCGTATGAGCCTGTAATGGGTGAGGATTGAGGAATCTATCAGTTTGGGTACCCTTTACTTTAGAGCCTAAACCACATATAATGAGCCATAAGTACTTGCCTTAGAAGGAGTTATATTGAACCTTTTAGCGACTATCCAAGACAAGTTCTTAGGTTCTTTGTTTTGTACCTGTATATTGATATTGATGTGTTTTGCTAACTTGTTCTGTTTTGTGTCTTTTGCTTGCATTGCATCATTATACAAGGAAAGGTATTGATTCAAACTCAATTACTGATAAGATAATTGATCATGGAGAACAAGTATCTTGATATGGTGGAGCATATGTGGTCGGAGGAAAATCAATGCTAGAAGGGTGATAGCTTAGTAGAAGGGCATGAATCTGACTTTTTGGGATTACAAAATTAGTACAGCTTAGAATAGTGTGCAAGAGTTGAAAGAAATATGGGACCAATGGGATAATGACATGAAGCAAACCTTTTACCTCGAATACGGAGATTTACCATACTTTCTCGAGGTAAAAGTAGATAAGTACCTCTTCCGAGCTTTGGTACAACACTGGAACCCATCCTACAGTTGCTTCACTTTTGGGAATGTAGACATGTCACCTACGGTAGAGGAATACACCACTTTACTCTGCTATCTGAAGATATTGGCTTATAGAACTTATTCAAGAGCTCCTAGTGTCTCGACTTTTATCAAGAGATTAACAAACATCACTGGCATGAGTAAGCAATGGGTCGTAGATTGGGTTAAGGTGAAAGGCGACAATAAATGCATTACATGGAAGAGTTTGTAAGACTTGATCTTGGCCCACTCGGATTCGAAGAAAAAGATTGACATCCTGGCTCTAAGTATATACGGGTTAGTCATTTTCCCAAGGCTTTGGGACACATAGAAGATGTGGTTACAGATTTGTTCAATAGGTTGAATAAAAAGGTTACACCGATCCTGACAATATTGGCTGAAACTTTCAGATCGTTAAATACGTGTAGAAAAGAAAGAGAGGGACGATTTATCGGCTGCGCACCATTGTTGGTAGTATGGTTCCATAGTCACTTTTGGAAAACAGAGAAAGTCTATTATCAGCACTTTTTCAAAGATTATTCTCCTTTGAAAGAGTTTGTAACTACGCAAAGACAAGGAAACTTCTCGGAGGAAAAATGAATGGCGATACTTCAAAGTCTCCAAGACGAAGACATAGAATGGCTGACACCATGGTTTGTTCCTGACAAAATCCTGTATCGATGTGGAGACTTCGATTGGGTTTCATTAGCCGAAATTTGGGGAGCTGTAGGATACGCACCTTTATTAGTTTCAATAAGTACAGGTCGAGACAATTCATACCAACAACCTTAAGATTAGCCCAGTGTGAATTTGCATATAGAGGAGAGAATAATAAGAAGAGGATTCGAAAGATCTCGAATGCATGAAACCAAGTTCGAAGGATGAAAGTGTTTGTCACTAATCTCATGACAATTATAAAATATGATTGGTGGAGGAATAGAAGGATCAACGATAACATTCCTATACCAAACCTGAAAGTTGTTTGCCCAATTGAGGAGTACTTGTAGGTTGTCCCGGCAGAATTAGAAATTATCAAACAAGATTTTAAGAGAAAGAATTCTGAAATGGAAAAAATGATAGAAAAATTGAAAGAATAAAGGGTACTTTTGGGATTAGATGTTGATGTTCATAAATTAGAAGCAGAAAAATAGAGAAAATGGAAGAAAAAGGTTGAAGAAGATCTTGATAGTTTGAAGAAAGACTATAAGAAACTTTGTTTGTTGATAAGGACTGCTGGTTTGGGTAAAACGTCAGAACAATGGCAATGAGAAATCCGTGAAAAAAAGAATAGAATAGAATGAATCAGTGGAAGAACAAGTTTCAAAATGCCCAGGTTTAGGAAAATGCCATGAAAAGTAGCTTGTTGGAAAGTCAAGCCGAGAAAACTGAGTTAAAGGCCCGAATAAAAGAGTTTGAGGAATTCCTGTATAGACATCGTAGTCGAAACTCGATGGTAGAGCTAAAAGCAAGTCGAGTCGAGATCGAGAAGTTGAATAAGAGGGTAAAAGAACTGAAAACCTCATTCCAAAATAGCGAGATACGAACCGAGATTCTTGAGAGGATAATGGAAACAAATTTATGGCACCTTCAGCATACTTGGAGACAAGTTTAAGACAGGGATTATATTATGGGCGAAGTTCTAAATCAAATACTGGGAGTAGTTGACCACTTGTAAACGCTAGTAGTCGAAGCCGATATATTAAGTGTGTAGTATGAGACAAAGTCGGATCGGGGCCAAAAATTAGCTGGACTTCTCAAGAAAATCAAAACTCTAAGCATTAAGGGAAATCCGTTTATGTAAATCTGCTTTATGTAAAGAAACTTGTTCTCTAGTGAAGTTTTCTAATAGAATTGAATTATGAGTCAATACCTTTCTTTTGCATACATGCACACATAAGCATCGCTTTTCATTAAGATGCATTTAATTCCATTAAAAATCTCTAATTAATTAATTAATTTAAATTGTAACAGTCACATCAGTAATCAATGAAAATCCACGCCATTATAACACTTGCAAGAAAACCAAAGCCACAGAGGCTAGAAAGACTTGAGCAAATCCAAAGAGAGATGCAGGAAAAAAATGAAAGAACAGTTACAAGAACAAATGACAATAATGTATAGGGAGATGAAAGATCAGTTCATGGAAGCCCAAAGAAATTTGATAAATGAATTGGCCCAAATGAGGCAAAACGAGGCCGACAAAGGAAAAGGTCCTACGATAAAACCAACCGAGGAAGACGAAGATCCTATTCACCCTCTAGGTTATACACCCCCTTATAACCAAGCTCCACAGGAGGACCAAACACGGGAGGTGACTATTACTATAAGGGCACAACAACATGCCACTGATACATCAAGACCAGTTAATTATCCAATAGGATCGGGATCTAACCCTAAAGATAATATCGCAAATCTAAGTGTCCCTAATTTCGATGAGATGATAAAAGCAGATCTTCCTAGACAAATGGAGGAAAAGTATAAACGATTAGAGGAAAAGATTGAGGCGATACAAGGAACTGAAAACTTCTACGGGATAGACGCTAATGAGTTAAGCCTAGTCCCAGATTTGGTATTCCCTCCAAAGTTTAAGGTTTCGAAGTTCAAAAAATATAATGGAACAAGTTGTCTCGAGGCTCACATTACCATGTTTTGTAGAAAAATGGTAGGATATGTTCATAACGACAAACTGCACATTCACTGTTTTTAGGATAGCCTGGTAGGATCGGTAGTTAAGTGGTATAACCAGCTGAGCTAGGCAAAGATTCATTCATGTAGAGATTTGGCGCAGGCTTTCTTAAAGCAATATGACCATGTAACAGATTTAGCTCCTGACTGAATTACACTTCAAAACATGGAGAAGAGATCGAATGAAAGTTTCCGACAATATGCATAGAGATGGAGAGATATGGCAACTCAGGTGCAGCCACCATTGATAGAATAAAAAACAACGATGTTATTTGTTAATACTCTCAAGGTACCTTATCTTAATCAGCTGTTAGGAAATGCCACCAAAAGTTTCTCTAACATGATCATGTCAAGGGAAATGATTGAAAATGCGATTAAAAATGGTAGGATAGAGGCTGGGAAGAATACCAAAAGACCTGCTCCTAGAAAGAGGGATAGTGAAGTGAATGACGCAAGCGTATATAGGCCGAACTACATAAAGCCATTCATGATGGCACACCCTAAAACACTGGTGAGCAACTATCAAAATGCTCCAAAAAAGAGTCGAGCTCGAGGTAGACTAGAGAGAGAGTTCAGTACACTCCTATTCTTATGTCATATGAAGAACTTTACCAAAGACTGTACGACGAACATGTAGTATCCCCACAGCATGTAAAGTCATACGAGCCCCCATTTTCAGCTTGGTATGATACAAAGTCTATGGGTGAATTTCATGCAGAAGCCGACGAGCATTCAATTGAGAACTGCCCTGCCTTTTAGAGGCGAATTGAGGGACTTATTCGGCTAGGAATTGTGAGATTTGATGAACCAACGAGACCAAACATAGCCAGGAATCCCTTGCCCAATCACCCAGATCAGGGAGTGAATGCAATAATGAAAGAAGGAAGCTAGAGAATCAAAATAAGTGTCGAAGAAGTCAGGTCTCCACTCAAATGGGTGTGGCATCAGATGGTTAAGGAGGGATTAATCATAGAAAATAGGGAGAATATAATAGCAAAAACTGTTAATTACTGTGAATTTCATGCCATTGAGGGGCACAAGATTCAAGACTATGTTGAATTCAAAACTTTGGTGCAAAGATTGATGGACAATAAAGAGCTGGAACTTTTCAAGGAAGGGAAGGAGGTTAAGGAAGTTTACGCCTTTGAATAGAGCAGTAAGGGGCCCACGGGAATAATCGCCCAATGGTGATTATTTTTAAGCCCACAAACATCACGGTAGGGGAGCAAATGACATCGCTCATCATTATACAAAAGCCAGCGGGGTTTCCCTATAAAGATAGTAAAAGAGTCCCGTGGAACTACAATTGCAATGTAATAATACCAATGGAGGAGAACTCAAAAAGAGTGTGAGTCTTGTTACTCACAGTGGAAGGTGTTATGATTTAATAAGCAACAAGAAAGAAATAAATAAAGGGAAGGCAATGATGGTTGATCTCAAGGAAGAAAGGATTAACAATCCCGAACCACTCACAAATGAGCTCGTGACAGAGAAAGAAGCTAAAGAGTTTTTGAAGTTCTTGAGACATAGTGAGTATATTGTAGTGGAATAGTTGCACAAGCAACCGCCCTAGATATCAATTTTGGCCTTACTCTTGAGCTCAAAGGCACATCGAAGCGTACTAATGAAAGTTCTAAATGAGACTTATGTGGCCAATGATATTTCCGTTAATAAGCTGGACCATTTGGTCAATAATGTGAGTGCGGATAATTTTATTTTCTTCAGTGATGATGAGATACCAACTGGAGGAATGTGATCCATGAAAGCCCTACATATCACCACCCGTTGTAAAGGGCACATATTACCCGGAGTACTCATAGATAATGGCTCGTCTTCGAATGTGTTACTATTAACTACTTTGAAGAGATTACCGATTGACAATTCTTACATGACAGGATGCAACAACATAGTGAGACCGCTCAATGGAACTGAAAGGAAAGTAATGTGAAAGATAAAAATACCTCTTTAGATTGGACCGAACATATACGATGTGGATTTTTTAGTAATGGATATCAGGCTTACATATAACTGTCTGTTAGGAAGACTGTGGATTCATTCAGCTGGGGTAATACCTTCTTCACTGCATCAGAAGCTGAAATTGATAAATGAAGGGTGGCTAATCACGATCAATGCTGAGGAAGAAATTATTGCATCTGTAACAAGTGATACACCATATGTTGGAACAGATGAAGAGGCCATCAAATGCTCATTCCTCTCATTAGAGTTCGTCAATGTAACATTTATTACCGAAGGAAGCAAAGTACATGTACCTAAGTTATCACCAACTACAAGGATGGGCCTAGGGTTAATAGTTGGAAAGCGGGCATTACCTGGAAAGAGACTCGGTAAATACCTTCAAGAGAGAGTCAGTGTGCCAATACTGATAGAAAATGAGATCATTATGGTTTGGGGTATAAACCAAACGCAAAGCAAAGGAAGAAAGAACTAGAAAGAAAGTAAGAAAGAAGAAGAGCAAGAATGTCTGAAAGAAGCAAGCGATAATCAGGATTGAAGGAATCATGAAGGCTCTAGGTGTCAACGCTATATTCGATGAGGGAAAAGAAGGGAATCTGCCAAAAGCTGATCCATGCGCACTCGAAAGCACTCTAGATAATTGGACTATAGAGGAACTCCCTGTAACTTTTAAGATTTCTTCAGAGTAATGCTCAAAACACCCCTATTGCTTTAGGCTTGAAAGCAATATGGATCTTTTTGTAAAAAAGGGCTCATGATCATTTTCTAGTTATTTTGAAAGAAAATGCATCTTTTATCTTACATGGCAAATCTTTCGCTAATTATTCTTCATTCTTATCCAATTCAACAAACCATCCATCCATATCCAATATACAAAAATGATCATTCTTTAATACATACATTTTTACTCATAATCATATTTATTTTGTTCTTTGGACCTTTTTTTTCCTCCTTTGACAGGTCCTTAAATATCAATGATATGAGATGCTAACTTAGAGCCTCATTTTAAGTAAGATATGTGTTTAGAAGAACTTCAAACTTTGAAGATGATCAAGATTGTAATTTGTCTCCTGATCTGTTAAGGATGATGAAGCAAGAAGAAAAAAAATCTTGCCGCATTCAAAACCGGTAGAAGTTATCAATCTGGGGAACGAAGATGAAAAGAAAGAGGTGAAAATTGGGACAAGCATCTCCACAGAAACCAGAAAAGATCTTATCAAATTGCTTCAAGAGTTCAAAGATGTCTTCGCATGGTCTTATCAAGACATGCTTGGCCTAAGTGCTGACATTGTGGTACACAGGCTCCCCATAAAGGAAGAATGCAAGGCTATTCAACAGAAGCTCCAAAGGATGAGAGCTGATGTGTTATTAAAGATAAAAGAAGAAGTCAAAAAGTAATTCGATTTTGGTTTCCTCTAAGTAGTTAAATACTCAGAATGCGTAGTCAACATAGTCCTTGTTCTTAAAAAAGATAGGAAATTGTGTACGAGTTTGGATTATCGAGATTTAAATAAAGATAGCCTAACGGACAACTTTCTATTGCCTCACATCGACACCTTAGTAGATAATACAGCAGGTCACTCCTTATTTTCATTCAAGGACGGTTTCTCTAGGGATAATCAGATAAGGATGAATCCTGAGGATATGGAGAAAACCACGTTCGTCACACTGTGGGAACATTTTGTTACAAGGTGATGCCTTTTCGATTAAAAAATGCGGGAGCAACCTATCAAAGAGCTATGGTGACTTTGTTTCATGACATAATGCATAAAGAGATTAAAGTTTATGATATGATTACAAAATCCCGAATAGAGGAGGAACATGTAAAGATCTTAAGAAAGCTATTTGTGAGGCTAAGAAAGTATCAATTAAACTTAAACCTAGCCAAGTGCACTTTCGGAGCCACTTCGAGCAAGCTGTTAGGCTTTGTGTCTGCAGAAAGGGGATTGAAATTGATTCAGATAAAGTCAAAGTCATACAGGAGTTACCACCACCCAGTACGCTAAAAGAAGTTCGAGGTTTTTTAGGGAGATTAAATTACATTGCTCGATTCATCTCATAGCTGACTAAGAAATGTGATCTCATCTTCTGTTTGCTTAGGAAGCATAACTCAGTTGTATGAAATGATGAGTAACAGGAAACTTTTGATAAAGCCAAGGATTACTTGTCCAATGCTCCCATCTTGTTACCTCTAATTCCTAATAAACCATTAATCCTATACTTGGTGGTCTTTGAAAATTTTATGGGATGCATACTAGAACAGCACGATGAGTCTGGAAAGAAGGAAAGGGCAATATATTATCTTAGCAAGAAATTCACCGATTGTGAAACTCGATACTCGCCAATTGAAAAGCTATGTTGCACTCTAGTTTGGACCACGAGAAGATTAAGACAATACATGTTGTACCATACAACTTGGTTAATCTCAAAACTAGATCCTCTGAAATATATGATGGAGTCAGCCGTGCTGAATGGAAGGTTGGCTAGATGGCAAATCTTACTCTCTGAGTTCAACATAGTCTATGTTAATTAAAAGACAGTAAAAGGGAGTGTGATAACAGACTTCTTAGCCAGCAGGGCTTTAAAAGACTACGAGCCAATAAACTTCGATTTCCCAAGCGAGGACTTAATGTATGTTGCAACCACTGAAAAGGGAACCACAGTGGAACATCCTTGGAGATTAAATTTTGATGGAGCTTCAAATGCTACGGGTAATGGAGTTGAGGCAGTCTTGGTATCACCAAAAGGAGACCACTATCCTTTCACCAGTAAACTCGATTTTGATTGCACAAATAACATGGCAAAATATGAAGCATGTATCATGGGAATCCGTGCAGCTATAGAATGAGAGATCAAAGTTTTGGAGATATACGAGACTTTACATCAGTAATTTATCAACTCAAAGGAGAGTGGGAAACGAGAGATTTCAAGCTAATTGATTATCGAACTAAGGAGTTTGATGATATCACATTCCATTATCTCTCACGAGAAGAAAATTATGTGGCTAATGCTCTGGCCACTCTAGCCTCGATGATTAAAGTGAATAGACCAGAAGATATGAAACCTATTCAAATGAGCATTTATGAGACTTTGGCTAATTGTTATGATATTGAAGAAGAAGAAAAAGAAGAAGAAAGGGATAATAGCCCATGGTAACAAGATATTCTCTAGTATGTAAGAGATCACAAGTACTCCGAGCACGCTTCTAAAAATGAAAAAAAGACATTGAGAAGAATTACAAATGAATATGTCCTAGATGGAGAAATCTTGTACAAAAGGAGAAAGGATCAGATGTTGCTAAGATGTGTCGATGCAATCAAAGCTAGAAAGATTTTAGAAGAAGTTCACGAAGGCATTTGTGGAACGCATGCCAATGGTTTCACAATGGTTAGGCAGATAATGAGATTTGGGTATTACTGGTCCACCATGGAAGAGGATTGCGTCAATTATGCTAAGAGGTGCTATAAGTGTTAGATTTATGGAGATAAGATTCATGTACCTCCATCACACCTTCATGTCATAAGTTCTCCTTAGTCTTTCTCTATGTGGAGCATGAATGTGATTGGGCCAATTTCTCCAAAGGTTTCTAATGGTCATAGATTTATCTTCGTAGTTATTGACTACTTCACCAAGTGGGTAGAAGCCATCTCTTATGCCAACGTCACGAAGTCTAAAGTTGGTAAATTCTTGAAAAAGGAGATCATCTACCGATATGGGATGCCAGAAAGGATCATATCCGACAATGCCATGAATTTGAACAATAGCACGATAGTGGAATTTTGCGAGCAATTCAAAATCAAGCATCACAATTCATCTCCTTATCGCCTGAAGATGAATGGAGCTGTGGAGGCAGCTAATAAAAACATCAAGAAGATCGTTGCAAAATTGACTAAGACATATAAAGACTAGTACAAAGAATTACCATTTTCCCTCTTTGCTTACAAAACTTCGATCAGAACTTCTACCAAGGTAACACCATTCTCATTAGCATACGGTATGGAAGTAGTTTTACTTATCGAGGTTGAAATATCTTCTCTCCGAGTCTTGACAGACTTATAATTAGATGAGGCAGAATGGATTCAAGCCCGATATGATCAGTTAAATTTAATCGAAGAAAAGAGGTCAAGAGTTATCCGTCATGGTCAGATGTACCAGAAAAGAATAATGCGAGTTTATGATAATAAGGTCCATCCTAGAGAATTCCATGAGGGAGATCTAGTTCTGAAAAAGATATTTCCCATACATAAAGACATCCGAGGGAAATGGTTTTACAATGACCAAGTAGATTATGAGATTCGAATATTATTGGTCAACCATGGAAGGAGATTGCATTAAATATGCTAAGAGGTGTCACAAATGTCAAATTTATGAAGACAAAATTCGTGTATATTCTTCACGTCTTCATGTTATGACTTCGCCATGGCCTTTTTCTATGTGAGGCATGGACGTCATTGGGCCAGTCTCGCCAAAGGCTTCTAATAGGCATAGATTCATTTTTGTGGTCATCGATTACTTCACAAAATGGGTAGAAGCTGCTTCCTACACTAATGTTACGAAATCAGCAGTCAACAAATTATTGAAGAAAGAAATCATATGTCGATATAAAATACCAAAACAAATCATATCTGACAATTCTTTAACATGAACAATAGCACGATAGTAGAGGTCTACAGTTAGTTCAAGATCAAGCATCATAATTCAGCACCATATCGTCCGAAAATGAACGAGGCACTAAAGGCAACTAATAAGGACATTAAGAAGATCGTTGGGAAAATGATGAAGACCTACAAAGGTTGGCATGAAAAGTTACCATTTGCTCTCTATGCTTGTCGAACCTCTGTCAGAACTTCTATTGGGGCAACACCTTTTTCATCGGTATATGGAATAGAGGCAGTTTTACCCATTGAAGTCTAGATTCCTTCCTTTCGAATTTTATCAGGAGTAAAGTTAGATGAGGAAGAATGGATCCAGTCAAGATATGACTAGTTAAATCTAATTAAGTAAAAGAGGTTGAAAGCTATCCGACTTGGTTAGATGTGCCAAAAGCGAATGATACGAGCTTGACAAAAAGGTTTGCCCTAGAGAATTCCATGAGGGAGTTCTAGTTTTGAAAAATATTATTCCTATACAAAAGGACTTTCGAGGAAAATGGATGCCAAATTGAGAAAACTCATATACGGTAAAGAAAGTCTTCTTTAGAGGAGCTCTAATTTTAACCGGGATGGACGGAAAAGAGTTGTCAAATCCCGTGAATTCAAATTCATTGAAGAAATACTTCCCCTAAAAAAAGAGCGAAATAAAAACTCGTAAGGTGTTTCGAAATAAAAAAAAAAGTTTGAGTTGAAAACTTGAAAGGGCAACTCAGATTTGGATAAAAGATTAGGCACGAAATGGTCTTCTCTCACAAAAGTAATAGGATGGAGAGACGTTACCTACTGGGCATCGACGAAGTACAACAGTTTTCATGGGTACACATCAAGTTCAAAATGGTTCTCATCAAGTTTGCTTGAATAAACTCATGTGTTAATATCTAGGGCATCTGATTTTTTTCCTTTTTGCTCACTTTAATGATTCTTGATCAATGTTTGCTAGTTTTTTTACCAACATTTGCTATTTTGACCAATACTTGCATTTTTTTTACCAATGTTTGATATCTTTTCATTCATTTTCATTCAAGCTTTGTCTCCAATAAATTCAATCTTATCTATTTTCGTAACCTTGCTCAAAGCATTTTGTTTCATTGAAATAATGGCTAGTGGACTAATGAGGATATAAGATACAAAAGGATGACTCCCTATCGCTCTGAAAATTTTCTAAAATAGTACATCGACCTGAAACAGGACCGTTAGTTGTAAATAATCAAATCTGAGGGTCGAAAGGATCCTGAAACAAGTAACTCAAAGTATAACTACCTCTTTGGATTTCATATTAAAGACATAACTTGAAAGGAAAACATGGTAACACATCACTCATAAAACTTAGGAAAACAATTAACAATGTTGATCTAATGACTAAAAAAACAAAATCAATAACATTCCTATGCCTCTAGTTAGGGGTATTTGATTCATTTCAAATCATGGCATCCTAGTTGCATGGACTAAATAAAGGCCGATAAAACAGATTTTACGAGTCATATCCTCCAGAGAGTGCAGTGATAGATCAGTGAAACAACAATTCCTATATCCCTAAAGTTGCAAGGAAATGGAGTAAAACAAGTAGCAAATCTCATTATCCACTAAAATTGCAATGGAATGGGGTGAAGTGATAGATCAGTGAAACAACAATTCCTATATCCCTAAAGTTGCAAGGAAATGGAGTAAAACAAGTAGCAAATCTCATTATCCACTAAAATTGCAATGGAATGATGTGAAGCCACACCAAATTCTATCTACCTAAAGTTGCAATGAAACGAATTAAAACAAGTAACAGATCTCAAACCCCACTGAAGTTATAGTGGAATAGAGTGAAGCCATATTGAATTCTATCTAACTGAAGTTGCAGTGAAGCGAATTAAAAAAAGTAGCAAATCTCAATCTCAACTAAAGTTGCAATGGAATAGAGTGAGACCACAAAAGCAAATCCTATGCCGAATAGAGTAAAATAGCAATAATGGATCTCAATCTCCTAAAATTGCAGTGAAATGGAATGAAGTTACAACACTGGATCCTATATACCTCAAGTTGTAATGGATCAGATTAAAACTACAAAAATAAATCTTTATCTCCTTAAAGTTACAATGGAGCAAAATAAAGCTATGACATCAAATCATATAACCTTGAAGTTACAGTGGCTCAAGTTGAAGTTACAAATGTAAATCTTATCTTCCTGAAGTTGCAGTGAAATGGATAAAATAGCAATCTCTCTGAATTCCATCGGTTTAAAATGAAACTACAACAACAAAACTTATCTCCTTGAAGTTACAACGAGCAAGATAAAATTGTGACACCAAATCCTGTCTTCCTAATGTTGTATTGAAACAAATACAATGGAGTAAAATAACCAACGAAACGAAAGAGCAAATTGCTTGGAAAAGAGATTCACCAAAAGCCGAGACCCAATAAGATCAGATGAAATGTGTCCGCCTTAAGGTCTTTACTCCTTTCCCGTTACACGACAAAAAGCAAAAACGAGCAATTGTAGGAACTCAAATTCGTCCGATCCTGTACCTTTTAAAAAACCCATTTCTTTTCCCTTTTATTTATTTATTATTTATACATATAAAATAAATAAAGCCCAATTAAAAATACCCAATACACAAGCGCAAATTACAAAGCCTATTTTTTAAAGACCTAAAATAAAAAAATAAAAGGAAACCCTAACAACTGTCGCCTCTGCTCCCTCAACGTTCAGTCATCGCTGCCCCTACCACATCCGCAAAGATCTTCTAGATCCGCAAATCCCTACAAAATCAAAAGAGAAAAAAGAAATAGAATAAAAAAGACTAATATTCGTATCATAAAAACACGAATCCGAATGTAAACACATTTTTTTAATAATATTCAGACACGCATATTCAATAGCAATCAAAGTTATTTTCAAGGTATTAATTTGTGTTCTTATTTTTTTATTTCAAAAATTTTAAAAATAAAATAAAAAATTAAGGTTTTTTCTTACCTGAGCTTTAATCTTCCACCACCGAGAGCAAGCGACGTTATCCCCAATGAAGGTCGACCCTTTTCCTTCGAATGTGAGTGGCCATGGTTCGATTCGAATTGCTTAGGTCTCATTGGAGAGCTTTTTTGCTTTAAAAACCAAAAAGGTTTCAATTTTTTTCGAATTTTAAAGTGATCTTTTGGGCATAATGAACCCAAATCTGGGTTCGAGTTTAGAAGAGGATTTCAAATATATATTTTTGTATTTTCGACCACTGTAGGTGACAATCACCGTCGCTGATAAGCAGTGGACCACGGTGGCTCACAACGAAGGTCCGATGGACCAATGATCGACCAAGCCTTCATTTGACAAAAAAAGAAGAGAAAGATGGTTTTTTTTTAAGAAAAAATGATCAAATGAAATGTTTTGATTCTTAAACCTATATAGGCAAGATAAAATGACGTCGTTTTCGCTTAATTTCATAAGCCTCAAAACGTCATTTTGAGCTAAATCTCAAAATCCAACTCGTTTGGCTTTAGGATCCGCGTCGCTTCAACAAGTGGGCTAATTGCCCACTTGGTCCTTCCACAGTTTTACTTTGTTTTAATTTCATTTTTTTTTATTTTTAATTTATTTTAATTTTAACCTTAAATTTTATTTGCTTTACAATTAAGTCATTCAATTATGAACCCTTTTTCTAGGAATAACACGTGTACAAATGATAAGATATTTATCCCTTTTGTCCCTGTAACTTTTATTTCATTTTAATTTAGTTAATTTTATTTTCTTTCTGTTTTTAATTCGTACCTTTAATTTGCTCGCACTTACGATTTAGTCCTTTCTTTAATTTTACCTCATTTAATTTCTATTTTTATAAATTAAACCCTACTGTTTTCATTTTATTTAATTTGATCCCATTTTTTATTTTATTTGTTATTTAATTTTATTTCTTTACTACTTTTTGTGTTTTATTTATTTATTTTTTACTTAATTTTATGCACTTCGATTATTTGATTCAGTAAAAAAGGTTGATGAGTATAAAAGAATGGTTTTACTTCATTTTTTTTAATTAGTAAAGAAATCATTTCATTATAATTATTTTAATAATATATATTGAAATTTTAATAAATATCTGATAAGTAATTAAAAGAAAATTAAAATTATATACAACTTTGAAGCTATTTTAATAAAGACTTAATAATTTAACATATGCAAGAATAAGTTAAAAAAAAATTTTAAGAGATCAAAATTAAATTGTAATTATTGCGATAGTAAAAATATAACTTTTAAAAGATTAAATTGAAATTTTATCATTTTAAAAAAATTTAAAAACCTAAATAAAAAATTATTCATTTTAAAGAGGACAAGAGCATGCCAACCCCTTGATTCACCCCCAAACATGTGAAGGTTTTGAGTTGATACTTTTAAATTAAAGAATGGTTCAGGATAAAAGAAAGAATCTCATGTAACCAATAGTTAGGAAAAAAAATTTGAGTTGACAATTCACCAATGTAGAAGTAGAGCACATGTATATGGAGTGGTCCAAGAATTGAATTCACAACCTAAGTAATAGCTTTTTTTGAAACAAATATTTGTCATTACATTCCAACCCCTCCTCAAACAAATAACTTAAACAACAATTGAGTAAATAGCTAACAAGTAATGTTAAGTAATAATTAGTACTAACTAGTAATGTTAGGTAATGATTAATACTGGTTAGACCTATTTATAAGTTAGATTATTCGTTTAAACCTAAAAGCTCGCTCAAAATTTGAGAAAGTTTGAGCAAAAATATTAATTTCGAAAAATATGTTTGGACAAAAAAATTAGATTCGTTTAAAGTATGAAACAAGATCGAGCTTGAACATTTAAGAGTCGAGCTCAATCCAATTCGAGCTGTTTTAAGTTTATAATATTTTATATTATATTATTTTTATATATTATGTAATTTAAAACAGAGTAAAAAAACATATACTAAATAATGTTAAGATGATTATATAAAAATTTTCAATAAATAAAAATGTATAAATTTATTAAATATTAAAATAAAATAAAATAAATATTATTTAAAAAAATTAAAAAAATAATATGATCGGGTCTAAATTGAGTTCGGATTAATATTTTGCAAATATAAATTGATTTAGAAAAGATTGTATCTCTAGATTTTGAGCCGAATCGAACTTCAACACAAATAAAATATACTAATATCATGCTTAGATTCAATTTAAACTCAACTTACCCATCTCTAGTAGTGGTTGCCTCTGCGATAGGTATTCACACTAATCTTTTCAAAAGCATTGCATCACCCTTAAACATAACCATAGTATTTTTGCAAGAGTATAAGTGGAAATCACATTCCAGAGAAGGAACGCAATGGCTTCCATTCCAAGCCCTATAATCTTCGACATTCTCGTTCCACTTCCGGTAAAATCTCTAACAAGATTCAAATCCTTAAACAAGCTTCCCCGTTTCATCATCACAGATCCACATTTTATGTATACCCACTTCAAGAATTCGACAATTTGAACCAATCGCTTAATCCTTTCATACGTAAAGCATCGAAATCTTAATACCGTAATTCACTTGCTTACCTTCAAAGACATTGATGAGCATGCAGTGTTTGAGTATTCTGCAACTGTAGGTTTTGATTCTTACCACATTTTACCTTCTTGCAATGGTTTGGTTTGCTTTTATGGTCTTCATGGTGATGTTTATGTTTGCAACCCTAGCCCCAAGGACATACACAAATATTGAAGCTGAAAGCTTTAGATCTTTGAGTTGTGGATTTGGGTTTAACGAAATTAGTGGCAAACATAAGCTCATATAAATTTTTAGAGCCTCGAGAAACAGCCCTTTGTGTGGATAACCTTAAGATTGAAATATTTACCATGGTTGATAATTGTTGGAGATCTATAAGGTATCATCCTCGTTTCGACTTTCATTATAAGGAACAACCAATGTTTTATGGGGGTTCTTTTATTAGATACCTCTACTTTTAATCCCGATGGTTGTGCTTCTAGTTTCTCAATAGTTTCATTTGATATTGGAAAGGAAATCATGGAAGCCATTTCTCCACCGAAAAGTATATCAGAAAAGAATTGGTATAAGATGTACCTAGTGGAACTTGGAAGAGAATTATGCTTGGTGAACTTGGATAATGAAAGAATGGACATATGGATCTTCAAATGAAACAACGTGGAGAAGGAGATTTGGGTGCTTGTGTCAACTATTGTTCATCAATCAAAACGTATTGATAACACCCGTCCGGTGAGGTTTAACGGGATAAAGATTTTACTGCATGGATTTATCAATGGCTTCGATCATGTCAACTGTTACACTTCGCAAACTGGTTGTTTTAGGTAACTAAAAATCAAAGATATTCTTGGGGAATTCTTTCATATAAACCATTATGCAGAAAGCCTTTTTCCAGTTGAACAGTAAGCCATGTGAGGCTAATCTCCGAGCCCTAGATTTGCTCAGAGGTCCCCAACACTTGTTGTCATAGTTTCTCTGTAATCCAATTACAAGTTCCCCTTGACACCTTGCTGCTTATTCTCTTTGTAATCATTCGAAAGGAAATACGTGTTTCAGTTAAATGATATCGCTTATTAATTACCCTTAGATTTAGTCACAAGTTTTAATTTTTATAGCTCTTTTAGCTGAGATCACGAATGGTTGAGAGAACAAAGGTGAAATAGAGTGAGAGTAGGTAACGATGGACCCAAAACCCAACTCATCGACAATTCACAAATATTTGTTTATAGGTGAGACCTTAAAAGAAAAAAAATAAATTTAATCCGTGGTAAATTTGCATTCAATTAAATGCTTATCATAAAAAAAAAATAAAACAATACACGTGATAACTTATTTAATTTTATATTCTCATAAAAAAATCATATAAAGTTTTTTTTTAAATTGATAAAAATATAGTTCCTAAGGTTATTGGGGAATTTTATTGAAGAGTTCTTAAAATATGACGTAAAGATATTAACAAAGGGCTTGAAAAAAATCAAGAGAATTAAAGTTAGAATGGATGTTCAAAACCCATTGAAAAGGAAAAAAAAAAGAATTTTAATAGCAAAAATCAAATATTTTGTATTTTTTCAGTATGAACGAATTTCATTATTTTGCTTCTTATGTGAGAGATTAGGTAATAGTGAGAGTTACTGTCCAATGTCTCTCATTAAGGTTTCGAGAAACAAAATTTGGATGGTATATAACCTCGAGGGCTTTACCAAGGAGAGAATCGACGTTCATTAGTAAGAAACATAAGTATGCACCAACGAATTTTATCAAATCTAAGATGAAAGTTATAAAGTACCGACAAAGGCAAGATCTTCAAGCCCAAAGAGATGTTAGGCTGAATGAAAGAAGGCAATAAAAAGATTATAATGCGAGTAAGAGATTTCAGCGCATAAATCAAGATCCAAAACTCCACGAGTAAGAACAACAAATGAATGTCATGCATCAACTACCTACGGGGATAAATGAGAAATTAAAAGATACTCCGATATTGTGTGGAGAAGGTTAAAAACGACAACGGGTCCAACAATTAAAGGCTCAATTTTCTAAGATAACAACCCTAACACAATCCCCAATTCATCGATTCTCGCAAGTGAGCGATCCAATCGTTCCTAAAGAAAATCATTAGTAAAAATGTTCGTGGTTTGGGGAACCACGAACTGTTAAAAATCTCAAGAATTACTTGAGACAATTATAACCTCAATTTTTTTTTCTTATTGAAACAAAAGTGGACGTTAAGGATATGGAATCAATTCGCAAGTGTTATGGTTTTCCTAATGAGATAGATGTGAGTGCAAACGGTTCAAAAGGTCTCTCTATTGGATGGAAAGATAATGTTTCGATCCAACTTAAAAGTTTTTCTTGTTCCCATATTGATGTTAAAATTCAAGATGAGGGAGATCTTGGTGATTTACAAGTTTCTATGGTGCACTTGTTGAGCATCAAAGAAGCGCATCATGGGATTTATTATGAAGGTTAAATAAGAAACCTAATTACCTTGGTTAATAATAAGAGATTTCAATGAAGTTTTATTTTCTTTTGAAAAGAGAAAAGGCAAAACACGTGAAGAAAGGCAAATGCGAGGGTTTAGAGAAGCTTTAGAGGAATGTTAACTGAATGATTTAGGTTTCTCTGGATAATGGTTCACGTGGCAGAGAGGTAAACTCCCAACCAATAATATTCATGAAAGATTGGATAAGGCAATGGTGAACCCTCTTTGGTGGTAGAAATTTCCCTCTTTTTTGGGCCGACATCAAAGCCACTATTTCAAATCATTGCGTAATCACCTACGAGCTTTAATTCATAGAAAGGGTAATTTTTCGAACAAGGAGTGACCTTTCCGTTTTAATGTGGATTAGATGTTTAACAATGATTTTGATGATTTACTACGCCATGAATGAGCAGAGAGACACCTAGATTTACCGGATAAATTAGAAAAACTAAAAGAGGTTTTTAGCAAGTGAGCCACAGGTAGACAAAAGGTGCAACAAAGAGTAAAGGAAAATTTACAACAGAAACTGGAATTTTTAATGAAGAGGTATCGAATGATGATAATTTAAGGAAAATTTTATATGTGAACTTAGCCCTTAATATGGAGGTTGATAAAGAAGAAGCTTACTGGGAACAGTGTGCTAAGATTAATTGGCTAAAAAAAAACCCCGAAACACTAGTTTTTTCCACAATTTTGCTTCACAACGTAAAAAAGGAAGCACAATTTGTAGATTGGTGAATTCGAGGCGGGAGTGGGTAAAAGGAGAGCAAAATCTGTTGGAATTAACGATTATATTTTTTAAAATTTTATTTTCGTCAGAGCCATACCAAAATAACGGGGTTCTTCGAATTGAAATTTAAACTTGTATATTAGCTAGTATGAATGAGGAGTTAACTTTAAATTTCTATAAAGATGAGGTGATAAAGACTTTACAAGACATGAGGCCCTATAAAGCTTCGAGAGTACATGGTTTTCTAGGTTATTTCTACTCGAAGAATTGGCATATAATAGGAATAGAGGTTGCTGATTTTTGCCTTCAAGTATTAAAGGTAGGCATATGAACGACATCAATAAGACAAATTTAATGCTTATTCCAAAAGTCTAGAGCCTATCCAATCTTGGTCAATTTCGACCTATTAGCCTATGCAACGTGCTATATAAATTTATTTCAAAAATAGTTAACAGATTTCGGAAGGTGCTTCATCTATGCATTAATGAAACATAAGGATCATTCGTTCCAAGCTGCCAAATTACAGACAACATACTTATCGCATACGAAATTTTACATTCCTTCAAAAAGAAAAGAAAAGGAGATGAGCTGTTTGCTTTAAAACTAGATATGGCTAAAACATATGATAGAGTGGATAGGAATTATTTAGATAGTATGATGAGAATGCTTGGCTTTTATGATAAGTGGGTAGAGATTGTAAAGCGATGTGTTCTATCAGTCTCGTATTCGGTAGTGTTAAATGGGAAAAGAGGATCTTAATTTAAACCTACAAAAGGTGTTAAGCAAAAGGACCCATTAAGGCCTTACCTCTTTATAATTTGTGCGGAAGATTTTTTAAAGCTCCTCAAGAAAGCTAAAAGAGAAGGACAAATTCGTAGAGTCAAGGTGGCCCGTGGAGATTTATCCATTACTCACCTATTCTTCGCAAATGATAACATTTTGTTCGGTGAGGCAACAATTAAAAGGGGAATAGGGTTAAAACGGTAGTGAAAGAATATGAAGCCTTATCAAAACAATTGTTAAATTTTGATAAAACTCTGATTTATCTTAGTGAGAGCGTGGAAGAAAATATGCAGCAGCAGCTTGGAAGTTTATTAGGGCTGTGAATTGCTAATAATCCTGAGAAATATTTGGGACTATCAACATGGATTGGGAAAAGGAAAAAATGAGCTTTTTTGGATCTTAAGGAGAGATTTGAGCAAAGGATTAGGAGTTTAGAAGATTTAGCTGCGATGCAACATACCTAATCTGTTCGGAGGAAGAAAAGACGGTAGAACATATCTTTAGAGGCTGCAGAGTTACCCAAAAAATCTTTCATTGTCTGGGGTTGGATACCTCACAAATCAACTAAGATCAAACATGGATTATTTGTTTAGCATCTGCCTTTGTTAACATTGATACATAATCATGCATAACATTAGCAGTCTCACTTTGGGCAATATGGTATAATCGCAATAAACTGCTACATGAGGGGAAACGAACTAGGGTGCAACAATCTATAAGGTTTATTTCTAAGTTATGGATATAAATCAAGCTAATATAAACAACAACCCAACGATACATGCAACAGACTCAATATGGAAACCCCCTAAAGAAAATCAGGTAAAGATCAATTTTGATGCAAAATTTTTAAATCAGCAAAAAAAAAAAAAAAAAAAAGCAAGCGCAGGCATAGTAGTACGAATTAATCAGGGGCTTGTAATGGGGTCTTGCGCTTACCCGTTAGGCAGATCTGATGATTCAACTGTGGATGAGGCTCTTGCTTGTTTGCAGGCTGTGTCATTTGGAGCAGATCTTGGATTCTGAAACATCATAGTTGAAGGGGATGCATTATCGGTCCTCAGTTGAAAGAAGGTTAAAAAAGACAGATCCGTGATTGGGAATACTATTGAAGCCATCAACAAGAAAAGATTGAAATTCCTTACAATTGAGTTCTGTCATGCCTCTCGAAAGTCAAATTTAGTAGCTCATAAAATAACAGAAATAGGGAAGACGCTCCAACAACCAATGATATGGATGGAAGAAGTCCCACAACAAATTGAAGAATTCGTAGATATGGATCAAAGAACGATCGAAAATGACTGAACAGAGACAGAAAGTTTTCACTGAGTCCGGAAATAGTATTTTACTCCGATGAACTCAGGATTTGTAAGTTTTTCTGGTTCAAGGGCTTCAAAGATTAGAAATGGCGTGAACGACGCAACCAGAGAAAGTTTAGAATGCAGAGGGATGAAAAGGGTATTAGGCTTTTTAGGTTTTTTTTAGATTTGTGGCATTTCAGTTTTCTTTAGATTGATTTAGGTGATTTGTTTTCTTTTTTCATGGATGGTCTGCCTTGTGGTAAACCGAGGCACCGACTTTGGCTCCCTATAAGTGGATGCCAAATGGTGATTCCTCTGCTGTCGTTTTTCTCCTCGATTTTATCCTTCAATAAATGCATTAGGTATTTTCTTTTCAAAAAATATTAATAAAAATAAAAAATATTAAAATTGATTTAAACTTATAAATATTATAAAAAATCATAAAAACTTATAAATATTATAAAAAATATCTAATAAATTTTAATAAATTATAAAATAACTATAAAATTAATAAAACATATTTAAAATTTTATAAAAAAACTTACAAATAATATAAATATTCTAATAAATTATAAAAATTATTAAAAATCATTTAAACTTCTAAAATCATAATAAATACATCACATCAAACCAATCGTTGAATAATGAGAATAATCATTAGATCATTAGAGTTATTTTCATGTTAAACAAAATATTCTCGATATTTCACTAATAAAACGATAATTGTTGGACTCTGTCCTTTTTATTGGTAAATTATTACTTTCATTTTTAAATTTTTTATATCTAGTTTTTAAATACAATATAGTAATTTGAACATTGAAAAGTTGAAAATTATTTGTTAAATATTGTATGATATAAGTGTTTTCGATACAATTAGATACTATCAAATCAAAATTTCATTATCCAATTGGTAGCATATGTCAACATGAAATATTTTAACCAATTTTCATCTCATTTTCGACAAGTATATGCCTTATTTTGTGGCAATCGGGTGTAGCAAGCCATGAGAAAGACGAGAACACTCAAATGAATTTTCTTTGAAAATTGATACTCTGATTGATGCCTTTGAAATGGTGAATGAAGGCTCCTATTTATACTCGAAGGTCACCAACTTCCTTCTGCTATTTTTAGCAAGGGATTCCATGATTTCCTCCCCATGATTGTCATCTCTTGAATTGTGGAAGTGTAACTCCTCAAATCGAGACTAAATATTACGACTCAATCTAAACAATTACACAGGTCATGGATATGACAAAAATCTTTATTAACTTAAATTCATTTAAATTTTCTTTATCATTATTTTGAAAACATGATAGTGATATTTAAATTCATATTCGATAAGTCAGAGATTGTGAAAAAAAGTTTTATTAGGAAGCTACCAAATTATTTTACTATAAATAAGGGTTGCTGTAGGCCCATTAGTCATGCCCCAGGAATCTCTTAAGCTTTTAAATCGCCAATTATAATGCCAGATGGGATGCTTAATATCATGGTCATAAACCAACAACTCTCCAACAACTGAACCACCCTATTATCCACAATGTTTGATGTTCTCTTCTACTTTGACTTTGATTAGTGTAAGAAAACAATACTGCAATTATTCATATTATATAATGAAGTTGTTATAATAACATAGTTCCTTAAACATGGCCAGCTAATTTGTTAAAGGATTTTATGTCTCTCTCTTTCCCGTCCCCCTTAAATAAACCCCTTCAACAACTGAATCACTACTTATTCTTCCTGCAAAACCATGAGTGGAAGAATCTTCGTCGTCATATTCTTCTCCTGGACTGCTCTTACAATTATTACCCCGACCCTCGTTCTCTGGTCTGAATCCTCCAAACCCAACTTTGAATTCAATCGTAAGAGCTCAAACCTTCTTTCGTTTCACTCTGTATTTTACATGTTCAACTTGTTTTTTGTTCTCTGTTTTGCAGTTAAGGGAAGTGAGGGGATAAAGGATCATAGGAAAATGATTGGATATGGAGTGAAACAAGTCAGGAATGGAACCATATCTGTGAGTCGATTGGAAGCAACAACAGAGCAACAGAAGTGGAGCTGCCTCCTGGAATTTGAAGGCTGGGTCATCAAAGTACTTCGAAAAGCAACGGGTTTTTTTATCAGGGTCAGCTTAAATCAATGATGAACTATACAAAGGAAGTGTATGTTTTTTTTTCCAACATTTACAAGAAAACATGTAGAAGAAGGCAGACTTTCAGATTTCTTACCTTGTACACAGAAACCCACTGCACAAAATTTGCATATTTATTTATTTATTGTTTTGAATGTTCTTTCTTTTGAAGTTGATTTCTAGTGGTAGGTAAACAGATGATGAAAACCTCGTTAGATTAGGTGAAGCTGAATGACTGAATGATTTTATGTTTGTCGACGAGTTCAGACTTGGCAAGTAGCGACTTGTCGCATGATCTAGCCCGTGACACTTGTATATTGAATGCGGGACTTTTTAATCTAACGTAAAAATATTAATTTGTTTAATTTTTTTAATAAAATGGATAAAATGGAATTTAACTCTTAGTAAAGGTGATCACGATACTTTTATCATTGAATGGGACTTCAACAACATACTGTGATTAAGAAATAAGGATGTTTGTCAGCTTTTATTTATAGGAGCTCCCAAGCTGAGTTTGTCCTTGTCTGAATTTCCCATGTTTGCTAGAACAATTCCAATCAAGTTTTCAAATTCAATGCTAATATGGGAATTATATAAGCAAGTCGGCAAACAGATTCTCTTAATATATTATATAGTAATTTAGAACAGCAGGGTTCACATTCTGCTGAATGATAACAAGAAACTTGTGCATACACGCATATACCAGTTGGTGATAGTTTCTCAATTATTGCTAGTAGTAGTTTAATAACAAGGAGCAAATGATTCATTTTCTTTGTCAAACCAAACGGCTCAGATATTCCTCCACGGTGATATATTTCACATCAGGGTAAAGCTCAGAAGCCTCGACTCCAAACGACAGTTCAATCTCAAAGTTGGTATGATCACCCTTCACAAAGACTGAATGTCTGATTGCCAATCCAACACTGTATGGAAATGTGGCCTCTGCAAGAATTGATGAAAACCAAACAACACCAATTAGCCTTCACATTTTGAAAATGAAATAACAAAGGAGTAAACTGGTTTGAACTGAAAGAATAGCCTGCTGGCAACATAGTTTAATTAGCCATGGTTTTGAATAAGAAAAAAGAGCAGGGGATTTCACCAACCTTTGATCTGTTTGAGAAATTGGTCCTCTGGAACATATGTTTTCTCAAGGGTTTTGCCAATCAATTTTTCCCACAAGGCAACAACCTCATTAAATGAATAGGTGTTTTTAGGAGGCCTAATGTATAGGATCTTATTCAATGTTCTGGGGTCATCAACAGCTTTGATTGTGTATGTCCCAATATCACCTTCATGGTTGAAAACAGCTGCAAACAGAATAGGATGCATCATATCACCTTAATCTATGGATGCTATAGGGCTTCCCTATGTTTGATGAGCTGATAAGTACTATTCACCTTTAGGATGTCCATCGCCTGGGATCACCACCTTGTCTCTTGGGGGAGTAGTGGCTCCCGGCTGTGCCAAACCAGGAAGAAAATAGCCTGCAAAGAAGTTACTGGACACATAGGTGTAGGGGATTCCCTCAGCCTCAATAGCACGCCGGATTTGAGCCTTGGTAGCGAATGCTGTTTTTGCCGGCTCAACAGCATGAACCCGGTCCACATCATTTCCGAATTCCGATGGGAAAAACCTCTGATCAAACAAACTAGAAACCATTAAGATGAAGAACTTGAAAGTAAACAGCTCTCTGCTCGTTGCTACATTTTTTGTGTAAATGCCAAATGGTATTCATAAATTAATTTGTGCCTTCTACCTAAACAACAATAATGAGTTAAGTGCCTGCAAATTTCCCAAGTACAAGGTCATCAAATGTGATAATTGCAGAATGGGGGTATTTACAGCTGTGAAATCTGTGCTATCAAGTAAGTTATTCTACATAATCAACAATCTAAGTAAATTAACCGGGAAATACTAACCTTCACATTCCCAGCTTCTTTAATGGCAGCAATGATCTTAACTTGATCTGCCAACTGCATCGAACCTACCGCGGAAATCACCACATCAGCTTGCTTTATTGCCTTAACCAAACTCTCATGATCGTAAAGATCCCCCTGCATGCCCACACAAAACATCAAACTAACAAAAATAAGATTACAACCAGAAAGCTTCACAGCCATGAATAAAGTGAAATTATACTTACATACAACAGTTGAACCCCTAAGTTCTTAAAGTTGTTAATAACCTTTCCCTTAACTGGGTCTGAAACTGAACCCTCTCTTACCAAAGCAAAAGTGGGATGACCCTCTTTCACACTGGCTTCAACAATGAACTTTCCGATGTACCCAGTGCCTCCAATGACTAAAACCTTGCTCTTTCCAGCCATTGAAGAATGCTTCTGCTATAGAAAGGGTAGGCAGTGAGAAGTCGTAATTGGCAACGAGAAGTCCCGGATGAAGTTGAAATGGGACTATGACAGCCAAATGGGGCTGTACTTATGGATGAAAATGAGGTCTGGGAAGTGACAAGTGGTAAGGACCAAAATGCTTAATTGGGTGGTTGGTTCGATGATTTTGGCCTTTTGGATTCATTAACGGCAGAAATCGAAGTCTTTGTTAATAAGACAACTAGAAATTTTGTTTAAGGGAATACAAAATTATAAAATTTGGAGTCAAACTAAAAATTTTATATTAAAAATGTTTAAATTAAATTATAATTTGAAATTATTTTATTTAAATTAAATTTAAATTAATATTTTTAAGACATAACAATTTATTTGGTACTTCAATTATATAAAAAAAAAACATTTTAGTCTTTCAACTCATTTTTCTTTTTAGTTTTTAAATTTATGTTATTTATCAAATCACCTCAAAATGGATAAAAAAATAATATTTTTTAATTTTACCACGTGGATGACATATTAAAAATTAATTAATTTTAAAAATTTTAAAATTATTAAAATTATTAAAAAGTATAAAAAATTAATTAATTTCTAACGTGACATGCACATGGCAACCCACGTGTATATCATGTCAATAAAATTAATAAACGCTAATTTTTTTCATTCATTTTGAAATAATTTGACAAACAATACATGTTTAAAGACTAAAAGAGATAAAAAAATTAAATAAAAACTAAAATATTTTATTTTTATAAAATTTAAGGATTTGTTGATACACAGTATCAACAAAAGTCAATTAAGAAGAGGATCTTCTTCTAATAAAGGAGCAAAGAAGAAAAAACAGAAAACCCCTAAAATGAAATCTCCTATTTTCAAGAGAATCTTTAAAATTATATTTCAAGAAGTTTTTCGGATCAAATTCTAGATCAAACCCCAAATTAAATTTTTTTTTTTTACTATCACTATATAACATGACTATATAAATTATTATCATAATTTTTAATAAAAAAAAACATAGGGTTGCTGCTTATGTATGTTTAGTACAACAAAGATATTATCTATTTTGATTTGAAACTATAAGATTTTTTTTTGGATATATTTTAAATAAGAAATTCTAAGATTCCAAAAATGATTTTATATATTTTAAATAAGTTAAGTTACTAGGTGGATATTTTTTATTTAAAAAATCAATAAATAATAGTAAATGTTCATATTTGAACTATTTCGCTAACAATTATAAAAAAATATATTATTTTAATCAAAATTTTATTTTAATATTTTTATTTAAATTTTATTACATAAATGATTTCAATTACATTATTTGTATATTTATATATTTTTATAAAGTGTTTTATTAAATTGGTGTTACGAGTGAATTTTATATCAAGAATTACTTAACTTTTTTAATTAAGAATTTAATATTAATATGAAATGTTTTAATTTTAATTCAGTTTTTATTTAATCGGCTTTAATGAAAAAAACAAATTAACTAACTTCACCTGGCGTGGCTCCTTTGCATCATCAAAAAACTCCAGATGAACGCCGGGATTTCTTCCCTCCAGACGACTTTCCAACATAATTGAATTATTGATGCTTTGTGTGTTACTATTCACATATGCTTTTTGTGCCATATCATCTTTGATCACTGAATCCACAGCCTTTCTTCCCTTAGAGCTTCCTTCTCCATCCTGTGTAGTAGATTCTGTGATGCAGCGAAACGATGCTCCACTATTTTCTCCTGCTAGCGTTACAACATTCACTGATTTTTCATCCGTATGCAGCTTTGGTTTCCCAGCGACAAGTGCCTGAACAAACTTGGAGATATCTTCCCTTATCTCTTTGTGGAGGGGAACTTGCTCCGATTTAGAATTCACTGTTTTGATTTGCTTTTCATCACTGCTTGAGCTTGTTAATGTCTTCTTTCTTTCAGTATCTTCTTGCTTTTCCAGGTGTCTTTTTCCTTTTTCCAGTGCAACCCCCAATAGCTCTCTGGTTTTCGTCCCAGCGTCGGTTGCTGCCGCAACAAGTTTAGTAGTGATTGTTGTTGGCTCTTCATGTGTTGAACCCTTTTTCGTTCCTTTCCTGCGTTCTTCACCTACCTTCTTTCTTATTTCCATTTCCTTTGGCTTTTCTTTAGCCGCAGCAGTGATGGGTGCAACTTCTTTTAGTTGGTTTGATTCCTCTGAAGGCTTTACAGCAACACCAAATGGTTTAAAAGTGGGTTTTGGTGGCTGAGACGCTACTTGTGTAGCCATTGCTGATCTTCTCGGCGGAGACAAGGTTTGCACTTGGGTGGCTCTACGTGATGGAGAAGGGGGCTGTGAAGATGTTTGGCCTGCTAGCTGAGAGGGCAAACGGGGTGGAGATTGTTGCTTCGGAACTGCGGGCTGCGGAGCAATGCGAGATGAAGGCATAGGTGCAGCCCTTGCTGGTGTGGGAGCTTGGGATTGCGGTCGAGTTTGAACTTTTTCACGATACGATACTGGCTGAGGTTCAGTCTTTTGTGGTGGTGGTTGAAACTGGATGGGAAGGGTCCGCACTGGGGTGATTCCTGCAGGCCGAAAGGGCGGTCGTTGCATTGGGATGGAATCGGTGGGCTGGGAAGGGGGTTGTGATTGAGGCTGCGGTTCAGCAGCAGGACGAGGAGTAGCAACAGGACGGGGAGCAGCAGCTGCCGAGAGCCAAGGCAATCGAAAACGAAAAAATTGCCTCTGCTCTCCCATATCTGATACCAAAAGGATCAAAATAACAATGAAAAGACGATAGATAATGAAAGAAGTTGAGGGTTGTTGGTGATGATTAGATGTGAGGACTCCATATATAGGTTGGAGTTGATGGCTTGAAAAGTATAGGAGACATTTGGACAAATCACTTTCTTTTAATTCACGTTCTCAACAATCTTGTTTCTTTTGTGAGGAGACAAATTATTTTATGAAATAGTCAGCAATCATTACAAAGAATTGTCTTGTCTACTAGGGATGGCATCTAGTTTATGTGCCTTGATACGTTCCATTTCTCTATTACTGAACACCAGGAATTATGTTATTCTTTTCTTAAAAGGCTTCCCGAGTTTATACTTGCCTCAATATCAGCTAAAAGACCATACTCTTACTTTCTCGTAATTCACAAGCTTTAACTACGAAAGCCCATAGTCACAGTGGTGGCACCTTCAATGCTTTATCTGTGCTTGATCTTTACTCGTAGCTAGCAAGTTTAGTATTCCTTGCTTCAATTTAGCCCCCTCCCAACAAGGGAAAATGATATTATATATAAAAACCAATGAAAACAAGCTACGAGATTCCTATTATATTTCCATTTTAAAAGAGAAGCCAAAGTTGATAGAGAAAGTTTCATACTTCATCCTATGGCCTAATAAGGAGGCAAGGAACAAACCAACAAATTCAATAGACCAAGTAAAGAATTCCTTCAATATAAATGAAGACATGATCACCAGGTTTCTACCTTCATTTTCAAAGAAGCTCCCACATAATGTCAGTTCTTCTTCTAAGGTATGTGTAATTCTATCTTTATTTAATTGTCATTTTTAAGCTGTATATACAGTTTAGAATGTCCATTGCTATAGTAATTAACAAGGATTTGAATTATTTTGATACACAGTGTCAATAGATGTAGAGGAGGAGGAGAGGGAATTTTGGTGAAGAAGTAGAAGAAGATAATAAAAATGGAATGTCTGAGTGCCCTCCCCCTTACAGGGTCTTTAAAATACCCGATCTTTATGATCTTCTGCTCTCTCTTCGTTGGGAGAGGACACCATTCTTCTAGACATTCCAATTTTAGTTGACACATTGTATTAACAAATTAGATATTGAAAAAAAAAATTATGTTGTCACGTTATGATTGTGGGTTCCCTCACCATTCTTCTAGACATTCCAATTTTAGTTGACACATTGTATTAAGAAATTAGATATTGAAAAAAAAATTATGTTGTCACGTTATGATTGTGGGTTCCCTTTGGTTGCATTATAATTTTTAGGCAATTTTTTTTTTCCACTTGCAACGCAAGCTGATTGGGAGAAAGTTCCGATCCAATTTTCATATGATCGTTGGAGGTATAGTGCAGGGGGAATTCAGAAATTATTTTAGAGGTTTAGAATTGAATAATAAATTTTTGAGAGATCAAAACATAATTTTATAATGTAGTAATTTATTATTCTCATCATTTTTAAAACATTTAACATAGTTTTTTAAGGTATTAAAATACAATTTTATCAAAAATTAAATTTTAATTTACTCTTTTTATAAATATCTAATTAATAATTTTTTAGTTGAGAGGGTCAAAGCTCTTACCTATCCCCTTGGACTCACCTCTGGTCTAAAGTATAGAGGGAACCTCTCATAAATAATGCAATTCTCTTTTTACCTCTCACTTTAATATTGTTTTAATATAATAATATTTTAATTAAGATTTAATATAACATAATTTTAATATATATTCTATACATTTATTTTTTTTTAAATAAATGTATTTTTAATTGCATTTAACATAAGTAAATATAATTTATTATATATTCATATATTTTAATTAATGCTTTTAATGGTCATTTTCGATTTTGATTTCATTCTCATCATTGTGTTTGAATCTAAACAAATTTTTTTTTTTGAATATACTTGTGTGGTTACATGGTAGTATCTATTCATACTTTCTTAACCCTTTGACAATGCACACACATCTTGCAAACATAGGTGCTCGAACTCGAGACTCCTAGGATGAACGATATCGTCTTTTCCACTGAAGCCACTCGTTAGGTTCCATTACTACAATAATTAATCTCAATGTCAACATTATTTTTAATCTCCCAAAGGAGCCTAATTGTTAAAAAGTTTGGTGCTTAGCAAGTGTTGAATTGTGTGTTATAACTTTTTGTGTGACATCATAGATGAATGTGTATAACAATTAAAGAAATAAATAAAGTACTTGTTTCCACAATTCAATAATAATCACTTATATATATGACATCAAAACTTAGAGAATAAATACACTAAGTGAAACAAAGTACAATCACCAATATAAATCGAGTACTTTAGGATCACTTACGATTACAATATTCTGGATATGCATTATGGATGCTTACAAGATCCTCACAAGATCCTTTTGCACTTGGAAAACATTCTTCTTGAAGATTATGTAAACTCTTTTCCTGGAGAATCAATTAGTCTTAAAATACATTTAAGGAAAAGTTCTTTTATGAAAAGATTTTATGCTAAATGTTATTCATGTCATGAAGAATGACAGTCTTTTTAAATAAGACCACAATCAGCTAGTCAAATTTTCAAAAGATTATCCTCCTAAACATAGGGTCAAGTTGCTAAATATCCATCCCTACAATTACAACAACTCTCGCTCAATCAATTCCATCTTCATCGACATAAGAAAGTATTATCTCCCATTAACTTGTTATTATTTTTCAATATAGTTTTCAATCAAATAAGGATAAATCTTAAATTCTATACATAAAAATGAAATTTAAGATCATTTAGCGGCTTTAGAAACATTTTAAAATCATTTAAAACAGGTTTTGAAGTGGTCAGAGGTGTTCGGACCCAAAACGAGCCATTAGAAGTCAAATTGGGCCAAAATAATGTAATAAGAGATGATGTGGTGTGTGATGTTGTGACATTGTATAATGCTACGATGTTGTAATACCTAATGTCGCAACGTCACTATATGGATGATCAATGTTGTGACATTGTGAGGGGTGATGTTGCCACATCACTTTTTATATGCTCAATGTCGTAATGTTGCAAGGACGGTGTCGTGACATTGTACTAAAGCAACCCAAAAACACTTTTAACTAGACCAAAACACTCCTCAAACATTCCAATAGCATATCATTACGTTTCAATTCATTTTAGAGCAATACCAAAAATACATGAAAACATGAACAAATCATATACACACATAAGATTACTTTGATACGATTAAAAACATTCATACACTTTGTGAAGCTTACAAATTTATTATAAAATACACTTAGCGTAAGTACAAGTCATTACAAACTCTTCTAATACAATGATAAAAAAACTAAATTCTATATATTCTTCAAACCTCATACAGGAATATGATCTTCCATTGACATGGTCTCAGCTTCACTAAAAGATCCTCCATTTACTCCTTAAGCTGAAAGAGCTTAGCAAATACACTAGGATATCCTACTTTACCATCTCTTAAATTTAGTGTTGAGTATTATATAAATCAATATCTTCACTTTGTATAAGTTAATACTCATTATTGAGAGTATGATTCTTTTCAATTATTGATTTGTACATTAAGATGCAAGGGTATGTTTGTGCACTTAATCACTTTACACTATTAAGGTAATTATCTTTTTTTGTATAACCAATGTATTTAAGGTAACTACTATCTAATAGATCCTTCTCTCACTTGTTAAGTATTCTACTAGAATCTCTAAATTAGTCCATTTAGTCAGATTACACATATTTAAGGTAACTACTATCTAATAGATCCTTCTCTCACATAATACTTGAGAATTCGCTACAAATGATGGACCTTGATAACATCTGTAATAAATCTCGTACAAGCTCGCACAAGACCCTATTGACATTCCAATCGTATTTTAACCTTTACTAAGTTCACACGAATATCTTTTACTTATATAAACATTACATTTCAATTCAGTCTAATACTTTCACTAACACCAAGTAGCCTCTTCTACACCATGACGATGCCACAATACTTTCACTAACGCCACGCATTTATTTCTTAACTCTTTTACTTCTTGAGCTAAAATCTTAACTGATTCTTCACCATACCTCAAATCAGGCAGCACCTCGATTTCGTCAAGAGTTAACACATTAGAGGGATCATAACTATATCTTCGTAGCATCGATACATGAAAAACATTGTGAATCTTATCCGGTTCAGGAGGTAGAGCTAGTCGGTAAGCTATAGACCCAATTCTCTCGAGAATTTCATACAGTCCAATAAATCGTAGTCTTTAAGTAACTCAAGCCATGTGCTCTATCTCAAATTCATTTCGTTTGCATTAGCAAATACTTAAGACTTCTATGATCAGTGAAAATGTGACATTTTTCTCTATACAAGTAATGTCTTCATATCTTTAGAGCAAAAACTACAACTGCAAGTTCCAAGTCATGAGTAAGGTAATTCTTCGTGCGACTTAAGTTGTCAGGAAGCATAAGCAATCACTCTCCCTTTTTGCATCAACATACAACCTAAACTGTTGAGTGATGCGTCACTGAACACTACAAATTCTTTCCCTAATTCAAGCTGGGTTAAAATTGAAGCCTCAATTAACATTGACTTCAACTTTTCAAAACTCCGCTGACACTTTTCAAACCAAATGAAACTAACATTCTTTTGTAGCAATTTTGTTAACAAAAGGGCTATCATCGAGAATCCTTTTATGAATTACTGACTGTATCCTGCCAAACCCAAAAAACTTCTTACTTCAATAACATTCTTCGAAGGTTTCCAATTAATGATAGATGAGATTTTACTCGGATCAACTCAAATACCTTCAGTTGATATCACATGACCTAAAAATCCCACTTCTCGTAATTAGAATTTGCATTTGCTAAACTTGGCATACAATTGCTTTCTTGCAAAGTTTACAACATAAACCTCAAATGTTGATCATGATCTTTTTCATTCTTCGAGTAAATCAAGATATCATCTATAAACACAACAAAATAACGGTCTAGACACAGTTGAAAGATCCTATTTATCAAATCCATAAAAGCGGTAAGGGAATTGGTAAGCCCAAACAACATTTCCAAAAACTTATAGTGTTTGTATCAAGTTGAAAAGTAATTTTTAGCACATCCAACTCCTTGACTCTGAGCTAATAATATCTCGATTGAAGAACAATTTTAGAAAACAAGGTTGCTCATTTGAGTTGATCAAACAAAGCATCAATTTAGGGAAGTAGATACTTGTTCTTAATGGTTACTTTATTCAAATTCCAGTAGTTGATACACAATCTCAAGGTTTTTTCTTTCTTTTCACAAACAAAACTAGAGCTCCCCACGGTGATATACTCGGTCAGATAAATCCTCGATCTAAAAGTTATTGCAACTGAGCATTCAATCTTTCAATTCAATTGGAGTCATTTTATATGGTGCAATAGAAATCATTGTAATATCAAGCACTACTTCAATAGTAAAATTTACTTCTCTCTTAGGCAGTAAAAGTCTTGAAAATATTCGATTGATGTGAAAGTATACACAATCGTTAACAAGTAATAAATTAGTAAGTAAGAGTTATTGTCTCCACAAGGACTATCTATACAAATCAAGAATTGAAAAATTAATACTTAGCAAATTTGTTAGTGATGAAATAAGTTAAAGTGTGATAGATTTTCTAATAAATTAGTAAGTATACGAATTTTATGCCTCCCTAAAAGATAGGGAGAATCGCAAGAAATGGGGTGAGATGATCACTTGCATGATTATTCAAGGCAAAAAGGTGTTGATTGCACCTCATGTGATTTGCCAATATTACGATGCCTCATATTATACCCATTGACATTTAGAACTTTTAGATTTATTCACATTCGAAGATTTTGACATGAAGTGTATAATTGACTATTTGAAGGAGGGGCGTGGCAAATGGACTTACCAAGCCAACTCTGAGGTACCTTTGAAATTCAACACGGTCATCATGTTCTCGATGGCCAAGTTGTTGATGCAATTCATTTGCACTCGTTTGGCGCCATCTCATAATGCTTCTGACGTTACTCCCTACTAAGCTGTTATGTCTTATTTTATATTCCAAATAGAGCAAATTTGCATCGGCCATTAGATTTATGAGGAGATGCTCAAGTGCATACGACACCGAAAGCAAAGTATGTACTTCTCGCATCTAATTACAACCCTGTGTCGTCGAGCTAACGTTCCTATATCCCCTATCGAGCCATTCATGAGACCCAAGAAGAGCGTGATTCAGGACAACCTATATGGTCAGTTAAGCAAGCTCCAACATAAGCAAAATAAAGAGAAAGACCTAAGAACTAAACATAGGAGCAACACTAAGGGGTCAATTAAGAGGAAGGGTAAAGCACATACATCGAAGACGACGGAGGCTGACGGACATGTCGATATCAAAGTGGCAGACTCGATGGATGCAAAACATGGGAGACATATTGATTTGCATTGCAGAACAGAATGGCTGGTCCACACAAGCACCACTCTCGGACATGTTCGAGAGGTTTTCACTACTAGGCGAGGAGGGAACAAATGATGATAATGATGAGGAGGAGGAGGAGAAGGAGGAGGAGGAAGAGGAGACCCCAATCATGGCACCAGATTATGAGCATATATTTCGACCAGATTGCTCATCAAAGAAAAGTGTAGCGATCCACGACCCAAGCCAGTACAGCTCGACCCAAACTTCAGGAAGGAAAGTGATGGTGTTACAAATGACATAGATTTTCTTCCCAATTTAATGTTTAAATTGTCTCTTTTGTATTTCATTTAGCATGGATTATTAGCATTTTATACTTAATTTTCATGTTTTCCAACTCATTGATAGTTAGTTTAAATTCTTGTTATTTTTATCTATTTTTATACTAATATCGATGCTAGCAACCGATATATTGCGTCTTAATATTGTCAGCGCAGGAACTAAGCCTAGAAACTTAATATATATTATTCAACACTCAACACAATTGGATTTATTTTCAGTATACTGACATTATTCTCTGAAGTTTAACCTTAATTACGTTGACATTGATTGACTACTTTAGTGTGCAGATCTGACATATTGCACTGACATCAGTACTCACATTACATTTAAATTTAGTTGATTGCTCCGACATTTAGACATCAAGAACCCATTCCTCGTGGGATCAATATCCGATAGATTTTTCTATCAACTATACTTACATCGACGTGTGTACGCTTGCACAATCGTTATGTCATAAAAAAAATCGATCAAGTTTTGGCGTCGTTGCCGGGGAATGGTATTTGTTTAATGTCGACTTTTGTAGTTGCAATTAATTCTACTACTTAACTTTTAATTTGTATTAATTTGTTATTATTTCTTTAATTGTTTTCTTTTTCAAATCTTTAATTGTTGCATGTCCACAAGGAGAAATCCTAAGGACATTGTAAGCTTTGATCCGGAGCTTGAGAGAATACTTAGAAGGAGAAGGCAAGAACAAAGGAAAATGGCTGGTAACAACAACAACAATAATTTACCACCATTGCTACCACAAAATGACATTCCTCCAGTGCTACCACAAGCAGTCAATGACTTACTACCACGTCCACAAAAAGAACAAATACAGAATAAAACAATAAGAGATTTTGTTGTGCCTATACTAAATGATACCAGAGGTTGTGAGACTAACTATCTAGGCTAGTAATTTTGAATTGAAATCGATGATGTTTCATATGCTCAACTCTAATAGGCAATATTCAGGTTTTACGTATGAAGACGCACGAGAACATTTGAAATCATTTTTACTTATTTGTGCATCCTTTAGTCAACATGGTGTCCCTGATGATGCCTTAAAAATGCAATTATTTCCTTATTCATTGCAGGGTAAAACAAGAACATGATTCTTAGGATTGCCGGTAAGATCTATCACATCTTGGAATGAGTTAGCAACGCAGTTTGTTTTGCATTTCAATCTGCTGACAATGAACGCAAGGTTGCGAAATGACATCACTGTATATCATCAACTTGATGATGAGAATTTACACACAACATGGGAGCATTAAAAAGCATTGCTTCGATGTTGCCCAATGAATGAAATTCAATAAGAGACCCAGATTGAGACTTTTTATAATGGTTTAAATGCTCAGACAATAAATCTTGTCGATGCATCTGCAAATGGTCCATTGTTGGATTGCACATATGATGAAGTTGTTCGAATTTTAGAGAGGATTGCCCAGAACGACTACCAATATCTAATCTCTCGTTCTGCACAAGTAAAAACTAACCCTGGAGTTCTTGAATTAGATGTTATTTCTGCATTGTCAGCGTAAGTATCCTCATTGGCCAACATCATAAAGAATATGAAAAGAACAAGCGATGTTGCTCCTATACAAGGGCTTAGTAATTGGATACGCCGATATTTTCCTGTGAGATTTGCGACGACAATCATAGCTATAAGGACTGTCCACAACATGTAGAAAATCCATACTGCGTCAACAACATTTGAGGGGGATCATTTGGTAACTCATACAACAATCGTTCTCAATAACCTTGGGGGAATCAGAATACTTCCACATACAGATATGAAAATTCCTCAAATCAAGAGGGTTATAGGCAAGGGAGTTACAACAATAGCCAAATACAAAATTATCATCAAAATCTACAAGTAAATTCTCGTTCTGACCAGGTGCAGTCACATAATCCAATGCAATCACAATCGCGATTACAGCCACAACAGTCTGTACCACCAAAAATCCAGGGACAACATCATCAGCATCAACAGCAGCAATTTGCTCAACCAAAGGTAGATCTTATGGATGCTCTTAAAGCAATGATGCATGAGCATATCACATGAACCGAAGCAATAGTGCAAGAAAATTCTTCTTCCATACGAGCATTGAAAGCTCGACTCGATCAATTAGCTTCTAATCTCAGTAATAGATCGCTAGGTCCTCTGCTTAGTGATACTGAAAATCCAACGCAAAGAGGGAAAGAGCATTTCAAAGTAATCATATTAAGGAGTGGAAAACAAACAGTAGGGCTAAGCAATTCTGATCAAAACCATGTCGAAGCATCCACTTCAAAGCAACAAGAAGAAGATATAGCTGAAGGAAGTCAAGCAGAAATCAATGCTGAGGAACCAACTGTAGTACCATCTCTACCTACAGTCTGCCTAAATAAGTTGTCGACGTAACCATCAATGTCGATACCACTGAGTTATTCACAACAACCCACTGTCACAATACCTTTGCCATACCCACAACGATTCAAAGAAAAAGTCCATGCCAAAGATTACTAAAAGTTTATTTTACTTTGAAACAATTGCATATTAATATACCTTTAATAGATGTTCTTGTGCAGATACCCAGTTATAGGAAATACATGAAGGAGCTGTTATCGAAGAAAAAGAAATTGTCTGACATCGAAACAATTGCGCTCACAGAGGGGTGCAACACTGTGCTCACAAACAAGTTGCCAACCAAGATGAAAGATCCTGGTAGCTTCATAATCCCATGCTCCATAGGGAATCATTACTTAGGTAAAGCTTTATGTGATCTAGTAGCTAGTATTAATCTCATGCCTTTATCTACTTTTAAGAAATTAGGAATAGGTTCGATGAATCCAACTACGATGACATTGCAACTGGCGGATAGATCTCTTGCACAACCGAAGAGACAAATTAAAGATGTTCTTGTTCAAGTTGATAAGCTAGTTTTCCCTGCTAATTTCATCATCCTAGAATGCGAAGCAGATAAGGAGATACCCATTATTTTGAGACAGCCAGTTCTTGCAACAAGAAGAGCACTTTTCGACGTGTTCAAGGGAGAACTAGTGATGCATCATAATGATGACCATGTAACCTTCAGTGTGTTTGAGGCATCACCGTCCGGACCTAAAGAAAAATGCCACCACATAGACGTGTTGGACAAAATTATTTTGGAAGAATTTCATGCAAGGAGTTCAACATTTTCTAATGATGATGCGGCAACATCTACCGATGACATCCTGGATGACTGTCCTGACAAAGAGGAAGTGAACAATTGTGAGCTGTGTAAAACTGGCAAATGGAATCTTTGGATTTGTCTAACAGGATAATCCTAGTATTTAAAACATCTATTAAGCAAGCTCCTACCTTGGAGTTAAAACCATTGCCGACACATTTGAAATATGTCTTCCTTGGTGACAACGAGACACTGCCTATTATTGTCAACGCATCCCTCGACGCAATGCAAGAAGATAAGCTCATCGCAATTCTGAAAGAACATAAGAAAGCTATAGCCTAGAGCATTGCAGATATTAGAGGCGTCAGTCCCTCTTTTTGTATGCACAAGATTAGGCTAGAAGATGAAAAGAAGCAACAACGAAGACTCAATAAAAAGATGAAAGAAGTAGTGAAGAAGGAAATTATCAAATGGTTAGATGCGGGCATTATATATCCCATTTCCGATAGTGATTGGGTAAGCCCCATTCAATGTGTGCCTAAAAAGAGTGGTTTCACAGTTGTGACCAACGATAAGAATGAGTTAATCCCTACTCGCATCGCAACTGGCTGGCGAGTATGCATGAATTACCAACGACTGAATGTGGCCACAAAAAAAGACCATTTTCCATTACCTTTTATCGATCAAATGCTGGATAGGTTAGTTGGTAAAGACTATTATTATTTCTTAGATGGTTACTCTGTATACAACCAAATTGCTATTGCACCGGAGGATCAAGCAAAGACAACGTTCACATGCCATTTTGGAACATTTGCTTTCCTACGCATGCCATTTGGATTGTGTAATGCACCAACAAAATTCCAGAGATGTATAATGACAATATTTTCGGACATGATCGAGGATTCCTTAAAAGTATTAATGGATGATTTCTCCGTCTATGGACAGAATTTCAACCAATGAACTGACATTTTGACAAGAATCTTAAAAATATGAGAGGACATAAATCTAGTTTTGAATTGGGAGAAATGCCACTTCATGGCTACTGAAGGCATTATCCTCGGGCATCAATATCTTGTCAGGGCATTGAGGTTGATAAAGCAAAGGTCGAAATCATCGAAAAATTACCACTACCCACCACTGTCAAAGCAATAAGAAGCTTTCTTGGATATGTTGGCTTTTATAGACGATTCATTAGAGATTTCTCCAAGATAGCTAAACCCTTATGCTCGTTACTAGAGCAAAATAAAAAGTTTGTGTTCGATGCCGCATGTCTGGACGCGTTCAAAACAATAAAAAAAAAGCTGGTACAAGCTCCGATTGTCGTAAAATCGGATTGGACACAACCTTTCGAACTTATGTGCGATGCCAGTGACTTCGCTATAGGAGCTATCCTAGGCCAAAGAAAATAAAAGGTATTTCATAATACTTATTATACTAGTAAAACTCTAACCGAAACGTAGGTTAATTATACCACGACTGAGAAAGAGTTGCTAGGAGTAGTCTTCGCATTTGAAAAGTTTCGTTCATATCTTGTCGGAGTAAAGACCACAGTTTACACAGATCACTCAGCATTGAGACACCTTTTCAACAAAAAAGATGTCAAACCTAGACTCATCAGATGGATCCTATTACTTCAAGAATTTGATGTGGAAATCAAAGATATGAAAGGATCTGAAAATCAAGTAGCTGACCACTTGTCTCGGTTGGAAACTGAGAGTGAAAATGGGCAAACAACTTAGATTGTCGAGGCATTTCCTGACGAGCAATTATTCGCTGTTGATACATCACCATGGTATGCTGACATCGTCAACTACCTTGTATGTGGGGAGCTACCTATAAGTACAACTGGTCACAAGAAAAGTAGGTTCACACTCATTGTTGTTAAATACCATTGGAACGAGTCAAACCTATTTAAGGTGTGCACCGACAATATAATTCGCCGCTGTGTACCTGAAGAAGAAATTATGTCAATCCTGCGACACTGCCATGACGCCCCTTATAAAGGCCATTTTGATGGCACAAGGACTACTGCAAAGGTCCTCCAATCAAGATTCTATTGGCCCAATTTGTTTCGAGACGCTTACAACTTCCCACAACAATGTGGTTGTTGTCAATGCACTGGTTCAATATCTCGACACAATGATATACTCCAACAACCCATTATGGAGGTAAAGCTCTTCGACGTTTGGGGTATAAATTTTATGGGACCATTTTCAAACTCTTTTAGAAATATGTATATCTTAGTGGTTGTTGATTACGTCTCAAAGTGGATTGAAACTATTGCGGTGCCAAGAGACGATGCTCGGATAGTGTTGAAATTCTTTCACACATACATCCTCACAAGGTTTGGAACACTGAGAGCGTTTATAAGCGACCAAGGCACTCATTTCTACAATAACCAAGTGGCGATTGCATTAAAATGATATGGTGTGAAGCATCATATGACTACCACGTATCAACCACAAACTAATGGTCAAGTCGAAGAATCCAATCGTCAAATTAAAAGCATACTTGAGAAAGTGGTTAACCATCTAGGAAGGATTGGTCTGCATAGCTACATGATGCATTGTGGTCACTTCGCACCGCTTATAAAACCCCTTTGGGGATGTCACCATTTCAACTAAATTTTGGGAAGTCTTGCCACTTGCTTGTCAAACTTGAACATAAGGCTATGTAGGCAATTAAGCAAGTGAATTTGGACTATGATGCCGTGGGAAAGAAAAGATTATTAGACATCACAGAATTAGAAGAAATCTGATGTCATGCTTATGAAAACACTGCGATATACAAGGAAAAGACAAAGAAATGGCATGACAACATAATCATGTATTAACAATTTCATCCTAGTCAATTAGTACTTTTATTTAATTCACGTTTAAAATTGCATCCAAGGAAATTTCGATCAAGGTGGTCAGGTCGATTCAAGGTTGTCGAAGCATTTCAAAGCGGTGCGTTGACAATCGAAAACTTATAGGATGGACAACAATTTAAGGTGAATGACCAACGTCTTAAACACTACGTGAGCCCAAATGTTCGAGAACCAGATGAAACCGTCGACTTGGTGACATTTAAATAATGTCGATGCATTTCTTTATTTACTTTTAGTTGTTTCACTTTTCATTGTGTTGTTTCAAATTCTTAGCAGAAATAAAATTCATCTTTTTGTCGATGCATTGAAGCACAGATTGTCGGCGTAGTCAGCATTACTTTTTTAGTAAGAATCGCGCCGATTGATTCTTTCCTCTCCTAACCGTTGGATCAAAACAAATTGGTACGACCTGCGGTCTGATAATTAATGGCTTCAGACGCAACGTTTCCTCGTGTTTTTCCACTCATTACGCCTAGGTTATATAATCCCCCTCATGATAGTTATCTTTTCACTTCATATCCGCCATTGCTACTGTCATGCATCTACCGATACTAAAAACTCTAGAGAGTTAAATTTCCATCCAGTAACTTTTACCGATATAATCATGCAAACTACCGATACTTCTATACATACAACTACAGATACTCATGATTTAACTACCGATACAACTCAAATCAGTGTACAACATCTCTCCTACCCTGTCCTTCTACCGAAACAAGTAAGCTAAATCTCAAGAATTATACCAAACACAAGTTCATTGTTTTCATAGAAGCACAACTTTTAACTATGCATTCAAGACAATACAAATACAAAATTTATGTCAATACAATATACTTAAACCTACACCCAACATTTCATCAAACATAACAAAGTTTTCACAGCTCATTGTATAACGAAAAGGTAACATCATCCTAGTACATGCCATATTAACCAAGTGATGTAAAAGTCTACCAAACAACTCCGAGATAGTGTGATGCTTTAAGATGATCCGATCTCCGAACAGTAAAAGTGAATTTACAAAACAAATGCAAATCCACGGGTAAGCACTTTAAGGCTTAGTAGGTACATAAAGTTAAATAGATTTAACAAACTTCAAGAGTTGTAAAAAATATAATTAATCGAATGGAACATTGTTTACATCTTGGGAAGGTTTCACTCGCATTTGTTACTCACGATGACACAAAGTCATCGGATCCTTGTTCTGCATTGGAACTCATTTCATTTAATACTCACGATGACATATAGTCATCAAACCTCTTGTTCCGTATAGGAATTCATATACTCACGATGACTTTGAGTCATCGGACCTTTAATCCATCATAGATTCATTTACTCACGATGACACTTAGTCATCGGACCTTTAATCCGTAAAAGATTCATTTACTCATGATAACACTTAGTCATCGGACCTTTAATCCGTAAAGGATTCATTTACTCATGATGACACTTAGTCATCGGACCTTTAATCCGTAAAGGATTCATTTACTCACGATGGCACTTAGTCATCTGACCCTTTAGTTTATAGCTCGAACCTGTTTATCTTTCGTATTTCATTGACACTCGTCTTCCACAATTTTGATTACCATTTCATCCCACTACATTAGTCATATTATAAGAATAAGCAATTTAAGTTAGAATTTAACCATACGAACTTATCAGACTAGATTGCAGTTGTGAATGGATCCGAGGGACTATTCCGCTAATTTTCCCTTTCCACGATCGGTGGCACGATCATAATCTACATTCGCAAATCATTCAATTTCTCATATTGAATTACACAAACAATTCATTTAACCCAATCAAACCCCTTTTGGAAAAATTATGATTTTACCCCTAACCTTTTCTTTCTATTCAATTTAATCCCTTCAACACAAAACATGCAAAATACCCATTTCCTCTTAAACCCATACCAGCCGAATATTCATAGTCTCTTTATACATCCAAGCAAATCAATTTATTTCACAACAAGTACAACAATGTTACCATTTTAACATTTTAACCCTTAAACACTAATTTCATCAAAAATCACTTTACAAAAAGAATTAATTCAAGTATCAATATTCAAAATACATCAAAAGCTTTCAAGAACAAACAATTTCAATAGTGGCAAGTTTTTTATCATTTGATAGATTCATAGATTAGTCCTTGCATAAGCTAGATTAAGCTAATACGGACTCAAAAACATAAAAATTACTAAAAATGGACGAAGTTTACTTACTCAATCGAAGCTCAAAGCCTAACAATGGAAACCCTAAGTTTTTCCCAAGTTAGCCATGAGGAAGAAGATGAAAATAAGAGAATTCTCCCATTTTTCTTCTTTTTAATTTACTTATATATACAATGACATTTTTGTAAATTTATAAGCTTTTATAATTAATCTAATTAATCCACTTTACCCTTAATTAATCTCACTTTTAAACACTTTAAATATCATAACAATCCACTCACTTAATCACTATTGGCTAATTTGCTTATTAGATCCTTCAATTAAATAATTCTACCTTTGCACTTTTCTCAATTTAATCCTTTTTACTTTTCTCAGACTGAGGTTTTCACTAGCGAAATATAGGAACTGAATCATCTGGCTATTGTACCTTACATAACACAACTCGTCGAGATCCATCCATCAGAGGTGACAATTGATGAGGCCGTCACCCAACCAGCAAAGGAGGAGCAATCTACCAAGCCACTTGGTTCAAAGGATAAGAAGCGGAAGAGGCGCAGGGACAAGAAAAAAAAGAAACACTATGATGAGGGAGAGAGCCCGAAAAAGAAGAAGAAGAAAACCAAAGCAGCCTCTGCATCGGGAGCTATTGAATAATTTGGTACATCTCTTTTTACTTACTTTTCATGCATTTTTCTTATGCTTGCATTGTCATTATCACTGCATTCCTCTTAGTTTACTACATTGTAGCTTCATTGTCATTCATTTTTTATATCTATTATCAGTGCATTGAGGACAATGCAGACATTAAGTTTAGGGGGGAAGCTAATGTGACTTGGAAATGCAACTACACCTTCTTATTTGACTTTTATTTTATTTCTTTAGTAATGAAAAGTGACAAAATTTTTAACAGAAATGTGCCCATAAAATTTTATTTTGATGCGTAATTCTTGAATTGTTTGAATACTAATGTGGAAATTGGATGAGTATGAATGAATGTTGAGTTTGCTATTTTGGAAAGTAATTGAAATTGTTTTAGTAATGGATGGATAGTATTGGCGTTGAATCTTGAACTAACTGATCAGTACAATGACAATGTATGAATAAAAGACACTCCAAAATGAGTGCATTATGACTTTTAAGGGAGAACACTTCGCTGTAGACAAAGAAAAAAAAACTTATCTAGCTAAAGGCTGTAACTGCAAGAGTGTGTGTCGACGCAATTGCATGCCTCCTAAGGGTTTGTTGCACCCCATCGTTACTGCCCAGGAACAAAGGTAGAGTAATGCAATGAAATCTTTCAGTCACTTACAACAATGAGAAAAAGAAGAAAGAAATAAAAATAAGAATAAATTGCTAAAATGGTTCAAGGAAGGTTAAGATTCAATGCATGATACTAACATTGATGAAATTGCAGTTTCAAGTTGTTCATATCTATATATTGTCAGCGCGTCATTCTATTATATGAATGCAGTTTAAACATTAGAAATTTAGAGAATTCAAGTTGTATGAATAATGATTGCGGTGCATTTCTAATTGCTACTTTGTTAATTTTTGTTTACTTGAGAATAAGTAAAAACTCAAGTTTAGGGGTGTGATGGTATTACAAATGACATAGATTTTCTTCCTAATTTAATGTTTAAATTGTCTCTTTTGTATTTCATTTAGCATGCATTGTTAGCATTTTATACTTAGTTTTCATGTTTTCCCACTCGTTGATAGTTAGTTTAAATTCTTGTAATTTTTTTTATCTATTTTTGTACTAATATCGATACAAGCAGCTGATATATTGCGTCTTAATATTGTTAACACAGGAACTAAGCCTAAAAGCTTAATGCTGGACGAATGCAGCCATAAGATCAACTGGTAATTGCGACCAAGAGATGTCACAGCATTGAAACTGAACCTTGAATGAGTAGATTTAAGTTGAATTCACAACTGGAAGCACCAACGCAGGAATTTCACAGATGTCACTGCAATTATGATCTCAGAATGCACTCAACGATGCAGCAACAATCTGCAGATCTATGAAGAACATACTAGAACTGCATGAGTGCACAGCTGTATTCTAACTAATTTTGACAGCTGCAAAATCCAAATCTAGATCTGAGAGAGAAAGTTGAATCTTGAAACATTTTAGAGGCTATAAATAGACAAACAAAGAAGGAAAGAAATCATCAAGAGCCAAGGGATTTAATTCTGAAAATTCTGTGTGAATTAGAGATTTGAGCTGGAAATGGGGGAGCTGATGAAGCAAGTCTGCAATTGTTTCTGACGAAAGGTGCTTGATGTCGAGCAAGAGGAACAATTAAGGAGTAGGCCTAGTAGTAGTAAACTTCGTTTTACTCTTTAATTCTTCTTAAATAATGATGGATTTTGATGATATTAAATTAATACGAGAGTATCTTTTGATGTTAGATTATTTTGATTCTTACTTTACACTACTTATCCGTTTATTCTTGGATCTAACCGCTCTAAACACGAAAGTGAAATCGCAATACGCCGACATCGAGAGATGCGATGACAGGTTAGATTAACAAGTGGGTCAGGCAAGAGCTGCTCGGGACTGGGATAAAAACTAGTTACTTGTTCTTGGATACACATCGTCACTCGCACTGAGAGGTGAAGTGATTGTATTTGAGTCGGGATTAAATAGGGAGTTGTTGTTGGTAAGAACTCAAAGGGACTTTATTGCAGCGACAATTCATCTATATCTTACCTTGTTGACACATCTAGTGTTGCAACTTAGCAATATTCAGTGAACCATTTCTACCCTTTACACTTGGTCACATTTATATTTCATGCATATTAATATTTAGTATTCAACACTCAACACAATTGGATTTATTTTCAGTACACTAACATTTAATCTCTGAAGTTTAACCTTAATTGCGTTGACATTGATTGACTATTTTAGTGTGCAGATCTGACATATTATACTGACATCAGTACTCACATTACATTTAATTTCAGTATTGATTGCTCCGAGACATTTAGACATCAAGAACCCATTCCTCGTGGGATCAATATCCGATAGATTTGTCTATCAACTATACTTACATCGACGTGTGTACGTTTACACAATCGTTATGTCGTAAAAACACTGATCAGCAAGCTATGAAAGCATCGACAGGGCATGATAGGGGCAAGGCCCAAATGATAGAGGAGTCTGAATTTGGGTTCAACTAATTCTAAACATTTTATTTTTTATGTTTGGGACTTTGTACTCTATTTTTATTTTGGATGATTTTTAATTTTTGTTTTAGTTTTAATTATTTAGGATTTATTAATTTATATATATTTTTAAATTTTCTTTGTAGAAACATCACAATTTTTTATGGCACTACCATTACGAGCTAAAACCGAAAGGAGCAATAGTCCTACCAATTGAGTTGCACGTATCACTTTAATCAAGTAACCTATTTCCTTTTTATTTTTAATTGCACATTAGGGACAATGTGACGATTAAAGTGTGGGTAGGTGACTTAAGGAAAATTTTCAATTTTTTTTTCGTTATATTATTTTATTTTCCTTCGTTTAGTTTTAAATTTTTAATTGCATGTTTTCTATGTACTTGAGCTTGTAAAAATACTAGTGATTGATTAGGAGTATATACCTATGTTGTTTGTTTAAATTGTAAATTTAGTCTGAAATTGTATAATTTAGGTTGTTTATATTTAGACTAATTAGTTCAGTTTATTAAACTGTAAATAGGAAAAAAAAGATTAAATATACTAAGTGATAAAGGTAAATATGAATAAGTAATTATATTTATATAAGTATAAGATGTTTTAATTAAAAAGAAAATACTCGAGAAAATCCATGGTTATTGAAACGTTGCAGTATGACTAGTATAACCCTTACAAAAAGTGTTGGAGAAAAATTTCTATCGTATTGGCACAAATAACAAATATTATAAGGGATTATACGGGAAAATATTATTACATTAAAGTCCAAAGCATGGACAAAACTAAACTAAGAAAAAAATATTCGATTGGACTATACCCTGCAAAAATAAATATTATATTCGTATGTACATTTTGATGAAGATATATATTTAATTTTCTTTAACTCTTTTACTTTATAATTTATTGAACTAACCTGTTTAGGTGTAAATAACTGTGAATTGTTTAAATTTCTAGCTAGAGTTTTATATTTAGGTAAATTTTCTTAGTGTCGATGCTTCGATCTAATCTCGTGTATCATGCTAGCTCAAGTGCATTTTATTTTCTTTGCATGTTTATTTCCTATTTTTATTTTTTATTTTGTTTTGTCTAGTTTGCTTGAGGACAAACAAAGATTTCAGTGTGAGATATTTGACCTATCGTCAAATGTAGTAGTTAATTTCAGTCAATTTCGCACTTAATAAGTTTGTTTTCTATGCCATTTAGTATTTTATACTACGTTTTAGGTGGCTTTAAGATTAAATATTAGCAAAATAAGTGTTTTTTTAACACATTTAATAAGTGTTGTGACCCAATAGGCCGGCACGAACCTTAGGTAGTACTAATATGTTCAATTGAGTGTGTAGGATGGAGACATAAATGCCCAATTGACGTGGAAGCAAGAGACGAGTGATGCACAAGCTTCCCAAGAAGTCAAAGCACGAAATGAATGACACAAGGCGTATTTTGCATGTCGTGTCGCACCATAGACAAGGCGTGGCGCGACACAGGTCAACTTGTTACCCAAAAATATCGAGGCTATTTTTGTTCGTACAATTAACTTTATACGAATACCTAAGACATGCCGAAGACCTAATTTGGGCTGTCAACACTTCTATAAGTAAGACATTAAGAATTTGATGTAACTAAGTCATCCTAAACGCAATCAAAAACCCTAGTAATTTAGGAGTAGGAGTAGGAGTAGGAGTAGATTAATTTTCTTTCGACTTTTCATAAACTATTTGTTTTTCCTCTTGGAATCATTGTTTATCCAAGAGATTATTTGTTTTATTTAAGTATTTCAATTTATTTTCTTTTGGATTTGATTTATTTATTTATTCCAATCAATCGATTTGCTACTCCATTTTCCATTCAATATCAAAACCACGATTATTCAAATATTTTTTCTCCTCTGAATCAATTGTGTTCTTCACATGATTTATTAAATTGGAGTTGAGATTATGAATAACATGAGAGGCTAAATCTCTTAGGGGAGATTAATGAGTGGATGGGGATGTGATTAATAGAAGATATAGGGTTTATCAAGTGGAGTTAGTCGGTACGAATTACGTGTTCTTAAACCACTAGAATTGACAACCCTAGGAAGTTATCATAGGCTACACGAAGTTGGGAGATTAGTCAAACCGAGTAAATTATAATTTATCTTGGTTGAGAAAGTGAGATCAGGAGGTAAGCGAGTTTCAACCTATCGATTAATTAATTAGATGTCGAGAGGTAATAATTGGTTAATCAATAGCTAATCCACCCTAAAACCCTAATTTGAAGTTAGTTACAAACTCTGAAACAAGTTAATCTCCTTAGTTTGTTTATTAATTTTTTTTCGTTTGTCTATTTTTCTTATCAATTTATTCTTCTTATTATTGTAAAAAAGTTTTCATACTTTATTTCATTCTCCCTTGGGTTCGATCTTCGAAATACTTTCAAGTATTTCGTTGTACTAACTATATTACATTTTGACCCGTGCACTCGCGAAAATCATCGTTTTCAATCTTATATATATATTTTATGTTATATTCTACTATAAATGATAACTCGTTTATAAGCAGTCAAGTACCACTACATACAAGGAAAGCTTCAAGGAAAGAAAGAGAGAAATAAAAAAAGAGAATTAATGCTGTCAAAGACTTGAAGGCCAATGTTTTAACATAATTTGTATTAAAGGAAAGGTTAGATATCGGACCAAATTCTAATCCACATTCAATTTGTATTTTATTATAGTTTTATTAGTTGGAGATTACTTGGTGATCAAGTATCTGCCCTGTAAATATAGTACGTGTATTTGTGGTGAGTAATAATATTGTAAGTTGGATTTTATTATAAGATAATTACATAATTTTGATTTTATTATAATTTTCTTTTAAATATCATCAATTTCACGTAGTTAATGAGCATGGACATGAAGAAAATTAACATCCGAATTCCATATGATGATCTGATGATCAAAGATACTCATCGTTTCAAATATGACTTAAGTTTAAATCACGCTAATTACGTTTGTTATTGAAGCTCTACCTTATTATTATAATTTATCAAAAAAAAATTAATTTCCATCCACAAAAGCCTTAAAACAGGATCTCACTCCGACTATCATACACCGTCATTAGTTAAACAAAGTAAAAAAAATCACAAAACCTATAAATTTACCCCCCCCCCACCAAACTTTCACTCTTTAATCAATAACATCCATATTTGTTTTATTTCGTAACCAAATTCATAATTTTCTTCTCTTTTTTCCAAGAAAAAATGGCAAAGATTACTTTACCTCTTTTATTATCATTGACCCTCGTTCTATCAATCCAGTCGGCTGTAGGAGATGACCAGGAACTTGCCCCTGAACAGAATACTTCAGAGTATGCAGATGCCACTGGTGAAAGCCTATCAACTAAGGATGCTGCCTTATCATTGTCTAACTGGAGGTATGAAGGATGCAACCTCATTATTTTATTATTTGTCAATCGAGTAGTGTTGTTACAAAAAAAAAAAAAAAAAAAAACCTTTTCCATCTTCATTAAAATAATATACAATATCATTTATGATTGGTTTTTGCTACTACTTTCAGGGGTTATGGTTTTTTATCTCCTCAAGAATCAATGCCACCAGAAAACTCACCAGCACCGGGATATCCAAGGCCTTTTGGACCTGGATCACCTCTTCTCATTGATAGAGGTGGGTTATTTCCTACAGATCCACCAATGGCAAATCCAAGGCCTTTAGGACCTAGAACATCTGCTCTCACTAACCAAGGTGGGTCACCAGAAATGGCCATTGACGAAGGTGGGTTAGTTGCACAAAATACTTTTAGCCCTACTAATTTGCCTCAAGTTAATTTTATAAAAATACTTTAATTCTTTATGATAATAAAAAAAATAAAATTATGTTTTATATTTTTTAATAAGTAATTAAAAAATATATTCATTCACCTTATTTCATAATATTATTTTTTTCTTTTCTCTAACTTTTTACATAAATTAATAATTCTTGAACAAAATTAAACATTTTCTTTAAATATAAATATTATATTTATGTTGATTAATTAGTGATATATATTATTTTCATTTTCATTTTCTATCTTTATAATGAATTTAATGTAAATAAGTTTTATATTATTATAAAGTGCCACTTTTATGTTCATATAAAAAAATAAAATGCAAAAATATAAGAAATATAAGAATTAAAATAAATATATATTGTTTATTTTATAATCAAATATAATTCATTTTATTTGTGTTTAGAAAATGAAATAAAGAATGAAAGGAAGAAAGCCTATTATTAAAAGATAAAATATAACAAATAAGTAATTAAAAAGATATTTTGACTAGTTTGACTTTTTCTGCAATTCTTAGATCTCGTGTTTGGTTTCCTATCGTTTGGATAAATAGAATCAACCTCATATTGAGGGGCAATCCCCTATTAGGGACTCGAATTGTAACACTTCACTCTCAATTCGATTTTCGAATTTGAATGTGTGACATCATATTACTTTGTTAAACCAACAACATAATTTCAATATGTTTAATTCACATCTATCAATAACATAACCAATAAATCATTTAATAAAATCATACACACACATTTATAGTATATAATGATCTACTTTATCTAATTACAGGATCATGATAAGTTAATCTCAAATACAAACTTAAATGCCAAATGCCAAATTTCAAGTTTCTATCTTACTACAATGATCTCCATGTAGATAGGTCATAAATTATTTTAGCATGTTTAACGTTGAAGTTAACATGTCTCAAGACATTACATGTTGTGTCTCAAGGTTGACACTAGATCTCAAGACCAACCTCTCATGTTTTCCTATTTTGGCTTCGATGTTTAGATGTCTTGAGAAAAGGATTTCATATCTCGAGACCTGCAGGGCAAAACCTATTTAGCTTCGAAGTTCTTCTATCTCGAGACAAAGGTCACTTGTCTTGACTTGGTGCCTTGAACTATCATATTATCGCCCTCCTAGCATTGAATCTGAAATTTCTTTTGTTGACAATCCAAAATTACACTATGCTTCGCAAGTTAACCCATTCTTAGAATCACATCAAATTTGTTAAATGGCATAATCAAAAGATTAGCCAAAAAGGTCCTACCATTTAGTTCAAGTGGGCAACAACGACACACCTGATTCAAAATTACAGATTACCTTTATGGACTCAACACAACTATTTCAATTTCAAACTTCTTTATCGTGAAACTACCCAAATCCACTAAATTGGTGTTAATATAGGAGTGTGTATGATGCGAGTCTCAAGGCCTAATTTTAAACCCATGGCTGTGATAGGTTCACACTACCTCAAGGTCCAACAACAATATCAAAGGCCAAACAAATCAAACAAAGATTTTATCAAAGACAAGATTCGAGGACGAATCTTTTTGAGGAAATAGAGAATGATATGAGCATAGATGGGGTGAAATTTATTAAGTTTCATTCACCGAAGCTGTCAATTTTCAAGTTTGGGAAATCAGCAGACTTGCGATGACTTTTTGGATGGAATCCAAGTATTTTTGGATTTATATGTCCTCATGGTGTTCGAAGATCTATCTTTTAGCTTCGAAACTCGCTTTGAATCACTTGATTTCGAGTTTGAGAGCTCAAGTTATGACCGTTTTAATAAAGACTGCGTAGGCAAAATTTTTGGACATGACTATGACAGGAATTACGAATTTCGGGCTTTTGACTCGAGTTTAAATCATATTGGGTTCGGATTTTGGGCTTAATTTTTATTATATGTGAGCTCAATATTGTATTTATCAGCTCTTATTATTTTATTATTTTATTATTCCAAAATTTTAATAATTATTAAGTAGTTTAAGTTATTTAGGAGTTTTATGTCAATAAGAAAATTTAATTTAAACTACTACTTGTTTAGATTAATTAGAGTTCTAGTATACTTAAGAGTTTTATTTAGATTTATTTAGTTAGTCTATATAAAGGCTTCTTTATTATTAATTAGCTAGAAATTTATTTTCATGAATAAAGTTTTTAACTCTAGGAGTTTGTTTCTTGTGCAAGTTTTTTTTTCTTGTGATTTGTAGAAGTAGTTTTCTTCTATATTTTTTTTAAGGAATCGAGAATTCATTCTTCACCCTTCAATTTTTCAGGAATTATTTCTTGAAGGGTTGATTAGAACTATTAGTTGTGTTTGTTGGGATTTAAATATCAAAAGGTTCAATTGGACACTTATCCTTCTATCCATCATATTTATCGGTTTATTCGTTCCATCTTTCACTTTTAACTTTCGTCTATTTATTTATTTATTTATTTATCATTTTAAATATTTATTATTAGTTCTTCAATTTCTTCTTTTAGTGATTTCATTTTCTTTAATTTCTAAATTTATTTATTTCTTCTTTTAGATCAGATCCAAATATTTTCACCTTCAAGTTGAACAACTTGAATTTGATCCTTCTTCCAGTTCCTCCATCCAATCTCGTATCAGCGTAGACCCTAGATCTATCAATGTATGCACTAGAATATTAAATGTGGGGAATATACTTAAAACCACATTTGTAGTGTCAACCTCCTCATGAGTAAATACAGCGTATGCTCAGGAGGAGCTTTAGCTTTCAATTGGGTAGTAACGGAATCATTACCCTTTCTCTTACCACCACCTGAAGTGGCACCACCTCGTGTAGGACCACTAACCTTAAGAAGTAGGAGCGGATTTTTGGTATAGTGGTCCGTAGAACCATATCGATAACATGCTTTAGACCTCCAACACTCCCTATTGTGACGCCTTCCACAATTCTCACACTTAATAACACTTGCAAGTCGGGCCAAACCACTCGCACTAGCCATGTAAACCACTTTTTTTATCAGATAAAAAAAACTTTTTGGTGTTGGCCAATGCTTGGTAGACACTAATTTTTTTATCAGATAAAAAAAATTTTGTGTTGGCCAATGCTTGACCGACACCACATTTTTTATCAGATAAAAAAATAATTTTTTTTGTATTGGCCATGCATTGACCGACATCACTTTTTTTATCAGATAAAAAAAATTTGGTGTTAGCCATGCATTGGCTGACACCAACTTTCCCTCCTATCTCTATATATAGGGTTTAGGTTTTGATTTTGAAATTGTAAGTAAGAAATATTTTTCTTAAAATAACAACAAAATTAGAGTGTTTTTTTATTTATCATTAGATGAGTGTCTTGTTTGCAGAGAGTTGTAAAGTGTACAATTGAATTTCGGGGTTAAACTATATACTGTCATGTATTAACGGAGTTGAATTATATACTGTCATGTGAAGTGACAAATATATGTCTTCAATGGTTAGACAACCTTCTGCGCCTTTGAAGACTATCCTAAATGTCCAAAGAAGATGGACATTATCTACGTTGGAAGAATTGTTATCTTGCAATTCAACAGTACAATTGTTGAGTTATTGATTCAACGTAGATGATTTATTTGCCACCATATGTAATCAGGTGGTATAACCATAAAGGTTATGCTATCAAAGGTCGGTAACTGAACTTTTGCCATCAAACGACCGACCGAGATGACTTGACCAGGTATTCAAGGAAGACGGTTCCATCTTGCTTGAGGGTTTGAAGAATTTCTTGAAATTGACTAGGTATTCAAGAATGTAGATATTATCTAACCGAAGACGAGTTCGGCAGGTTTAAGGTTTTGTAGGTTATTTTGTATTATTGTTGTTCAAAATTTAAATTTTTGTGTATTAATATTAGCATTTATTTATAGTTTATTGTATCTGTAAATTTAATTTGTTGCATTGTAATATTCAACAATGTTTGTATTTTATTGTATTAATATATTTTCGATTTATCGAAAAATTATTAAATATTCTGTTGTGAAAATGTTAAGAAATATTTATTATTGACAAATTAAATATACATTGAAAAATAATAATTAAAATTAATGTTAATAAATAAATGGAAAAAATCAAAAGAACATGAGTTTACTTAATGAAAAAAAATTAGTTTTTGGGTGTCTGCCAAGCCATGACCAACACCCCCTTTTTCAGATACGAAAAATATTTTTTCGAGTGATTACCATCCCATAGTCGAGACCTATTTTTGCAGGTCCCAAATATATTTTTTGGTGATTACCATCCAATGGTTGAGACCCACTTTTAACCCGAGTACTAGATATATATATAACTATCAGTACTAAATATTTGAGTTTTTTGTTTTCATTATCAGTACAAAATATTTGTGTTTTGTTTGTTGAGAGAAAATCACAACTTTTTTCAAGATGAGTTCCAACATTTTCTTTGTTTATATTCATTTCGACGGAGAAATTATCAATACAGACGATGAAGGTTGTGTATTTCAAAACCGAGAAAAAATCGGAATGAGACTGAACAAGCATGTTTCGCTGGAGGAATTGAAACGGAAGATCAGTACAAAGATAGCTACTCGTTGCGAGAAGCAAATGTTGAGACTGTTTTACAAATTTTCGGTTTCAGCAGATCCGATCAAGTTCTCGGAAATGGAGCTTGTTGATGTTGATGATGATGATCTAGGGACAATGATTGAAATTTATTGCCCCTCTGAGATCGAAAACCCTTGCCCGATTGAGTTATTCGAGAAGATATCACAACCCGAACTAATTCAAGTTTTAAATCCAGTAAGTCAGCGTTCTGGAATAAATATTGATCTTAATGTATGCTGGGAAGATCAATCGAATTTTGAAGGGTCAACTCCAAAAAATTCAAACACAGGTGGATGTTCGTATAACATCCAAAACACGTGTCCTCGTCTACAATTTCATTCGAAGGTGTTGGCCCCAATAGAAAATGATGACGAAAATAAAGCTTTGGAAGACCCTGATTTGGATGACATCCTCGAAGACTTAGATGATGAGGGGTCAGTGGAGGGTGATGATGTTAACACCCATTCGGCAGGAAATACGACTCCGAGTATAGTTATCAGGAATAATCCCAGGCCCTCCATGAGCGATGTTGACTTAGATACATCTCGAGCTCGTGAGTTTTCGGAATATAAAAACATAGTTTCGGCTCACCTACTCGACGAACAAACCAATGAAGTAGAGTTGTTCGTAGGACAACAATTCGAGATTATAAAGTAACGAAGTCATCACAATCTTTGTACATAAGAGAATGTTGGAAAGCCGAGAGTGGGTGTAAGTGGCGTATTCGAGACGTGTTAATGCAGCGGACTCAACTGTGGACAATAAGGAAAATGGAAGGTCCGCACACATGCACCATGGCTCATATGACACATGACCATCGAATTTAGATGCAAAGACAATATGTAATTGCATCATGCCTATGGTGAAAGCGTCCCCGCTGAATAAGGTATCGGTTTATGTTGCGATCATGCAAGCTCGCTTCAATTATAAGGTTTTGTACCGGAAGGCATGGTGGGTGAAGCAAATGGAGATGCGGGAGTTGTATGATGACTAAGATGCGTCATACAACGAGCTTCAAGGGTGGATAGCCGCGATGTGAGAGTATGTACTGGGGACAGTCAATGATTTGGACGTTTTCACCGATTATTTTGGACGTTTGATCCGTGTGTTAGGGCCTTCCCTCACTACAAATTGATGGTGCAAGTTGATAGAACTTGGGTGTATGGTAAATATAAGCAAATACTACTGATTGCTGTTGCACAAGATGGCAATCGAAATATACTTTCGATCGCTTTCATCATAGTTGAGAAAGAGTGCTTCGAGTCGTGAGAATTTTTCTTAAAAAATCTAAGGCACGTTGTAAGGCAAGACAAAGTTTGTCTTATATTGGACAAATCAAACGGGCTACTTGCTGCAATAAAGCGATTGGAGGTTCCTTGGAGGTCCGTTTATTGCATCCGGCATATATCGGCAAACTTTCATAATGATTATGAAAATAAAGGATGGAAAGCAGAACTAGTGGATATGGGTAATAATTATTGTTTGTATTTTTTTATATTCGATTTATTTTTAAATTTTATCAGCGTGTGAATTTTTAAAATACTTATTTGAAATTGCATATGCAGCTTATGAATTTGAACCGCGGAGATTCAGGCAAAAGTTTGCAAAGCTTGAAGCTAAGATGAAACATTTACCAAATGGTAAAGATCTTCGTGGGTGGTTGGATGGCGTCCAGACGAATCAATGGACACAAAGTTACGATGAGGGGTATTGGTATGGCTAGATGATGGCCAACCTGGTTAAGTTGGTTAACTCCGTCTTAGGTGAACATGACATCTACCAATTGCTGCTGTTTTCGCAGCAACCTTCTATAGGTTGGCCACATCCATGCCTACGATGGGGCAGCGACAAGTGGCGCAGATGGAGGTCGAACACGTGAACGTTAAGGACATTCGAAGGGCTATGACGGTAAATAGTTAGAGAGCTTGAATGATGAACGCAGAAATCTATTTGCGGGAGTTGGAGATTTTTCGGGTTTTAGAGTACACCGATCGTCGCTCGGGTGTTCCGTCAAGGTCATACGCAGTTGATCTAGCAAACAAACGATGAGAGTACTTTAGATTTCAAACTCTCTAATATTCGTGTGCGCATGTTCATGCAACGTGTCCGTCTGCAAATTTAAATGTTGAACAATTCATAGATGAGGTGTACACGCTGCAACGCACATTGCGTATTTGGGAGAATGAATTTTCCATAATGTCCAATGTATCGTACTGGGAAGTTCCACTGCTTGCTTTCGAGATGCTACCAGACCATATTCTCCGTAGAAAGCCTAGAGGTTGTCCACATTCGACGAGGATTCGCTCTGATATGGACATCAGGAAGACGGAGGAATCGAAATTGTATAGTATTTACTGAAGACTTGGCCATAACCGATCCACTTGCCCACATCGTGTCTATATTTTCGATCAATCCTCTCGTAATGTCAGACTGTTCGACGAAAAATGAGCGCATGTCCACGAGTATACATGAACAATATTTATGTAAAAATTAATTTGAAAATTAAATTAAGTTGAAATTAATTTCAAAATTAAAATACATGTTTAAATTTAAATTTAACTTCATAATTATACAAGTTTGAATTTAAAATTATAGTTTAAATTTGAAATTAAAATTAAAATTACATTTTAAATTAAAATTAAATGAAGTTGGAATTGTAACTTCAATTTTGCATAAAAATCACTTTTAAAGTTCAATAAAATCCCTTACAATAATTCTAACTCTAACCAACATTATTTCAATTTATATCAAATAAAGTGTTGATTTGATAATATATTATTTACTAAATTCAAATATTAAAATTATTTAAATAAAAAATTATTATAATATTTCAATTTATATCAAATAATATATTGATTTGATAATACATTTTTTACCAAATTCAAATATCAAAATTATTTAAATTAAAAATTATTATAATATTTTAATTTATATCAAATAATATGTTGATTTAACAATACAGTATTTACCAAATTCAAATATTAAAATTATTTAAATTAAAAATTATTATAATATTTCAATTTATATCAAATAATGTGTTGATTTGACAATACATTATTTACCAAATTCAAATATTAATATTATTTAGATTAAAAATTATTATAATATTTTAATTAATATAAAATAATATGTTGATTTGACAATATATTATTTAACAAATTCAAATATTAAAATTATTTAAATTAAAATTTATTATAATATTTCAATTTATATCAAATAATGTGTTGATTTGACAATACATTATTTACCAAATTCAAATTTTAAAATTATTTAAATTAAAAATTATTATAATATTTCAATTTATATCAAATAATGTGTTGATTTGATAATAGATTATTTACCAAATTACCCTTAATTGACATTAAAATTACAAAAATGTCATTAATGGTCCCCTACTATAAGTAGCATTGGGCCACCCAAATTCTAGCTCACCACCACCTTCTAACTACCAATATCATTGTATTTCACCGTATTCCGACCTTCGATCACCGTTGACCACCGTTTTACGTCGTATTCTATCATTTTCCAACCTCCAATCACTGTTGATCGACAAATTCATACCTCTGATCGTCGTTGATCATCATTGACCACCGTTGACCGCCATTGACTGTCGTTGATCGACTATTATCCTTCACTTACAGATCCCAACGTTATTCTTATTGGTCATGACAACCACCGAGTGTGCCTTATTCGACAACATTAGGACTTTTATCGGATGGTTAGATCCCGAGTACATCATCCGGGCTATAAACTCCATCCATTGACTCAGCAATATCTAGAAGACGAAGGGTTCGCGTATGCTGCCCGCTTTAAAAAATGTATATCTGGGCCAATTTAGTAACGACCTTAGTCGAAAGATGACGTCCAGAGACCCACGCGTTCCACCTCCTGTGTGGGGAGGTAACTATTACGTTAGAAGCTAGCTCGGGTTGCCCGTTGAAGGTGCTACAGTAACGGGTCCGAGTTCACTAGACGATCATTGTGGCAATTGCTACCGGTTACTTGGCAAGGTGCCCCCAGACACTGATAACGAAAAATTATCATTCTTAAAATTTACATGGCTAAAACAAAACTTTCAACGTCTCCCTAAAAATCCAACACAGCTGGACATGATCTACCATGCTCGTGCGTTTATTCCACAATTCTAAGTGGTATCCTCATTCCGGACACTAGCAATAACAGAATAAGCACAAAGTACCCCCCATTGCTGGATGATATGAAAGCAGCCGAGAAATTAAGTTGGGGCTCTGTAATGTTGGTCACATTGTACCAGGAGCTTTGTCGAGTGACAAATGCGGATGCCATGAGCGATTGCACGTATCTGCTCCAATCATGGTTATTATACTGACTGCCTTCTATAACGAACGTCGAACACATGCCATATCAGATGCCATTGATTAATATGTGACTCAATAAATAAATTTTATATTTTTTAAAATTTTTTTAAATATTATTTTTATTCTAACTATTTTTCAATTTTTCAGATGATCTTCATATCCGGGATTTGGGCGACCCGAAAAATTGCCCCATTTTCGTATGTGGATAGACACACATGGAGCAGATGAGGTAAGATATATTTTCAAATTTTTTAAAATATTTTTTTCTATTTTCGAAATGTTTTTTATATTTTTGAATTTTTTTAAAATAATATTTTCGAAATACTTTTTTACATATATTTTTTAGTTTTTCGAATTTTTTAAAATTATTTTTATATCTTCGAAATGAAATTTTTTACATATATTTTTTATATTTTCGAAATATTAAAAAATACATTTTCGAAATATTTTTTTACAAATTAAAAATCTTATATATTTTATATTTTCAAAATATTTTTTAGCTTTTCGATTTTTTTAAAATTATTTTTATATCTTCAAAATGAAAATTTTTACATATATTTTTATATTTTCGAAATATTAAAAAATACATTTTTGAAATATTTTTTTACAAATTAAAAATCTTATATTTTTTACATTTTCAAAATATTTTTTTACAAATAAATATTTTTAATATTAACTAAACTCGTGTTGTTTATACTATGTAGTTTGTGTGGAGGCCATATATCCGGGACGGCATTGCACCTTTCATTCCACCATTTGTTTACCAACACGAATGCCATTTGTTCTCGTGTAATGTGTCGATATTCAATTTTCATATGGTGGAATGGCATGCTGGAGATCGGGTCTTGTGACAGTTCGGTGCTATACAACATATCTCGAACCCTCCCTTTTGACTCGGTGATGTCCACCAACTCGACAAAAAGGGAACGGGTAGAAATAGAATAAATTGGGCCCATTATCTTGAGCCATTTATCATGCTTTGGAATGACCGGAGGAATAGGTGCTTAACCTTGTATTCGTGTAACAGTGATTTTTCTAGTACCCCACAATACAAGCAATGGTATATGGCATACAGGATGTCGTTGGTTTATCTAAGGCAATATATGTCGGTCTCGAAGAGACTTATTCTGAAAGGTAACCGATGGTATCTAGTGAATAACCCACGTCGACGCCTTGATCGAATCCCTGATTCAAATTTCAAGCTCGAGAATGAGCACGAGGACGAGCTTGAGGATGAGCCCAAGTACGAGGCCGTGGACCAGCTCGATCACCAACCCGAGCCCCAATATCAAGCATCCGGCTAGTCGTCTTTTTTGTCGCAAGACCAATATCATCGTTCCATGGAGGAGATTTTTGGCGTCGACCTCGACCCTCAACGTTCATATTACTTCGGTTCATCCTCATATCAACCGGAGATTCATCGGGAAGAATGTACACCGACAATGGAAGATATTTTTGGCTCGACACCTCTGATCACTCAACATACTCCCGATGACGATGACGATACGTACGATTTTACCACCTTTTTACGTACGTCGATCGGGACACCGAACGTTTAGACCACCGAGGTCGAACCGACGAACACCTATGTAACGCCTCCTCAACAAGGTGCACTACGGCCTTGGCCTTGCCAAGCCCCGAGAAACCCGATTCGTTACACACTAGCACTGGGGACGTCGTCAGGATCTACTTAATTTTGATTTTTTTTAAAATTTAATTTGTAATTTCGTTTATATTTTAAATTTAAAATTTTAATTTCGTTTATATTTTAAATTTCATTTCTAATTATTATTTTTTCAAAATTTATATCATATTTTTTAATAATATTTATTTCCCCATATTTTCACAACAACATATTTAATACTTTTGTATATAATTCGAAATTATTTTAATACAAGAAAATACAAACATAGTTGAATATTACTAAGCAACAATTTAATTTTACAGATATAATAAATTACAAATATTTGTTAATATTAATACATGAAATTTAAAAATTCAAACAACAATAATACAAAAAAAAAATTATAGATATAACAAAATACAAACATAGATAATGTCCATCTGCTTGAATACCTGCAAATGTTAGTACCAAGAAACTTGATCGGGTTGCCATTAAACATTACTTTTTTCAGTTTGTAAGACACAATGCAGTCGGTCTCGGCTACCTGTTAAATGGCGGAGAAAGTTATCCGACCTTTGACAGCATAACCTTTAAGGGCTTACCACACCGCCCGTATACGGCGACAATATATCTACGTTGGATTAGCTATTCAATAGTATTTCTCATGGTAACAAATTCTTCCAACGTAGATAATGTCCATCTGCGTAATACATCTCGAATAGTCTTCAATGGCGTAGAAAATTGTCTTACCACTGAAGACATATCTTTGTCGCTTCACATGACAATATATAATTCAACTCCAGCAATATATGACAGTATATAGTTCAATCCCGAAATTTGATTGTACACTTCACAACTCTCCCCCAAAACAAAACACTCATCTAATAATAAATAAATAAAAACACTCTCATTTTGTTGTTATTTTAAGAAAAATATATTTTGCTTACAATTTCAAAAACAAAACCTAAACCCTATATATAGAGAAAGGAGAAAAAGTTGATGTCGATCAATGCATGGTAAACACCAAAAAAATTTATTTTTTTATCTGATAAAAAAGGTAGTGTCGACCAAGCATTTGTCAACACCAAAAAAAAAAATTTATCTAATAAAAAAGTTGTTGTTGGTCAAGCATTGGCCAATACAAAAAAAAAATTCTGATAAAAAAGATAGTGTCGGTCAAGTATTGGTCAACACCAAAATTTTTTTTATTTGATAAAAAAATGCTGATGTTGGCCAATGCATAACCAACACCAAAAAAATTATTTTTTATCTGATAAAAAAGGTGGTGTCAACCAAGTATTGGCCAACACCAATTTTTTTATCTGATAAAAAAGATGGTGTCGGCCAAGCATTGACCAACACCAAAATTTTTTTTTATCTAAATAAAAAAGTGGTGTCGACCAATCCATGGCCAATACTAAAAAAAATCAGTTTTTATCTGATTAAAAAGGTGGTGTCGACCAAGCATTGGCCAACACCAAATTTTTTTTTATCGGATAAAAAATGCTGATGTTGGCCAATGTATGACCAATACCAAGAAACTTTTTTTATCTGATAAAAAAAGTGGTGTCGGCCAAGCATTGGCCAACACTATTAATTTTTTTTTCAAAATCTCGTATTTTCGTATATTAGTATAATATCGAATTAAAAAACATAAAAAATATAATTTTTTTATGTCTGACACCAATCATTGAAGTGAAATCTGAGGAGGTGTCGACCATTGGATAGTCATTTAGAATCTTTATTCTTCAATTTAGGTCAATATATTTTTGAATTAGTCATTTTTATAAAAAATTAAATTTTTTGGATCACTTGAATACAAAAACCCTAACTAATGGCTATCTTGGCCGACATCTCTCTGATCTGAAATCAGTGGGAACAAACCTCCCAGGCCAATGGAAATACCTAACTCGCTTAGGTGCAAGCGCTGAACTAGCTCCTCCGACCTTTTTACTAGAAACACGAGTCTTTACAGGTTTCTTATCCAAACCCAAGGCTTGCTCAAGCATTCTAGCTCGATCGATAGAATCAGCAAACAACTGTACTCGTAGTGGAACCAACAATACTCTGATCTTATCACGCAGGCCATTAAGAAATTTTGTACAACTTTCTTTCTCCGTAGACACCATTTCCAGGGCATATCAACTTAACCATAGAAACTCCCACTCGTAATCCAATACAGATAAACCTATCAGCTTCAGAGTATGTAGATGCCACTAGTGAAAGCCTATTGTTTTGTTATATTTCAATCGAGTTTGAAGTGTAGTTACAACAAAAAGTTTATATTATTCAGGATTGGTTTTTTCTACTATTTTCAAGGGTTATGGTATTTTATCTCCTCAAGAATCAATGCCACTAGAAAACTCACTAGCACCGTGACAGTCAAGGGCTTTTGGACCTGAAACATCTGTTCTCATTGGTAAATGTGGATTATTTCCTATATATCCACCAACAGCAAATCCAAGGCCTTTTTGGACCTAGAACATCTGCTCTGACTATCAACTTTCTGACCTTACTTATGGATTATAAAAACTTCAATGATAGTATATTAAATATTTTTTTTATACTTTTAATCTATAAACTTTCTGTAAGAGAATGCTTTGAGTTTCAAATTTTGATACATGGCTGGGCCATAGCTTGGAGTTTTTATTTTTTTATTTTTTTATTTTTTTATTTACATTTTTTTAAAGTGTTACAAGTACTTCATATTATAAATACATGTTTAACTAATAATAATTATCAAATTATTATAGCACAAACGAATTAATAATTGGAATAATATTCAACGAATTGAACTAAATCCTATATATAAATTAACTACATATGGTGAGACTCGAAGATTCACATATATAATTATATGTGATAAATTTTGAAACTAAATATTCAAATTTTAAAATTTTTATTTTTACCAACTATGCCAAAACTTTATTGCTTTTTTTAATAACTTTTATGTTGGTTTCTTTTTCCTTTTTGAAATTCATATCAAAATAACTTTTTGAGTAATACATTACATAAGGTTAACTCTAAAATAACTATGTAAATAAAATCTTTTTAGTTCTTTTTCTTTTCTTAAGCTTTTTGGAGTTGAATTTCATTAGTATAATTTTTGCAACATTTAATGGTTTCGATTTTTGTAGATTTATTATTGATTTTGCAAACAAAAGTTCTGTCACATGTTAGTAACATTTTCTTTATTTTATTAATGTAGCGATGAATATTAAATCATAGTTGTTATATGATAGTAGTAACTAATTTGGACGTAGTCGCCAAGAGATCATGTTCTCTCTAAAATGATAAATTTTATATTTAAATTTTTTATAATTTATAAAATTTTAAATTAATAATAATAAATTTACACTTTAACTCTAAAAAATAATTGATTTAACCTTTTATAAGTTATAAAGATATAAATTATTGAAATAATGAAGTTAAATTTTTATCATCGTAAAAATATATAATTTAGTTTTGACCCTAAAAAATACCATTGGAGGTTACCCAAAGTGAAGCAGGTAGCATGTGTGCTAATCTAATATATATATTACTATGCTATTATTATAAATAATTAATAAATTTCCCCATTACTTAACGTTGGTGAGAGTAGGGGTGAGAAAAATTCGATTCGATTTGAAAAAATATAAAAATAATTCAAATTTTGAATTAAATACTTCAAGTTATTTGAGTTAATCAAGTTATTCGGATCAACTCGAATAAAAAATTAAGTTTTTCGGTTTAACTAGAATGTGAATTACACAATTCGAGTTATCCGAAAATCCGAATAAAAAAGGGCAAAACCACGTCGTTTTGATAAGTGTTTACCTTCTTTAAAGTTAAAAGACAAAACTATGTCGTTTTGATAAATGTTTACTTATTAAGTTAAAAGACAAAATCATTATATTATTTATGTAGTTAAATAATCTTGTACTTTATCTACTAATTAATAATCGGTCCATGTAAATGCAACATTGAGTATGAATAATAGGATTTGTTAACTTGACTCGATTCGATTTGATTCGAGAAAATTTTCAAATTGAGTTCGATTGCTAAAATAAGATTCGTCAACTCGACTAACTCAAAATTTTTTGACTCAATTTATCTCGACTCGATCGAATATTCAACTTAGGTGAGAGTCAAATGTTTAGTTGTTTACACTAAATTTACTATGCTATTATTACAAAGTCAAACATTTTGTGACAGTCAAACATCTACACTCAATTTACGTTATGCATTTATGATTTTTTTTCCATATTTGAGTAATTAAATAATCTTTTACTGTATTTTTTAATATCATAAAAAAAAGGGTAAACTATAAAAATAATCATTTTTGTTTGTCTCAGGTTATATTTTAGTCACTTATATTAGTATTTTGTTACGAAGTGATTACTGTGTCATTAAGTTCCATTATCTCCCTAATGGTAATCCTACGCGGTAGTCCAACTAGATTTTAAGTGCCAACTTGAATTTTCAAATGGGATGAGAATAAATTTTTAATTAAATAAATTTAATTAATTAAAAATTTTAAACCCTAAAACTCATTTCCACACACCTCTCTTCTTCATCTTCATCTTCTTTCCTTTTAATTATAATATCTTTAGTTACAAATCTGTCTTAAAGCTTGAATCTTTAAAATCCATTAACCCAAAGATTCAATATTTTTTATTTCAATATCTTCTTCCCGTTAAATTTCTTTGAGTTAATGGGTTTCAAATATTCAAGCTTTAAGATAGATTTGTAACTAAAAATCTTGGAATCGAAAGGAAAGAAGATGAAGATGAAGAAGAGAGGTGTGTGGAAATGGATTTAGGGTTTAAAAATTTTAATTAATTAAATTTATTTTATTAAAGATTTATTCTCATTCCATTTGAAAATCCAAGTTGGCCCTTAAAATATAGTTGGACTGCCACGTAGGATTACCGTTAGGGAGATAACGGAACTTAACGGCATAGTGATCACTTCATAATAAAATACTAACATAAGTGACTAAAACGAAACATTTCAAACATAAGTGACTAAAATGTAACCTGAGGCAAACAAAAGTGACTATTTTTGTAGTTTACCCTAAAAGAAATCAATATCACATACCTTTGATAAAATGTTATTAAAATAAACTTTAACAGTTATTGAATCCCATGTGATGGCCTGATGATTAAGGATATTTACTGTCACAAATGTGATTTAGATTCGAGTTGCGTTGATTGTTCGAGCTTTACTCTATTATTGTAATTAACCAAAAAATTCTAACAGTTATTAAAATAACCGCACTTGAATAATTTTCTCTAATTAAGTAGAATAATTAGTATACATTAATTTTTTTAAAAAATTTATGAAAATTATTGTAAACATGTTCAAAGAATGAATCAAAAAAAAAAAACACTACTTAAGTCTCTACGCATGTAATAATTATGAAACCTTTGATAAAATGTTAAGCAATTAAAAGTTTTAATAACTCATAAAAAATTAATATTTTTTTTTTTTGATGAATTACAAGGGAGGACAAAGCCTTAACAACAACATGACTAGTGCAATTTCAACCTAAGTTACACTTGAGGCAATAAACACCCTTAACCATCAGGCTAACACATGGGGTTCAATTAATACCTTTTTTTTAACACTAATAAGAATAACTATTGTCAAATATTTAATCACATTGTACTATATTATCGTAATTATTTAATCATTTATAAGAATCGGGTCAATTCAAGTGAATTAAATAAACTTCATTTAATTAATTGACCTCTATGAGTTATTATGTGTGTATTTATCATGGGTTTTGATCCAAGGCTTGTGACATTTTCCCCCAACCATTTTCACGACGCCCTAGTTTGACAAATCGAGCGGACTTAGGCAATAACTTTTCTTCAAATTCGCCTAAGTCACCCTTACTCTTGAAAAGTAAAAATTCATAAGGAAATTCTCTAAGACACCGAAACTTAACAAAAGCAAACTCTCAAGCGAAGAAGCAATGAACAAACAGAAATGTCACAAGAAAGCAATGCACACAAAGTGTTTGAGTAAATGCCTCTAAAGTATTTGATTACTTTTCAAAGGATGATTACAAATGAGGAGGAAGGCCTCTATCTATAGTTGACCTCTCCCAAATCCAACAGTATAGTTTAAATTACATTGACAGTTGATATTAAAGCCTATGTACACGATGAGACTCCTAAGGAATTTAAACACTAAACAATTTTGTCCCTTAGGATTACAAATATTTACCATGATAACTCTTGTTTACTAGAATGTTTCATTAAACCACCAAGACTTCAAGTAGATAGACTTCTCTATATGTTCCATGAATTGGACCAGTTCAAGTCGGTCAAATTAGTTTAATTTAATAAATTGGCCTCCATTAATTGTTCTGTGTGCATCCATCAATAGTTTTGATATGTGGAACGTGATAATAACACGAGATAAAAAAACTAGTTATTTATAAAAAAAACATAAAAGATTAATAAAAAATGAAATGAAAAAAAAAACAAAATGGAGATGTGTCATGGAACTATTGGCTAGACATGTTCATAGGTCGGGCTACTTGTTTATGCCCGAAGGTCGCCTCAAAATTGTGAGGGTTTGGGTAAAAATATTAGGCCCGTTTAAAATATGGGTCGAGTTTGAGCTTGAACATTCAAGACCCAAGTCTAGCCCGTTTTTAACTTTATAATACTTTATATTATATTATTTTTATATATTATGTAACTTAGAACACATTAAAAAAATAAACATATACTAAATATATAATACTATTCTAATGTAAACATTAAAATAATGTTAATATAACTATATAAAAAATTTTAATAAATAAAAAATATATAAAATTATTAAATATTAAAAAATATAATATATATTTTTAAAAATTAAAAAAATAATATAAGCAGACTAAAATAGCTTAAATTAGTTTTTTTTTTTTTTTTTTGTATATATGGGAGAGTTTGGATAAAATTTCAAGCCCATATTTCGGGTCGATGTGGGCTTAGGCAAGCAAAAGGTATATTATTATCGTGCTTAGAATCCGACCCGGCCCATGAGCACATCTACTATCGACACATATTACATCCCTTATAAACTGATTTATTTGATCATAAATTTTAGACGACAATTTTAGTAATTAAACAAATGGTTGACAGGAAAGGATTGTATGAAACAAATATATCACGTCATTTGTATATCTTTTTCAATAATTTAATATCATATCAGTATTTTCAACCTAAAAATTTTCAAATTCAAAGAAAGTTGTTAAATTAAAAATAAAATTACTGATATAATATTAAGCTATTGAAAATGGATAATACACGTGTATTTCATATTCCATGTTTGACATAGTAAGAACCAACATAATTCTAAAGCTAAAGGATGAAAAATAATAGAATAAAAAGAAAAAGAAATCCCAATAATTGAAACAGTTAGCATGGGCATAGGGTAAGGTAATTTGCGACCGTTAAAAAACATGGAGAACAGGTTCTCGCTCCGACAGTCATGCAGGACCGTGAGTTCAACAAAGTAAAGAAAATACTGAGAGACTCCTCCGCATATCACAATACCTATAAATTTACCCCACATTTCAGTCGTTAGCCACTAACATTCACATTTCCATTTGTCTTATTAGTAATAGATTTTTCAAACAAAATAATAAATAAATATAAATATAAATGGCCAAGATTGTTTTGGTTCTCGTATTCTCATTGGTCCTGGTTCTATCAATCAACTCCGCCGTAGGTGAAGACGCCGCACCTTCCCCCGAACAGACAAACCAGGAAATTTCAGAGTATGCAGACGCCACCGGGCAGAAAGAAGAGAGTCTTGACGAGATTGTGGACGCAATGTCACCGGATATGACACCAGCAAGTTCACCCACATTGGCATTTGCAAGGCCTTTTGGACCCGGATCCACTATGACCATTGACGAAAGTGCGCCGGAGGGAGAGGCAGAGGCAGTGGCAGTGGCAGAGGCAGAGGCAGAGGGAGAGGAAGAGGGAGCACCAGAAAGTAACCGGAAGATTTAAATAAGGATCTCGATCGATATGTTCGTCATTTTAAAATTTTGGTATTTCATCCCTCATATCATTTCTTGAGGATGTAATTGAACCAATTTATAAGTTTTAGGCTTTTTATTAATTTTTGTATATTTTTTAATTATTATCGCAGGGTCAATTAATCCAATATATTTTTAATTTATATAATTGGTTAATTAGCCTCACAAAAAAAATATAGACAAAAATTAATAAAAAAAACTACTATTTTATATGAAAATAAATGGATCTTTAACACTAGTTACTTTTCTGTCAAATTTTTTGTCACATATTCTTTGTATTTTTTACAAGAAAGATGATCAATCTTTTAATATCTTTAAGTGATTTTTTTAATTAATAACTTTTTTTTTTCTTTTTAAGCTTTAGTGATTAATCTCTAAAAATTTAAGATTGTGATTTTTCTTGTGATAGATCAATATTTTTATGCAAGATTTAGACTTTTTTTATTGAATGATTTTTGGAATATTAATTTTGTATGAGATCCCTAACATCTTGATTAGGTAATAAATTTTAGAGATTAATTAATATAAATCCTTGAAGAAACTAAAATTGATTGTATTTATAATTTTGAATTTCTTTATTATTAATTAGAAATTTAGTTTTTTTTATTTATTTAGAAATTGTTATTATTAGTGTGATTATTGTGAATCTTATGAAAAATTGACACATTGCATACTCATAACACCCAAAAACATTTAAGTAAATTTTATGTTTGTGAAAAAAAGTTACTAGTTGTATGTTGATTTCATGAAATATTTTAAGTGTAACACCCATATTCCGTATTCCGTTGCCAGAATAAGGTTACAGAGAGTTACTGCATAGATCAGAACATTTTTATAACATACAGTATTTAAATATCAATTTAATTCTTTTAATTCAAGTATAATTCGAAATAATATTTAACATACATTTACGGACTTTTAATCGAGCCCTCGAGGCCCTTAAATAGTTAACGAACAACCAGGGACCAAATTGAAATAAATCAAAACATTTTAGGCAAAATTCACGGTTGTGTGGCTCTTCCACACGCTCGTGTGTCCTACACACCCATGTCTTAGCTTGTGTGAACCTTGCACCTAACACACTCAAGGCATACGCCCGTGTAAGTTGCCCGTGTGCACAACACGCCCATGTGAGTTGCTCGTGTGCATGCCGTGTGTGCCCAAAAATGACCAAAATCATGCTCAATCTTTACCTTTTTGTTTAGGGACCTAAACCAATTCATATAACAACTTTATAATACCTTAAAACACACTAAAAAAACATCCAAAAATATGACACATTCAACCATTTAAGTACACATACAATCACCTATATAAAGTCAAATTATAATGGACATATCAAACGTCAACCTATCCATCATTTAAGTTCCAACATGAACATTCCAAGCCATTTCAACTTTTATCACAACTAACATGATATATTCTATTCCATGATCATTTACACAAGTTTAGTTAAACTTATAACAATCATATCAATTAAAATTCATCATCCAAAACATCAACCCAACTACCATATTTCAAGAACTATCATGTAATCACCAAATACCAAGCAAGCATACATGGCTTAAATTCATAGCATAACAACCATTTCTTATTACATGCCATACGTATAGGCCCAATTTTGACTGGCCCAAGAATGAAACAAACCAAACCAAGCCAAAATAAAACAAAACAAATTAAACAAAAAAAGCGAGGTCCACTAAATAAAATCCAATGTCCAAACTACAAATTCAAACTACCCAAATTAAAATCCAATTACCCACTACAAGCCCAAAAACTACCCAACGCCTAAGCCCAAATTACAACCCTAAGCCCACTAAACATAAACTTTTCAAGAAACCCTAGTTTCCTAATCCCATCCTCTTTGGCGTCGCTCGTCAACCACGTCGACAGCACTTCATTCGAGGCTCCTGTTGTCACCCACGTTCCCAGCTCGACGCCGCAATTGCCTTTTGCCAAAATTTCACCAAAATAGCAATGACGTGCCTCCCACACCGGTGTTGACCCAAGGAGTTTGTCGTATCCATGTCACCTGCAAAACAAAGAAAAGAAGACAGGGAAATAGGAAAGAAAAAGAAAAAACAAATGTATTAACAGGCTATAAAAAGCCCAACGATCTGTAATTTTTTGATAATTAAATACAAAAGAAATAGATAAAAATTTTCAAAAGATTTTGTTGTTGTTTTTTATTTATTGTTTTGAAAGTAAAAATAGAAAGAAAATAAAAAAAAGGGAAAAGGGGCTAGGGTTTTACTTCTTGGTCTTCCCATCTACCGCCATGGAGGCCTTTCAAATCTCCTTGTATTCGCGTGGGGCTCCAACAAGGGGGAGAAACGGAGTTCTATTCTCCTTTTGTTCGAAAAACCCAAGGAAAACCCAAAGGTTTTCGAACTTTCTAAGGGTTTCGAGTTAGGTTTTGGAAGCATCAATCCTAGATCCGATTTCGGGATATAAAAAGGAACAATCGGGCTTTTTTTTTAATTTTTTGGCCACTGGAGACGACGGTCGTCGTCATCGACGACCGGTGGCCGTGATAGAGGAGGGCAAACCCTTAAGCCGAACTTGGGAGCCATTGGAGAGAAAAGGAAGGGCTCTCCAAAGTTTTTTTTTTTTTTAAACGAGAAGGGAAATGATTTTTTTTTTAATTTTTGGATTTTATAGCCTCCCAAAACGATGTCGTTTTGGTATGGCTTAAAACGCCCCAAAACGACGCCATTTTGAACCATCTGACCCGACCCGACTCAATCCAGACCCGCTAAGGGTCCGCGTGTTTTTAACTAATGGGTTATTTATGCCCTTAATCCTTCCGCATTTTCCCTTCATTTTAATTTAGTTGTTTTGCTTTTTTTAATTTACTTTAAATTATCCCTTGCAATTTTATTTTGTTTTAAATTCAATCCCTTGACCACTGACTGTTAGGAAGGTGACACATGTACGGACTTGAGAAAAATTCAAATTTAGCCCTTGGTCTTTCCCAAATTTCAAATCTTTCTGTTTTTTATATTTTACTTTAAATTTTATTTTTATTTTGATTTGACCTCAAATTGTTTTTCCCTTTTAAAATTTACCCTTTTATTATGTTTTTTTTTTAAATCAAGTCCTTTTATTTTATTTTATTTTTTAATTTTAATCCTTTTAATCATTTTTATTATTTATTTTACCTTGGTGTTTAATTTGCATTTATCATTTATATTATTTTACTATATTTATATTGTTATTTTGCTCACCTTTATTTTATTTTTATAAATTGTATTCAATTGCATCCATGTAATTTATTCCATTCATGCTTTTATTTATTTTCGCCATATTAATTTGTAAATTAGTTGCATATTTATTCAAGTTTTGTAAAAATATTTTAATAAGATAAATCACATGTCATTTTTGTTATTACCTAAATTATTTCAAAAAAAGAGGCAATGTTCTTTTATTTTAGGGAGCTCAAAAAATTGTGCTCTAACGTATTGGGTATGGATTTTTTTGAACCTTAGTAATTGAATATCCTATTTTAAATCAGTAAATGTTATTTATTTTCGAAGATTCGAATGTTGTGCCCTAACTTTTTGAAAATTATTTTCTCGATTGATTCAAAATAAATGAGCTTTCTCCACAAAATTTGTTTTTTTAAATGACATTAAAACATCTCATTCGTGTATTTATGGATCGTATTTTAAATTTTACTCAAGTTTTCAAATTTTTAACAATCAACACATTAAATAATCGACTAGATACTAATTTTGGGCTTGTGAGAGTGTTAATCCTTCCTCACACGTAACCGACTCCCAAACCTATTTTTTGGATTTCGAAGACCAAAACATTTGTTTAAATAAAATTTAAATATTTTGAGGCGATCTAATCACACCAAATTAAAAAGGATTGGTGGCAACTCCATTTTCGATTTTTAAAATAAAAGTCGAGACTTTTTTAAAAAAAAACGTTTCGACACCATATAAGCAAAAAATGTTTACAAAAAATCTACCAAAAAAATCCTCGAGATAATGTGATTCTTCAAAGTTGATCCGATCTTCCGAACATAAAATGTAATCTACAAAAATATATCAAATACAGGTAAGCTTACATAAAGCTTAGCAAGTTCGTTAATAATCAATAAATCGTTTTTACTAACTTAAAACATGATATATCAACTTCCAGCAACGAATAACGCTCGGGCATTATTTCAGTGTTCGTGTTCAACCATCAGTACAAAAAATCTTATTCAGTATAATTAGTGGATAATGCTCGTTTGAGCAAACATTCAGTATGATCAGTAGTTATCGCCCGTTGAGCAACATTCAGTAAAATTAGTGGATTTGCTCGTTTTGATCAAGCACTCAGTATAATCAGTAGATTCGCTTGCTTGAGTAAGCTTTCAGTAAAATTAGTGGATTTGCTCGTTTTGACCAAGCATTCAGTATAATCAATAAATTCGCTCGCTTTAGCAAGCATATAAATAAAATCAGCATTCCACTTTTTGTTTCAAGATTATACCATCTGACAATATAACATTTAATAAAATTATTACTAACATAGAATATAAGAATCATTAAGAGTAAAAATAAACATATGAAATTACCGGACTGATTTGCAATGATCACCAAGTACAGAGACTACTTCGTTACCTTATCTTTTTCTCGGTTATCGAGACATTCTCGATCTATAATAATAATTTCATCCAATTAACTAAATCAACAGCAAAAATTAAATTATTTTATGCAATTAAGTTCTTTTTGTCATTTTATAAAATTGCCCTCAATGTTTCACTTTTATTCAATTAGTCCCTAAGCCCAAATATGCAAATAAACTATTTTTACCTTGAACCCACCTTGACTGAACCTCCTAAAGTCTCACCATAGCTCCTATTTGCTGTTAATTTTCATCAAACCCTCATAATTACTTTACAAAATAGTCTTAACTAACAACAAAACTTATTAATCTCTCATAAACTTCAAGAAACAACTCAACCCATCAATGAAAACATTTATAAGAATTGAAATTTAATCAAATTAGCCTCTGAGTTAGCTAGATTAAGCTAACACAAGCTCAAAAACATAAAATCACTAAAAACGAACGAAATTTGCTCACCCGATTTGAGAACCAAAGCTAGCCGAATGTTTTCTACTTTATTTATTAGGGTTTCGATCAAGGCTTGTTGAAGAAGATTGGAAATGCTAGAATTTCCTTTTTGATTTTACTTTAATCTATATTATTTACAAATTATAATTTTGCCATTAATGATTTTTACTTCAATTTTAGCATTCATAGGCCCAAAACCGTCCACTAGTCTTATAAATGGTATAATTACCATTTAAATACCTTACTTTTACCCTTCATTTGTCATCTAGCACTTTTAATTAATGAAACTCTGCTTTTGTGGCTTTTACGATTTAGCCCTTTTTAATTAATTAACTATCTAAACGATAAAATTTCGAAACCAAATTTTAATTCGATACTAATGGCTTTGTAAACATTAAGTAATTAATATTTACAGAGCGACAGGTCGGAGTTGTGACTCCGAAATCACTGTTTTTGACATCATTGAAAAATGAACTATTACATTAAGGCTTAGATTTTTTTTTTTGTTCTAAGTGTTTAACATGAATGAAAAATTATTTTAAAAGAAAGTCTACAAGTGAAGTAAAAGAAAAGCAACAAGAAAATAGTGAATAGCCAAAGTGAAATACAAATCAACATGAAAAAAATGGTCGAAAGAGTCAAGTTTAGCCTTTAAAGCCTTCCAGCCAATCCAAGATTGAGAGCTAAGCTTACAAATTACCATCCAAATGATAGAGATAATATAAGGAGTGCGTATTTGCAAAAAGCACCTTGTCAACCTCACAATCACAATTTTCTCCAAAAAAGATTGTGAGTGTGGATCGAAGTTTTTCAACTTTTTGGTATAGACTATGTAATAGTATTTCGTGTAACTATATTATTGATTGTTTTATTAAAGATTAATGAAACTTCAAAATAGTTGTTGAGATATAAGTTATGTGCTTGGAAGGAGCGGTTAAGTAAGTTGGCACTCCTTCAAGCATTGCGTGAAATAGATAATAAACAAAAGACATCAAAATTGTTTATGTAGTTCGGTTTCCTTACGTTTGAAAAGCTTAATTCAATGAGAAATATTATCCACATAATCAACACTACCTATAATCATTGTTCAATAAATTACCAACAACACAAATATAAAAATTGCCTTAACATGTTGGAGTGGGTATTGTTGAATTTTGTGCCCTAAATGTAGTATATTTGTTTTCTATATTTGTATTTTTCAAATAAATTGGTTTAATAAAATATCCATTGACTAAATTAATATTCTCTGTATATTGTCCTCAATGTTTTTGTACGCAAAGCAAAATGAAAGCAAATATTGACTCAGTAGTTATCGAACGTTTAACTAACACGAAGTGGTATTACATGGTCAGATCGTAATATGGAAAAACAACTTGTATTAGTAGATAAATCTAAACATGTCCTTAGTCTAATCAGAAATGAGCAAACCGATCGAAAGACTAATTAATCTGTTATAATTTGATGTGTTTATTTGTTTTTCATTCACACATATTTCAACTTGTTTTAAGTGGAATCAAGTCATTTTAGTGTTAAGTTGTGTTTTTAGGTGCTTAAGTGGTAAAAATGAGTTTTTAGTAATTTTTATATTAGTTCATGTTTTCTTAAGAATAGATTAGTAATTTTTAGTAATTTTAGTAATTTATTGGTGATAAAAGCAAAATTTAAATTATCTCGGATTAGTTAAAGTTTTCATGATTCAATCCTAGAAAATAAATAACAAATTTACATTTATTATCCCAAAACATACTTTGGGTCTTCTAGGTGAAAGTCAAATATCTTGGTTTTGGGTTTCTCCAAATCCAAAAACTTTGAAAAAGTCACCAAAGGGATCTACCACCAAACTGTCATCACCACTATGGATCATCGCCATTGTTGTTGTCATTGTCGACGTCACCATCTCTTCGTTATCGACAACCCCCACCATCGGCTAGCTAGACCACTACCAGTCATCGCCAACCACTAGCTTTCATTAGTTAGCCCACTATCTGTCTTTTGTCGGTTGGTTGGTTCGTGTTTGTGTCGTTTCAATCAGTTTTGGATGTATCTAAAAATTAGGTTGCAAAAATCTTAAGTTCATTTCTGGTTCACATAAATTATTCTAAAAATTAAAATAAAACCTTCTTGGAGGTGATAGTCCACTATCTAATTACATATCTCAAAGTTTAATAAAATCTAAAATTTCACCCAATCTAATTTTTAAGAAAGAAAATTTGATATTGATTTATAATATAAACATAGCTCAATCTGGTTCCAATATCAATTGTTGGAAAAAACCAATCGTGAAAACGATTTATCGTTACAATGAAATGTTTCTGATTTTCAACCGAGCGACCTTGTCTGCTATCCTCATACCCCAAATTGCGTCGAGTGTGGGGTTGAACAACAAGAACCAAACATTGAACTAAAATGATCTATTTCTTTTAGTGGGAAAGTAATTCTCTCAATAAAAACTTTAAGAAATTATTATTCCCAGAAAATGGAATTTATTCTAAAAAAATAATTTTTTATCATTTTCTAGTAGAATAACAATATATGGAACTTATGTGTAATAACTTGTATAAATAGTTCTACCAGTGCCATTTATTTATAGGGAGAGATAGGAGACTCCTAATTGAATAAGTATAGCACAAATAATATTTATTTAATAGAAAAACGCTATCCTAATTTAACTAGAAAAGGGGGTCGCACACCCTAGATAAAAGAACACTAGGATTGCCACCCCTCACATGTAAAATGAAGGGAATTAGACTTATCATGTATTGGATCCAAGTATGTGTACTTTTTTTACTTTTGACCCAATTCTTTATAATTTAATTCAACCAAATATTTGCTTTCTATTTCCAAAATAAATATTAATTAATTAATTAATTATTAAATTAACTAAATTAATTTTTCAATTAAATAATTTTCTCAACTCAATTCTAATTTCGTTAAAGTCATAACAACTTTACCGTAAAAGAATTTGAGAAAATATATTTAATTTTCATATTCAATAGATTCATAATGACTAATTTATTTTATTTTATTTTTCAACTTCAATTATTTAATTATAATTAATTAAATAATAATTTGAAATCTTAAATTAATTCTCAAGTCATTTTTATGCTCACTAAGAAAGCACATTCATTTGTGGATATGACTTATTCCTCTAATTTCATCTTTCTATGCATTTCTATTCTCTTGATTCTACATGCAATTAATTTCTTGTTTCAACGAGCTAACGAAGGGATCGATTGAACATACATAATTAGGGTTTAAATAATTTATAATTAAGTTTCAATTTTTCGTCTATTAATTATAAATTTATTTAGCCACAAAGTCATTCCACTATAGTATCGTAACTAAGCTCTCTCTAATTACATACCATTACAAAAGCTACTAAGTGCTCGTGCAATTATCTTGTTATAAGTGTGTTTCTTAAGGATATTTTTAATCTCTTTAAGATAAATTCGTTTTTTCAATATGATTTTATTTTATCTCGTGATAATCATTATTACTATTAAATAGTAATTAGTCATTTATCACAAAAACAAACGACTTATGACCATGTTTGTTTTTCATTTATAATGTAATGCAGATGAAAAAAATATCATTTACCCGTTAATTGGGTTATGAATCCAATTATTGTGAATGGTGCTACATACGATAGAAATCATAAACTTAATATTAGAGTATGTAAACGATAACAGTTATAGGTTATTGAGGTTAGTAGGTTGTTAGTGATTTGTTAAGCACGGTTTAGGTTGTTAATGCAATAGCAGTAGGCTAGTGAAGGAATATAAATACTAGATTCATTGTGCTTAGAAGAGAGGTTAATTTTCTGATTTGAAAAATACAATTCTATGGAGTTTTAGTTTTCTATTTTCTCTGTTTGCTGGTTTTTCAATCTTATTTGCAAGATCTTTTCATGGTATCAGTTGCCAAAGATCTGGGACGTTGAGATGTCTAGTGTACTTGTTAATGCTGCTCCAGTGACAGATTCTACTCCGACGGCATCCGCTACAACTTCGTCGAGATCATCTGATGAGGAGAATTTTTATCGAATGATGCAGTATTTTCCAAAGCACGACACAGTACGTCTTCACTCGGATAACTTTGTGCAGTGGCAATACCAGTTACGTTTAGTCTTGGAGGCTTACGATTTAGTTGGTTTTGTCGATGGCACGGTTGTGCCTCCGACGCAGTTCGTCACTGACTCTGAAGGCAAGTCCATATCTAATCCTGCTTATTTGTCTTTCGTTAAACAGAGCAAATTAAATCTCTCTTGGTTGATATCCACAACAGTATGTTAGATCTGGACGAAGGCTTCCAGATTGTTTGCAGCGGGGTCGAATGCCAAAGTGGCTCATCTTGAATACAAGCTTCATGCTATCACAAAGGGGGATCGTTCGGTGAAGGAGTATTTGGCGCATGTGAAGAATCTTTGTGATATGTTAGCGGCTTCTGGTCACTCACTCACCGAGAAGAAGCAGATCCAAGTGGTGTTGGCTGGAATGTCGGTGGATTTGAAACCTGTTATAACCATGGTAACTTTTTCACTTGTACAGTGGACTATGGAGCAGGTTGTTGATGCTTTGTTGGAGTGTGAATCGAAACTAAGGAGGTTTGTGGCTGATATACCGCGAATGGCGAATATTGTCCAACAAGCGGGTGCGTTGGAAATTGAAGAACAAAAGGTACCATCTCAGACTAGTGGGCGGTTTTTCGGTCGCGGGCGTAGTCAGATGCAGTGCCAAATCTACAACTGGATCAGGCACACTGCTCAACGGTACTACTATCGTATGATCGCCCGAATGGTCCTCCGGTACTACCTCCTATTCGACCGTCGAATGCTCCTATCTTTGTAACTACTCCTCGAATAGATTTTGGTCAAAGGTATTTTCACAGCCACTTTTGGTCAATGCTAATGTTCCTTCTAATCTGCATATACATGAAGCAAGGTGGGGTCCTCCAATTAGACCATGTGCTAGACATGAAGGTGATGATCCATATGTCAATCATGTGGACTTCCAAGGTGCAACTATAGAGTAGCCGACAGAATGTGAAAATTTGGGCTATGATAGGCGTTATTTAAGTTATGATAGGTGCAATATTGGGCCTGATTATTTTATGAGTAATGGGTCTGATCATTATGGTGATAGTGGACATGTGATACCTGGCACTTATGTGGATCTTAGTAGTGGTCGTCATATGTGGTATACGAAACCACGTGCTCGAGTGTTTTAAGGGTCTAATCCGGATGTGATTGTTGGGTCGTCTATCCTAGGACCACGTGTGACAGATGTCATAGGTACTGAACATTCTACAGGTAGTGTATCTGATGCCATATCTCCGATATGTGATGATGATTCTGATTTTAGGTCAAACACAGTGAATACTGCTGAGCCGTATGTTCTTCAATCTCTCTCGGGTCGTGAGAATGCTGCATGGTATCCCGACTCGGGTGTGACACATCATGTGTGCAAGGAGGCTACTAGTTTACATGCATCTACTCCTTATTTAGGTAAGGCTCCTTTAATAATGGGTGATGGTACGTGTGCTAATATTGCAGGTACGGGTAGTTCTATGTTAATGGGGTCTAATAGAGTTTTACATTTGACTAACGTACTGCATGTTCCAATAATTCGTAAGAATCTGATGTCGGTGTCTCAATTTGTGCGTGATAACAATTTATTTTTTGAGTTTCATCCTTTTTATTGCGTAATTAAGGATGAGAAAACTCGGGAGGTGCTTTTGCGAGGCCACACTCATAGAGGATTATATAAGTTTGTACCAATCTTTGATGCTGTCGATGGTCGTGTGAGAGAAAATTTAACTGCTGAACTGGGTGATACTAGATCAAGTGATGTGGTGTCAGACTTATGGCATTGACGATTGGGGCACCCTTCTCGACCCATTTTAAATTATGTTTTAAAGAAATGTAATGTTGTTATTTCTAATAAAAATCCTGAGATTGTTTGTTCTGCATGTCAACAAGGCAAAGCACATAAATTGCCCTTTCCTGATTCTAAAACTATTTATCAATTTCCGTTTGAGTTAGTGGTGTCTGACTTGTAGAGCCCGGCTGCAGTTGAGTGTGGTAGCAATTGGTACTATGTGTCCTTTGTGGATATGTTCAGCAGGTTTACGTGGATATTTCTTATTCGTTGTAAGTCACAAGCTATTGAGTGTTTTCTATAGTTTTAATAGATGGTTAAAATGTAGTTTGGCAGGGATGTTAAGCAAGTTCAGAGTGACTGGGGAGGTGAGTATCGATTATTGTCATCGGTGTTAGTTAAATAGAGGATTATTCATCGTATTTCATGTCCTCACACCTCCGAACAAAATGGGGTTGCTAAGCGAAAACATCGGCACATTGTCGAGGATGGTTTGACGTTGCTGGCTCAAGTAAAATTGCCTATGAAATTTTGAGGATATGCATTTTTGTGTGCGGTACACTTGATCAATCAGTTACCAACACTTGTTTTGGGCGGTCAGTCTCCTTTCTCTGTTTTGTTTTCTAAAAGTCCAGATCATAGTTATCTCCGAGTTTTTGGTTCTTGTTGTTATCCTTATCTTCGCCCGTTTAACAATCATAAATTGGAATTTCGATCTGAGCCTTGTACTTTCTTAGGTTATAGTTCTCAGCATAAGAGCTATCAATGTCTTTTGAAAAATGGGAAGGTTGTAGTTTCTAAGCATATTATTTTTTATGAGGCCAGGTTTCTCTGTTCTGAGAAGATAGGTTCTTCTAGTGTGGTGTCTGAGCATGTTACTACTCATGTTCCGGTAATGAGGTCAATGCGTGGTGATCTTTCTGTTCCGAGTGTCTATATTCAAACTCAGAGTTCTTGTGCGGATGTTAGTTTGCAAGCACCTACTTCGCCTAGTACTGTTGAACACCGAGGAGTCGATGCTGCAGATTTAGCTCAAGCTGTGGGATCTGCAAAATCTGTTTCTTGTCTAACGCCTATGCTGACTATTATAGTGGCTGATCCACCTTGTCTTGTGGGCAACACTCATCCCATGGTGACTCATGCTAAGGCAGGAGTTTTTAAACCTAAGATATTTTCTTCTGAAGTACAGTAATGTGAGCCTCGAACCATTAAAGAGGTCTTTGCTTCTCCAGAGTGGAAACAGGCTGCACAAGATGAGTTTGATCCATTGGTTCGGAATCGTACTTGGGAATTAGTTCCTTTACCACGTGGACGAAAGACGGTTGGTTGTAAGTGGCTATTCAAGATTAAGAGGAATCCTGATGGTTCGATTGCTCAGCGGAAGGGTCGGTTAGTAGCTAAAGGGTGTTCACAAGTTCCGGGCTGTGATTTTCGCGAGATGTTTAGTCCTGTGGTAAAGCCAGCTACTATTCGTACGATCTTATCCATTGCTGTCTGTATTAAGTGGCCGATACATCAAGTCGATGTTAATAATGCTTTTCTAAATGGGGATATTACTGAGGAGAAGTTTACATGCAACAATCACCTGGGTATGTTCAGATTGGTCATAATGGACGACCACTTGTCTGTCGATTAACGAAAGCGTTATATGGTCTTCAGCAAGCACCACGTGCCTGGTTTGATAAATTAAAGTTATTTCTTGTCACTATTGGATTTGTAGCTTCAAGATCAGATGCATCTTTGTTTATTTAAGTGAGTGATTCTGCTCGAATATTTGTTCTTGTATATGTGGATAACTTATCACAAGAAGTGTGTCATCTGAGATCGATGAGTTTGTCAGAAAGCCTCATACAGAGTTTTCTCTCAAGGATATGGGCGATCTTCATTACTTCTTAAGTATTGAGGTAACTTGGTTGTTTGATGGTGCTCTTCATTTATGTCAGCGTAAATATATTCTTGATTTGCTTGATCGTTGGAAAATGATAAATGCTAAGTCAGTAAGTACACCTATGGTTAGTTCTTCATGTTTATCCAAAGATGCGGATTCTCCGGTTAAAGATCCTAGTGAATATCGGAGTGTTGCAGGTGCATTACAATATGTTGTCCTTACCAGGCCAGATATTACGTATGCAGTAAACAAAATTTGTCAGTTTATGCATGCTCCTACAGATGAGCATTATGTAGCCTTAAAACTTATTTTGTAATACTTTTGTGGTACAGTGGAGTATGGGTTGGTCATTCAACCGTCTCAGCGTTTGTCTCTAGTTGCATATGCTGATGCTAATTAGGGATTTGATTTTGATGATCGGAGGTCTACTACTGGTTATTGTGTATATTTTGGAGTTAATCCTGTGTCCTGGTGTTCAAAGAAACAACAGGTTGTGTCTCGTTCGACAGTTGAGACCGAGTATCGTGGAGTTGCAACTGTGACTGCAGATGTTGCTTGGCTTGTGTCCTTGCTAAGTGAACTTCAGTTTGCTTTTGTTGACACTCCAGCAATCTGATGTGATAATTCTAGTACAATAGTAGTTACTGCTAATCTTGTGTTGCATTCTAAGTTCAAACATGTTGAACTTGATTTATTTTTTGTGTGAGAGAAGGTGTGTGATGGCTCTATTGTTGTTGATGAAGTGCCAGCTTGTGATCAAGTAGCTAATGTGTTCACTAAACCGTTGTCGTTTCTTCAGTTTAGTCGTTTTAGGCAATGTTTGAAAGTTCACAAAGTAAAGTAGATAGGTGAATATTAGAGTATGTAAACGATAGCAGTTATAGGTTGTTGAGGTTAGTAAGTTGTTAGTTATTTGTTAAGCACGGTTTAGGTTGTTAATGCAATAGCAGTAGGCTGGTGAAGGGATATAAATACTAGATTCATTGTGCTTAGAAGAGAGGGTAATTTTCTGATTTGAAAATACAATTCTATTGAGTTTTAGTTTTCTATTTTCTCTGTTTGCTGGTTTTTCAATCTTATTTGCAAGATCTTTTCACTTAACATATCAACTTTTGATTCCTTATCTATTTGAACTCAGATTTTTATGTGCATAGAAGTATACAAGCCACATGTATATGTGTAGTTCAATGATTGAATTTATTAACTATATAATATTGAAGTAGTATTATGGTACACAAAAGAGAATGCTATAAATTATTATGTAGTTCCAGCAGCCAATTTTCCACGTGAAGATCAGAAAATCAGACAATGACGACCTTACTTACCCCAAAGCATGCCAAATGCTCAGTCTCTGTTAGTTGGTTCAACAGCTAGGATTGGTAGTTGCACGTCCAATCAAACTAGTACTACTTTTAGTCTGCAATTTTCACTTATCAATCATAGCATAGGAAGCTAAAGCTTTTTGTGACATTAGGTAACAATCTTACTCCCTTCCTTTTTTTCACTAAAAAACTTGTTTAAATCGGTTCAAGTGGTTATCAGATCAATGGAGCCAACGAAATTGGCTAGGACACTCTTCACCTTTTTCTTCTTGTTCCAGGATTCCAGGTATTGAAGTCTTGTTAAACAGCCACAAAACGCCTCCTTTATCTTCACTCTGGGTGATCAGAAAGCTTTTGTTCATTGAAAGAGACTGCTGATTACAGAGAATAAAAAGAGGGGGAACATGAGTTTCAGGGATGATTCTGAAGAGGGGAGGGACGTACGGAAGCCATTTCTGCATACCGGAAGCTGGTACCGAATGGGTTCCAGGATGGGATCCAGTATGCTGGGCTCATCTCAAGTTATTCGTGATAGTTCCATCTCGGTTGTAGCTTGCGTTTTGATTGTTGCTTTGGGTCCTATCCAATTCGGTTTCACTGTAAGTTAAAAAACTTGTTCTGATTTGGCTTACGAGTTTACTGTCATTTGAAATGACAAAGTGGAAGTTTCTGAATTGGCTAGAATGGTTACTCTTCTCCTACACAATCTGCAATCATCAAGGAACTTGGGTTAACTGTATCAGAGGTATAAATTATTACATTATTGTCCACAACTGTGTTTTGTCTTTGACTTGGCTCATAAGAGTCCTATTTTGGGGACAGTATTCTGTATTTGGTTCTTTATCAAATGTGGGTGCCATGTTTGGAGCAATAGCCAGTGGTCAGATAGCAGAGTATATAGGGAGAAAAGGGGTAATCCAATCTAATCCCAGTTCTTTTTCCCTGTTATGATGATTTGAATTGTTACTAACTTCAGTTCCTTATTCCCCTTGCAGTCTTTGATGATTGCTGCTATTCCTAATATAATTGGATGGCTTGCTATATCTTTTGCACATGTGAGTTCTCCAATCATTATTTTATTATCCAAACTTCATGTGGCTACTTACTTGATTGCTGCATTTTCCAGGACGTATCTTTTCTTTACATGGGAAGGCTGCTGGAAGGTTTTGGTGTGGGAATAATCTCTTACACGGTAACGATGAACTATGCTTCGGTAATTAAGATCGAAATTTGTTGCAAAGCATTACTGAGAGTATTTGTTGTGTCTTCTTCATATGTAGGTGCCTGTGTATATAGCTGAGATAGCACCTGAAAACTTGAGGGGCGGCTTGGGTTCTGTGAATCAGGTTGGCTCTGGATCTATTCACCAATCACCATGTATGCTGTTGTTGAACAATTGAATATTAATAGGAGGCTGCTATACATGTTATACTATGTAGTTGTCTATTACAATTGGAACAATGGTAGCCTATTTGCTGGGACTTTTTGTGGAGTGGAGGATACTTGCAATTTTAGGTAATCATCTAGCAGTGGCACCTTCATTCATTCTCATCATTTCCAGTTTACTTGTATAAATTGCTAGTCTGTTGTTTGGCAGGAATACTTCCTTGTACAATTTTGATTCCAGGTCTATTCTTCATTCCAGAATCTCCTAGATGGCTGGTAAGCTTGAGAAGTAGTAGGTTGCCAGGTTGTACTCAAGTATGTTCACTTCGATACTTATGATCACCTGATTCGAGTTCCCTTCCCTGATTTTAGGCAAAAATGGGAATGACCGAAGATTTCGAAGCTTCTCTTCAAGTTCTCAGGGGCTTCGATACCGATATTTCTATCGAAGTCAATGAAATCAAGGTAATAATACTATGATTCATTTGTACAATTACCACTTCAGTTGTTTATGTTAGTTTTTATTTTTTTTAAATTGACAGAGGTCTGTAGCATCAACAACTAAAAGAACAACGATCCGGTTCGCAGAACTCAAACAAAGGAGATATTGGTTTCCATTGATGGTATTTTTAATTGCTCACAAAATCTGCAACAATATCATGACTTGCTCTTGGTAACAAGCACACAGTACTTTTCACTTTTAGGTTGGAATTGGGCTACTTATGTTGCAACAACTTGGTGGCATTAATGGTGTTATATTCTATTCCAGTACCATATTTGAAACCGCTGGTAAGCATAAGCTTGTTTTCACATTATGGAAACATTGACCATACAAGAATCCTTTAACTTGACGATATGAACCTTGAGCAGGATTTAAATCAGGCAATATAGCTACCTTTGGAGTTGGACTCATTCAGGTACAAGTGCCACCAGCCTTTTCTGGGTTCACAATGAAAAGATTTGTGAAATAATGTGATGGTTGAAATGGTGTATGATTAGGTCATTGCTACTGCTTTAACCACATGGTTGGTGGACAAAACAGGCCGCCGGCTTCTGCTTATTGTAAGTTCACTCACTGAACTGAATACCCAAACGGATATCAGTATATCACTTACTGCCCTTTAATTTATTTCAGGTTTCCACTTCTGGAATGACTCTCAGCCTCCTACTTGTTGCACTCTCATTCTTTTTAAAGGTAACAATATGGTGGATTGTTTTGTTCACAATTCCCTTGCAAACACCTAAGTTTTATCTGTATGCTACTCGGATTTCGGTCTAATTTATGACCATTTTGATGATTGCACCAGGATGTTGTGTCTACTGAGTCTAGCCTTTATAGCATAATGGGCATCTTGTCAGTAGTTGGAGTTGTGGTATGTTGCTTTTCCTTCTTCTAATACAGTGGTTATTGGGTTAAAGTTTACTACCATATCATAAAGTTCATTTTAGTCCCTCTATTGTTAGAAAGGAACATTTTAGTTTCTATACATTTGAAAAGCCGTCATTTTAGTCCTTGCACGTCAAGTTGTTGTTGATGGAATGACATGATTTAACAGTGACTGACTAAAATGTCATCATTAGACGATGTTATTCTATTTGTTTTCAAAATTAGTGGGATTAAAATGTCATCTTTTCAAACATATAAGGACTAAAATAAACTTTTTAATATGGTACAACAGTGGTTATTGCTTTGATTCTTTGTTGATAAAAGGCCAATTGTTGAATTTGATCCTTTTTGTATTCCAGGCCTTGGTGATAACTTTCTCTCTGGGAATGGGGCCTATTCCTTGGGTTATAATGTCAGAGGTATCAACTTATTACATTTTATAGCATTAGAATATTCAAATTCTACTTCTTTCAAGTGCAGTGAAAGACTAATGTCTGATCTTTAACAAAATGCTGGTTTCTTTACAAATGGCTGTGGATCAATACTACTTCCATGCCTGATTCTTACAGCATAACATCCAGGAATGATGATGATCTCCCTTTAAACTTTAGCATCTTATGATTTGGTGCAGATTCTTCCAGTAAGTATAAAGGGTCTAGCGGGAAGCATAGCAACACTTTCCAATTGGTTCTCTGCCTGGCTGGTTACCATGACTGCCAACCTGCTTTTGGATTGGAGCAGTGGAGGTACAGTTTACTCCCAACTCAAAATGTAATAGAGCTATGGTATTATTAACTCAACCTCCCTTCACCTGCAACAGGAACCTTTACCATTTACATGCTTGTAAGCGCTTTCACTATTCTATTTGTGAGTCTTTGGGTCCCTGAGACTAAGGGCAGAACACTCGAAGAAATCCAACGCTCTTTCAGATAAGCTCTTTCCCCCATTTTTACTATAGAATAATTCAGTTCCTGCAATTTTCCATTCTTTTGTAATCATCTCTAGCTGTAAAATTTTTGTTTATATATTTATCTTTCCATATTCTCTAGCCAGCATCTCTTCTTCCCGGCTTCTATTTCTACATCACTTGTATAAATTTCATCCTCAAAATAAAATGCATATGTACCATTTGAGTGATTAATTCCTTTATATTCTTCATTTCCCATATATCCTTACCATGGCCATGCCAAATTTTCTGTTATTAGTAGCCAGGCAGAATATGTTCATCTCCAACTCTTCAATTTTGTCCAAGTAGCTGTGCCTAATATTCATGCCAAATGCATATCCAGACATGAAAAAACTAGAAAAGTTGAACATACATGTGTAATGTGTTGTACATATATACCAATTCAATTCGAGTAACAAAGATTCAGCTAAATGAGTACGTCACTCATCATTGCTTCATGATGAATACAAGTTTTGAACAGCAGGAAAGCAAGTATCACTAATCAGATCTAGCCATTGTGGTCCTTGCCACTTTTAGCCACAGCAAAAAGGCATTATATATCAATGATATCTGAGTAATAACTATTAGTAATCATAATAATAAACAAAAAAAAAAAAAAAAAAAGGCAAACTAAACAGGATGAAATGCTATGATGGTACATTGATGAAAATTTCTATAAATTTTGGTATCAGACATGTCATTGACTAGTAAATACACTGAGAAATATAGTACAAAAATGAGCAAAGTCTACATGATAGAAGTCCAAACATGCAAGAAATGCAAAAGATGGAACACAATGGTAACCAAATTTGACAACAAGCTGAGAAAAATTGAATCCAACTCAAATGTTACCAGCTAGGAGCTTATTTTCACAGGATACTTATCAATGCAATCTTCCCAGGGACCATTACTAGATGGCTTTACATTCCGGAGAGCTTGCCAGACTGCACTGTTACATTTGAAACCACTTCCAAATGCAATTTGCCATATACGGTTGCGATTCCGAATCCTCCCCTTAGCCTCGATGTACGCCAATTCATACCAAATGGAGCTTGAAGAGGTGTTTCCAAAACGATGGAGAGTCATTCTAGAAGCCTCGACATGTATCGGTAGCAGCTGCAGATTCTTCTCCAGTTCATCAATCACAGCCCTCCCACCAGCATGTATGCAGAAATGATCAAATGCCAACTTGAAATCCGGAATATAAGGCTTGACACTTGCATTGAACAATTTCTTCACAACCAAAGTTGTGAAGAACAAAAGCTGCTCACTGATAGGTAAAACAAGAGGACCCAAGGTTGTGATATTCGTCTTTAGCGCTCCACCAGCAATTGCCATCAAATCTTTAGACAGCGATACGCCTGTCTTTCCTGCATCATCCTGTTCTTGATACACACACCTAAATGCCTTATCATCTGCTCCGCGATGAGTCCTCACCACGTGAATAAGCTTATACTTAGCTCGGCTCCTATCGTTGGACTTGTTCGAAAGCAAAACCGCGGAACCCCCAACTCGAAACAAACAATTAGGTATCAACATAGACTTGTTATTCCCAAAATACCAATTCTGAGTAATATTCTCAGTACTCACAACAACAGCATACGTATTCCTATGAACCTGCAACAAGTCCTTAGCCAGATCAACAGCGATCACCCCAGCACTACACCCCATCCCACCTAGATTAAAACTCCTAATATTTCCCCTTAGCTTGTACTTGTTCACAATCATAGCAGACAATGAAGGGGTTGGATTAAACAAACTACAATTCACAACAAGAATACCAATATCCTTGGGACTAACATTCGTATTCCGAAAAAGAGTATCCAATGCCCCAAACATAACCTCCTCAGCTTCTTCCCTTGCCGCCGCCATGGACGGCGTTGGAGGAATACTATGCATTGCTTTAGGCACATAAGTCTCTTCTCCCAGCCCCGAGCGCTCCAAAATCTTGCGCTGGAACTCGAGTGACGACTCATCAAAATCCCCGGTCAACCTAGAGTGCTCCAAGAAACGACCGTAGGGGGCTTTAAGATGGTTGGGAGGACGGTAACAAGAATAATCGACGAGGTAAACGGGTCGGGGTCGGGTCATGATATAGACTGTTAACCCGAAGACTAGAATAGCAGAGCAAATGATTATGCTGACTAGATTGTATTGAAGGTGAAGCCACAATTGGCGTAAATCATCAAGATTCATTTGAGAAACTTGGATCGATAGTGCGGCGATGGCAGGGATAAAACAGAGGGTTAAAATATTGGAAATTAGATAGTGGTAACCCAATTTGACGTACTTGAGATTAACGCTTTGGAGGAAATCCGGTAGCCTTCGGGATTGTTGGATCCGAACACCGACTGAGCCGCTTCCGGAGCCACCATTAGTGGTGGCTACACCCCCTTGGTTCATGATGCTCCTTTAACAGTGATGAACCGGGGGGTATGGCGGGGATTTAACGGTCAAGAGGGAGTGGTAACTGGTAAGTGTTGGTTTCTTGGGACTGCAAATCTATAATATTATAGATTTGCAATAGTCAGTCACCCAAGGTTTAAATTTTTTTTTTTTGGTGAAACCCAAGGTTTAAACTTTAAAACACAGAATAATAAAATGTGGGAAAATTAAAGAAATTTTTTTTTTAAGTTTCTCGAGAAAATAAAGATTAAAGCTGCAATCTAATGTAAAGAGTGGTGCTTGGTTTTGTTCAAGGTAATAGGGGAAGCTATGAATGTCAAGAGTCAAGTGGCTGCTATTATTGAAATTTTTGTTTTTGGTGGAAAGAGTTGAATTTATTGTTAACATCAATGTGAAATTCATGGTTTTGAATAATTTTTGTTTAGTATTTTCTTGATTTTCTAGAATCACGTGGCTAAAAATCATCTCATTCCTATCGTTTTTTTTTTTTAAATTAAGTTGGTCAAATTTTGCGTTCCATAACATCAAATCCAACCATATATAATTATAAATTTAAATGTTTATGTTTCTTTTAATTATTTTTTTAAAGTAATATTGATTACCTTTATGTTATTTTGTTTTTAATTTTTATCAAATTTATATATATTTTTCAGTTTTCAATTTTTTTAATTATTTTTTATAATTTTTAAATTATTTTTTAATGTGACTATAAAATAAATAGTATCATGTCAGTATGAAATACATATGAATTACCATTCCAATATTGATAAAAAAAAATTTAATGTTTTAATCAATATTTTTTTATAAAAAAAATGATTTTACCTAATTTAATTCAAACAAAAAAATAAATATCAAATTAACAAAATATATAAATGTTGAAAGTTAAGTTTATCATTTTCCCTTTTTAAGATAGAAAAGTATAGAAAAGTCAAATTCCTAAAACTAATTTCTCTGGTCTCCTTCTCAAACATTTTTCAAACTTCATTATTTGTAAAATTAAATATTCATTTAATCCTCCTAACTTTTTCTTAAGATTGTATTTATGCTTTTTTTTTTTTTTTTATCTCAAGTTGATTCCCAAATTTTCATTCCATCAAGAATTTTAATATTTTTTTTGTATTGGTGTTAATTATAGTACACATGACACTTTCACATAGTGACATATGGCAATGATGACATCATAATAATATTATAATTTATTTTTTAATTTAAAAAAAATCAAAAAATATTTGAAAGTTAAAAATATATATTAAGTAAATACAAATAAAATTATATATTAAAATTTAAAAAATTTTAGAAAAAATTTTGAATTAAATTAAATATGATCTGATTACAAAAACCATATTTTCTTTCACTGACAACAACTAATCAGCACCCAAATTGTTTTGGGTGACATTAGAGAGAGCATGTAGAGAAACAAATCCTGAGCTTTGTGGCCAATGTAAGCAGTAAATTGGCCATCGGATTCAGATAACAAATTTTTGTGATTTAAAAAAATTAAAATAAAAAATAATATTTTGTTTCATGTAATATAATTTAATTTTTGTAACTTTTAAAAAAACTAATATAATTTTATTTTTATTTATAAAATTATTTATGATATTTCAATATAAATTGCAAAAAAAAAAACATTTAAGTTTGTAAATAACTAAAATCAAGATATTAAAATAAGAATGAGTGAAAATTGTGATGGGTTTGGATAGGCGATGGATGTGCGGTGCAATATATTTAATTTATTTTTTATTATACGTCACAGTATTTAATTTTACTATCATCATTATTTTCACTAATCACGAGTAAACGTATCACCTACATAAACCTACCTTAAATCTCATAATATCCGGATCCTCTTAAATTAATTTATGTAATTAATAAAAATCAAAATGACTGGATGACGCATTCCCATGGAGGGGACATTCTTGGTTTGATGGTGACTTACTTTTTTAAGTACAAAACAATGTCAACTATTTGGTATGAGAGATAACGCAACCCTTCTGTCTTACTTCACAAAATAATTCACTTTCTAGAATTCTTCAATCTCTTTCATTTCACACTCTCAACCTCCTCAAATACGAAAATATTTATATTAAAAATCATATTACATTTTATCTATTTTATTCAAAAAAATAAACAAATTAATCCATGCCCCTTATATTAAAGACAAATCGATCCGTCCTAATAAAAATTTCATTAAATTTTACTGTTAAAAACTAATGTTGTTGACTGAATAACAATACAATTACACGTGACTAAAAAAAAAATAATTTACTTTTTGATTTAATGTATAAAAATTAATTTACCCATTTTTAAGTAAAAGGAACCTTCATGATAGGTCGAAAAACAACTTTGATTTTGTCGGACCACATTGCCAACTGTTCAGAGGTGAAGATCTCCTCTTAAGCTACGCAACTACAGCATCTTCCAAACCAAAACAAAAAATAATAATAATAAAACAAGGGGCATGTGGCTGTAGTTTACGTACCAAAGGTTACAGCTTAGGGAAGTAAAACGAGTGACAAAGAGAATATATGGAAGAGAGTAAAAGTGAAATAAGTTCCAATGGAATCAAATGGTGTGGCCCCTAGGCTAGACAGCTTCCTTTATGAATTTCTCCGTGAGAGCTTTCGGCAATCCCATCACACTGTCTATTGTCCCTACCTGAAAAACCATGCCACAATAAATCATGCTCTTCAGATCCGATTGAACATACCTGTAATGTCGAGGCTTTGGAAGTATTCATGCATTATATTATTCATATGTTTAAGTTGCCTAGGCAATATGGTGCAAGAATCATATTTACACTCGATTCGCAAACATAATCAAACTAACCACTTGTTTAATGTATGGCTTTATCAAAGGATGTTCGATCAGCAACCCCCCAGCAACTTGTAGTACATTCCCTTCCTCGATCTGATTAACAAGTAAAGAACAATGACATTGTCCAGACTGTAAGCAGGAGGGAAAAGAAAAATAAAAACTCTTACCAATTTCTCAATGACTTGGTCTGGTATTTCATGGAAATGTATCTGCAGGGCATTAAAAATGAAAAATAATAACAACTAAAGGAAGTGTTAAGCCACATTATGGACATGCTTAAGTGCAGCAGACTGTGTTTTTACCCAGCAGGGAACATGATGAAAATGGTGACAGAAACATGCATAAAGTGGGTAGAGTACAATATGTTCTTCATTACTACTTCATATTCCGTGGCTACTATAGCTTGATGCAAGTGTTAATAATTTGACTAAGAAAGCTGAAGAACTATACCACACACACACACCCCAAGGTACGAAAGGAAGATGGAATGAGAGTGGGGTATGAACCGAAACATTTTCATCTATATATCTATTACACACTCTGACATTCATGCTTCACAACAGCGTTACGGTATGTTCTAGGGTTCTTAAAGTATATTTTCTCCTAACGAAACCATAAACTCAAGACAACGAACCCTTAACTCTAAGCCCTAAGTTTTATTGTCTTTCCAGCAATATTGAGGTTTCCTATAGGAAGGGCTTGTCAAGATCTTTCTAACAGAATGTGCGGCAATTCATTCGGTCGAGTGATTTAGGAGAATATAATTCTTGGTTAGCAAATTCAGATAAAAATTAGAGCCATTAATACCTCCACTCTATCCCATTCTCCTTTTCTGAATCCAGTTTTAAGGTTTGTAACTAGAACAGATCCCACAGTTGCAGCATGCCCACCAGAATAGCCTGCACAAATGGTTAATCAGTAAAGTTTTGAAAGAGTAGAACAGTAGAAATTGAATCGAGAATATTATCACAAACCTTTTATAAATTGACGTGCTTCTTCCTCATTGGCCGGCTTTTCCCTTATAACATCTTCATAGACCACCACCTCCGGAACATTTAACAATAACAGTGAGGTATAAAAGTAGAAATGTTTCGTACAACATGAAAATATTATTAAATGTGCCTATGCTTACAAGCATGGATTATCACCAATTTCTATCTATGGGACGATACATCATACAAATGCATTTAGGCAAAAAAAAATCAAATGATGTGCAAGATAAGCCTACACGATAGTGGTGCATATCTTATCACACTTCTAGCATGAGGAAATGGTAAAGCTGACTATTTGTGAGACAGTAGCCTCCTATAAGTATCGAAAAATTACAGTCAAAAGACTTCACATAAATCATGAAAAGTAACAAATCCATTGCAACATCTATTTATGGAAGCATTAAATTATAAGAACCTGTTAAAAAGGTTTAAGATAAAAATTTATTCACCTATATATGGTTTAAAAATGAACTTTCCTCCAAAGAGCCAAATAACATTTACAACAGAAATAAAATAGATTTTCGCGATCAAAGAAGCATTATTCAAAAATTTAACACATGCAACAAAGACTACAACATAATTAAACATTTCAGAAACTCTAAAGCATGTCCAAGAATAGATATTTACTTGATCAGAAGTAATTAGTAATGTTGGCTCAGCTTCCTTTACATAATCACCTACAGGGAGCCTCTGTAAGATTGCATCTGCCTGAAAAAAATTCATTCCAGCTAAGCCGAAGCAACAGAATATACGAACACAATACCATGCAGCAGGCAACAGAAGCAGTGGCAAAAATGAATAAGAAAGATTATGCATGTAAATTTAATGATCTGAAAGGGAATATACAAAGGCTACAGTTTGAAAGTGTATGCTGTCGCAAACTTGATCGGTCTCAGTCCCTTAATTATTTTGTAATACATCTAACAGGGATCAAAACCAGAATTTCACCAAGAGAAATATGATTCAAACTAAGCATCCTATTAGACTTATGTTGCAATAACCACATGAAACTGGAGCCCTAAATAGCAGTTTCCAGTTTTATTATTGTGGAATTGATGAAAGAAACTCGAAAATTTCCCTCCAATTTACAATAAAACACCCAGAAGCACAATAAAGAAGAAGAAAAGATGAAACACTGCTCAAAGCAACCAAATAAATACATCGATTCTAGGCTCTAAAATTTTTCAGTCAATCAAAACAATCATTCCAAATGAACACAGCAAGATTAAGTGAAGGAAGAGGAAAACCTTTGCTTCAGCAAGGGCCATGACCAACTCCTCTGGCTTCTCCTTTCTGATACCTTTCTCGTCAATGTCTGCACTCTGCAAAAATAACAAAAAATGAAACTTTTTTTCCCTAATACATTAAAATTTCCAAAAGAAATGAAAATTACCATGAGTGTGAATTCATATCCCATTTCAGCTAATATTTTACGACGGGGTAAGGAAGATGACCCCAATATTATCTGCAGTGAAACAACTATCAATCAGTTAAACTTTCAACAGAGTTTTTGGTTTATTTTTATTTTTAAATTCTTGATATAAATTTGTCTTTAAGACAAGCAAATAGAAACAAAAATTCTGTCCAGTAAGTGACTAGTTTTGGCGCACCTTGAACAGAGAAGTTTTGTCTTCCATTTTTGTCTTTGCAAAAAGTGGAGCTCTACCGATCAGCGAGGATTTAGGGAGCAACAGTGAGATAACGAAGAAAAGAGAACGAGTCTGACATGGTGCGGACCCAAATAGGACCCCTGGTCCCAAGCCCTATGGACCTCTAAGCCCACCGATGCCTCCATAAAATTTGTTCTAACGTGAAAGCCCAACCCTAGAATTGTCAATGCTCGTGAATTCACTCTAAAATTTGATTATTTGTAAATAACGAATGAATTTTTATTTGTATTTTTTTTGGTTTATTTTCTGGGTTTAATCTGTCTTCAGTTACTGTTTGTCACCAATTTAAAAATTTTCTTCAAATTTAATTCATTTTAATTTATGTGTATTTTTCTTGGTAATCATCTTTTAAAATAGAAATAAATATTAAATAAATTTGATTTTATATAATTTTTTTATTTGATTAAATTTTCACAAATTATTAACATTATTATCAATGTAATACCATTTATACTATCACAAAGATTATATTAATTTAATATGAAAATAAATGGGTACATTTATCTTTTTAGATACAATTGAACCAAAATCGAAAGTTAATATATGTGATTTTCACCAAATCAAAATCCATGTATTACATTGCATCTATAAACAATGTATAAATCCTTTACTGAGTTAAAGTTACCCATCAATCAAGCCTCAACTCAGGTCCCGACTCAATTAAGGAATTACCAAAAAAAAAAGTATTTTATTTGCAAAGGAAGTTATTAACGATCCAATTTTAACCACTGTCGAAAAATATAGTTCGCGAAATTGGATTTCGTAAATCGAATTAGTGAGAATATCAGTATCAAGTATGAATTCATAATATGGATTTAATAAGTATTTAAATCAAGTAAGTCATTAATTACAGTACATGGATTAAATTATAAAAGTGTCATCACTAGTAAAAATCGATTTAGGAAATGTAAGAGGGCTTATGTAACAATTTAATTAAGGTCTTAAATGTAATATGACCATTTTGAAACTGTGATTATTGGCTAAGTTTCATCTTTGCCATCAATCTCCACGATGAGCATGAATCATGACCATTCATAAATGATTAATTAAGTTTAATTAAGCTTAATTAGGATTTAAATGACTATATATATCATGTTACTGAGAAAGAGAAACAAAAATTTTATCATCATTTTCACCAAAAAAAAAAAAAAAGATAGATCGGCGGATAGTAAAATCGGTTTGTATTTTTATGATTTGATTTCAATTCATAACCTATTAAGTAGTAATTTTGAATAAAGTAAAAATGTTGCTTGTCTCATGAATGGTAAGTATATTTGTGGAATGATGATTGTTGAAATGTTATGAATATGAAAGAGAATTAATTCATGCTATGATATGATGAAAACTATGGTGATTAGATGAACGAAATGAATGGTATATGAAAATATGATGTATATAATATATTTTTGCAGGATAATGAAATTAAAATGACAAGAGTATTAACACGTTAACAACAGCTTCCAATATCTAGTAGCAACAGTCGTTTTATTTAAGAGTTTGTTTTTAATTCAAATAAGTTTGATTTCATTTAAATGAAGTTGTTTAGATAATTCGTCATCTATACGAGAGAATTTCTTATTCACCTCTTGTATTTAAACCATGTTTTCTTCTTAGTAATACATCGAAGCCTTTTCATCACTTTCCATCATACTGTAGCATCGGTTGCATATTACTTCGAGTACGTACTGATGATCCAGGGTGGGTATATGAGAGCTAAACATGTATTACTACATACCAATGATCTAGGGTGGACACGAGGTGTGTCGATGGTTTAATTTGCGTATCCAATCTCGAGTCTGTGTTAATAACGGCCAAAACATAAATACTACAAGGTTAATTATATAAGTTGAAATGCGAATTGAATTATCTGAATATCTCATGTTTGATTTGATCATTGAATCATAATGTGAAAGTTGTGAATGATAGTATGTGAAAGATCATGCAAAATGTGTGTTAAGAACCTTAGGGGCCGATGATGCTATAAAACGAGTTGAAGTACTCGATTAATCGATTTATGAAAATGAGATATGAATATTGATATGAAAGTGTTACATATTTGAGAATGAGATTGAGATAGCAATGATGCTAAGTTTTGAATCAAAGTGTAACCATAGAAATAGTAATGTAAAGCCTTGAAAGCATATTGGTAAGTTGATATACGGGCCTTGAACCGAATAATAATTTCATAAAGAATCTGTAAGTAGTGAACCATGAGACAATGCTCAATGATAAAGACTTGTTTATAAATGAATTCATAACTAGTTTATTTGCTCGATTTGTTTATGCATTGTTTTCAAATTATGTTAACAGTAACACCACTGAACTTATTTGCTCAGCGTGCGAATTTATTTATTTTCGTGTGCAGGCGACTATTATGTCTCATGGGTTAGAAAAGATAGAAAACATCCAAAATTTAAATCTTAGTTCAGCAAAGTTTGTATAATCTTTTGAATGTTGACCAATATTAATTTAGAGTCTCTTTTGAAGATTTTGAATTTATGGCGTTAATGATTTGTAATCTAATTAAGCATATATGTGTGTGGTGGTATGATTATATGGTTATGATGGTATGTTAAAATCCTTACATGATGTTTATATTATGAATTATGAGTTGATTGCATGCCAAGTAAGTCTATGTTAGTGATTAAATTGTAATTTTTTTAGTTAAGTAATCAAAATGAAAATTTATCCATAATTAAATAATTAATAGTGTAATTTACCCTAATTTCTTTTCTCATAATGAAACATAAAAATTTATTATCATAAATATTTTTTTGAAAAAAAATTAACCACCCACTTCGGAAACACTATAATACTATATGAAAATCTATGAATCATCATTTAAAATTTTAATATGTATTTTTCTTTGAAGTAAAATATAATATTTTTTTATCATGTATATAGTTTTTTCTTCCGCATAATAAATATTAGATTATGACATATTTTTTCGATGTGATAAAAAATTTATGTAACAAATATATAAAAATATTATAAAAATTAAATATGGTTTTAATTGAAATGGTAATCCGAGCATATATATTTTGTTTAATTTTGTTATTAGATAATTTTAAGTTTCAAATATATAATTTCATTATGTATGAGATTACTTACAGTGTTTTTGAATAATCTCATATATATTCTTTTTGACATAATGTTTAGAACTATCCATAGTTCTTCCCCAATCCATAAATAGGAGGATAATGTGCTTCAACACACTCGAACTCATATTTTTCTGTATTGACAATAATACCTATACCGATTAAATTAAGACCCAGTCAACAATTAAGTAGTAATTAGAATGTATGAAGATTTAAAGTTTTGTAAATTTGATTTTGAAAACGATTGATAGTTTAAATTTTGATTTAGTATGATTTTTATTACCCCACGTTAAATCTCATTTTTTTAAAAGAAATAAATCTCAAATTTTAAGTTCGTAGCATGACAATATTTTTTTGATGAATTATAAGGGGAGGACAAAGTTCTAACAGCAACGTGATTGATGCAATTTTAATTCAGGCCACACCTGAAACAATGAGCATTCTTGACCATCAAACCAACACAAGAAATTCGTAGCTTGACAATATTTTAATTTTTATTCTATTTTCATATCCAAAATATATGGATGTACAACAGAGTTGTTCCTTGTCCTGACTTTTCTTCACTAAAATCAGAAGGTGGCACATACTTCTCCACCATCCCAAAGTAGTTAGGTCCATGACAAAGACTATATTATGCACATCATAGAATTTAATTTAATGTGTTTCTCTATAAAACCAAACACTACCTACTCTCTTTTGTTTTTTACTAGTTTCTTTTTCAACCCTTAGATTTTATTTATTCAAAATGAGAAAGTTCTAAATACGATATTAAAAAAACATGATATTAGAATTAGGAAAATTTTGAATCTCGTGTATTGACTTAATGATAAAAAATGTTCATTATTTTAAGTGTGATTTAAGTTCAAGTCGTGCTAATTATTATTTGTAATTCACAAAAAAAAAATCAAGTAAATTTTAAAATTATACATAATCTCTAATATAATTAACAGAACAAATATAATAATAATAATAATAATAATAATAATAATAATAAACTAAAGTTATTGGTGCTTGAATGCTGAAAAATGTCATCCCTAATGAAAAGTGGGTATGGGTCAAAGGCTGGTGGTTGCCACCAGCCGCCTATCATCCATCAGATTGAGTGGAAGTTGCTGCCATTGCTTGGAATAGAATCAGAAGGAGGGATGATCCTGAATAGCTAAATGTGACGTCATATAATATCTCATTTAGTAATTGAGTTGGATTTTTTTTTTCCAACGTGGTACTTCTATTCTTTTTTTATCCAATTTGGTAATGTATTTGACAGAACCATCCCAACTACACAATGGAAAAAACAAAAGAAGGTAAGAGAAGTTCTTGTCTTCACCTCCTGTCTGTGCATGCAATGGAATTTCTATATGCTTGTTCTGGTTCTAACAGAGAGTTCCGACATGGCCAACACATCAGATTTTGCTCAGAAGCTGTTAGATGAGCTTCGGTTGCGCAAGGAACGAATGGCTGCCTCAAAGGCCACTAATCCCATGTTTGCAGGTCAGCACCAACCTTAAATGCATAATTGTAATCAACGTATGCCTAACTTGGGTTTTGTTGCATGTTTGAGCAGATCATGCATATGCTGCTTACTCCAAAACAGGCTATAAATCATCCAGGGAACCAAACACACGCAGAACTGTAAGTTTCCATAGTTGAAAACTGAAATATAAGAGATGATTAGATATTGCAGTTTCATTTAGTTTCAATTTTTGGGTTCATGCAGATTGGTTCTACAGCTGGAAACACACAAAACGGGCCTAATGGAGGCAGGAGACAGGTGTCGAATCAGATTTTCCTTTGGGGAGAGGCCAAAAATCAGTGGTCCTGAATTTTACACTTGAAAATGGAGGAAGAAGAGATTCTACAAGCAATAGTTCCATGTTCAATTTTCTGCATAAGATTGGCAGGAAACAGATGGACTACGGAAAGATGGCAAGAAGAGATGGCAAACTCCCTGATATCTCCCACCTGCGTATTAAAGACATATCGAGGGGTGTACAAAAGTTAAATCAGATCCTCAGAGCCTGCTCTAATGGCCTCAAATTCGACAAATACTCTATACAAATTGGGCAGGAACTGTTGAAAGCGGCAATGGACTTGGAGGAATCTCTGAGGATGCTTGTCAACCAGCAGGAAGATTCAGAATACTCGATAACACAACCGAGAAGAAGTCTGATAACATTGCTGGAGGAGGAAGAAGATGGGCATGATGAGAAGCAATTGGATAGTATGCCAAGATTTCTTGGCATACACTCAAGAAATTATAATGACATTCAAGGTGCAGCGAAGACTGACCTCAAGCATCTTACCTATTCTTCTTCTGAAGTTACTGATTCCAAGCATGGGAAAACAGTTGTATCTGCCTCAGTTGGCTCGGGTACAGACACTAAAACTCTCACTACATTCTCAGAACAAAACAACTTGAGCTCCTTGCAGTGCAAACAAGAAAAGTTGAGGATTCCAAATGTAATCGCGAAGTTGATGGGGCTCGATCAACTTCCGGAAAGTGTAGATTCACAGGTCACCACCACAAAGGTGTCTGGAAAGCAACCAGGAAAAGCTTTGCCAAATAGGAATGATAGCACAAGGGTTGCCGTTCATGACAAATTACCACCTCGAAAGGACTTGGAAGACATAGAATCGATGATGAGTTCGAGAAAGGCCTTCATCAAGATAGGCAAACAAAAAAGTGACATCATCCCACTCAATCAAAACACGCTTCACAGGGAAAACAGATATGCTAACAAGCTTCTCCGAGGTGATCAACAAAAGTTGCAAATTAATCATGGATTTGAACAGGTGAATATGCTCCAAAAATCCAAGTTTCAAGAGAGAAGGCGACAATCGGAAGAGACGAAACAAGGAAGCAATAAACAGAAATTGCAGGGGAAACAAAAGCTAAATGAACCAATGTCTGGTGCAACTGCAACTTATTCGCGAAAGAAGCAGCAACAAATAAACCAAGAAACGGCTAGTAGGAAAAGCTCCAAGTATCGTATTGATGCAACACATTTCAATGAATTCCAAGATGGTAAGCACCATAAAAATCATGCCAAAAATAGGAGCTCAATAAACTTTTTGGCACAAACGACATTGAAGGCTAGAAGCACAAAAGGGTGTAAACTTGAGGTCCCTCGAACCAATGAAGTAATAACAGAAAAAGGTGCAAGCATTTATAATTTGCCAAGGGCTCCGAAGAATCTGAGTTCCATTTTGCAAGAGAGGAAACAGACAAGGCTTGCTGTTCCCAGACAGCCAGTTCAAACGAAAGGCAGCAGATTCGAAGAAGTAGAACCAAAGGTCATTAGATCCAACAAGTACATAGCACGCGTGCAATCGTCAAGTGTACCGCAAGAGATGAAGAAAGCAGCAAAGCAAGGTTCAGTTTTGTGCTGTCATGTTGAGGATGAATTCGAAAACCGAAATAAACCACAAGCTTTAGTTGAAGATAGCGTAAGATCACCAAGCTACAGTCATTAATCTATTATATGAAACAAATGAATCCACCAAATAGCTCATTTTATTTCATGCAGGGCCAAATATCTGTGTCAATGGTTACAAACGAACAGCAAGACCGAGAATCTGATTTCGGAAGATCGGAAGAACGCGAGTTTGAGAGCATTGCATTTGATCCACTACATGGTAAGTAGAAATTTACGCACACGCACACACAAACGAGCACATATAAGAAAACATGCATATTATGTTTGGTTTTAATATATAGAGACTGAACCATAAAAAGTTCATTGTCTCTTAGGAACCAATGAAGCAAACACTTATGAAAAGCCACAGAATCAAAGCACTTATGCATCAAAGCTGCCACAGCCAATGACAGAGAGTGAAAATCACCTCAAGCAGATACTTATGCAAAGCCAACTATTTACGAACACAACAGCGGAGCTTTTCATGCTCGACATTCATATTGGAATTCTTCATGGAAATGTCCACAACTATAATGAGCAAGAAAGCAAGCTCCTTTTGGACTGTGGCTACGAAGTAATGAAAAGGAGAGGAAGAAGGCAGGAACTAAGTGCTCACCCATTTCTGCAAGTATCCATCAGCAACAGCACTTCAAACAAAGCAAAATCCTTGGATGACTTGGTGAAGCCAATGTGTAAAGATTTTGATAAGTTAAAGTTATATGGAAGAGAGGGTAAGGAAGATTGTTCCTTCGAAGACTACCTACTGAAGATGATTGAGGTCGATGTCAACAACGAGGAAGCAGATTTGAATTGTATGTGGGAGTTGGGATGGAACTGCATGATGTTTGCATTAGAGAAAGATGATATTGTAAGGGATCTTGAGAAGTACGTGCTTAATGGACTACTAGTTGGCATTACCAGAGATCTTTTCTCACCCATAAGTGTTTCAGCTTAGGGGAAGAAAACCCGAATCAATTTAAGCACGAGTTTCCCATAGCTTTTTCAACCTGTAAAGTGCCTAAAAGTATTTCTTTTTTGTATATTTCCAATTTCTGTATTGATTGAAAGAAAAAGAGTCCATGTTGAAAATTTGGAAGTTTAGGGATGATAGTACAAGCTCATACTATTTGAGTTACCCATGATGGAAACTTGACTTAACACTTGGTATTACGTTAAGTCTTGAGGTCAATGAGACAAAGTACATTATTAATATGTAACTGATAGCACTTTAAAATACTATATAATATATCATCCCAAGGTGAATAGTGCTAAGTACCCGTAATGATAAGGGGAATGGTGAGTATTACGTTATTGATAGACCCATAACATAAATATGTTAGTGTTAAAATTAGAGGGAAAATCTCAATGGGATCTACTTATATGAGTGGAAGTGTGGTCACTTCTAAGAGCTCAAGGGCTTAACTCTAACAACACTATGAAAAGAGATTATAGACACATGACCATAATACAATTCTTTTTTCACTTATGCAATCAATTTACAATATTATCAAAATCTAGAATATTTTGAAAATGAGAGAGGTTGTTGTAACATTTCCAAAATGTTTATGTTTCAATAGTTGCAAACAAAATATTACAAGTAACCAAAAGTTGTAACTATTTATAATGATAAGTTATGTCTCTTGAATATAACATGTTATGCCACTTAATCATTAATCAAGAGTTGCCACTATTTATCGTTTTGAGTTATGTTTACGTCTTTTGTTAATAAAAGAGTCATAATTATTCTAATAGATTTCTATTGAATAATTATATTTATTGCTAAAAGAATATGATTATCCATTTGGATAATTATGTCTATAGACTGAGAACTCCTATAAATAGGAGTCAAATTTTATTTATTTGGTACACTAAAAACACATCAAAAGTTTCTTTATATTCTCCTCATCTTCTAATATTCTTAAATTATTTTATAAAAAATTATTATAGAAGCTCTTTATAGATTGTGATATTCTTGCTATGCTTCGTTTAATGCTCAATGGATTGTTTCCATCCATGTTTTGAAATCTTCATACATATAAAAATCAAGATTAGGCAAATAAAAGTTCTTGCTTGAAATTGAGATTGGATGAAGTTTTGTACAGATCATGATCATATTAGTATTGTTATACCTTACAATGGTCGACCTTCTAAAGCAAATAGTATCTTCTTGTCTATGGTCGCAAGAGACAGATTCCAAATGACATTCAAACATCCTTCTAACCAGCAATCACTAGCTCTTTGATTCCTACAGTGGAAGATTAACATTTCCTCATTGTCTGACTTCATGATAGAAGAAAACAAACCCTTGATCAATTCTAGTGTTTTATGTGGATTGAGTTTTGTCTTTTAAAAAATTACCTCTTTCCTTTGTTTCCAAATTTTCCACAAAATACAATAAGTGATGCGTAAAGGCTTATTGCCTCTTCACATTTTAAACTCTCTTTCTAACCATTAAAAGATTCAATTCGAGATCGATTCATAGCTAAAAGCATGAATTCTCAACGACAATAGTTCTCCAAACAAGATGGCTATGACAAATGCTGCTCAGTTTCTCAATCATAAAGGGAACATCTATTTGTCACATAACAATACCTGTTATTGTCGACCCACAACCTGAATGAATTTAGACCGAATCCATATTAAACTCATATAATGAGTTCGTAAATTGAGCTTGCATGATGCTACATGTTCACATAAGAAACAATTATACGTGAGATCGCACATGATACAAAATAAACACATGTTAAATCTAAAATAAAATACATGTTAGCATGTACAAACTTATTTAATATATCACATCAATAAATAATACTCAGATCATATAAATATACAACCTTACCATTTACTATCTAAAGAAGACAAAAAAATTACTCAACACACATCTAAGGATCTCTTTGACTGAGATCCTCTTATGGCACCCTTTCCATAGGAAGAGATAATAAGCTTGTACTTGGATTTATGCTTCCAAAAATTGACCCAAACGCTACTTTGTGGATTTCAAGTAGAACTCTCTTTCGAATCCAACTTCTGTAGAAGATTAACGAAGAAATTCCCATTAGCATTCCATTTTCAAATGACTTCTATATCATGGTCATGGTCCTCTCTATTTTCAAACTAAACAAGGAAAAATATGCCCCCAATCAATGACTTTCATCTCCCCTTTTCGGTTGTCGAAAACCTTAACAATGAGAGTATTTCTCCATCTACATAAATAATTTATTACATCTTATATTATTATAATATAAAATCCGATAAGAAGTTCGAAACATAATTCAAATATAATAATATATTTGAATGCCTGGATTAGGCTTTTACTTCTCTTTTTATAAGGAATTTTAATAATTCCATTTCATAATATTTTAAGTCCGTACAGTATTAGGATAAGTATTACGTCTCTTTTCATCTTTTTGATGTTGACACGTGTGATGATAAGGATAATGTCTCTTTCATTTTTGTTTGCTTGTGGGGAAGTTTCCATAAAGTGTAGTGCTTTTATTTTTCTGGCATCTTTCTTGTCTTTATCCATGTGGTGACTTCCACATGTTTTTCTAATCTTCTTAGATGTTGTCAAGATTCATTTTTTCAATTTCATTCAAATTTAATGATTCATGAGATATTCGGGATGAATTCTAATTTTTCAATGTGTTTTAGATATCTTCAATAATTTATGGTGGGAAATCATCAATTTCTATATTAGCTATCTTTTTTAACAGCTGAATAGTTTGTTCATTTGGCTCATCGTGCCTATTATGATTGACAAAGCAATAATCATAAGAAAATATTCTTCTTCCATCTATCCAAAGGCGATATGTTGTTTTCACCAAAAGGTCATTAGCTTTGACCATAAGATAAATTCCTGCTTAGATTTGATAATAAAGCTAATATAACAAAAATATTTTACAAGGAAAGGATGGTGGATAAATTACAGAGAAACTGGAGAAGAAGATTGATAAGAAAGCCTTCTCAGGTATCATTTTATCGTAATCAAGGATATTATGTTCCATATCCATTGGCAGGACAACTAGTCCCTACTCAAACTTTTACACCACAGGTAAATTATTTACCTTGTCACAAGATCCAAATTATGCATATCAAGCCAGTTATGCAGAAGTGATTCAAAGAGCAGAAAAATTTTGTGTGAAAGAAAATTTGTTGAAAACACAACAAATGAATGAGGTAAAAGATTTTTATAATCCAGGTTTACCACAAAAAATATACAATATTATTAATAAAATATTGAAAACCCATGTCATTGAGCAAAGAGTAAACTTTAGAAGAGCTTTTACTAAACTTTCGCAATTTTTAGTTGAAAAAACAATTAAATAGCAATAAAGTCATGATTTATTATTAAAATCAATTTTATATTTTGAAATAAGATATTTAGATCTTAAGGAGATAAATAATCTTTTTGATACAGTTCAATATTTTAAAAATATAGGAATTGATAATCCAATTCTTAATAAACTATTTAGATCATGTCTTTACAATAAAGCTCAATTTATTTTACCAATAGAAATATTTACAAAAATTAATAAAATCATCTGCAACCAGCAGGATGTATTTCAAAAATCTTTTTCTGAATATTTTTATCAATCTTTTGTTTTTACAAATATTTTGGGAGAAAAATTTTCTGCTATATAATTTAGACGTGATCATGAACCCTTTGATATAACAAGTATTGAATGGGGTTTTGTTAAAGAACTAACAATTCAAAATCTTTCTTTTCACCTAACAAAAGATAGCATTTATAAAAACAATGCTAATCAAGCAGACCAAATATCAGATTACTTAAAGTATTTTTCATATTAATATTCACAACTTAATTGGTATAGCTGAAAAAGAAAAAATTTATCAGTCATATCAAATATGAGATTTTAAGTTGTGCTTAGAGGACCCTTACTCTCAGCAGCAAATGAAGACAATGAGTACTTGACAAAATACATTGACAAGTGCCAGAATAATCCTCTTTATTATCAAATCTAAGCAGGAACTGATCTTAAGGTCAAAGCTAATGACCTTTTGGTGAAAACAACATATCGCCTTTGGACAGATGGAAGAAGAATATTTGCTTATGATTATTGCTATAGCAATCATAATAGGCACGATGAGCCAGATGAACAAACTATTCAGTTGTTAAAAAAGATAGCTAATATGGAAATTGATGATTTCCCACCATAAATTATTGAAGATATCAAAAACATATGGAAAAATTAGAATTCACCCCGAATATCCAATGAATCATTAAATTTGGATAAAATTATAAAAATAAATCTTGACAACATCCAGGAAGATTAGAAGAACATGTGGAAGTCATCACATGGATAAAGACTAAGAAAGGTGCCAGAAAAATAAAAGAACAACACTTTGTGGAAACTTCCCCACAAGCAAACAAAAATGAAAGAGACATTATCTTTATCATCACACGTGTCAACATAAAAAAATGAAAAAATGGATAACAAAAATCCAAGGCCTTGATCATAAATATATTTAATTAAAAATAATATATTTATAAAATCAAGGGAAGAGCGAAAGTCAGGGAAGCTAATATAACAAAAATATTTTACAAGAAAAGGATGGTGGATAAATTATAGAGAAACTGGAGAAGAAGATTGATAAGAAAGACTTGAATGCCTGGTTTAGGCTTTTACTTCTCCTTTTATAAGGAATGTTAATAAATCAATTTCATAATATTTGGAGTCCGCACAATACCAGGATATGTATCACGTCTCTTTTCATCTTTTTTATGTTGACACGTGTGATGATAAGGATAATGTCTCTTTCATTTTTGTTTGCTTGTGGGAAAGTTTCCATAAAGTGTAGTGCTTTTATTTTTCTGGCACCTTTCTTTGTCTTTATCCATGTGGTGACTTCCACATGTTTTTCTAATTTTCCTTAATGTTGTCAAGATTCATTTCTTCAATTTCATCCAAATTTAATGATTCATTGGATATTCGAGGTGAATTCCAATTTTTCCATGTGTTTTTTATATCTTCAACAATTTCTGATGGGAAATCATCAATTTCCATATTAGCTATATTTTTTAACAGCTGAATAATTTATTCATCTAGCTCATCGTGCCTATTACGATTGCCATAGCAATAATCATAAGCAAATGTTCTTCTTCCATCTGTCCAAAGGCGATATGTTGCTTTCACCAAAAGGTCATTAGCTTTCACCATAAGTTCAATTCCTGCTTCTATTTGATAATAAAGAGGATTATTCTGGCCCTTGTCAATGTATTTTGTCAAGTACTCCTTGTCTTCATTTGCTACTGAGAGTAAGGGTCCTCCAAGCACAACTTTAAAATTTCATATTTGATATGGCTGATAATTTTTTTCTTTTTCGACTATACCAATTAAGTTGTGAATATTAATATGAAAATACTTTATGTAATCCTGATCCTTGGTCTGCTTGATTAGCATTGTTTTTATAAATGCTATCTTTTGTTAGGTGAAAAGAAAGATTTTGAACTGTTAGCTCTTTAACAAAACTCCATTCAATACTTGTTATATCAAAGGGTTTATTATGATCAAGTCTAAATTTTATAGCAGGAAATTTTTCTCCCAAAATATTTGTAAAAACAAAATATTGATAAAAATATTCAGAAAAAGATTTCTGAAATACATCTTGCTGGTTGCAGATGATTTTATTAATTTTTGCAAATATTTTTATTGGTAAAATAAATTGAGTTTTATTGTAAAGACATAATCTAAATAGTTTATTAAGAATTGGATTATTAGTTCCTATATTTTTAAATTATTGAACTGTATCAAGAAAATTGTTTATCTCCGTAAGATCTAAATATCCTATTTCAAAATCATCTCATTCTATATATAATAGATTTTAATAGTAAATCATGACATTCTTGCTCTTTAATTGTTTTTTCAACTAAAAATTGCGAAAGTTTAGTAAGAGCTCTTCTAAAGTTTACTCTTTGCTCAGTAATATGAGTTTTTCATATTTCATTAATAATATTGTATATTTCTAATGGTAAACATGGATTATAAAAATCTTTTACCTCATTCATTTGTTGTGTTTTCAACAAATTTTCTTTAACACAAAATTTTTTTGCTCTTTGAAACACTTTTGCATCACTGGCTTGATATGCAGAATTTGGATCTTGTGACCAAAGCAAATAATTTACCTGTGGTGTAAAAGTTTGAGTAGGGACTGGTTGTCCTGCCAATGGATATGGAACATAATATCCTTGATTAGGATAAAATGATACCTGAGAAGGCATTCTTATAAAACCAGGACAATGATTTCTTGGATTGAAATCATTTCTCTTTTTGAAAATAATTATCCATTCACCAACTTTTTCTAAATGTTGTTTACCTTTGTCCATAAAACTTCCTAAGATAATCAGCAATAACATTGTCAGTACCTTTAACATATAAAATTTCAAAATTAAAAGTACATAATTCATTATACCATCTAATTCTCTTTGGTATCGTTTCTAAATTTTTATTAGTAAGAAACTGTTTAACAGCCTGATTATCAGTTTTTATGATAAATATTTCAGGTGCTAAATAGATAAGAAAATTTTTTATCCCTTTTCTTATAGCTAATAATTCTTTTTCAAATATAACATAATTAATTTCGTTTGGCTTAAATTTTTCTGAACTATATTCACATACTAATCCCCAATGATTTTGTGAAGCATATGTTTCTAGAATCAATTTATCACTTTGTTTAGGTAAATAAACTTTAAGAATCTGATTTATTTCAAATTTTAATTTTTTTTTATAATTTTTGAGTCTGTTTTAGACTAACTGAAAGATTTATCCTTTTTTAATTTTTCATATAACATACCTATCTTTTCTGATAGGTCTAGAAAGAAATTTATACCATAGTTTATTATTCCCAAAAATTGTTGAAGTTGTTTTTTATCTTCAAATTTTTCAAGAAATTCTTTTATTTTGACTATAATATGATCTTGTAATTGAAGACCATCATTAGATAATTTTAATCCTAAAAATTCTATTTCTGTTTTCTCTAGCTCTATTTTCTTAGGGCTTAATATAATTCCATGTTTTATGAATTATTGAGAAATAATATTTAAGTGTTTTCTATGTAAATCTAATGTTTCTGAAAATATTAAAATATCATCAATATATACGATACAAAACTTCTTATATTTACTAAAAATATAATTCATCCATCTCTGAAATATTTGTGGTGCATTACATAATCCAAATGGCATTACCTTCCATTGGTAATGTTCATTAGGTGCACTAAAAGCTGTTAAAGGTCTAGATTCTTTTGTTAGCATGATTTGTCAAAAACCTGATTTACAGTCAAATTTACTAAAATATTTGGCATGTTTTGTCTGATTTATTAGAACATCCTTTCTTGGAATAAAATATCCATCAAAAATAATATTTTGATTTAATCTTTTATAATTGATTATCATCCTAGCTTTTCCTCTTTTTATTTTTGCATGATTTCTAACAATAAAAGCTGGACTAGAATGTGGACTATTAGTTTCTTCTATTAATCATTTGTCTAATAATTATTTAATTTGAACATCAAATTCTTCTATATCTTGTTTAGTATATATCATAGGTTTTACTCTAATAATTTTATTGAGATATTTTAATTTAATTTCACAATATCTTGGACTATTCTGCCATAATTTTAACGGTTCTTCACTAAAATTATTTTCTAGTATTTTAAACAACCAATGATTTGTTTCAATTTGATTTATTTGTTCTATTCTTGATGGTGTGAAATTTTTATTTTTATATAATTTAACTTTTCATTACAAGTTTTAAGTAAGAGAATATTTAGATAACGGACGGTTTAGGTACCTAAGATAACTTTCATTGAAGAAATTGACTGTTTATATAAGGATAAAACTTGTAATCATACTATGCATATTGATTTAAAAAACGAAAATAATATTTCATCTATTAGTAAAGGTTTTAATAGTTTAATAGATATTACTTCTATATATTTTCATAAGTTGTATAATAAAGTTAATAAAATTGAACAGCAAGTAAATAATCTAGGTATAGTAACTGAGTTGGATTTGAATAAGGAATCTAAAAATATGTTAGTAGAGATTAATAATAAATTAAAACATGTGCTAGAAGATAAAAACATAGAACAAGATGTAGATTTAGGTCTTTTATATTATGGTAATAGTAATATAATATTAACCTTATCAGAGGAAGAAAACATTTCTTCTGAGGAATCATCTTCAAAAAATGAAAAACATAAGAAAAAATGTACATATTAACAAATATATGATTTTCAATCTCATAAATAACTTATAGAACATTGGAAAGAAAGATTTTTCAAGACTTCTAATAAAATGAAAGAATTGAATATTTAAAACTTATTGAACAACTTTATGAACAACATAAAAATTTATTTATATTATTTAATTATCATTATATGTTAAACTATGATTCAATAAACAGTACTAGTAGTTCTAATAATTTTAGTAATAGTATAAATCTAAAAAATATAAAGGTATCTAGTGATCAATCTGAAGAAGAAAACACTTCAACAGATGAAGATGAAAATATAGATATATCTGAACTTATGGAAACTGATCAAACAGATCCAGATCTTAAAGGAAAAAGAAAAATAAATTCAGATCTTTTAAAAGATGATTTTTTAAGATATGCTAATAAACAACATGAACAACTTAATAATAATACAAGAATTTTCGGTAATCAAATAGATAATAATAAAAATATTGCTACTACGGAGACAAAACCAGAAAATTTAGAAGAATCATCTAATCAACCTATACCACATAGGATAGATGATCTTAATAATAAAAAAAATGTCGCTCAAGAAGGAATATATTTAGATCATACAAATATTCTCATATCAGACTATGAAAAAACTATAGATGATTGGGCACAATCAATGACTATTGTTGTAAACAACAACAATTGGACAAAAGAAAAAAAATTTAATTATTTTGTTGGAACATTTCAATGAGATGTTTTACAATTTTTAAGAAGATGAGAAGAATCAGATAAAGGTAAAGAACAAAAAAGGCAGTTGATTAATCATATTCAAACTCCCAAAGATATATTAAAAGGATTAACTCAAATTCTAAAAATAGAATTTTGTGGTTATGTCGATAAGAAAGATCAAGATAACATATCTAGTTATGTGTTGTCAAAAATTAAATTATGTGATATTAGATTTTTAGAAAACTTTTCTAAAAAATTCCTTCATGAATATCAAAAATTAAAAAATGAAAATATAAAATTTTGGAAAAACCAATATTTTCATAAATTACCACCTCCATGGGATGAGATTTGTATAAAAAAATATGATTCTTATCTAGAAAAACATAGTAAGCTCTCAAGAATATATGCTGAAATTATAGATACTATAGGAAATAGAATAAATTTGCAAAAGAAAGAATAACTACTCATTGCCTACATATGAAAGTTGCTAAATAAGTTAAGCATAAACTAAGTAATCAACATTGTACCAAAATCCTAGAAAATGAATGGGAATTTGGATGTAAAATAATACGTACTAATAATTATAGAAAATATAAAAGAAAAAAGAAAAAATATAAGTTTATGAGCTGGGAACCATGGAATAAAAATAAGAAAAACTTTAATAATAAAAAGAAAAGAAAATTCATTAGAAAAAATAATCCTAAAAGAAATAAAAAAAAACAAATATGTAAATGTTTTATATGTGATGAAGAAGGACATATAGCACCAAATTGTCCTAACAAAGGAAAAAGTGTTAAGAAAATGATTAAAACTCTTGAAGAATAAGATCTAGAAATATGTTTTGAAGAGGAAATAAATCCTGAATAAATATTATATGAATTAATATAATAAAAAAAACCATAATCTGAGACAAATGATGAAGAATATATATTTATGATTAATACAGGAAGTAGTTCTAATAATCAATTAGACGAAATTCCAAAAAATGGACAACAGGATATAAAATTAGGAAACCTAATCGGAAAAGAAAAGACTTTTCTGATAAGATGATAGAAAAAATAAATAAAAATCATATTTTTAAAAAAGAAATATATAAAATATCAAAATTTAAAATATGAACACAAAGACATATAGAAAAGATAAGCGGTAATACTGTTGCTAAAGATACAAGAGGAGGATTAACAAAAATCTCGTTATTCTCTAAAGAAAAAATTAAGAGGATTAAAAAGAAATATCCTCAAGTTAGATATATACATCTAGAAATTATAATGATAACTATAAGAGCATTATTTAGAAGAGATCATGATATACCAATAATAACAGTATTATTAGATAAAATATTTGAAAATATAATAAAAGTACTTATTGGATGAATTCAATCAAATTTACATACAAAAGTAATAGGATTTAAAGTAAAACCAAATTATATTATATCTATTACAGATCCATTGATAGAAGAATGTCTAAGTATTAGAATTCAGACAAAAAATTCTGAAATTAATGATTTGGCAGAAGATCTAGCAATAAGTTAGACTTCTATTAACGAGTATACTAATACAGCAAAAGTAGAAATAAAAGAAGTTAATAATAAAATAATTGAACTTTTTGAACCTAATAAATTTACTATAGAAATACAACTAAAATTATTACATTTAAGTGATTTATCAGTACCAAGAGATTGAATTATAAGAAATATTAATAGTCTCAGTATATCTAAACCAGTATGTACTATAGAATATATGGCATATGGAGATAAATTATATTTTAAAAATAATAAAATTACAGATACTAATAATAATCTAGTTTTACCTTAAAATACTAAAATAGAGGATGAAGAGGAAAATTTAGGACATAGTTTCATATCTTCAACACCTATAGGAATGAAAACAGTTCAGATTCTTATATTTCCTATAGAATCAACTGTAAATTCTAGAAATACTATAATAGAAGAAATACAATCTTCAATAATACTTCAACAAATGAAAATTGGAACAAGTGATGTTATTACATTCTCAAATTTTCAATCCAAAAAATATTATACATACATTGACAATTTAGAGAATATAAAACATATTTTTTATATGCTTTACTTAATACTGAAGCTACCACCAGTAGTTGCAGAAAAAATGTCATTCCAATAGAAAAATGAGAAGCTATGAAACATCCGATAAGAGTTATAGGAATTGATGGTAATGAAACCATAATTCAATATAAAGCTAAGAATATATCAGTCTACATAAATAATATAAGATTTGTAATACCAAAATTATTATGTTTTTCAGCAATGCATGGAGATATATTATTAGGAAATAATTTCATATATCAGCATTTACCATTTGTTATTGATAAAAATATAATTATGTTATCTGTAGAAAAAAACCTTCTATTGAAATACCTTTAATAGAAAATCATAAATTTGTGTGTGATAAAAATTTCGCACCACCAAAAAAAGAACAAATAAACCAAATTGAAACAAATCATTGGTTGTTTAAAATACTAGAAAATAATTTTAGTGAAGAACCATTAAAATTATGACAGAATAATCTTAGATATTGTGAAATTAAATTGGAAAATCCCAATAAAATTATTAGAGTAAAACCTATGATCTATACTAAACAAGATATAGAAGAATTTGATGTTCAAATTAAAGAATTATTAGAAAAAGGATTAATAGAAGAAATTAATAATCCACATTCTAGTCCAGCTTTTATTGCTAGAAATCATGCAAAAATAAAAAAGAGGAAAAGCTAGGATGGTAATCAATTATAAGAGATTAAATCAAAATATTATTTTTGATAGATATTTTATTCCAAAAAAGGATGTTCTAATAAATCAGGCAAAACATGCTAAATATTTTAGTAAATTTGATTGTAAATCAGGTTTTTGACAAATCATGCTAACAGAAGAATCTAGACCTTTAACAGCTTTTAGTGCACCTAATGGACACTACCAATGGAAGGTTATGTCATTTGGATTATGTAATGCACCACAAATATTTCAGAGATGGATGAATTCTATTTTTAGTAAATATAAGAAGTTTTGTATAGTATATATTGATAATATTTTAGTATTTTCAGAAACATTAGATTTATATAGAAAACACTTAAATATTATTCATAAAACATGAAATTATATTAAGTCCTAAGAAAATAGAGCTAAAGAAAACAGAAATAGAATTTTTAGAATTAAAATTGTCTAATGATGGCTTTCAATTACAATATCATATTATAGTCAAAATAAAAGAATTTCCTGAAAAAATTGAAGATAAAAAAACAACTTCAACAATTTTTGAGAATAATAAACTATGGTAGAAATTTCTTTCCAGACATGTCAGAAAAGATAGGTATGTTATATGAAAAATTAAAAAAGGATAAACCTTTCAGTTAGTCTAAAACAAACTCGGAAATTATAAAAAAGTTAAAATCTGAAATAAATCAGATTCCTAAAGTTTATTTACCTAAACAAAATGATAAATTGATTCTAGAAACAGATGCTTCACAAAATCATTGGGGATGTATTTTAAAAGCTAGAACTAAGAATAATGAAGAATTAGTATGTGGATATAGCTCAAGAAAATTTAAGCCAAACGAAATTAATTATGTTATATTCGAAAAATAATTATTAGCTATAAAGAAAGGGATAAAAAATATTTCTTATCTATTTAGCACCTGAAAAATTTATCATAAAAACTGATAATCAGACTGTTAAACAATACTTTACTAATAAAAGTTTAGAAACGATACCAATGAGAATTAGATGGTGTAATGAATTATGTACTTTTAATTTTGAAGTTTTATATGTTAAAAGTATTGACAATGTTATTGTTGATTATCTTAGTAGGATTTATGGACAAAGGTAAACAACCTTTAAAAAAAGTTGGTGAATTGACAATTATTCGCAAAAAGCGAAATTATTTCAATCCAAGAAATCATTGTCCTAATTTTATAAGAATGCCTTCTTAGGTATAATTTTATCCTAATCAAGGATATTATGTTCCATATCTATTAGCAGGACAATCAATCCCTACTCAAGCTTTTACACCACAGGTAAATTATTTGTCTTGGTCACAATATCCAAATTTTGCATATCAAGTCAGTTATGCAAAAGTGATTCAAAGAATAGAAAAATATTTCAATGTCCATTCACCACCTTTTTCTAAAACATAATATATTAAGAGCATATTTTAATTCTATTTGTAGGTCTATTTTATGTGTATTTCTCCAAAAAACGTTACACAGTAACTCTGATAGCAATTACAATGGAAGGGAGGAAGTTAGGGGAAGAGCGGAAGTTAGGAAAGCTAATATAACAAAAATATTTTACAAGGAAAGGATGGTGATAAATTATAGAGAAACTGGAGAAGAAGATTGATAAGAAAGATTTGAATGCCTGGTTTAGGCCTTTACTTCTCCTTTTATAAGGAATTTTAATAATTTCATTTCATAATATTTGGAGTCCGCATAGTACCAGGATAAGTATCACGTCTCTTTTCATCTTTTTTATGTTGACACGTGTGATGATAAGGATAATGTCTCTTTCATTTTTGTTTGCTTGTGTGGAAGTTTCCACAAAGTGTAGTGCTTTTATTTTTCTGGCACCTTTCTTTGTCTTTGTCCATGTGGTGACTTCCAAATGTTCTTCTAATCTTCCTGAATGTTGTCAAGATTCATTTCTTCAATTTCATCCAAATTTAATGATTCATTGGATATTCGGGGTGAATTTTAATTTTCCCATGTGTTTTTTATATCTTCAATAATTTCTAATGGGAATCATCAATTTCCGTATTAACTATCTTTATTAACAGCTGAATAGTTTATTCATCTGGCTCATAGTGTCTGTTATGATTGCCATAGGAATAATCATAAGCAAATATTATTCTTCCGTCTGTCCAAAGGCGATATGTTGCTTTCACCAAAAAGTCATTAGCTTTGACCATAAGTTCAATTCCTGCTTCGATTTAATAATAAAGAGGATTATTTTGGCCCTTGTCAATGTATTTTGTCAAGTACTCCTTGTCTTCATTTACTGCTGAAAGTAAGGGTCCTCCAAGCACAACTTTAAAATCCCATATTTGATATTGCTGATAAAAATTTTCTTTTTCAACTATATCAATTTAAGTTGTGAATATTAATATGAAAATACTTTATGTAATCCTAATCTTTGGTCTGCTTGATTAGCATTGTTTTTATAAATGCTGGAAAATATTTTGTTAGGTAAAAAGAAAGATTTTGAACTGTGAGTTCTTTAACAAAACCTCATTCAATACTTGTTATATCAAAGGGTTTATGATCAAGTCTAAATTTTATAGTAGGGAATTTTTCTCCAAAAATATTTGTAAAAATAAAAGATTGATAAAAATATTCAGAAAAAAATTTCTGAAATACATTATGCTGGTTGCAAATGATTTTATTAATTTTTGCAAATATTTTTATTGGTAAAATAAATTGCGCTTTATTGTAAAGACATAATCTAAATAGTTTATTAAGAATTTGATTATTAATTCCTATATTTTTAAAATATTGAACTGTATCAAGAAGATTATTTATCTCCTTAAGATCTAAATATCTTATTTCAAAATCATCTCATTCATGATATAAAATGGATTTTAATAATAAATCATGATTTTCTTTCTTTTTAGTTTTTTTTTTCAACTAAAAATTACGAAAGTTTAGTAAGAGCTCTTTTAAAGTTTACTCTTTGCTCAGTAATATGGATTTTCCATATTTCATTAATAATATTGTATATATTTGGTGGTAAACCTGAATTATAAAAATATTTTACCTCATTCATTTGTTGTGTTTTCAACAAATTTTCTTTCACACAAAATTTTTCTGCTCTTTGAATCACTTCTGCATAACTGGCTTGATATGCAGAATTTAGATATTGTGACCAAGGCAAATAATTTACCTGTGGTGTAAAAATCTGAGTAGGAACTGATTGTCCTGCCAATGGATATGGAACATAATATCCTTAATTACGATAAAATGGTACCTAAGAAGGCATTCTTATAAAACCAAGATAAAAATTTCTTGAATTGAAATAATTTTGCTTTTTGCGAATAGTTGTCCATTCACCAACTTTTTCTAAAGGTTATTTGTCTTTGTCCATAAGGCCTACTAAGATTTCTTAATTTTATATCTTGTTGTTCATTTTTAGGAATTTCGTCTAACTGATTATTAGAACTTCTTCCTGTAGTAATCATAAATATATATTTTTCATCATCTGTATCATATTTTGTTTCTGATATTAATTCATATAATATTTCTTTAAGATTTATTTCCTCTTCAAAACATATTTCTAGATCTTCTTCTTCAAGAGTTTTAATAATTTTCTTAGCACTTTTTCATTTGTTAGGACAATTTGGTGCTATATGTCCTTTTTCACATATAAAACATTTACATTTTTGTTTTTATTTCTTTTAAGATTCTTTTTCCTAACAATTTTTTTTTCTTTTTATTATTAAAGTTTTTATTATTTTTATTTCATGGTTCCCAGTTAGTAAACTTATATTTTTTTTCTTTTATAATTTCTATAATTTTTAGGACGTATTATTTTACATTTAAATTCTCATTCATTTTTTATGATTTTAGTACAATGTTGACTACTTAGTTTATGTTTAACTTGTTTAACAACTTTCGTCTGTAGGCAATGAGTAGTTATTCTTTCTTTTGCAAAATTTATTCTATTTCTTATAGTATCTATAGTTTCAGCATCTATTCTTGAGAGTTTATTATGTTTTTCTAGATAAGAATCATATTTTTTTTATACAAATCTCATCCCATAAATGTGGTAATTTATGAAAATATTGGTTTTTTTTCAAAATTCTATATTTTTATTTTTTTAATTTTTGATATTCATGAAGTAATTTTTTAAAAAAGTTTTTTAAAAATCTAATATCACATAATTTAATTTTTGACAACACATAACTAGATATGCCATCTTGATCTTTCTTATTAACATAACAACAAAATTCTATTTTTTAAATTTGAATTAATCCTTTTAATACATCTTTGGGAGTTTGAATTTGATTGATTAATTATCCTTTTTGTTCTTTAACTTTATCTAATTCTTCTTATCTTCTTAAAAATTGTAAAACATCTCTTTAAAATGTTCCAACAAAATAATTAATTTTTTTTTTCCAATTGTTGTTGTTTACGACAATAGTCATTGATTATGTCTAATCATCTATAATTTTTTCATAGTATGATATGATAATATTTGTAAGATCTAAATATATTCTTTATTGAGCAACATTTCTTTTATTAAGATCATCTATCCTATGTGATATAGATTGATTAAATGATTCTCTTAAATTTTTTAATTTTATCTCGATAGTAGTAATATTTTTAGTATTACTTGTTTGATTACCGAAAATTCTTATAGTATTATTAAGTTGTTCATGTTGTTTATTAACAAATATGTTGTTCACCCTCCATTGCTTTATTTTCAGTCTCAGATTCATCATTTGTCAAATCCATGTCCATTTGTTCCATCTCTTTCTCAAGCAAACTGTTGAGTCTGCTGCTACATTATTCTAGACCTAGCAACAAATCCTTATAAGAAACAACGTTTCTGCTCAGTTCGTCCCCATCTCCTTCAACCTCTTCGTACTCCGATAGAGCTCTTCTTCCTCAATCGTACTACGAAAGCATTTTTAATTCTAAGTCAAATGTCATATGTCCACTTGTTATTTTAGATATGCCACTTCCCATATTTAAATTTCTTCAATACTTGACTATATATGGCAAAGCTGTTTACCTGCTAGCTTGCTTAATTGTTCCTTAGAATCCATAGAAGAGACTACATAAGCTTCTCAGTCTATGTAAATCGCAAGGCAAAGACACGTGATTATTCTTATTCAATTTCAAGTCAAACTAAGCCAAGGCATATAAACCCAATCAACGTTTTCCACCACGTGCCAATTTCAGGCTTTAAATCCTCTCCAAGACTTATTCATCCCTGGAAATGCCTCCTTCTCCCCCATCTACCTTTCCTTTTCTGGGAATTAAGATCCTTGTTATGATTTATCTTGTAATATTTTACCTACTCTCCAATGACGAAGAAAGCAGCAAAGAAGGCAATGAATCAGGCTTATCGATGGAAGAGATAGAGCAACTCCCATGGTTTTATTATTTTCAAGAAAATCATGCTTCAGCAAGGAAAATGATGTGCAGCGTCTGCCTGGATGGTTTTCAGGTCGGTGAACGGTGTAGGATTTTGCCTGTTTGTAGTCGCATATTCCATACACATTGTATTGATCTTCGGCTTCCAAGGAGAAACACCTGCCCAAACTGCCGTTCCCCTTTCAAACCCGTAGATAATAATACTGTATGAATCTCTTGATACAGGTGAGTATAATTCCAATATTTCAACTGCCGTTCCCCTTTCAAACCCGTGGATAATAATACTGTATGAATCTCTTGATACAGGTGAGTATAATTCCAATATTTCAAAGCTTTGAATATGTACAGTTTATTAACAAATATTCAGAAATGCTCAGAAGATGCGTAGCTAATCATAAGCTAAGTTCATATGTCCAGACATAATTGAAGCAACTTCATCATTGCACTGAAAAAAAGTTCAAACCGTGAACTAAAAAAAATATGAAAATTTTCAAAAAAAACAGAGAGTTTGAAATATAGAAAATCTCAGAGAAAATCCACAAGTGGATAATTGCAGACATACAACATGGCATCAGATTCAGACCGCCCGTCTGCTTCTTCTCATCATTGAAAATTTCAAACAAATCTTCAGATTTAACAAAAAAAAAGTAAAAAGAAAAACACAAAAGCAAAGGCATCAGATAATAAGCGGAGTTTAATAATCTACATACATAATTCAGTGTGTAGGATAAGAAACTTTCACATCATTTGCCTTCACTTTAAAAATAAATTAAAACAAAAAAAAAAAATAGCATCAGAATATCAATAAGCGAAAGTTAGAATCTACACGGTTCATCAGAGTGTACGATAAGATAAAGATACATCCTTTGCCATCATTAAAAAGCTTCTAGATGCATCCTTTGCCATCATTAAAAAGCTTCTACTTGTAGAATCTATAAACAAAACAAAAATCAACAATTTTTTTCAGCGAAATGAAAAAAATATGTCGGTAAGTCCATTTGACACCAAGGCAAAGAAATGAAATGCAATGGACTGGTAAGCTAACCTTTCATTGTTTGCATCCGTTATATCTCCTTTGGCATTTTTTATATTTTTGCTACAAAAGGAGAGGGTAAACAGATGCAACAAAAGAAAAAAAGCATAACATAACATAACCGGGAAATTTGCAGGAGCTATTTAGAGATGATCAAGAGAATCAATTGAATAGGCGCAGCAAATTAAACATGTATTAGTATAAAAAGGAGAAGAGAAGCGGAAAAGCAGAGATAGATGATAACGGAAGCTCTGGAGGCGGATATCTGAGGAAGAGAGGAGGAGTTGAGTGGGTTAAATAGGGAGTAAAGGAATTAGGGTTTAGTAGTTGGCGGCATTCTATTTTAGTGGGGAAAGTGAGTTATCGGGAGCGGCGCCTTGAATTTGGGCCTTTCGAGGGCTTTGATCAAATAAAGGGCCCATTAAATATTCGATTACAGGACAGAATGAGCTCAAATTTTCACAATTTTAATGACGGGCCTCAAATCCTTCGACGTTCATGGACCTTCTAGGTCCGGTAAAACTTTTACTCATGAATTCGAGAAGTATAATGATTTATTTGATTTTTTTAATTTTATATTGGTGTGATTATATAGTAATATTTGTTTATATTTTTTAAATTTTTTGACAACGCGCATACACATTGCACATACGAGTGCTCGAACCTGAGTCTCTTAAAATAAATAACATTCTTTTTACCACTATAATCGCTTATTGGGCTATATCTTTTTTAACTTTTAAACTTGTTTTACTTGTAAAATCATTTCAAAATGGATAAAAATTTAATATTAACTTTGTTGATGAGAATTATCACGTGAATGTCATGTCATCAATTAATTATTTTTTAATTTTTAAAATTATAAATATTATAAAAATTTAATTCTTTTTTAAAGTGATGAATCTCTAACATGAACAGTAAAATTTTCTGACATGAATAATGAAGATTCTCTATAATGAACTAGAGAATATATTCTTTGAAAAGTAACAATTATATAATTTTGGCAATTATGGAAGGGGTGAGAATCCCAAACATAGATATTATCAAAGAGGTAAGAACTCTATATAAAAGACTCTCAATTTTGTAATAAAGACGAGTTCCAACGCCGAGATAAAAAATTTGTTTCTCCAAAATTTTCTAACTTTCAAATTTTAAATTTTCAAACTACTTTGTTTTTCAAAAATTTAATTTTAAAACAAATCAAATTTAAGTTTCAATTTAAAATTTTAAAGTTTAATTTCAAATTATGACTTCCATAAAATATTTAGAGATTGAGAAAATCAAAGTTATTGTTGCATCATTGATTTCTCTTGTTCATCGAAAATAAATCTTCCTTGATCGTCTTTTTTATTGCTTTTAAGATTTTTTTATTGCTGGGTTTTAATGAATGCATGGTCCTACCATTCTTTTAATTGACCAATAAATTTAATACCTAAAATATTGATTATAGCATGATCATTAATTAATCCATTTTGATTTTGAATTTTATAAACATTTAAAATTATTGTCATTTTTTTTTTGTAATAAACTGAGAATATTATATTCAAACATTCCGCCATTAATTGCTAACATGATTACACATGAACTACTACATAAAATTAAAGAGTCAAATAAATTATTATACCAATCGAATATAGAGCAACAAGAGTAAGAGAGAATAAAACGGTTTGATTATTATATATTTGCTTTAGTTTTTGTTTTTTTATGATGAAACAATTTTTTTTACAATGAGTTTTGATGTATTCAAGTCCGATCCTGAAAGTCAAAAAATACAGTCATTCAAAGCCCAAAATTAAAAAAAATCTAAAATATTGTTTTTCAATTTTTAAAGGACTCAAATTTTTTTTAACTTTTAAAAGTCAAAAAAATATTTTTACCAACTTTTAAAGGATTTAAAAAAATTGTTTCCAATTTTTAAAGAACTTAAAACCTCATTTTATTATTTTGCCTAATGCCCAAAAAATATTGGATGTATTGGAGACTTATATTCATAAAAAGTTTTCATGTTAGTGCGTATGGTTGAATTAATGCATGATAAAAAGAAATGATCCAAATGATCTTAGTTACCAAAACTTCAGATAACAAAATAAAAGTAAAAAAGAAAAAAGAAGCAACATTGAGTTTCAATTATTTCAACTAATTGAGATAGGATTATCTAGATATTGATGTCCATTTAAGATTTTCATCTATAGTTCAATCAATGGCGCATCTAGGAATTGATTGTGGAAAAATGGAAGTTGTCTGAGTAATTTACCTGGCCACGGTGATTTAATTTGAAGATGTAAATATACAAGCAAAAGATGATTGAGCCTACTCATAAACCTCTCAAAAAATGTTAGCTAGTTCGAAGGGCTGTGCCTGTCATTCTTAAATTACATTGGCATTCCACCAGCTTCATCAGCAAAACGAACCTTCCTTCGTTTTTTTATTACACGGTCAGATGCAGCAGTGTTATCCTCGGTCAAACTCTGCAATGAAACCATCAAAGTCATCAGCATACTCTCTCCATTTCCTAATCCCAATCCCAATCCACCGATTGTTCCTTTTAGTTTTGTTCTGCTTTCAATTCAATAGTAAGAAAACTAAACAAACCATTATTTTACAAAAGCGCTTGCAATCTCTTGTCAAAATAGAAAGCCATCTTCTTGCAGATTCTTCAGCTCTTGTAGCGTTTTCAATGGCTACCCTGACCTGTCATGGTAGTAAAGTGATATTAGATGTGTAAACTCCATGCATCTAAATATACATATACATTATATATATGAACTTCAAAATGAAAGAAGCCTCTAAAAAGAGAACCATGACAAATTTATGCGTTAAAACTAGTTCAGTGATATCCAAGAATGTTGTAAAATAACTTACTTCATCAGCATTTTCATTTGCAGATGTAGCTACAGAGGCCTCTGACTCCGACTGAAACTTTCCCTTAACAAGGTCTTTCATTGACTTCAACTCTGTCGTGAGTTTCATAGCTAAAGATTGAAAATCCTGCATTTGTCGCTGTGTAAATGCTATCACGCTTCGTGAACGACATTGGGGAGGATAAGTACCCTTTAGAATGCCTTTCATTGGAGACTCTTTCTTATCTTGTTTTGCTTTTCTCATGGTTGACGTTGGCTTGATAGCTACTCCATCCTTCCAGATATGGTCAAGCCCTTGAGCTCTTAAAGTCCTATGATTGCTCTGCTTTCCTCGATATTCTGATAGTATAACAACCCAATGAGTATCAAGCAGATTGGAAAATGCAAGGAAAAAACTGACATGTCTCCGTAAACAAGATTGGTGATCCATAATATATTTACAGCATTTGAATGCAAAATACTTACTTTAGCTAAGGTCACATTGCAAATCATGAAAAGCTTCAACTAACAACTTTCTAGCACTTTCTGATGCTTTTATAATTTTAAACCCAAGAGATGTTAGCTGTTCGAGAATGAATATGCATTATATGGAAAGAACTAATTGGACATAATATCAAGAAAATATCAGTCTGTCTATTAGCCACAATAACTTTTTTGCTCCAAACACTTGCAAGTTGATTGCATAAACCATAGAAGAGACAGAGAAATTTCAGTGTTATTAGACCAATTTCATTCTGATAATACTTTTTCCCAGCTCAATTTTTGCTCAAATAACATATGATTCTCCTGGAATTCTACCAGGCTACCACTTACATGTTCAATATATTTTGATGAAGCAATCAAATAATAGTAATAAGAAGGTTTCAATATCATGAAAACCAATTTAAAAGGCAGTGCATAAAAGTAAGTTAACAACCTAGTGTAATAACTGTTTTAACTTACGATGACACTCATTTTCATCCAACCCAGTTAACCTCATAGCCCGACAAAGTCTCTCTCGAGAAGTTGGAGAAATGGCCTGAAAGTCAAAGCATTTAGTTAGAAAACACTTCAATAGAACAAAACTAGAGTCACTTCAACAACATGCAACTTATTTTGAGAGACCTTTCTGCCTGAGAGAAGCCTTTCAGCACTATGCTCATGTTTCATTTGATGATAATCCTCAGGTCCAGGTGATACTAAAGGCTTACCAGAAGCATCAAAGTAATTACTAGCTATGAGCGCTGGTGACGGGGGTTGCTTATTTGATGAAGAAGAATCAGCAGAAACAAGGCCTGAATGTCTCTCATGTTTCAAGCATGATGAACTCCAATACAAGCCATTGTCAGCGGAAGGACTGACCATAATGTTTCTAATATTAGAAGACCAGTAATGCGTACTTCTGCTCTCAAAGGAGCACGCACTATCTTCATTGTTAGTTTCCAAGCATTGGAAGCAATTATCAGTGTCCATCTCAGGCATTCGGCCATGATTGCTGGTCTGTGAAGACATCTTTTGCTCTGAAGAATTAAAGCTATCATGCAAATCAGTACAATGATCCTTGGTAGGAGATACTAATTCAGAGGGAACAGCATCGGCTAGCAGATCTACAGTATAAGTTTCTTTCCCAAATTCTTGCAAGTCTGAACATAGATAGCTGATCATTTCTGGACTATCTACCTTTACAGTCTCAGAACTAGAAAAACTGGCACCAGATTTAGGAGCAACATCTTCAGTAGATTCATAAGACACCCCATTTGAAACACTGCATTTTATGGGGTAAAATGAGACTCCCGTTTCCTTATCAGAAGCAATATTTGTCTCAGGAATTTGAATTAAACTGCACCTGCTTGTCTGCCATGGCATCTCTGGCTTGGGAGACTCTTTTTGGCAGCTATAACAAACATCACAGCTATAATCCTTTATTGGAGACATCGGTTCCGAGGAGACATCACAGGAAAGAGGATGGATGGTATAATCTTCTTTCCTATATCCAGACAAGCCAAAATACGCATTGCTTTCTGGACTGTGTACCTGAACACTCTCCCAACTAGAAACCCCTACATCAAACTTGGTCTCAAAATTTTCCCTATATTCATAGGACACTTCATTAAGAGAACAATACTGAGGTTCCTTTGTTTCACAACCAGAAAGCTCCACGTCAAGCCTGGTCTCAGAATCTTCCGTGTATTCATATGACACTTCATTAATAGAACTGCATTGGAGTTCCGTTGTATGATAAGGCACATCAGTCCTCAAAATATTTACATTAGCGGTTTCACTTTCAGGAACCTCAACTTTAACATCAATAGATGCAGGCCAATCCCGATTTAGTTCAAGCAAATCCTCATCGCTACTCTTGATATTCTTGAAACGTTTAGATTTCCAACCGATAAGAGGATCTTCAAAATTTTCCCTATATTCATAGGACGCTTCATTAAGAGAACAATACTGAGGTTCCTTTGTTTCACAACCAGAAAGCCCCAAGTCAAGCCTGGTCTCAGAATCTTCCGTGTATTCATAGGACACTTCATTAAGAGTACAGTATTGGGGTTCCTCTGTAGGATAAGACACGTCAGTCTTCAAAATATTTACATTAGCAGTTTCACTTTCAGGAACCTCAACTTTAACATCAATAGGCGCAGGCCAATCCCGATTTAGTTCAAGCAAATTTTCATCACTGCTCTTGATATTCTTGAAAAGTTTAGATTTCCAACCGATAAGAGGATCTTCAAGATCATCGTGTTTGTCACCATTGTGCAGAAAGTTTGGAGACTCGAGTTTCACAGAAGAGCAGGTTTCCAGGGTTTCTTTATTTAAACCAACAAAGTTGAAGCGTTTCCTTTTCTTTGTTTCGCATCTATCCGAAATCCATTTCAACACCACATTGTTTAAGCCAAAATCATCACTGTTGCAGTCAAAATCTTCAGGTTCACTCTTAACTTTCATACTTTGATGAAAGAATCTGAGAACTCTACCCCAATAACATGATATTTGGATAGGCGAGCTCTTCTAATTATCCCTCAGATAAATTTTAGAAACTTGAGTGCCAATCGCCCACAAGTGTCCACATTACCGGACATTGCGAATGGGTCAAGCCTCTCCAGCTACATTAGATAGTAACTAACCTAAATTCAAAACGAGACTTAAATTTTCATTGTTTGAGAAAACTATTCACTATTAAGCAAAATCACTAAGTTTAGAAGTAACTAGTTTAACATCAGCACATGAAACTAGAAATTCCCATTTTCCAATCCTATCCAAAAATAAGAAAACAAATTTGAAAGTGGAACTCGCCTGAAGATTGAAGAGCTATCTGCAACAGGGAAAACGACGATTCCAGGTCCGTATTAGGAATGCAGGGGATGATTTTAGGGCATGCTGGTGAAAAATTGGGGGTTTTAAGAACTCGCGCGTTTGTGGCGGGAACTCAAAGGAAGCGGAAAAGAGCTGAGTTTGCGTTCGACGCGCGCGTGTGATATTGTGAAGTACCGTTGATCTTCTTTCTATTTTCGAAATTTGCCAGTAGGATAAATTAATTAAACAGAATTATTAGACCAAATTATAAATAATATTAGTTTTGATTAACATATTTATTAAAGGTTTTATAGTCTTATATCCAATTTTTATTTTTCTTATCTAACTTTATTAAATCATATTCTTGTAATTACTCCTTTTAAAATTATTAAAATTAACTTTTTCTATTTTATGATCTCAAATTAAGAAATTATAACTTTATGTTTATAATTGTATTTAATACATTGAAATTAGATTATAACCATTTATCGAATGAATTATCAAAAAAATGTCAGTTTTAATTAAAAATTTTGGAAATGACCCACCTTTGTTAAAATTAATAAAAATGGGTTGATTTTACTAAAACACGCTCAATTGGTGTAATTTTCAAAGAAAATTAAAAAAAAAAAAAACACTTTCAACCAGGTAAAACACTTCCATTTTTTTTTTAATTTTTAGTACCATTTATTAATGTAAAAATAAAATTTATAAAAAAGGTTTTTATATAAATTTAAAGTCTCATTTTCTTTATTTTCTTAAGCAATGTGAGATATGAGATATATGTATATATAGATTCATGAATAGATTTGCAGTTTGTTTCAGGTAATGTGGGATTGCTTCCTCTCTTAACACGTTGATAGTTGTATTTATATTTTTCATAATTTGTTATTATGGTTTATTTTGAATAAAATTTTGTTTAAAGTGATGTATTGAAATTCATTACAATTTTATTCATTATGTCAATTTATAATATTATTTTTTATTTGTTTAGAGTATTATAAATTTTTATTCATGATGTCAATTCATTATTAGTTATATTTTGCATAAATTTTTTTATTCATGATGTCAATTTATTTACATAGATATTAACACATGTATTAATATTGTATTCACTTCATTTTATTGTTTAATAATTTAATATAAAGATTTAATTTTAACTTCAAATTTATTGTCTTAAAATTAATACACATGACTTCTTCTTTTTTTTTTTTTGTGAAAGAAAACAAAACAGCTACATTAAATCAATAACACATCAAAGTCCCGTTTCATATCTTTCTGAATGGATCCCATCACTTTCAATGGAGATGCGCCAAATGTCAGTAGACTTGACTTTCAAGATAATCCAAATTTTGCCAACCTATCTATCACTGAATTCCTTTCTCTTGAAACGTATCGAATTCGTCACTGACTTTCAGAACGAAAATACACATGACTTCTACGTTATATAAATATAACTAATACAATAACTAATTTCACATCATTCAACCAAATCATATCAACTATGTAAGCTGTTGTGCAACTCATTGCTATTAGATAATATATCAGTTTCTAGAATTCTATGTTCTTTATTTTGCTATCAGATGTCAAATGATGTAAAATTAGTTACTGTATTAGTTATATTTATATAACGTATAAATCATGTGTATTAATTTTAAAAAAATAAATTTGGAGTTAAAACTAAATTTTTATATTAAATTATTAAATAATAAAATAATGTGAATATAATATTAATACATGTGTTAATATCTATATAAATGAATTATTAATGTGTAAAATAAATAAAAATTTATAATACTACGAACAAATACAAAATAATATTATGAATTGATATCATGGATAAAATTGTAATGAATTTCAACACATCACTCTAAACAAAATTTTATTCAAAATAAATCATAATAACAAATTATGCAAAACATAAATACAACTATCAACATGTAAATTAAAAAAAAAAAAAAAAAAACTAAAACTTAAAAGGAAAACATTTGTTACATTATCAATAAAAATTTTAAACTCGTAAAAAAATTTATAAAATATAGTGTAGCCTTTAAATTATGTTTTAGTTAAAAGAGAAAGCAAACTCACATTGCTTAGGAACAAGCTTTAAACTTATTCATCAGTCTCTATATACACATATCTTATATTTTACATTGCTTAATAAAACAAGGAAAATGAGACTTTAGATATATATAAAGGTCTGCTTTGTAAGTCTTAATTCCACATAGGTGACACTAAATTTTTTAAAAAAAAATTTGGGTTGCCACTTTTAGTACCAATGTGGCAAAAATTGCTTCTAGTTGGAAGTGTTTTACTTGTCACACACGAAAAACGCTTCCAATTGGAAGTGTTTCTCTGAGTTTTCCTTGAAAACTTTTTCCAAAATTGGCCCATTCTCATAAATTTTCAAAAATTTGGCTCCTTCTCCTTTTCCTTCTCTTTTGATATTTTAGTTTTAACTTCTCTTCGATCTCTTTGATTCTTTCTCAACTAGAAAAATACACAGTTTCAAAAGTTTAGAGGTATATTTTTCAATTTTGAAAAATGGTCGGGTCAAGCATTTTAGCATGTTACAAAATAGCCATAGAATGCATTAATTATCAAGATTCATATTGCAATGTCGGTGATTGAAAATACGTACATGCAAAATCAAATGCTAAATCATTTGAACAGAACTTGATACAATGAACATTTTTTTCACCATTTGCAATTTAATTCATGGTTGAAGAAAATTGTTCCTCCTTACATCAAAGAATTTCAAGTAAAACCAGACAAGTTGAAAATATCAACAGTTAGTTCAAGCTTCAAAGAATTCGAACAACATACATGAGCTTAAGAACCACCACTCTCAAAAACAAGTTGAGGGATTCAAGCAAACCTGAGAAAGAATAAATTAGTTGTAGAAAAACATGTTGAACTATATAGCAGACGAGCCAATATGATAATTAAAGTTCATTTTTAATGACATTTATGAACAGTGTTCATATACAAAGAAAAAAAAAACAAATCAACAACTATTTAAAGAACCAAAATGGAAGAGATTAATCATAAATATCTATACACTGAGCATGAAAGAATTCTATAAGAGAGAAAAATAAAGCACCTGAGGATCCTTAATATTGTGATAAAAAAGGAGATGTTGTGTGGAAAACTCCTACGCATCCATCAACTATCAAAAGCTTCCTCATCCAGCAACTGTGCCTTGAACAAATGGAGCCTTTCCTTTGCTCCATCAAGTGCAAGTAAGTGTTCCGATTTTTTTGGATCACCTATATATGTGAACAGGACAATTATACAGAAAAACATATAATTTTTAAAGCTATATTTCATTAATACCAAATGCTTGACCCGACTGTGAAGAAGAAGAAGAAGAAGAAGAAGAAACAATTGAAAAAATTGGGGAGGAGAAATCAAAATTCATTTTTTTTATTTTAGATTATGACATTATTATGATGTCACAATAATATAATTTGTGTCTCGTATCACAATATTATTATGCCACGTGTTACAGGCTTAACGACATTAGATTCAAGTATCAAACTAGTGAACGGAAAAAAAGTTTGAGTACCAATCCGGAACAAAAAAATTATAGGTACCAATCTGATAAAAGTGGACAAATTTAAATACTAATATTATATTTAACTCTTTTATTTATTATATAAACGATAAAAATAAAATGAATGCATTGTCAATAAATTAATTGAACTTAAATATAAAGCATAAAAATTATGAATTTGTTGAATTCAACCATTTTTAAATTTAAATTAAAAAAATTAAATTCTCAAGCACTACCTAAATATACATTAATAATACTTACGGTAATTATTTGTAGAATTGTTTAATTCTATAGATGGTATCCTGAAAATATAGGAAATAGCTTAGGTTAAATTATGCTATCAGTTCATGTCCTTTATAAAAGTTGTGGATTTAGTTTTTTTCAATTTAATTTGGTTTTTTTAGTCCTTGTACTTCTCAATTTTTAAAATTTCAGTCCTCACCAAATGATAATTATCAAATTCATTAAGTTGAGTTTTTTTATTTCTAAAATCTGATGCATCAAAAATATTATTATATTTGTAATGCCATGTCAGCTTATTATTTCCATAAATTACTGACTAAAAATTTAGTTAATGGGTTAATAAATATCATTTCCTTCAAGACTTAAATTTCAAACTTCGAGACTTAAAATGATCTAATTGAAAAATATGGAGGGGTGAAGCCAAAATTTTTTTTTAGAGGGGATCGAAGTTAAATTGTAATTTTTAATAACTTATATCTTTATAATTTTTAAAGGATTAAAGCAAATTTTTATTATTTTTAGGGGGGCCAAAGTGAAATTTTACTTTTACTAATTTAAAATTTTTAAAGGGCCTAAATGAATAATTTTCTATTTTAGGGGGGTCGGTTAAAATTTTTTTCACTTTTTTTTACTTATTGCTTATGTTTTATCTTCATCAACATTTTATCTTCATGTAGTTTGACAAAAAGAAAAAAGAAAGATTGCAGACAAGAAAAAAAGAAAAAGGTTTTCATTTCAATTCTTACAGGGATTTTTCAGTTAAAACAGTGTTGCCATGTCAAGGGTAAGTCTTTTTTTCTTTTTATTTATACAATATTTTTTCTTGTCATTTATGTGTTTGGATGATGAGAATAGTTGAGAGGGGGTGAATAAACGGTGAGTAAGAAAAAGTTTGGATCTCTGATGATTTTTCTTGTTTTTCTTCTCTGGTTTATGTTTGGTTGGTGAGAAAAAGTTAAAGGGAATTAAGTATATCTGATTTTTGACTTACTTTTTATTATTATTGTTTTTTTTGCTTTTGGGTAATGAAAAAGTAGATTTTTTTTTCTTTTGATAATTTGAAAAATCTGGATAGATTCTAAAAATTGAAACTTTAAGAATTTTTATGGTGTTTTAGGGTAGTTTAGCTTTGGTCTAATTTTCCGAGAAAATCATTGTTATTATTGTTAATGTTAGACTTTCTGGGTAATAAAAAGGTTTAACATGATTTACTAAATATTTGGGTTAACTGGAGATTTGTATTATCTTTATATTATATATAACATATATATCCATATCTCTTACATGTTTACATGCTATGAATATGAATACGGTTCTCTAAAATTATTAAAATATTAAAAAAATAATATCTTTGTTAGATATACACCAATATTCACTAGAATAAGCTTAACATAAATCATGAAAAGCTTATTGATACTATTAATAGTATTTTTTTTGTTTTATTTTTAGTGGATATTCATGTTCTTTCTCCCATGTATTTGGGTTTTGGAATAAACTTGGTTTGATTGCTTTTTAATGATTTTTTTTCCTTTAAAGGAGTAAAAATTCCTATGCTATATTATTCACATCTGAGTGTGAGTGTTAGTCATTAGTTTATGTTAAATACGAGTATAATTAATTTTTAAAATCGTATCTACGTAGTCATGTTCGGATATTTGTTATTTTATCTATAGTTAAAAGTATATCTTTCTCTCTTAAAATTTATGACTTAGTATGTTTATATGCATATCAAACAGACATATTTTTTAAAATCGCAAGATTCTACTGTTAGAGTTGATAGTGGATTACAGGCTTCCGATACTCCGTAATCGAGATCCATAGCTACTTCTAAAAGTTTAAAATTATCGGTTTCTTACTTACAACTGTTCTTTATTGTGATGATGTGTTTTATATTCGTGTTTCATTGTTTATATAGGGGCTAGTGATAAGAAAGGTAATGCACTGTTGGGATTTCCTTTTGTGGTTAATGGACAAAAAAAGATTGGAGCTCAAGTGAGGCCAACTGAAGAACAATTGAATGGTCTGACAATTTTATTAATCGAGAAGGATTTTTTGGAAAACATTGATGTTAATGTTATTATTAATGATTTTGCATCTCAAGATGCTCATAAAACCCATTTTTTTAATGATTTTTTTGTGTTTTTGTAATTGATGACATAGGAGTAGATTGAATGAAAAATATTGTTTTTTGTTAGAAAAATATATTATTCGCTTAATGTTATAAAATATATTATTTTAATTAAATTACTAGTATATGATTTTATTTTATTGTATTAGATTTTATATATATATTTTAAAAGGATCTGATTTATTATTTCACTTAAGGCCCCAAAATATCAAGAACGGGTCTGAATACAAGGCTAGTGATTGAATTTAAACAAAGATATTTAACAGTTACTATTTGGGTCGAGACTGAAATTTCAAAATTTGAAAAGCACAAAAACTAAAATTGATTAAATTGAAGTATAGGGATTAAATCTATAACTTTTACAAAGAACAAGGAGTAATAGAAGGATTTAAACCAGTAATTTATATATTAATACAAGACAAAAAGATTTAAAAGCTTGAATTTCGGAGTCGAAGTTCCATAATATGCGAGAAAGCCCAAGTTTCAATTGAAGAGTGGAGGGGGTAAACTAGCCTCGTCGTCCATCTGCAATCTGAAAATTTTTCCATGCAAACATACAAAACCGAATTCCGCCAACGTCTCCCTTTTTATCTCCCTTCCTTGTATCTCCCGAAAGAAATGAAGGCGTCTCTGAAAGGCCGATACACAAATGACAAGAGCACCGCCGTCGTTACTTTTGCCGTCAACGCCGGCGATGTCAAGTTACTCGCCTCCATGACTGATGTCACCGTCGTCAAAGGTCCCAAGCTCAACAATCTTACTTTAACCGTTGAAAAACCAGCGTTCTTCATCTTCGACTATGATGTCCCCAAGAAGGTACGCTACGCTTTAACTTGAATACCATATTTGCCTTTCATGAATCACCGATTGAATTATTTTTGTCTTTTGGGGGGGGGGGGGGGTAGGATTTTCGGTTTCAGTTTATGAACTCAATCAAGGTTGCAGAGAAACCGTTGAAGCTCACTTACAATCACGACCATGGGGAAAAGCGAACGGTGATGGACGGGTCACTGGTGTTGGATTCGGCGAACAAAGTGTCGGCTAATTACATGTTCGGAACGAGGAACTTTAAGCTGAAATATAGTTTCGTGCACGGAGGGGTTACGACTTTCGAGCCATGTTATGATTTGGGGAAGAATGCGTGGGATTTTTCAGTTTCGAGGAGATTATATGATGATGTTTTCAAGGCGACTTATGAGTCATGGAGTCGGGATTTTGCCCTGGAGTGGTCCCGAAATTCCAAGTTTAATGGCGCATTTAAGGTAACCCACATCCATATTTCTTTATTCAATTTTAAGTGTCTGAATGTGTCGATTGCAACTTGCTGAAACTATGTTAGCTAGAATCAAAATTTTGAAGTTATTTGATGCCCACGAAGATTGAAGCGTTGGGGGTAATAGATATAGGCTTGAAATGTTGAGGCGTGCTTGAATTGTTTCATATCTCTGTTCATGTGCATGTTATCTCTATTTGTTTAATTCGAGGCTTTTTATTGAATGAGCTGTGTAGAATAAGATAAAACGCCAGTTTTCTCAGTAAGTAATGATATCAAAGATGAAGATAGGTGATCTTGCTTCAAGGCAGTGACATGGTGGTTATAAAAGGACCCTTTGCAGTGATGGGATACTCTTTGCTTTGGAAGCAAAATTAGATGCTAACAGGGCCAAATTCTGCTTACTTTAACAATGTTCTAAACAAAACAGCTCCGGAATCAAACCGTAGACATTTTCTTACTTGCATTATGCAATTTTAGGTATAGCAATGACAGCTTGCTTCAACAGATAGAGGCTTGTAAGATTGTTCCTTTCCATACAAATGGGAGAAAAGCTGTAGATTTGATGTCTCCATGTGGTTATTGTGAAGACAGAGAAACAGTGGAGCAATTAAGGGGAAGAAAAGCTTTTAGATAACTCAGGTTTTCACTGCTTTACATTTGGTTTTACTAGCAGGAACTTAAGGTCATCCAGGATGCTATAAATCTCCTTTCCTTTCTATTTTCTGGTGTTAAAAAGAGGTATTCTCAAGCCACATTAGGCTTGACATTAATCTCTATTGATCCAGGAGCATTTAAGGTAATGTCCTTCCAACAAGTTCAAACTTGTGTTCTCACCTTCACAGGGGTTAGGCCGCTACCATCTCAACTAATAGCTATAGTTACATTGGATTGTTGGCACATATTATAACTGTTTAACTTGCTGCGTTTATTTGTAGGTTTGAAGAGTTTTTGAGATGATGGGTTCTTTTTTACTGATCTAACAACTAGTTTAATCCTTGAGTGAGATGATTTCTGACCATGATTAGTGTTTTTTTTTTCCCCAGATATCAGCAACCATCAACATGGTTGGAGAATCAAAGATTCCTAAAGTATTTGCAGAGAGTACTTGGGATTTGGAAATGTGATTTGTCGTTGTTGTTGTTCATCAACCTTTATCTAGATGCATGTTTTGAGTCATATAGATTTGACTGGTTTCCAAGTTGGAGACGAAATCAATAGGAAATAAAAGCTTTACACAATGTATCCGTAAACAGACACTATAGATTATTATTATTTTACACTCTTTAATGAAATTACCCTATTTTCTATGTTTCCAAACAAATATCTGCCAAGACCAATTATTATAAATAAAACATCATGGCCAATCGTTAAAGGCGGGATGGCTGGGAAGATGTTGACGTAAGTTAACAATATGATCGATGATAATTATATGGAGGTAAATAAAGTAGTAGTTTACATTTAAGTAAACCTGATCCCATACACCCGATCTAGAGGTCTGTCTTTAAAAAAAAAAAAGAGGATTTGAATAAATTACGAGATTTGAAAAATAGATTTTGGTAAAATTTAACGTCAATTTTTTATATTGGGTGAAATTTATTAAATTTCATTCACTGATTTTGTTAATTTTCAAGTTTAGAAAATCAATTAACTTGCGACAAATTTTTGGATGAGATTTAGGTATTTTTAAGTTGAGATGTTTCCAAAGCGTGATAAGACTTATCGTTTAGATTCAAAACGCATTTTAAATTACTTGATTTTGAGTTCGAGAACTCAAGTTATGACCGTTTTAGTGGAAATTGCGCAAGCAGAATTTTTTAGCGGGATTATTACAGAAATTATGAGTTTCGAATTTTTAATTCGAGTTTATTTCTTATTGGGTCCGATTTATAGACTTAATTTTTATTACATATGAGTTCAATATTGTATTTATTAAGTCTTATTATTTATTTTAAATTTTGGCTATTTTAAATATTTTTAGGTTATTTACGAGTTTTATGTGCAAAAATTTTTTTAGTTTAAAACTACGTTTAATTAGAGTTTCAAAAATTTATCCAAAATACTTTTTATTTTTCATGAATTCTTGATTGGAAGTGAGAGAAAGTTGAGTTAGTGAGAGGAAGTTAAGGAGACAAGGTGAGAAATTCATGTTTTCATCTTGTATTCATGTTTAGTTAAGTAGAAAAATATGAAATTGTTATTGGATATGCATTTTGATTTTTGATCTTATTTATTTAATGATGAGAATGAGAAAGAGATGTTTTAAAATATAGTATTTGACCTTAAAAAAAGTAATAATAATAATATTAATAATAATAGTAATAAAACATATCAACTTTTCTATCACTCATCTAACCTCAATTAATAATAAAGTGATTAAATTATTTAATTTAAAAAAATTAGTGATTAAATTGGAAAAATTAATTGAATAACAAAATAAAACGAAGTTCATAGTTTAGTGAAACCCTTAAAGATACTAGACATATTTCAGGCAAATATGCAATCGATGTCGGCATCATAACTGGCCAAAAAGACAACTTTCTTAACAAACTGAAAACGAAGAAGATAACAACAGTACTAATTATGGATCCTTAATTGATCAGCAAAAATCCCATGCCTGCCTAAAAGACAAAATGGCAGTTACTAAAATAAACCCCGATAGCTGAAATTGTAAAAACCAGAGGTGACCGATGATGTTTCCTTTTATGCATATGGGAGAAGGTTAAAGTCGATCCTCTTCTAAGTTTCTTTGTTCTCGGTCGATGCATCGGATTAGACAGGAACTGTCATGCCCTTCTTTGCCATGCTATCAAGTATGTCATTCAGAGCTTGACACACACCAACAATCTGCAGAATCATAAGCCAATATAAATCTCAGAACTCTTGAAGGGGGGTTGCTCATCGGCCATAATTAAGTCTCTGCTCGAGATTGCATTACCTGTTGGTCCCATTGTTGCAGCTCTTCAGTATCATCTTCGAAATGTATAACCGCTTCCACCTGATGCATAAGGTTGTTTAATTATTTATGTAGCCGATAGCTCGGATAAAGACATTGTTTGAACTCGGTTCTACTTTGGGAAGCATGAAAACACAATCATGAAAATCAATTGATCTTTGAATCCATTAAACCAATAGCTGAACAAAATCATGTGGCAAGATATTGAAACCTGATCAATCGATCCCCTCATTCTATCCTCATAAATCATTCTTGAGGCAATTTTCTCTGCCTGTACAGAAAAGGCAGCCAATCAGCTTTGCTGTTTAACTACAGTATAAGGAAGTATTTCCTCATACAAAGAGAGAAAAGACCAGAAAATAAAATACCAAAAGCTATACAACTAGATCATAAGGTAGTAACTGTAGAAAGGTACCTTATGAGGAGGAATGCCCAGCAAGGTACCCAGCTCATCAAAACTGACAAAGCAAAAGCTTTTGTTAAAAAATTCCAAACCTTGAAATAAGAAAGATGAAAATCAGTAGTGTTATTTTCCTAACCTTATATTTGTGTAAAGTTTGCTTGCACTCAGAAGATTATGCTCTATCATGGCACGGTCCAGCACGGTAAAATTGTCAGGAAGCAATGCTTTCTGTTGGGCAACAAAAGGTTAATCAAAGACGGCAGAATTTACTTTTATTGTAAATGCAATACGTAGGCTAGTTCAAACTTTTTATAACCTGATGTGGTTTCAGTTCTTCAGCAAATGCATCAATTTCAGGTTTTCTTAATATTCTCTCCAAATAAACCTGTTAATTTCAATAAAAATCCCCATTAGGATGGACTTTCAGGTTCAGCAATAGATATAGACAGCAATGTGCAAGACAAGTGCATGAGGAAATGCATATATGTGTGTGTGCCTAGATGCAAAAGAGAGAACCTTTTGTAATATTGGATAAATTTTCAGCTTGGAGCAACGTTCATCCTGAAACATACACAAATCATTTACATGATTTGAATCAAACAATTTTTTAAAAAAACTCCTATTAAATCCAGGAGAAAGCTTTACTTTGTAAAGTGTGGCAAGAACACGAGAGCGCTGAGGACCTGCACCAGCTAATATTGTACATGTTACAGCAGCAGATAGAGCTTGCTCCAGAGCATCCTCGTCAATTGTTCTGTAATAGGTGAATATTGATAACTTTTTTATCATAAGTCCTCAGACATGTCATGATATTAATAAAGAGGGGGAATCAGATACAAGCAAATTGATAGCTGTACAAGGTAGGCAAAACACAACGTTTATCAATGCAAACACCATGTATAGAGTGATGTAGAACAAGATCAATTAGCTTTTGTATATGTCAGCTAATAAAAGCTTTAAGCAAAACGTTTACATAAACAAATATAACCTTATTACATACTCATCTCCTATTTTTCGCTTCTCAATTTGAGATATGTCATAGTAACGCAATGCTGCTTCCAAGAACTTCCTCTTTAAATCCAAAATCCTCGCATAACATACCTGAAAACCAGAGGAAAAGAAAAAGGAAATTAAACTAAAGAATGACAGGAATTCCAGCTCTAAATTACAGTTATTGACCTAAAAACTATGCCAAACCTTGTATTGTAATATCAAAACTTCATGCTGACTGTTGCTAACCAAGAACGAAGCTTTATTAATAAAAGCTTCTGCATTAACAGAATCATCATCCTGTAAAATATTCAAGCAATGGTTTGGGGTCACCTTTCGATATTGATTTTACATGCAAGAAATAGAATAAGTAACTGAATTACTCCTTGAAATTCTAAGGCATCCAAACTTGCCTATGTAATGCTAGCATTCAGTCAAAAAATTGAAATACCTCAAGATAGAGACGGGCAATTTGGACACATTTTGACAATCTGAATGTATCATCAATAACCCTGATAGTCATATCACAAAACAGATAAGCATCATCAATAGGAACACAGAAGAAAATATTCAACAACATTCACCACAAACACTAAAGAGAATCTTACTCCAGACCTCATTCCAGAGTCCAAATCAATCCCACTTAGCATCTGCGCTGCTTTTGACCACTGCTGCTCCGACTCATACAACTCAGCAAGTTTCTCTCGGATAATCAGTACCTATATAACTCATACAGAGTAATCAGCTTTATTTAAATAACCATCCATATTCCACAGGTCCATTAGTACCTCATCCAAAGAAAACCAAAACGCCAAACATAAAAAAAAGGGAAGGGGAGGAAAAAACAACCCTATTCTCTGTTTTGCATACAAACTTCGACCTAAGTAGAAGTCACGCCGAGAGAAAAACTTAACCAAAAGATCAGTAACAATTTGAAGAAGAATAATTAATGAAATCGTGATATTTCAATCAAAATCTTTTGACGACAGAAAAAAGTTAACAATGTGGTATTTAAAAATACAAAAAAAAAAAAAAAAAACTCCAAATTCTCAAGTAACTTTCACTAAAGAGCTAGCTGTCAAATTAAAAGGAACCTGTTCCTCAAATGAAACGACACGAGGCTGAATCTGAGCAAGGGTATAATGAGCAATTTCCTTTTGTGCCTCAGGCTCCAACCTTCCTAATTCTTGAGCGAAAGTTTGTAAAAGCTGCCTCGATACCACCAGTGGAACATCGTCCGATAACACTAAAAAGAATAAAATAAGCTAATTAAACCTAAAAAAACCTTAGATAACTTCAAATCAAACAAATGTAAAGCAATTACTATGATCGATGAATTTCTTGGCTTGAACGATGTCGTTGGATGAGAAAACAGTTGACAGAATGTGTTTGTATTGCTCGATTTTCTGCCTCTGGTCAATAATTGCCGAGGCGTTTGCTAATGCACTCTCCATTTGCTTTCGATATCTGCTTCAACAATTTCCGAAACCCTAATTTCTTTTTCGAGAGAGAAGAAATGAGAGATTTTAACGAAATGGAAGGTTTACTGTTTATGGTGGTTTATTTTTTGCTTTATCATTTCTGCAACTGAATCAAAGCGGGGAGTTTACATACGGTACAGACCAATCTTTGGTTGCAATCAAAATGAGCGAATTAAAAATGAACACGTGGTAACCTAAATGGTATTTCTGTCATTTACACGTTAAAGAAAAGTATATGCTGTCTTCTTTTACCGCAAGACCCAAAGGCTAAAAACTCTTATTTTTCTCTCTGTGGCTTAGCAAATCCCAAAGGAGCTCTGTACTCTCGATCAGATCACGGGAACCGTAATTTACGTGAACGTTGGCGGCGTATTCATTGGTTAGGTAAGCTTTTGATTAATTTCTCCTCAAGATTTTGTTTTACTTTTTTGCTAAGTTGTTCGAGAAATTTGAAGCTATTTCTTAATGAAATTAGCGTAGAATTCCTTCAATCCTTTCATTTAACTTTATATTTTTGTTTGATCCAAAGATCTAATCTCGTTCTCCGTGGATACATCTCAAGTATTGTTCAATTTTCAGTTTTCCTGCTCTTGATTTTAATTTGTTGTGGTTTGGCATTATTCCACTTCGTTTCCTTGAAAAATGGTTTTCTTTCTTGTTCGGTTTATAGCGCAAGTAAAGTAAATAATATAAAAGAAAGATTTGGATATTGAACTATCGAGTTTCCTCACATCTTTATGATAATCATGTATGAATATGTGGTTCATGGCCGTTGTATTGAGGAAAAAGAAGTTGCAGCTGACCGAAATTGAATTATAAATTACGATGATTTTAGCAACGTATATAGCACATTTTATAACTATAATGTCCTTTTCAATGAATTTGTAGTCTTTTATTTTATTGGATTATTTTGAATTGATCATTGTTTGTGTCTTCAATGATTTTTCCAGGCATCTATTTGTATTTATTTTTAGGGGTTAGAGATATGAATTGGATTCAACGCAAGATCTATCTCTACAATGTCACCTTTGGACTCTACATGTTGGATTGGTGGGAGCGTTACCTTTTCAGTATCCTTTTTTACTTACTTTTGTTTGAAGATGCCTAATCTGTTTAAGTTCTCATTTAGAATTTTCAGGGTTTGAACACTGTAGGGCTGTTAATATTTTGTTTCGATGACTTTTATCAGTAGTCTTCTTTTACCTAACAAAATGATGAAAATGGAAAATGGTCATTTTGTGGAAGCCTATCCAATGGCAAAATTATGCTAATTTTGTTATATAAGGAGCTGTTTTCTATTTTCTGGTATTATCTGATTGACTGTGTCATCGATTTTAGTATTTGGTTGGTTGCCTTATTTTATAATGTTTGATTTTGGAATTTTAATCAGCTTTCGTATCTGTGATTTAAAATAGTCAAAGGATCCTATTGGCTTCTTTGTCATCACACCAGTTTTTAAGTCCAAGTATCACTATAATTTCCCAATTGTTAGTTCCTAAACCATGGAAGACATATTGGTTCTTGTGTTGATGTGGTTCGTCTTCTACAACAGCTCGCGATATGTAATGGAGTTTTACAAGAGGTACATCCTTACTTTGTCCTTTTGTTCCATTCATTGAAATCATTTTGGTTGGATAGGCACAAACTTTCTTGTTTAGGACTTGGTTTATCATCCTAATTTTTTATAGTTAAATTTTGATCCTCTTGTGCTTTTGGCTGTCACTGAAATGTGGATTTAAGTTCTTTCTAGGTTTGGGAATTTGGTTCTTGTTTGGATGGTCCTGGCAAATATGACTAAATTTTGTTTTGTTTTTTAGTCTTGCTATTCTAGAAATCATTTAGAAACAAAAGAAGGAAATAGAGGATAAAAAAAGAGTGGTTTTATAAACTTGTTTCATATTGTTGAAGCTGATTGATATGACCTGAAAAATTAGAATTATAGAATCAAGATTGTTGATGAATAATGAGATGTCACCAATTTTTTTGTTCTTGATTCCCTCTCTAAAAGATTTCATATGTTGAATTCTTGCTGACTGCCTTAAAATGATTGCAAATGATGTTTTGAAACATACTTTAGGTTGCATACTGCATCTTGCAATCTTATTTGGTGATTAAAACTTAAATTTGATGATTGCTTTTCAAGTTAATGATGCTGTGGAAGGTCGGAATTGTGTTTCCAATGTTGTTAATACGGGCGTGCCAAAACTAAACCGTTCTTTTTATTTGGTCCTTGTTGAAAATAAATAAATGACACTTATGCATTTCCCTGATAGCTAGTGCAGCAGTTAATTTTAATGGAAGTTTGGCTTCAACTTGAACCATTGTAGTGGATCCGCTCTTACGTAATAATTCTTTCTGTTCTCCAAATTTCAGGCATCTATCCTAGGGTTGGGAGGTGGCATTGGCTTGACAGATTGCAATGGTGATGAAAGTGTGAAATACTTTTGGATTATTTGGCTGAAAATCTTGCTTATATGTGGATTTTTCATACAACATTTTTAGCATGTCTCACATATATTGTTAGACTATTTTCAAAGCTATTCCTTGCAAAAATTTTAAAACATTGACGCTGTTGTAACTGTTCTACAATTTTAAAAAAAATATAAAAAGAAGAAGAAGAAGCTCTTTTGTTCCTCTTTAGTAATGTAGCAATATTTTGATGTTGTTCTCTTTCTACGAGGGCTTTCAGCACCCGCAGGGAGGGTCCGAAGGAAATTAATCACTGCTACAGTGGATACCTTGATTAGGATAAGAAAAAAAAAAAAAAAACTTGGTGGCTAAGAGATGAAATGTTTACACATGGCATATGCTATTTGTATTTTTCATTTTCATTTTCTTAAAATCTTTGTATCAGGCACCTAGTTCAACTTTTATTCAAATACGAGTATAGGACTTAAAAAGGTAGAGATGTTCAAACGGTTAACCGAATCGAATTAGTATTAATCGAATTAACGGAATTTTTTAATCTTTTAACTGTAATCGAACTGAATCGAAATTTTTTAGTTAATCTAGTCGGTTAATCGAATTAATTGAAATTTATATGTTTTTTAAATTAAAACAAGTACAAAACATAAAGAATATTGATAATATTTATTTGACCGAATTAACTTTATTTATTAAGTTTGGTTAATTCGGTTAATTATTCGATTTCGAATCGAATTAATCATTAATCGAAATTTTAAAAAAACTTCTAACTGATCTCTAATTGAATTAGATTCATTAACCTATCGATTAAACGAATCAAATCAGTTCGGCCGATTAATTATATTTTAATCGAAATTTGAACAGACAAAATTACATATACTACATATTGAGCATATATTATATTTTGATACTTGTATCAAACTCTGTCAAGTCTACCGTTTCAAGTTATTGTATATTTGTATGAAATCATATAAAACCCGTAGGTAGAATATAGAGCTGATCGTGGGCCGGGCCGAGTCAGATTCGGGTCGGGCTTCAATAAAATTTTAGATCTAATTGCTAAGCCCAAGCCTGGCCCGGCCCGAAAAATAGGCCTAAAATTTTGTCCAAACCCGACCCGAATTATAATATTCAAACCCGAGCCTAACCCGGCCCGACCCATATTAATTTTTTATATTATTTTATTACATTCAACAAATTTAAAAAATATATAATATATCAAATACACTTAAAAACATTAAAACAAACATTAAAAAATAAATAAATTTAAAATACATTAAAAAAATTATATTAAGATAGTTGTAACTAAATTAGTAAAAAAATTAATAATAAAACATAAGTTCTACAATATTCAAATAATATTAAAAAAGACAGTGAAACAATAGTAAAAACGCATAAAAAATAACATCCAAACAACAAAAATAACAACCAAAGTAGCAGCAAAAATAACAATAAAACAACATTAAAAACAACAAAAATAGCAACAAAAAAAGGAACAAAAATAACAATAAAAATAACACGAAAATAACAATCAAAACAATAAAAAACAACTCAAAAATAGCAAAACAGTAAAAAAAACACCAAAACAACAATATAATTTTTTTTTATTAAAAGTGATTAATTTATTCAGGTTGGGACAGGCTGGGTTCAGGCCAAAAAATCATATCCGAGGTTCAGTCCGTTTAGAAAATGACCTCATTTTTTGTTCATGCCCATTTTTCGGGTTTATATTTTTATCCAAACCCTCTCATTTTTCGGGCGGGCCTTCGAATCGGGACGGATGGCCCGATCCATGATCAGGTCTAGTAGATTATAAGATCGTCTTATGCCCTGTGATAGAAAAACAACTAATGTTTCTCATGTATTATATGCTTGCCTTTAAGGGTGAGTTAGGTTCCGTTTTTCGATTTTTTTTGATGAATTAGGGTATTTGATTTTTCTATTTTCTTAATTGAAAATGAATTAGTGGACATAAAAAGCCGATTATCACTAAATTGTATTGAATTGGTTCGACTTGGGTTTCAGTTTTCATATTGTTTTTCAATCTTAGGCTTTTGAACTTTATTTAGATAAAATTGTTTTTGAATTTAAATTTTTCAATTTTAATTTGATAAAATTATCTTTGTTTTATATTTTCCAGATAGTATTTGACAATTTTAATTTATTTTCAATTATACATAAAATATCAATTAATATATTTTTCTAAAAAATAATTTGTAAAATCTATAATCATAAATGTTTATTAAAAATGTAATTAAACATGAATTTAATCACTCTCATTTTTCACTAAATATAATCAAATGTTAAATTATTTGTATTCTATAACTCGTAATGACAGCAAAAAAAAAAAACACCAACTTAAAAATGTTAATAATGATAACCAAAATCTTAAAAGTATTAACAACAATAATAATAGAAATAATAGTTGAAAAAAGAACAAAATACATATTAAACAAAAAACGATATGAGCACTTGAATTCTTGGAAGTTTTAACAACAATAACATAAAAAAAAAATAATGAATTCGTGGAAATTGAGACTAAAATTAGATTTAGTTTTTTTCTTACTTTTTATTTAATTATAGAAAATTTAAAAGTATAATAAAAATTATATTTAGAATTTAGAAGCAATGGTTTTCGTTTTGGGTTTATATATTGAAAAAATATTCAGTTTTTTTAGAATTTTTAATTGAATTTTTGGGAATTTTTTGGTGTCCATTAAAAATAAACTGAAATCAAACCAAATTCATGTGATTTGATAACATCATTTCGATTGGAACCAAATTGAATTATAAAAAAAAAAAAAAAAAAAACTTGAATAGAATTTTTTTTTCTAATTAACAAAAATAGACAAGGTTAGTTTGGCGATGATGGGATGGTTACATAAGATTGAGCAGGAGGAAGTAAATCTCACATGGATGACATCCCAAGAATTTGGCCCACCACTACACAGTAACCCTTTAGGAGGAGTACGAACATAAATTTCAAGGATTTCGACATGTGGTAGTATAGTGTGAGTGGACCAACAGGTCGTCTTCCTTTACTGCAAAATGAACATAATGTAGAGATGCAAAAACCCCTAAACCTTGTTCAAGCAATGAATTTGGATAGAGGCCAAGTGAACCCTGGCAAGCCATTGCTTAAATGCTAAAAGCACCAACAAGGAAGTGATAGTTCCCCTTTCTATTGCCAAAAACAACACTGGGAATGGCAGTGTGATAGTAATCGTTTCACATCTTCATCATATCGTGGTAGAAATCCCCCTCAATCGAATAAGCTTTTCTCATGATCCTTAACTCCTCAACTCAACAATAAGCTTTGCTCTTTAGTTCCAAATGAATTTTCCATCAGCTTAAATTCCCATAATAGTTGTAAAAGAATCACTCCTCTTATCCAATCTCTATTGAAATCCATTGCGGGTTTGAGTTATTTTCTTACCGCTAGCATAGGTGCCATCATCTTTTGAACGATTGAATCGAATGAATACAAATAGGGAGAACATATGATCCCAAATTAGCCCTTCTGATGACTTCAATCACTGATTGGTTGTTTCTCCTAATAATTCTTTATCTAACACTTTAACAAGGTAGGTTAAGAGTCAAATATGCAAGCCGCTACGATAGGTTGTATTGTTAAAACAAAGAGTTGAAAAAATTCATAAAAAATGTATATCATAATAATGATTATAAATGTTTATATACAAACTCAGTAACCATAATTAGTTAACCTTCTAACTATTCAGAAACTAATAACTGCCTACTAACTAACTGACTGCATCTAAACATAACAATCTCAATACTCCCCCTCAAGTTGGAGGTTGAAAGTCATCTTTAACCCCTAACTTGGATATTAAGTATTCATGTTGCTGAATTCCCAAGCCTTTAGTTAATACATCTGCTAGCTGTTCACCAGATGAAATGTGTTCAGCTTGTATCAACCCTTCTTGAATCTTCTCTCTTATGAAGTGATAGTCTATTTCTATGTGCTTGGTACGCTCATGGAACACAGGATTTGCAGCTATCTATAGTGCTTCTTTACTGTCACATATCAATCTTTCTGGCTGCACCACTTGTACTCCCAAATCACTTAGCAAACCATTTAACCAGACCACTTCTGTAACAGTAACTGCCATGCTTCTGGTTTTTGCTTCTGCAGAAGATCTAGCTATAGTGTTATGTTTCTTTTCCTTCCAAGAGATCAAAGATTCTCCCAACTTAATGCAAAAACCTATTACTGGCCTTCTAAACATGGGGCAAGATGCCCAATCCAAATCACAGTATGCAATCAGCTGACATGTGCTTGAAGAACTCAATAAAAGACCCGCCCTAGATTCTTCTTGACATATCTAACTATTCGAAGAGCAGCTTCAAGATGCGTATTCTTTGGATGTTGCATGAATTGTCTCAGATGGTTAACTGCATAGGCTATATCAGGCCTAGTCTGAGTCAGATACATCAATTTGCCTATCAACCTCTGAAAAATAGATTTATCTTGCAACAGCTCATCCTCAACATCTTGTTCTGATCCTTGGTCATCCTCAGCAGTTGTAAGCTTTTGATTTTCTTCAAGGGGAGTTTATGCAAGTTTGGCTCCTCCTATCCCACTGTCTTCAATTAATTCTAATGCACACTTGCATTGATTCAATAAAATTCCATCCTTGGGTCTCAAAATTTCCAATCCTAAGAAATACTTCTAGTCCCCTAAATACTTCATTTTAAAGTTCTGATTCAAAATGCCTTTCAACTCTGCAATTAGAAACTCATCATTCCCAGTAATTATTAAGTCATCAACATATATAAGCATGTTGACCAGCTTGGCTCCTTGTCTTTTTGTAAAGAGTGAATAAACATGTTTGCTCTGTTAGTAACCAATTGTAATTAAAGCCTCTGTCAACTTCAGATTCCATTGCCTAGAATCCTACTTCAAGCCATAAAGAGACTTTTGCAGCCTACACCCCATAGTCTCTCCTTGGCAGTAAATACCCTTAGGTAAGTCTATATACACTTCCTCAACCAAATCTCCTTGCAAGAATGCATTATATACATCCATTTGATAAAGGGGCCACTGAAAAATGGAAGCTAAGGCCAAAACAGTCCTAATAGTGACTAATTTGGCCACAGGAGAGAAGGTATCCACATAGTCAACTCTTTCTTTTTGGCTGTATCCTCTGGCTTTAAGGCGAACTTTGTATCTCTCAACTTCTCCAGATGCCTTATACTTAATTTTGAAGACCCATTTGCAGCCAATGGGCAGCTTCTCTGGTGGTAAAGTGATAACAAACCAAGTGTTGTTTGATTCCAGGGCCTGAATCTCTTCTTCTATGGCCTTGATCCAGATTGGATTTTTAATGGCCTCAGAATATGTCTTAGGTTCAACTAGACAATAAGTGGAAGACAGAAACAATTGCGTAGATGAAGGCAAGTGAAATTAAGAAATATATTTTGAAATAGGATACTGACCTGAAGGTGATGAGGATTAGTAAGAGCACACATAGTCTTTTAACCAATTAGGTGGCTTAGAAACTCTAGTGGACTTTCTAGAAATAGGACCAGTGGCTTGTGATGGTATAATAGTAGGAGATGAGCTTGTTGCACTTGATGAAGCAGCAGGTGAAGAAGCAGGAACAAATGATGTAGGTGAAGAATGTGTTGCATATGGTAAAGGAGAAGAAGAAACATGGACAAGTATTAACTCAGGTAAAATGAAAGATGATGGAGATTTAAAGACCAAAAAAATCTGAGTCAGGAACTTGTAATTTAGAAGGAAAAAAACAGAAAAATCTACAACAGGAAAATGGAAAAGGAATATACTTTCATGAAGTTTTACATCTCTATTAACAAACAATTTTTTTGGTGTCAAGATCAAATAGAATATTCCCTTTTGGGTAGAGGAATAACCCATGAAAACTAATGGAAATGCTTCAGAGGAAAATTTGTCCTTAAAATTAGTTTGAGTAGCATAACACAAACAACCAAAGATTCTTAAATGTGAAAGATTAGGAGATTTCCCATAAAAGATTTCAAAAGGACCTTTATCATGTAAAACTGAAGATGGCAATCTATTAATAAGATAGCAAGATGTTTTAATACATTCCCACCAAAATTTTATTGGAAATTTAAAGTGAAATTTAAGAGCTCTAGCAACTTCAAGTAAATGCCTCTATTTCCTTTTAGCTACGCCATTTTGCTGTGGAGTTCGAACACATGAGCTTTGATGTATAATACCTAGAGAAGTAAACAAATTAGAACATTCTAAATTAAAGAATTCAGAACCATTGTCACTTTGAAGAGATTTAACAATAGTGGAGAATTGATTTTGAACAAGGTTAAAGAATTGTTTAAAGTAAATTGTGACTTCACTTTTGTGCTTCAACAAGTACACCCAGGTTATACGAGAAAAATCATCCACAATGGTGAGAAAAGACCTATGTCCACTATGAGTAGATATTCTATAAGGTCCCCAAAGGTCAAGGTGAACTGGCTAAAAAGGCTTATCAGACCTGGAAACATTAATAGGAAAGGGTGATCTAGACTGCCTAGCCAATGGACATACATCACAAATATGCACAAGATTATTAGAGAAAGTCAAAGACTACAAGAAGGGTATTTTATGCATTTTAGGAGAAGGGACATGCTCTAAACGAGCATGCCATAGAATTGTAATATTATCTTAAGCACTTGACATACATTGTATAGGTAAAGAACTTGAACAAGAAGAATCTGTTAAAATAGATGAATTACAATGAATTGGAAAAACAAACCAGAAATGAAATTTGAAGAATCAAACAGATACAGTCCGTGTGACTCTCTACCAATCTCCTTCATCCTTCCATTTGAGAGATCCTGCAAGATGCAAAAATCAGGGAAGAAACTGACAGAACAATGTAAATCTCGAGTTAATTTGGACACTAAAAGAAGGTTATGATTAAAATGAGGAATAGAAAGAACATTTGTGATTGTGTAATCAGGACTAAAAACAAAAGACCCAATGGAATTAACAGGAACAATATTACCATTAGGAAGATGAATAAATCTTGAACCAGAAGCACATGGAATTAAATATTCTAAGTTCTGTGAATCAAACATTATATGGTCTGTTGCACTCGTATCCAATATCCAATTAGGATTATTTTTAGTGGCAAAAAAAATAGTGGGAAACATTACTTGCCACGTGAACAACAGAATCAGTAAAAGGATTCTTGTTTAGAAGGCTCAAGATCTGATATATTGCTCTTGTGTGAAGAGAGGTGTAGTTACTAATGCAATCAGAGCAGTCTTTAGATCAACTGACTTGGAGTCAAAATTAGAAGTTTCAGTAACTTTGGTATTAGCTGTCACAGCCATTTGAGATCCTTTCTTCATTGTGAACTTAAAATCAACAGGATACCCAATAAGTCTGTAACAATTCTCCAGTTTGTGACTGTTGATTTTGCAATGGTCGCAAATACCATTGAATCTTTTGCTACCCGAATTCCCAATGGCTGATGAAAACATTGTTGTACTCTCTGAATATGGTACCATCCTTGACAATTGAATCTGTTACGACTCTTCTTGCATAATTATTGAGTACGCCTGATTGACTCATGGTAGTGACTGCATGACCAATATCTAGCTGCAAATTGTTGAATATGTCTCGTTGAGACTCATCAAGAACTGGAAACGCTTTTGTTGTACTAGATGCTTGAGATTTTGCTGCGAAATATTACACTTACAGGCAAAGAAAAGAATAAGAGCGTGATATTCATCCCACAAAAGCTTAAGCCATGTAAAATATGTGGAAACAATCATATCACCTTGATGTAGAGTTGTAATTTCTCGATGAAGAATTTTTTTTTGGATCCATCCACTTTATCAAACCATTCTTTAAGATCTTTCCAAACAAGTGATGCACCTGTGGGAAAGACTATCCCGGTCGAAAGCTCTTTGCTAACGGAGTTGAGAATCTAAGATAGAACAATGACATTACATCTCTCTCATTGTGACTGCAATGACTCTTCATAATCATCCTTCTTACAAGTACCATCAATGAAGCCCGATTTTTTTGGCTAAGAGCGCAATCTTCATCGATCTATTCCACACGCTATAGTTATCAATCCCGATAAGCTGATGAGAGACTAAGATAACTCCCTACATATCTAAGGGATGAAGAAACAATGGGTGGTTGAAACAGTGACAGGATTGACCATCCTTGGCAGAACTCTGGTGAAGAATCATTAACAACAATTGATGAAGAAAGAAATTGGGAAAACCCTAAGAAGAATAAATTAGGAATTTTGACAAATTCTCTTCAATTTAAATGAACAAAGGTCAAACCCTCTAACAAAGAATAAAACTCAATAAAAAACAAGAAACGCATGAAGAAAAAACCTAGCTCTGATACCATTTTAAAACAAAGAATTGAAAAAATTTATCAAAAAATGTATATCATAATAATGATTACAAATGTTTATATACAAACTCACTAACCATAATTAGTTAACCTTCTAACTATTCAGCAACTTATAACTACCTACTAACTAATTAACTGCATTTAAAGATAACAATCGCAATATGTATATCCTTTAACTTGCATGAAAAATAACCTGAATGCCTATGTTCCTTCTCGTGCAATGATGATAAAGGGACTATAGCACCTTGATTTTTCCTTAGTTCCAAACAAGTCTGGCTATAAGGTTAACGTACATCTCCCTCCTAAATTTTCATTTAACTCCTATGTTTATCCACATACTAAGGCTTTGATAAGCAAATCTAGAACTTGATGCTTCGAAATGAGACATTATGGTAGCTAGTATTATACAAGGGTGGTCAAATATTAACAAGTGCTGGGTACAATGATTAGGCACATTACATTATAAAAAAAACCTAAGTTTAAATCCTAGATATAGCATCGTTGGGAGGAATAATCACGAACCCTGAAAGGTTACCAAGTGTACCAAATTTTTGGTTTGAAGGAACACATAGGTCGAAAACATTTTTCATGGCATTGATTCAATCTTTCGAACTGACCATCATAGTCTAGATGATAAGCAATAGTCGGTTGAACTTCAGACCCTACTAGCTTCATCAATTCTTCCATACATTGTTAGTAAAGACTTAATCCTGATATGAAAATAATGGTTTTAAGGGCCATTCAATTTACAGACATGGTATAAGTGCAATTTAATATAAATATTGACTTGATATTAAATTTGTTGTAAGTTTGTTAGCAAGATTTAATTTTTCTCATATACATAAATATCAAAATGAAATTTAACATATATTTAGATATCTAAGAGGGACAATTGGTACAAAGTTACAATTGGAATAGAGTTATTTTACTAAAATGATTTACAATCTCAATTAGTTGGCTATGCTAATATTGGATTTTTACGAAATCCTCATAAAAGACGATCTCAAATGAGATATTTTATTTGCGTGAGGAGGTATAACCATATCATGAAATCCAACAAAACAAACATTAGTTATTGTCTCTTCAAATCATGCATAAATAATTGTAATGCTTGAGGCTAGGTAAAAGTGTGTTTGACTAAGGCTAATGACCCAAAATATGTAATTTATTTGCATAAGAAAAGACATCAATTATCTTATACGAAGCAATGCATCATGTATAGATTAATTAAAAAGAGAATACATCGAAGGAGATAAAACGAAACATATTTCACAAAAATTATTTTTCACTCATTATCTTGAGAAAAAAGAAGATATTATAAATCTTCTTAGATTTTCACGATAAAATTTTTTAATGAGACAACTTAAAATGAAAGATTGTATAATCTTTTTCTTTCATCAAATTTCCTAATAAAATTTTTAATGACGACATTCAAAGAGAGTGTTGTAATAAAGTCCATTATAAGTAACTATATAATATAAGAAAACCATTGCATCTTTCAAGTGCTATTTACTTCTTAGTATTTTTTTTGTTTGATTATTCTTTGACAAATTAACTACATATTATGGTTATTCAAAATGGTGAAAAAAAGGTGTTAAATTAATTTTAAGTAAAAAAATGGTTGGTGAAAATACATTGGTAGTTTTTTTTATAAAAATATTGAATAGACATTTGTATCTCTATTTTAAAACTTAAAGGATTTTTAGTTTTTTTAAATTGAGTTAATGAGATTTAGTCAAGTTCAAATTTTCTTATGTTTTCGAATCAAACGGTGAAATTAAACGTTTAATATTTATTATATTTTGAGTTTAAATTTTATTATGTGTGATTTTTTTTATTTATTTAAAAATAAAATAAAACACCCTAATAATAATAAAACTTATTTTATAAAATAAATTATTTTTTTTGTAATTTTTCAATTGAATTAGTGCTTAATTGACTTGTGACACCAACTTAGAAAGTGATAATGTAAGTTTTTTTTTTTTTAGAAAAGTTGATATAAGACTAAATTAGATGAAAATACCAATTTTCTTTTAATTAGGCTTTTAAGCCTTTTTTTTTAGTTTAAGAAAATAGGTCGTTTTTAGGAGAATAAGGGAAAGCACGTTCAACTGGGCGCGCTTTTTACATAGTTGGCAAGAAAGCTCGCCCAGCTAGTTGTGCTTTGTTGTTAAGTGAATGAAAGTGTGCCCAACTTTCCCTTTCTCTCTCCCAATGTTAGGGTTTTTAATATTTTTAAGGTTAGGGTTTAAGGGTATGGTTTTAATATTTTAGGGTTTAAGGTTTTTTTAAAAGGGTTCAGGATTTTCAACTGAAACCGTGAAAGTTCATTGATAGATTTGAGCAGTCGAGGATGTGATAACTTACCTCAGAACACATACATTTCATATTTCAAGGTGGGAAAAAACCATCACCTCAGAAACCCATCGTGGGAAAATCAAGTTTTAAGGTGACAAGTGGTTGATACGATTAGGAGTCGAAGTTTAGGTGGAGGTCCCAGTCGACGATCCTGATGCAGTCACGAGTTCGAGTATAATCGAGGGCTAGGTGACGGTCGTTACGTGGCCACGAGTTCAAGCTTTTTGGATATTCGTAAATGATGCCTTATAAATATCATACATAATATTGAGGTCATAGTCATATAGAAAAACTCTAGGGCATCCTATATTGTGAACCTAATAGGAGGGACTTACGATTGTGGAAGATTCTAAGCACTTCGGTTCTCATGCGCACATGCAATTGCTGCATGTGGCAACATACGAATTGAATACGCATATCTACGGGCTAGAACACATTCATAGTGTATAGAGTCTTGAATTCCCACCTATCCTAGATGAGAATGTATGGTCACCAGTGTTTTACGCGTCGTACGAGTTGGCGCCAAACAAGAACCTGCTTCTCTTTCTGAACGATCGCCCGAATTCCACCCGGATAAGGACTAATATGGACATTTGAGAGACGGACAGTTAACAAAGATTATATGGGTAGTGTAGAAACCCAGGACATACGAAGGCAACATGTTCTCTGTTGAGGAGTACATTGAGGCCTCAGCATCGATAGCATTATTTTCTTCCAAATAATATATTCATTACAATGCTTCCATTGTTCAGGTGTTCCAAACTTCTTATTTCTTATTAACTTACGCATAACTCATGTTAGACAATAACGAAGACAAATGTAATGTTGGAATGAAAAACCTCGGTTGATTTATTTATGTCATATATATTTATATCTCACTATTTAAAAAATATAGATCAATTGTGTTGTCGGGGAAAATGTGTGCCACAAGGCGGGGGATGATAGTCGCATAAAGGATTTCTGCATACAATGGGAGATGCGGGCCTATAACTTGATCGTTGCCATCGTCCTCGTTAGCGTCATCATCGCCTTCACCCTCATCCTCTCGTTGATATTCGCCTCCACTATTGTCCTCATCTTTGTCTTCGTCACCGTGTGTGTCTTCGTCTTCACCTTTGTCACCATCTCCTTCTTTCGTGGTTGACCGTTGTGTCGTCCTAGCCTCTTATCATGTATCCTCCACTCTTACGGTTGGTGGTTGCGTCGATGAGCCTCCCCTATAAAATAATGACATTAGCATCACTACTGAATCGGCATCTGTATTAGTGTCGTCATTAATGACGATGCATGTGCCGATATTTGGCCCGACATTGGCATGGGGGTAAAGTATGCAAGAGACGTCAGTGTCTCGAAATATGTACCTGCAGGAACAGAAGTGCGACGGTGGTGCGGAGTGTTATGCTTGTAAAAACATGGGGTTAGTGAATTGAACAGGAATTAGTGAACTGAACTGACCCGGATATTGCATAGACATAGATGATGCTTTTTCGATCAGAGTTGATGATGAACTAGTCGTGCGACCGTGTCTGGCCCTATGCTACTGTTGTGATGATCGTTGTTGCCTATTCTGCCAAAGTTGCCTACTCCTTACCTCCACCGATAGTAGATATGACTTATTGGGGACTCTAAACTGTAGGAGCCCATTTTTGTCCGGACTCTTATTTAAAAAAACCTAATAAAAATAAATCCAATTTTTTATTTTCGAAGTCCATTTACAAATAAACCCAATTACATTAACCTAAAGCCCAATAACCCTATCCAAGCCCAAAAATTTAAACAAACCTAAGACTAAAAAACAAAAAGAAAACCCTAGCCACCTCACCCAAGCTATAACCTTTACCCTTGAACGTCGTTACCGTTACCCCTATCCGAAAATGTCCAAGATTCGAATATGCAAAAAAGGAAATAAAATCAAATAAAAAAGATTGTAATTCGTGTTATAAAAACATGAAATCAAATGTCAAAAAGACACGATTTTTTTAAATAATAAAAAATCAAACACACATTCGAAGGACCGAAAGCAAAATAATTGAAGGTATCAATTTGTGTTTTATTTCTATTTTTTTCGAAACTAATAGTAAATAAATCTAGGGGTTTTTTATTTTACCTTTACATTGGCCGCCTTCATCTGTGTTTTCTTTGATTGTTTGAGGCTTTTTGGTAAGGATTTCGGAAGATTTGGCCTTAGATCCATGTTCGGGGCATAAAAAAGGGTTAGAAATATTTTTTGAGGCCTTCGACCACCGTCGACGGTGGTCATTGGTGTCAGCCCACGATGGCTCACGGTAGAGGAGTGGTGGCCAATAGACCGACGGCGTGGGGCTTGTTGAGGGAAAAAAGAAGAAGAGAAAGATAGGTTTTTTTAAACAAATGAGTGACATGAAATTTTCTAAAAAAAAATAACTCATATCGCCATAGTGAAACGACATCGTTTCAGGCTTAAGTTTCAGAGGCCAAAACAACGTCGTTTTGATGCGACCCGACCCGACCCGCATTGGTTCCACATGTTTTCATGCGGATGGGCTAATTGCCCATTTGGCCTTTTCGCATTTTTAAGGTGTTTTAATTTAGTCCTTTTTATTTTTTATTTATTTTAATTTAGCCTTTTAATTTTGATAGCTTTACAATTTGGTCCTTCGACCAATAGTGGATCCTTTCAAGGAAGGACACGCGTATAGAGGATGAGATATTTATCCCTTTGGTCCTTGTAATTGTTATTTCATTTCAATTTAGTTTAGTTATTTTCTTTTTTTAATTCGCACCATTAATTTATTTTCAGTTACAATTTAGTCCTTATTTAATTTTGCCCATTTATTTATATTTTCTTTTTAATTTAAACCTTGCTTTTTTTATTATCTAATTTAATCCCTATTATTTTTATTATTTATATTTACTTGCTTATTTTAGCATTTAATTAATTAATCAATTAATTTTTATTTATTTATTTGTCATTTATTTTCAAGTCTAATCTCAATTATTTTTATTGTTTATATTTATTTGTTTATTTTAGCATTTAATATTTATTTATTTAGTTGTTATTTATTTTCATGCAATTTTATTGTTATCTTTTTTATTATTTTCTATTTAATTTGTATTTGTTGTTATTATCTTATTTGTTTGTTTGTTTATTTATCATTAAATTTTATGTTTTTTCTTATTTAATTACTTGTTGTTATTTAATCATTAATTTAATTATGTTAGATTTTTTATGATTTAATTTCATATATTTATTTTTTTATTATTTATTTGTTTGTTATTCATTTTCTTTGTTAATTATATGCTTGCTTTTATTTAATTTTATTTATTTATTATGTATTTTATTCATTTTTTATTATTATGCTAGTTATATTTTTTTCCTTTACTTAATGTTATTTATTCATTGATTTTTTTTTGTTATTTATTTATATATATGCCTTTTAAATTTTTTTGTCTTTTAATTAATTATATGTTTTATTGTGTCTTCAACTTAATTATTTTAGAGTTTTCCCATATTTGTGTTTTATATATTTATTGTTGCTTATATTATTAATTAATATTCATTGTCATTATTACTTTAGTTATATTTTTATTTTATTTACTATTTTTTTAATATTTTATTGTGTTATTAATTGCATTTAATTGTATTCTTTTAATTTATTCTACTCATGTATGTTTTTTATTTTGTCATTATAATTGTAAATTATGTACATACTCATTCATTTTTTAAAATATTTTAACAAATAAATTGCATGACATTTAAAAAAAATAATACATAAATTGATTTTCAAAAAAAAAAAATCGAGGCAATGTTCTTTATTTCGGGAATTCGAGAGGATTATGCCTTAACTCACTCGGTGTGGTTTTCTCTTTGAAACGAGATAATTTAATACCTTATTTTAAATTAAAATATACGAGATTTGGGATAATAATTAAAAACGCTCGTATTTCGAAGATTTGAGGTGTTGTGACCTAACTTACTAGACATGACTTTTATTTATGATTAACTCGAAATAACGAGCTTTGTTCGCAAAATTTAATTTTTAAACAATATTGAAACATGTGAGGATGAGGTATCAATTTTAGGCGTGTGAGGATGATAATCCTTCCTCACACGTAACCGACTCTCGAACATGTTTTATGGTTTCAAAGACCAAAATTATTGTTTTAATAACTTTAAAAATTTTACAAGGTGATCCAATCACACCTATTTAAAAAAGTTTGGTAGCAACTCCATTTTTATTTTTCAAAATATAAGTCGGTACCTTTTTCAAAAAAATGGTTTCGACATGAACCACGTCAAGTAATTGATATCTATTGCTGTGTATGCTGAGAAAAATGGTTCGCGAACGGGTAAGAATTTCATCTTACGATCCCAAGCCTAGATGTGCTCCTTGTGAACCTCTGCCTAGTCCTTGTCGTTCTTCCCCCACATGTCCACCTTGTGCAATTCTTTCATGTCTCGCAGTAGCGACAAAATTTGTTGTCTCCACCCAAACTATCGCAACACTCGATCCAATTCATGTATTTCCACCGTCGAGTACACTATCAATGATACATTCGCATCCCACATCTCTCGATTGGCAAACACTTCCGGTAAGATGCAAGATATGATATTGGTGTCGGCATATAACATCCATTCAAACTGAAAAGCAGAATTGTAAATATCGTTATGTATGAAACTTTATTTTACGAATCATTGTGTAACTAATATAGGTTTGAAAGAATAAGTAACTAACATCTGCTTCTGAGTGTTAATCTAACGGCAGCCTAAAATCTTTTAGCTCCTTGAATAGTCCCACGTAACTCAGCCCATGGTTCCACTTGTACAAGCGATATGTTAGTCGAAACATATAATAAATAAAAATATTTATAGAAACTACGTATTTATTAACAAATGATGTTTACCTTATTACTAACGGGAACATGTATGGGTCAGCCAATTTGGGATGTAGAAACGGTAATCGCCACCAACCCCACGATTACGGAAGGAGCAGGCAGACACCAATTACATCTTATTCAGTTTTGTGGCCCGAACAACTTTTGGTATAATGTGGACAAGACAATAGATCCCCAACTTAGTTTTCTACATTGATTAAAGTCTACTAGATGTAGTAGCTACCTTACATGCACCAAATTTCGAGATTTATAGGGCATTAAAATGCCCCCGATTAACCTTATGATGAATGTTCATGCATATTGTTCTATGACCTCCTCTATTAGGTCTTGAGGAGGCTCTTTGAAATTTTTCTCCAACCAGTTGAAAAGATATCCGACCACCTTCAAACCTTTTCGGGATCTTCCCTAATAATGCTTTACAGAGGTCCACTTTATCAGGAATGATTACTGATCTTGTGATGACTCGCCCATCTATCAGCAGGTCGAGTTGTAACGTTGTATCCTTAAGTGTGATTGTACACTCGTTGCATGGAAGGTGGCAAGTGTGTGTTTCGGGTCCTCATCTTTCCACCAATGCTTTGATTAGTGTATGATCAAGTTTGTAGCCCCTTAACATGCGAGACGTATGCAAGAATCCCGTCTCTTACAAGTAACCAGAAATTTCAAGCATCGGAGGCATTGCCTAATTATGTATGAACCCCTCTAAAACACAATCATCTGCTTATATATAACATCAAAAAAAATTGTTTCAAAATATTTAAAAAAATGAATTTAACATAATTGAAAATAACGAAATTTAAAATTTCTTCTTACCATTATTGCTTGGGCTGCGGAAATATGCTTGTCGTTAAAACGAATTAGAGAGGTTGACATTCGTGAACACTGATTCCAAATGAATAAAATATGAAATAATTAAAAAAACTAATATTTTTAAATGAAAATATCGATAAATCTTGAACAAAAAAATTGAGACAGTTTGAGAGAGTTGAAAGAAGGATATGAGTGAAAAAAAACTTAGGGGTATTTATAGGTAAAAAAAATTACCGTTGCCCCATTTATATTTTTTTTACCGTTACAACACCAATGTTCAAAAAGTCGTTGGATTTATTATCGTTAAGGGAAAGCGCTAGTCAACTGTGCAGAAAGTGCATCTAGCTAGATGCACATTCTCTTTCTCTCTCCTAAAAATGACTTATTTTTCTAAATTAAAAAAAAATCGACTTAAAATACTAATTAAAAAACGGCATTTAAGCCTAATTTAGCCCTATTATAAATTATAATTATATTTTTTATCTTTTTTTTTACCTTTTTTTTTACCTTTTTTATTCCTTTTTTAAATAATTTTATTCAAATAATGTTAAATATTTTAAGCTTAATTTTAATTTAATTATATATCTTAACTTTGAGATGTATTTATATTTTAACCAATTTATTTTCCATCATATTCTAAAATAATGATAGTTAATTAATTACAAATAAATAATATAATGAATTTATGTTAAGGTTATTATTAACTATAAGCTTAAAATACTTAATTTTACTTGAATTCAAATATAATTTAACTAAATTTAATTTTATATTATTTAAATATAATTTTTAGTTACCAATAAATGTTGGGTGCAATGATAAGTCACATTGTATTCTTAGGGAGAGAATATATGTTTGAACCTTGAAGACGACAATATTAAGAGTGGTAGCTATGAACCTTAATCATGAAAGAGTAACTACGAACCCTAATAATGAATTGTAAAATAGACACGAAGAATACAAAAAAATCCAATTAATTACATTCTTATTTTGTAATTAAAAATGGAGAATAAAAAATATATATATATATACACAATAAATAATAATATAGTATAATTGTTTTTTATTTAAAGGTAACTGTGTAATTTTTTCAAAATTATAAGTGTAATTGTATTTTACACTCACGTAATATTTGAAAAGTCACATAATAATTGGTTTTGAGTGTAATTACCTGCAATTACATAGGGGTGGCATGTTTGGGTAGAGGGTAACCATTGTAATTTGTGGATACCACCAAATTGGGTGTAATTAGAGCATCTCAATTACACTTTCTAATTCTTAGGGGAAAGGGTGAAAATTGGAGTAATTATGCAAGTAATTACACTAAAATTCAATTATCCTATGGCTATCCAGACACTCATACAAATTATTTAAATTAAAAATTTATTTTTATACAAATTTAAATTATAAAAATTATGTTATAAGTATAAACACGTATGAGTATTTGAGATAGTTGTGATAAAAATTTCTTGAGTTATATTATAAATTCTAAAAAATTATATTATAAAAATAATTTTTGTGTATTATATAAAGTTATAACAAAAAATTACATTATTTTGATCCTGAAAATTCTCTAAAGTTATGGCAAAAATGTATATCACAAAAAATAATTTACGTGTTATAAAAGTGTTATAATATATTTATTTATAAAAAAATTATGGTAAAAAAATATGGACATAATTTATTTATATGTCCATGTTATATATTATAAAAATAATGTACTTATTTATAAAAAAAAAATGTTATAATTTTTTGTCATAATTTATTTATAAAAAATAACTTTTTAAATTTATGATAGAAATTATTTTATTTATAAGAAGTGTTTTAAAAATTATTGGACTTTTAAAACATTCTTATAAAGGTTATCTATTATTGTTTTATATTATTTTAAGCTTAATTTACTTACTATAAAAAAGTTTATAATCTAGCGTAACCTTTTTTCGAAAATAATTTTATGTATGTTTTTATAATTAAAACTACAAATTATTTGCACCATGAACTCAATGAATATGAAATATTGGAGTAACTAGATAAATTTACATATGATTTCGGTTGCTTTTGTTATTTTTATTAATAATTGTATTATCGACTACTTTCTTGGATTAACAAATTACATACGATGATTTGATTTCAATTTTTGTTACTCGTTTAGAATTTTTTTGTTGTGTTTATACATTTTTTAAAATATAAATTATATAACTGTATAATTATAATTTATAGTACCAAAAATAACATAAAAAATTACGATGTAATTACATTTTATTAACCAATCACGTTTGTAGAATTACACTTAGATACTTTATGGTATTCAATCAAACCTTAAATCTTGGAAATATGTTTTGCTCTTATATTGATATTAATTTTACTGTAAATATATCAAACGCTCTTTATCTCAATGAAGTTGTCACATTTTAACTTTTAATAATAATAAAATTTCAACCTTTAACTGATTATTTTTTCAAATTTAATTATTAATAAAAATTATAAAATATATTTTATAAATTTATAATAAAGTGTTTAAAAATATATTTTTTTATAAAATCTATACTACTGAATATAAAAGGCAGGTCCTAAAGCCTTCCTTACATGACACTTGTATTTTTTTTTTTTATGTAAAGATGATGTCAAAATTTTAATTTTAATATCTTTCTTTTGAGATTATATAATATAAGAATGATTAAATTTCAGTTCTAATTCTTTTTTTTTTTTTTTTGAGATGTCAAATTTAATATTTATATTTTAATTTTGAATATATCAATATTTATAATGTTATTAATTAGTTTAAATATTTTATTATGATTAAAATCTTGATTATAATTTTTAAGAATTATTAATATCGTTAATTTTTTTTTAAATTCAAATACATTAAAATGTCATTTTTTATTACATAGATATCAATTAAATATTTTTTTTAATTTCAAAATATCATACCAATAGATTTTATAAATAATTATAACGATATTAACAAATATGCTTAAATTTTTAATTTTAAAAAATAAAGGAGTTAAATTACTACTGTATATAAAAGGAAGGCCCTAAGGCTTCCTTACATGACATTTGTACTTTTCTTTATATCAAAAGATATGTCTAAATTTCAATTTTAATTCTCTTCTTCTTTTTAGATTATATAATAATGATTAAATTTCAGTTTTGATTTTTATTTTTTTCTCAAATTTAAAATTTAATTTTTATATTTTAATTTTAACATAATTTGGTACCTTAATTTCTATAATATCATTAGTTAATTTAAATATTTTATTATGATTAAAATCTTTATGTGAAATTTTAAGAATTGTAACACTATTAAAATTCTTTATTAAATTTAGGTACATTACAAAGTCATTTTTTGTTACATGGATATCAAGTAATTAACTTTTTTTAATTTCAAAATATCATATCAACAAATTTAATATAAGAATCATAACAATGTTAACAAATGGACCTAAATTTTTAAATTTAAAAAATGAAAAGACTAAATTCTTGAAAATAAAATTATGAAAATTAAATTCCAAATATAATAAGAGTACAAGAACTTTGAGCATGTTATAACATTTACATATTTACTCTATGAAGTGAGGGTAAAAACCATACTAAGGCTCCGTTCAGCAGAGCTTTTTGAACGAGCTTTTCATTGAAAAAGTGTTTTTGGCAAAAAGCCCTGCTGAACAAACTGCAGTGTGTTTTTTTTTTTTTTTCACTTTTTCAACGAGTTTTGTAACGTTAGAAAAACTAAAATTTCTAGCTTTTTCTTAGTTAAAAGTCTTTTTGACTGGTGAATCTCTCTTTTGTCCTTCTCTTTGCTTTCATTCTCAGTATTCTCCTAAAACCAAATTGTTTTCTCAATCAAAGCAACATTCTCTCTTGCTTTCTCATTCGTTTCAAACTTTTCTCAATCGTTTCAAACTTCCCAATCCCTAAAGGCTCAGAAAAATTTTCTAGAAATTCTAAGGTTCTTTTTCCTAATCTAAGAAAGAAGAGGAAAACTCGAGCTTGATTTTCTCTCAGGTATTTTTTTTTTCTCTTATGAATCTGATATTGAAATGTGTTTTAATTCAATTTTTAGGAATTGTTTTTTTTAGTTTTCTTATCTTTGGATCTGTTGATTTAATTTACTGGAAACGATTTCACTGATTTTGGGTAAATAGAATTGGATTTATTGGATTTGATGTATGGCATTTGTGGCTTGTGAAGGTATTGATTCAAGAATAAAACAATCAACCTAGCTTCTTTTCTTTCTTTTTTTTTTGGTTCAAAATAGTGTAAATTAACTGTCTAATATTGTAAATCTATGAGTAATAGAAACCATGTAATCCTTGTTCTAACCAAATATTCATAAAATTCTCCTCATGGTGGACTGTAAATTGAGTTTGAACTGAGTTTATTGATCCCTATTTTGTTTGTTCTTATTGCATTTCTTTAGGAAAAAGGGCACTAATACAATGTGGTTTGTTTCAGTACATGGGTGTAGCTGTGAGTTTTTTTTGGTTGATAAAGGGTTTCTTTGACGGGTGTTATGCCTTGCTCTTTCTTGGGTTTATTTTTTGTTCTGTTAGTTTTTCTTAAGTTCTGAAATGCAAATTGATCACTACTGTATATGTATTAAGGTTCATATGTTATACCTATATCTGAATATGCATCAGGAAAGGATTTCAAACATTGGTACTTCATATAGAATGAAAATGTTGGAGCAATAGTATGGCTATTCGATGTTGCTAGAATTGGTCGATTGTTGACTAAAAGATAGTTTCTTGCTTTAAGATTATTGGATTTTGTTTAATTATATGGTTATGGGAGTCCAGATCATAAGTTCACTCACCAAGTAAGCTTATTACTGCCAATGGATGTCAAGTTAGTTCTTTGAGTAAAATCCTTCTTTTCTATTCTACATAATCTCATAAATTCGTCCTATATCTTGGATTATTATTTTCTACTAGGAATAAACTGACCTAGTGGCAGTTCTAACTTGCTAACCTTAAGCTTATAAAATTGACCATTGCATCAAACAATCAATTGTTTTTCATTAGCACTATTTTTGTATGGGAAAAGTATAGAAAATTTGTTTGTTGTTTCTGATTTTAACTTCGAGTTTTATGTATTTTGGCTGTATTAGTTATGCTACCACTTGGTTTGTACACAGAACAAGCATGCTGTTTTCTTGGTAAATGTTTACAGTATTTTGTGATATATCCTTAAGTTGGTGTTATTAAATTTTGCCATTGATGTGTTATTGCAGCATATTAAAGCAAACCTGTAATTATAGTTGGTTGCACATTCATGCTGTCTTCAGTGTTTTTGATACTTGCATTTTTTTTGGTAAGTTAATTCTTGGTACAGAGCTCTGTATCTATATGTCATCTGTTTAAAGTATCATTCTTAGTATATTTTCTCATTTTCGTTGGTTCAATATTTAACATCTTGTAGGGCACAACTGATATTGATCAATTAGGAAAGACCCCAACATATTTTCAATGGCCAGTTATGTTATACCTTCTTGATTATGTAGAATACCAGATATGTTTCCAATGGCTAGTGATGATGCTTTAGATCTGTTATTGAAAATGTTTACTTATGACCCAAAAGCTAGGATTTCAGTGAAGTAAGCATTAGAGCACAGGTATATGAAATCTTCCAATTAGAAATATGAGAACAATATTTGGTTCTTTTTTCTCATTTTATTTCTTGTTCAGGTATTTTTCATCTACGCTTTCACCTATAGATCCAACTAAGCTCTCTAGGCCTGCTCTTAAAACGCAAGCATCAGATTTTAATCCCTAAGATGGTCTCACTATCCTTTCTCTCCCATGGAAGTAAAAAAGTTGGGTGCACTGCACATGAGGGTTCTAAAATGCTATTGTGTTGCTTGCAGGTGGATTTGGGAACAGATCTAGGCATGTGATTTGTAAAGAGAGTGACTCGTTAGCTGAAGTTGATTGAAGGTTCTTTTGATATTTTGTTTTGAGATGAAGAATCAACTGTATTTCATAATTGAGCAGTTGTTATTTGCAATTATAATGTTATTCAGTTGTTGCTACATTTATGTTAGTAACTTATTGAAGATGATAATAATTGTTTAAATGTTAAGAAAGCTTGGTGTTCTTAAACATGCCTTCGTAAAATCTTTGGGAAAAAAATATGAACTCATTAAAAATTTTAATTAACATTTTAATTTGTTAGGTTTATGTTTTTTTTTATGTTATGTTAATATCTAATATTAGTTATATATTCAAAATACATTTTAAAATAAAATAATACAAATGTGTTAAAATTATTAATTTAAAATAAAAAATATTTTTTTAAAATTATACAACTATGTTAATATCTAATTACAAATATTTAATGATTATATTTAAATATTTAAAATATAGTTTATATATTCTAATTAAATTTTATAAATAATTAATATTAAATATTTAGATATATTTAAAATTAATATTTCATATATTAAAATATTAACAAGAAGTTATAATAAATTATTTTTTATATTCTTGTTAAAATATCATAATTTTAACTAATTTAAACATTATTTAAATGCATATTTATTATTTTATAATTTCATGTCTAAAATGAACATTTTATTTCTTAAAAGCATTTTTCGACAGTAATACTAAACACTCAAATATTAAATCAAAAATTTCAAAAGTACTTATCAAAAAAATACTTTTTCACCACACTTTTTAAATTCACTTCTTAAGAGCAATACGAAACTACCCTTAAAATTTATATATTAAAATACCTTTCTCCTTAAGACAGGTGTCACACACCCACTAGCTTCTTTTCTTTTTCTTTTTTCATTTTATGAAAGATGATTAATTTTCAATTTTGATCATTCTAATATACGTAAATTTAAGATTAAATTATTATACTTTAGTTTCTATCATAATTTGATTTTTATATTTTTATAATTTTATTAATTACTTCAAATAGTTAATATTGTTAGCTTTTCAATTAAAATATTATTTGGTTATACATAATTTGAAGATGGATTTTTAAATCAATAAAGTTGAAAGATTAAATTCTTGAAAATAAAAGTTGGAAAATTAAATTTCAAATATACGAAGTATAAAGACTTAAAATCATTGGTTGTCTTGAACCAATTGAATCGGTTGAGGTGCCAGTTCGGAGAGAGACATCATATCGGTTGATCCATAAAGTCGAATTAGATTAAAAAATAGATTGAACCAAATTTTTTTTTATGTTTTTTAATGATGCATTTAATTGAAGCGCACAAACCAAAAATCTTACCAGTTCAACTATCGCTTTGATTTTAAAAATTTTATTAAGAGAATATTTAATTTTTAAATTTTTACTTTATAATTTAATGTAAATAAATAATCAATTCAATATGGAGCGTGGATGGATTACACTAATTTAATTAATTAAAATGGTCTAACTTATACTTCCTTCGTGAAATAGAGAGAAGGGCTGATTCATAGTGGGTTGCTTTTGTGTTTGAGCCCAACACAGACCTCTCTGAGTGAATGAATGCTTTTGTATTTTGTAAAACGAGCTTTGATCTGATACGCTCCATCACCATTTATAAAGCAGACTGTGTAATGCAATTTCTCTTCCCTTTTTCATCGTTTTCATTGGGGTCTGAAACCGAGACACCCAAAGATTCTTTCTTCTTTTAACGTTTTTTTTTTGTTTCCACCCAAGCTAAAGCGTATTCCTCGTGACTCGTGATCTTCTCCACTTCTTCCCTCTTTTTCTTTGTTTGGTGTGTTATAATCCTCTACAACGCACCTTCACGCCGGAGAGAGAGAGAGAGATGACATCGGATGGGGCGACGTCGACGCCGGTTCCAAGGAGGAAACCGTCGTGGAGGGAGAGGGAGAATAACAGGAGGAGAGAAAGGAGGAGAAGAGCCATTGCTGCTAAGATTTATACTGGCCTTAGAGCTCAAGGGAACTACAATTTGCCCAAGCACTGTGATAACAATGAGGTCCTCAAAGCTCTTTGTTCCGAGGCTGGTTGGGTCGTTGAAGATGATGGCACCACTTATCGCAAGGTTTCGTACTTACCCTTCTCTTCTTTTCATAATCTTAGATCTCTGTAAAAGAAACTGCATTATTTTTTATAGCTTCAATGCTCATTTGTTTGCGCTAATTCATGTTGGATCTAGTTTTTCTCTGGGTTTTTTCCTTTCCCTTGATCTCTTCGGTTTCAGTTTGATTTTGATTTTGATTTTGTTGAGTTGGGTTTTAATTGAAATTGTTTGTTCAGGGATGTAAGCCACCTCCAATCGAGATAGGTGGAAGTTCAAGCAAGATTACCCCCTTTCAATCCCAAAATCCAAGTCCATTATCGTCTGCATTTCCAAGTCCAATTCCTTCATGTCAAGTCAGTCCTTCCTCCTCGTCCTACCCGAGTCCCACTAGGTTTGATTCTAATAACCCCTCTACTCTCCTTCCCTTCCTTCGAAACGCCATTCCTTCATCTCTGCCTCCACTCAGAATCTCAAACAGTGCCCCTGTTACACCCCCACTTTCATCACCTACCTCAAGAAATCCTAAGCCCCTTCCCAACTGGGAAACCATTGCAAAGGAATCCATGGCCTCTTTTAACTACCCTTTTTATGCTGTTTCTGCCCCAGCTAGTCCTACCCACCGTCATTTTCATGCCCCGGCTACTATACCGGAATGTGATGAATCCGATACATCTACGGTTGAATCTGGACAATGGATAAGCTTTCAAAAGTTCGCACCTTCTACATCTCAAGTGCCGACTTCTCCAACTTTCTTTAAACTTGTGAAACCTTTGCCTCCCCAAAATTTGCACAATGATTTGGGCGTAAAAGATAAAGGGAGAGGTGCAGAGTTTGAGTTTGAGAGTGGACAGGTGAAGCCATGGGAAGGAGAGAGGATTCATGACATAGGTATGGATGATCTGGAGCTGACGCTCGGAAGCGGAAAGCCTCAGTGTTAAACCGAGCCTAATGGTGTCGCCAAAGCATGTTAAAACCAAAGACAAAAAAAAAAAAAAGCTCACAGTTCTGTTCTGTCACCTGCACTGTTCTGTTCTGTTCTTCTTTTTACGAGTTAGTTGAAGCTGAAAGAAATACCCGGGTTGAATAGTCGTAACTTGTAGATACAGAGGGATATTTCTGGGTGTTATAGAGTTGGGAAAACCTCATACAATTAACGTTGTTTTTAGTGGTTTGTACTGTTAATGGATGTATCATGTTCTTAAGCACTTCTGTATGTATTTTCCCATATCCTTTTCAGCTTTCATTTACTTCTGCAATCCAATCCAAACTTAATCGGAAGCAAATTAGTGTTTTTTCGATTTCATTTGTACGGTTAAATACCAACATCGAAAAATTTTTAATTAAAAAAATAATGAAATTTTTAATTAAATAATAATCGATTTATTCTATTCATCTAATATTTAAAAGCTAATTTATTTATTTTAAGTAAATAAAATAAAATACAATTCAATACTTACTATGAAAATTTCGATAATACTTTTACAAAAAAAGTAAACAAATATGTTTACTGCGCCAACATGCATTGGTTCGTGTATTTAGTAATTTTGAGATTGAAGCCTAATATGTTTAATATTCTTTTTTCTTTCTAAGTTGCGACCTCCATTGTTGGAAAAAATCATACTTGGACTCCCTCCCCATGGACCCGACAAGTCCCACTCGTTCACCCAAATAATTTGACGATCATCATCATCATAAGAATAGTTTAAAAAATAAAATGTAGGGGAAATTAGAATGCAGAGCTGTATTGCAAGAGCAGTCTACACTGTATGATTGGAATGGTGTGGTCTTATCCATACATCTCTTCACTTAATTCAGCCTCCAACCTTCCATTTTGTTTCCATTCCGGCCTTGGCTCATCCCCCATGTTGCTTTCTGTCATAGGATTTATATTATATTATCATTTTATTTTTAATTCTAAAAAAATTAAAATTATCTTCCTTAATTTTGTTCAACTCGTATTATAATCATGGACTAAATTTTCTAGGACTTTGATTGTTTGATCAACTCAGTTCGACCACTTAAGTTTAAAAGTTACTAGTGACATGCCCTTTTGAAAACAAAAACCACGAACAAAAGCTTTTCTAGATTTTTCATTCCAGGAAAAAATTCACATTGGATTATTTTCTTTATTGAAGATTAACTCTTTATATATTTTTAAAAGAAAAAAAAAATTCAAAATAATTGTTTTCTAATATTTTAAACAATCCCTTAGGAAACAAGTTCATCATATTGAGCTCTTAATGACTCCCCAAAAATCAACTAAGCTCTTTTGTTAACAGAAATCATCAATTGAATGATTTAACCGTTAATTTTGTTGATGTGGTATGTTGACATGAAAAAGGGTGATAACGTGCATGCCACGTCAGGAAAAAAAAAGAAAAAAAAAGTGCGATGATGTAGCATGTCATGTTAGAGTTGTAATAATCAAAAACGAAAAAATATTAATCAAAAGATTTAATTAATTTTATTTAAGAGTTTAAAAACTTAATTAAATGTTTAATTAATTTTATTTGAGAAGCTTATATTCCCTTTTTCCTATATTAAAAGTGTCATAATTCATTGGGTTTTTTCTCATAAATTAATGAAGGGAGTTTTAAAGAAGTTATGGGCATCTTTAATAGATTTATAAAATATTTAACTTTTGTTTCATTTATTATTCTGTTTTCACTCAATTTTGTGGGTTTGGTGCATAAAAAAAACTTTGTGGGTTTGCAATTATTTAGTATTAACTGAAGTATACATTATATTTAATATAGGCTTATATTAGAATATTGTATAATTTATAATTTAATTTAATAATAATTATATGTTTATGATTTTAATTAAAAATTATTAAATTGAAAAGAACGAAGATAATTAAAATAATAAGTAATTAAAAAAGGGTAAATTTACCTTTTAATCTAAAATTTATTTAATAAATAAATCTCTGAGAATTAGTGTATTTTTCATCAATGTTAGGAAGTAGATGGTGTTTTTTTTTCTAACTATAGGGGTAATTGATTTTACCAGATCCCGGGGGAGTTTGAATAATTTTTTTCTTAAATATAATTCAATTTTGTACGTTTAGTAGCAATATTTGAAAAAAAAAATGTTTTTTAATAGAAAATATCATTTTGTTGCTCTAATTCTACATATAGACATGTATTAGCATATTTCACATATTTATATTAACTTTTAAAATTATCCTTAATTTATAATATGACATTTGAGGCTTTTTTACATATATAAAATAAAATAAAATACTAAAATGGTATACCACCCCAATTAATTACGGGAATGGTATGGACATGGTGGTGGAGGGTGGTGAAGAGGCGGCACCACCCCCTTTTTTGACACATGTCAACGATGAAAGAACAAATAAAAAAATATTTTTTATATGGTGAAGGTTTGTTCATAAGCGAGACCGGCTACAATCTATAGACTTGAATACAGCCCGATGACTCGAATACAAAAATTGATGAAGCCCACCTAACAGGTGACACCGGTGCTACTGCTCACTGATGGGACAAGACCCTTAAGGGTCTCGTGAAGCTCGATTCTTAGGGACTTTATAATAGTCCCCCAACGTGAAAAAAGAAAGAAAAGAGAGGAGCACTTACGTAAAAAGAGAAAGAGCAGAATAGAGAAAGAAAAAAAAAAGAAAGAAAAATACACTAGCAGAATAGAGAAGAGAGGAAAAGGGGAAGGAAAAAAAAAAGAGATTAGTAGAGAAGAAAGATAGAAGAGAAAGAAAGAAAGGAGAAGGAAAGCTAAAAGGAGAGAACGAAAAAAAAATAAAAATCCAAGTTTGGTTTAGAATTTGAAAAAATAGGGTTGTGGGTTAAATTTAGGGTTATATAAAAAAGGAATTAGGGGATATTTACATTATGAAGTGGGTATCGATTTAGGATTATGTAGATAATAAATGTGTACATGTGAGTTGAAGTTTTGAGAAATTCTATGTTTATCGGTGGTTTATTGACAAGTTTTATATACAACCATTGATGTTGATTATATGTATATTAGTAACTATTGATATTCTTTTGAATTAGGAATGTCAAAAGTTGGCCAGAGTGGTTAAAACTTTTGGATTCAGAGAAGAAGTCATTCAAACAAAAGATGGCTATGAAGAAGGTAGAATATGAAAGAAAAAGGAGTTAGAATGTGAAGAACAAGGTGGAAAGAATAAAGTATAATATAGGTTCTAGTTATACATGAGTAGTATGCAAACATTTTTGCGAATTGTGAGCACACTGACTTCATCAACTCTGATGTGAACATGGATATGGTTTATGCTGTACTCCGTCAAGGTCGTGGCATGAGAGGTTAAAACATGTTTGCAGTTTGTTTACCTATCAATCTTTAGCATTTTGGTTGGACAGAACCAAATATGGAGACATTCGCAGACACTTTGGTTTCCTTGTCTAATTATAAAGTTGTTTTCTACAGTCGGAGTCAAATAATACTGTAATAAACCAATGACTCATCTAATCCAGCCAATTAACAAGAATGTTATTTGCAACACCATCCAAGGTTATTCTGAGGATATTAATTTTAAGATTTGCTATATCAAAAATGGGAAAATTGCAAAGAAAATGGTCATCTAAATTTGGCTATTGAATTATGAAAATCTTTGTCTGGACCAAATGGTGATTATTCATTGCCAATGAGGATGTTGAATTTGGGTTTGGATCAATTTGAGATGTTTTTTTTGCTATGTTATTATAATGCGCTGTAAAATGTAACACCCTAAAAATTTTGATTGTTTGTTGTTAATTCTTTCAACTGTACCCTTGGCATTGAACCCTCCATTTAAGTTTAATTCTCTGTGTTATCGTGTCAACAATGAACCTAGTGGTTTAATATTTAAGCATTTGTCTTTGGTCTTGTGTTCGAGTCTTTGTGTTGGCGATGGTGAAGTATATTTTTATGTTACTTCGTTAATTGTTGTTTTTTTATTTGTTTATTTGAAATGATTAAACGAGTTTTATTTCCCTCTTCCTTATTTTATTTCCACATTCTTCATCTTTATTTTTCTTGCTCTTTTTATTCTTTGTTGTCTCCCTCCATTGTTGCTGTTGAATTTTGTTTAACAATTGACGCTGTCGTCGAATAGTTGTGTAGACTGTTATTGTTCGATCAAGAGATTAATGTCACTAGCCTGTAGTTTAATTTTTGTTTCGTTCATTTTTGGTTCTTTCGTTAAATCGGTGTTTTGTTCAATTTGGTTGAATTCTCTGTTGAATTGTTGAATTATTTTTTTTAGGAGAACGTCTTGAGGATAATGTTCCCTCCGACATTTGTAATATGTGAATCGACTGTTCGATGCAAGGTATGTGTTGTTGTTCTTCAACTTAGGGTTTTGACGTTGAAACCTTTCGACTTAACTCAATTTCGTGTACTTAATCAGACGTAGAGTTAGTAAATCCTTGTTTAATTGGTTGTTACTTTACCGTTTTAGGTTTGGGAAACACATTTGGTTACTTTTATATCATCGTATAATAGGTGGGTACAGAAAACCCCAGTTTTATGTTATTCGATTATCGAAAAAATGGAATTGTTAACGCCACACGAACGTGTGTGCATGCCGTGCATGATCATGTGGTAGGTTGTGTGGCAGACCGTGTAATTCATTATTTTCTGAAATTGAGACACATGGGCGTGTGATGGAGCGTGTGTGAGAAAATAAGATGCAGGGTTCACATAGGCATGTGTCTAGGCCGTGTAACTCATTGTTTATGTATTAAGGGCACACAGACAAGAGACATGAGCATGTGCCAGACCATGTGAGGCACACGGGCAATCACACGGACGTGTATCCAGACCGTGTAACTCACTGTTTTGAAGATAAGGTCACACGAACAATCACACGGTTGTGTAGAGCCATACGAACATAGGCTGTCTACAGGGTTTGTATGAAATGAATTGAATTGTATAACTATTGAATTGTAACTAGAAATGAATTTTGAGTAACCGTAAGTGATGATTATTACTATTATTGACATATTCAGTATACCTAAACTATATGTAAAACCTTGTATTTGTTATCTGAATTCTACATATGCATGGGGTGGGAAGTTTTAAAAGAAGGAAGTGTTCTGTTCTGAAATAGTGGCTATGCCACTAGTTACTGTAAATTGAATTGGTAGCTTAATTGCAATTACTAAACTGGGTCACAACGAAACACTAGGGTTAGATGGGTATTAAATACTTATGTGGTGTGTTTGGATGGGCAGAGATGGTGTGCAAGTGGATGAGGTAGGAAAAATTGCACATGTATCTGTTTCTGTATCCGTATCTGTATCTGTATGTGAATCTGGTCATCTTTTATGTATCTCGAATGGATCATCCTATTTGATTTATGAAATGTGAATAGTTGACATTTGAAACTGATAATGTATCTGATTTTAGATAACTTCCGAGTAGTTCGTAATTTGAATTAATTTAATTTCTAATTTACATTGAGCTTAACACTCTCTAACTTATCAAGTAATATTTCAGGTAAACCTCATGATTGAATGGGTCGACGGTTGGAGAGCTCGATCTCATTTTCTTTCATTTATGTTTTCAGGATTTAACTATGATTTCGATTCCCCCTTAACTGTGATTTTGGATTCTGTTATATAATTCAAGACTTAATTATGTTTACACAAGTTGTTTTAAAAGTCGGGTTTAATTGGGAAATGTTAATGTAGCATTCTAGACTTGGTGTTACCGTCCAGGCTTGGTATAGGGTGTTACATTTATTAGTATCAAAGTTAGGTTTACAACACTCCAACTGTGTATTTGGGTTTCTGATTTGATAAAATGTGTTTTAAATTAAATATTTTCATACCATAAGCTTTGTAGTTGGTTTAATAAAGGATCTAGTCTTTGACGTCGCGCCTCTAAGTATCTCTTTTTGATATGTTATGTGTGCAAAGTATTGTGATAACTAATTCTATTGATTAATTCTGCGATCTGAAATGAATTGTTATAAAATCTCTGATAGAGACATTAAATTGATTTGTCCACTTCTGATATTGTAGATACTGAAAAGTGTGAGTTCACGCAGAAGTCGTGGATGTGGGTCTCATGAGCACCGTGTGCATCATGGGGGAGCTCGAGTTGAGTCATCCTCTATGGGTAGTATACCCAATCTGGAAACCAGCGGGATCGTTGGCACTCTTACTTCTAAAACTAGGTCTCAAACTCTGCCAGTTGGGGATGATCTAGTGTCCTAGGTTATGTTATGAGTTCTAGAAAGGGTCGTTAGGGCTTATCTTAGACTTGAGGGCAGAGGTCGGCTACTGAATGGCTCTTATCGAATGAGGCTGAGTTATTTAGGGGTGTTACTAGAGTTGCCCCTACTATGGTCGAGTATTGACTTGATGCCACCGAACGTATCATGAACGACATTTATTGTACTTCTGTATAAACATTGAGGGGTGCAGTTTCATTTCTTCGAGATAAGGCCTATCAGTGATAGTTGATAGTTGAGTAAGACACTCAACCCGATTAGATTACTTGGAACTATTTTAAGGACACCTTTCGAAACAAATATGTGTGGGGCGAGTTATGTGGAGGCTCGTCGAGACGAGTTTATTATTTTGGTTTAGGGGGAGAGGTTTATGGATGAGTATGAGGTCGAGTTCCTAAGATTGAGTAGGTATGCTCGAGCATTGGTCGTGACTGAGTATAACAAGAGTGTTCGATTTCAGGAAAGTCTTCGATATGATATGCGAGTTTTGATAACTCCTCAGAGGGAGCGAATCTTTGTCGTCTTGGTTGACAAGGCAAAGATAATGAAAGAGATTAAGCGCATTGAGTGCAAAAGAAGGGGATCGAAAGAGAGGTTAGGGCAAGGAAAGATGGATTCATATCCCTCTGATTCTATTTAGCGCCCTAAAAAATAGGCTAGAACTGATGCCCTCCTAACCTCCTAACATCTATCACTTCTAATGAGATTCCACGTTGTGTCAATTATGGGAGGCACCACCTAGGCGAGTGTTGATAGAAATCAGGGGCCTATCTTTGTTGTGGGTCGATGGAGCACCGGGTTTGAGACTGTCAACATCGACCTGATTAGGTGTCAATCTAAACATCAACTCTAGCTTCGGGTGCTGTTCAACCTCCAAGAGTAATGTCATAACCACCTAGAGGTCGTGGTATAGTCTGGGGTGGTAATAGATTTGGTAGGGGACAGAGAGCACCACGTAGATATGCGAGTCTGACTAAGGCATGTCAGCCTGTGCTTGTGTACTTGGCGAGGCGTTGTGAGGATAGGGATGTCGATGTTATTGAGGGTATGCTTTTTTTTTTGTATCATATTTTGCTTTGATTGATATAGGTTCTACTAACTCTTATGTATCTAGTATTGTATATGTGAATTGGGTATATCTATTGAGTGTATTACTAAAGAAGTTACTTTGACTAATCCTTTAGGTCAGTCAGTTCGGGTTGATAAAGTTTACAGACATGTTCCTTTAAAGATTCAAGGAGTTGTGTTTCTGGCTAATTTGATGGAATTACCTTTTGGTGAGTTCGATTTGATTCTAGGAATGGATTGTCTCATAGAGCATCGAGCCAATCTTGATTGTGCTTCTAAACGGGTTATTTTGAGAACCAATGAAAACTGCGAAACCTTCATAATTGGGGAACGTAGAGATTATTATTCTAATATAATCTTCGTCTTAGTAGTCAAAAAGTTAGTCCGAAAAGGGTACGAAGCATACCTTGCTTTTGTATCTGACTTTACTTTTGCTAAGCTTTCTATTAAGGACATTCGTATGGTTTTGGACTTCTCGGATTGTCTTAAAAAATTGCCAGGTGTACCACCGGACAAGGAGGTCGTGTTCAATGTTGATCTGTTACTGGGTACGACTCTTGTGCTCATAGAACCATACTGTATGGCATCGAAAGAGCTTAAGGAGTTAAATGCTCAACTTTAGGAACTTCTCGATCGAGGGTTCATTAGATCGCGTGAATTTTCGTGGGGAGCACTGGGTTTTTGTTAAAAGGAAAGACGGTACGATGAGAATGTGTATCGACTACCATCAATTGAACAAGTTGATAATTAAGAAAAATATTCGCTTCCAAGAATCGACGATTTGTTTGACCAGTTTCGCGAAGCATTTTTGTTCTCTAAGATCGATCTTCATTTCAGTTACTATCAGCTCAAGGTTAAGGAGATTGATGTCTTCAAGATCGCCTTCAAGACTAGTTATGGATATTACGAGTTTCTTGTTAAGCCTTTCGGCTTAACGAATGCTCCGACTGCATTTATGGACTTGAGGAACCAGGTGTTTCAATCGTATTTGGATCAGTTTGTTGTGGTCTTCGTTGATGACATTATGATTTACTCAAAGATTGAAATCGAGCACGACGAACATCTTTTTATAGTATTACAAACACTTCGTGAGAAACAGTTGTATGCCAAATTTAGTAAGTGTGAGTTCTGGTTGTCTGAGGCTACTTTTCTAAGGCATGTTGTAACTATCGAGGGGATTTGAGTCGATCCCAAGAAAATCAAGGCTGTAGTTAAGTGGAGGTATTATCTGTACAGTGAGAAGTGTATTTACTCCGATCACAAGAGCCTCAAATATTTATTAATTTAGAAAGAGTTAAACCTTAGGCAATGGAAATGGGTTGAGTTGCTTAAGGGCTATGACTATACGATAAGAGTATCATCCTGGTAAGTAGTATTTGATGCTCTTAGTCGTCGAGCAATGTTTGATCTACGGGTGATGTTCGCCCGATTGAGTTTATTCGACGACGAGAGTCTATTAGTTGAGTTACAGGTTAAACCAACTTGGGTGTATTAGATTTGGTTTAGCGTTTGTGTCAGATAGAGTCTGGTGAAGTTTTTGAATTTGATTTGAATAGTGATAGAGTACTGTGCTTTAGAGGTCAGATTTGTGTGCTTAATGATTTTGAATTAAGACAATCGATCTTACAAGAAACGCATAGTAGTCTTTATGTTAAGCACCTTGGTGCGAACAAAATTTACCGAGATCTTTGATAACTTTTTGGTGGCATGGTCTAAAATACGGAGTAACAACATTTATTTCTCATTGTCTAACATGTTAGAAGGTTAAGGTTGAGCATCAGTTTCCCTCAGGGTTGCTTCAGTCATTTAAGATTCCTCAGTGGAAGTGGGGACGTGTAATGTTGGACTTCGTTAATGGGTTACCTTTGACACCCAATAAGAACGATTCAGTGTGGGTTACTGTTGATCGATTGACTAAATCTTCTCATTTTTTATGATTAGAATTGATTATTCGCTATAGAAGTTAGCTAAGTTGTACGTTTATGAGATTGTGAGGTTGCACGAAGTTCTACTTTCAATCATTTTGGATAGGGATCTGTGTTTTACCTCTCAGTTCTGGAAGAAACTACATGAGCCTTTAGGTACCCAACTGAATTTCAGACCGCGTATCATCTTCAAGTTGACAGACAATTTGAGCGAGTTATTCAAATTCTAGAGGATATGCTTCGGAGTTGTGTGATTGATTTCAGAGGTAGTTGGGAAAATCACCTTAGAAGTTATGCAAGGCTAATGTATTGTTCAATACTGTCGCTAATTTAACCTTCAACTATCTTAGAAGATTAAACATGCACAAATTAAATATTGTGTCCATTTATTACAATTTCAATCCGCTTAAATAATTAATTGAATTGTTACCTTACAATTTAAATGAAAGCATAACATAAGCATGATTTTATTTAATTGAACAAATCAATAAGGCCTATAACAATACAAACATGATTTTTAATAAATTAAACAATAGAACGTAATCAATCTAAGACAAATTAAATTTAAGGCATTTTAATTAAATCAAGAGTAACAAAACAATGAGTATTCATCATAACAAAAAATGAAGATAAAAGAGTAGAGAACTAGAAAGCAAATCTAGTTTCTCTCTGAAGCCACTAGCACGCTCATCTTCTTCTCTACTCATCCTTTCAATTCGAAGCTCCATAAACACTCGAGTGTTGCTACTCCAAGGCGAAAGAAAGCTCTTTCTCTAGAGGGGAAATAAACAAAGGAAGGGACAAGAAAGAAATGAAAAGTAGAGGGAGAAAGTGAGTGAAGAGAGAATGTGTTGTGGATGAATTGAGTGATGAATGAGGTAGCAAAGGGGGGTATTTATAGGTGGGAGTGGTTGCTAAATTTGGCAAAGAAAATGTCAGCCACTAACACCCTATGGCCGACCACAAAAGGTGCAAAGATTGAAGCTTTTAACTTTGCTATATTTGGCTAGGGGCAAATCTTTAAAGGTACAACAAGTGGAGGGGTTTGAATAAGATTTTTAGGAAACTTTGACGGATAATTTGCAAGTTATAAAATCAGCTATTTGAGTTGATTTGGGTCAGTTTGTTGGACGAGTTTGGGCTACCAGATTGCTTGTTGGATCAATCTTTTTTAATCAATACAACTGGGCCTCCTTCCTTACTATAATTAATAATAATTATTTTAACCCAACATAAATTGAATTAAAATTAAAATTAATTATAATATGTATTAATATTCATGATTGGATCATCTTAGGCTAAAAAATTAATTGGTCTCGATGCTTCACTTCATGCAGAAATTGCCTTAATGATTTAAGCCTCTCATAGTGTCTGTCAAGCCAATTTTCTTCCTTTGTGCAAAACTGTCGAAAATAAATCAAATTTATGAAAATTTATTATAAAAATAATTAAAATTTAATGTGTTGATAATTAAGTGCAAATTAATTATTTTATAATTAAATTATACTTTTCGACAAGAATTACTACGAAACGACATAAATTTGAGCTAGAAAGGGCTTGAAAAAGTATATATTTTTACGTTTCCACACCGCTAAACTTAATTCATTGCTCGTCTTGAGTAATGCACAAATTACAAAAGAAGTTGCTTGAAATCACCATTGAAAAATTTCTTCAAAAACCATTTCTTCCCAAAGTGATGAGTTTAGTGCAATTATGCTCAAGAACAAGAATTTTGAGATTAAGCAGCTTAAGTATACACATCACTCAAATTATTCTCAATTCTAGTATGACAATAAAAATATAACTAAATGCTTTCCTAATAAATATATGTTAATTCGTACCAGTTGATTTTTATTTCCTCATCTAAGGCTAAGTTGTAATCCCTAAGTTTAATTATGGTTTCATTTCTTGAACATAACAGTTTCTCTCCACTAATATGTAGCATAGAAATATGAATCAACTTGCATCGGACCTTCATAATAATTACCTTCAAATTCACCAACTTTCTTTTTTCGAACTTGAGTACACATGCTCCTTGTACATCTATCTTTTTTAAGTACATATGCTCTCTTGTTTCTTTCGATCATCTTATTGTATGTACTACAATTTTTTAGCATTTTGGTACTTCTTCTTAACTCCCTCAAACTTATTTTCAGAGAATATTCTGGATCGAATGAGTCTATTGTTTGGGACAATTTAAAGACAATTATAAGAGAAGGCTTTTTAACTCCCTCAAACTTATTTTCAGAGAATATTCTGGATCGAATGAGTCTATTGTTTGGGACAATTTAAAGACAATTATAAGAGAAGGCATTACTTATTATTACAAGGTTCAAATAAAATCAAGCCATATAGCTCAAAATTGGGTTTCAAAGGATAATATTCATTGAGGTTAGCTTAAAAGGCTTAAACAGTCCAAACAAGGTTTGCCTAAATCATTTTCAACATTCGATGCCTTCCAGGATTTCGCCTCAAGAAATTACTGAGTCAATTCTAGAGACTTAAACTTTCATGCATACTTAGCTTTCTAAGGTATTAAAAATTGCATGGTATGATTTACGTACTTTATTAAGACTAAAATTCTTGTCATAATTCAGCTAACATAACAATCATTATGATAATAGAATTTTATTTAAACTAAAGTTTAGCATAATCAACAAAAATTCAAAATTTTGAACAAATTATAATTAAGTCATAAATTAATAAGAAGAAATAATTCTTAAAAGAAATAATTCAATTTTTGATCTTCTACTTAAGATGAACAATGTCCCCATTGTTAAAAACAATAGAGAGAGTGCAAATATAGAAGTGAATATATATTGTACACCAAGTAAGATCCAAAAAGAGGAGGTGAGTCAAATTTATTTACTTAAATACCAAGCTCTTCCTAGACAAATCCAATCCTAAAGATGTACATATCTATTGTCACACTCTTTATTTTAGAAATTGTTCACTTAAAATATTCTAAAGGAAAACTAAGAACTAAAAACTTAAAATATCATAAAAAGTAAAATAAAGTAAAGACAAGAGCCCCCCTTTTTATTTATTTGCAGTCCCCTCGGAATTCAATCACCTTGTTCCTTCCTCGACATTATAGTTCATGGTTTGACTACAAGGTCTTGAAATTCAGACACAAAAACAAACAGGTTATGAAATATTTTTTTAACTGCATCACTGATTGAGTCATCTCGTATTTTAAGTATCTTTAGTAATCTTGTTGCTACCATTGCATGTGTTGCAGCATAGCCATTATATCAAACTGTTCACTTTGTGAAATAGTGCTAGATGGAGGGACTCTCAATGTCGGAGTAAGAAAATATGTTAAGGGTGGTTTCAGTTTTAGGCAGGTGGGTGACTAATCAAAGAGTTGGAGGAGGTGGAGGTTTTAAGGATAGTTTAGGTGCTGTAGTTGGTGGCTTCAAATGAAGGTGTTCGAGGCGGTAATTTAGGGAGTTAAGGGCTGTGACATTAAGGGGTTAAAGGAGATGCACTATTGGGCTACTTGGGAGTGGCGGTGGAGCAAGGTAAGGGCTGGAGGTTCGTGCGGAAAAGGGTTAAGTATTTATCTTCCTAGTAGTGTCTTAAGCTTAGTGGCAACACTTTTTTTTATCCTAAGTTGTACTAAAATTAAACTGACAAACACTCAAAGGTGCTTAGGGAAAAAGTTGACCCTTTATTTAATGAAATAATTAAAATTTTCTGGCTAGGTAGAAAAATATTTTTTGAAAAATTACATTAAATTGAACTTCCAGGAAAGACTGGAGGGGTCATAGATGGTCTAGCTTAAGGCTCAATCTCTTAGCCAAATTTTTAATTAATGTAATGATCCAAAGTAAAATTTATCTAAGTCTATCATTTTATTCAAATGAGAAAATAACTAAAAATATAAAATAACGATAGAGAGAGAAAAGAATACTCCCTCTATTTTATTCAGAGTCGTCACTAACTGGAACAATGTCAAAGGGTCATCTATCATACCAATCATATTAATTTAGGATGTAACAGCCCGTTTTTTAGTGGTGTTGGAAATAATGATTTTTTCAGTGGTGTCAAAAATAGTGATTTCGGGATCATAAACCTGACAATAAATTTTTTATAATGAGTGTTTAAATTAAATAAGTCAATAATAATTTTATATGAAATTTTGAATTGAAGAATTTTAATTATTAAATTAAAAGTTAATATAAATGGTTTGGTTCAAAGGTCAAGTGATTTTAGAAAATGAGGTATCGGGGCCCCTTTTTAAATTTAGGACCATAAATATTTTTATTAAGTATTTACAGAGTTTTATTATATGTGAATTGAGGTTTGGTTGGATAATTTGATGATTAACTGTTTAACTAAGGAAAAAAGAGTAAATTGTAAAAGAGGTAAAATTTAATTGCTATTGATTAAAAATAGTTAAGGGACCAAAATGGTAATTAAACCATGGTCAAAAAGTCCAAGCGGTGGTGGATATGATTATTATCCACTAACTTTTGAGTTATTTATTCATTTAGTCCTAATTAGTTTAAGGCTAAATTATAAATAAGTTTGTTTAATTGGAATTTAATATAATTGAAGGATCAATTGTGTAATTAGACCCTCCTTAAATGGCCTAATAATAGAAATGATGTGGAACTCTTTAGATTTTGGTAAATTACAATTAAATTCTAACTAAATGAGAATTTACTAATTAGTCTATTTTTAGTATGATCGCGAATGGTGGTTTTGAGGCCACAAATTCAATATGTTAGATCATAAATATTAAATAATTAATATTTACGAGGTCATTAGTATAATATTAAATTTTGGTTACGAAATTTTGTTGATTAGATAGTTAATTAAGTAAAAAGGATTGAATCGTAAAAGGTGAAAAATTTGAATTCTATTAATTGAAAGATAAGTCAAGGTACTTAAATGGTAATATAACCATTAGTAACTTGAGTGGACAAATTTGGCTAGAATTTTGGTTAAAATTAGGTGTGAATAATGGGTAAATTAGTAATTTATTTAACAAATGAATTTTAGAGCTAAAAATTAAAAGAAGGAAACAAGCTATCCTCTTCTTTTTAGCTTGTAAGAATCGAAACCTTAAAATTAGAGAAGAGGAAGCCATCGTCCAACTTTGTGTCTTCAATTGGGTGAGTAGATTTCGTTCTTTTTTTAGAGATTTTTATGTTTTTGAGTCCATATTAGCTTAGTCTAGCTAACTCAATGACCAATTTGTGATTTTGTTAAATGTTATAAATCTTTCCATTGATGAATGAGTTGTTTCTTGAAGATTTATTGAAGTTGATTAAGTTTGGTTGTTGGATTTGATTATATTGTAAAGAAGTTTTTGATGATTTTAATGTTTAAGGACTAAAAAGTTAAAGTGATAAATTCACAAGGACTTAAGGTGAAATAATGGCCAATTTGTCTGTTGAAAGACTCATGAACATTCTGAAAAACTGAAATTTGAATAAAAATGGTTAATTTGCAAGTTTAAGGCTTAAGGACTAAATTGAATGAAAGTGAAAAGTTAAGGGTAATTTTGTAGAAATACCAAAAAGGCTTATTTTAATAAAATGATTAAAAAATCATGTTGATTTAAATAATTGAATGAAATTATTATAATAGATCAAGAAGGTACCGTCGATCGTGAAAAAGGAAAAATTTCCAATTAGTCTTTGGAGTTCACTTTAACTGCAAATTCGTCCGGTAAGTTCGTAACGTTAAATTTGCTTTTAAATAGTATATTATTTGTATTCTGTAGTACAGGTTATGGTACGTGAAATTGAGAAAGATTAAAAAGAAATGAATGAAAGAGATATTACGCGTTGAGCCGGTGATTTGAAATTGACGCGATGGCTAAGGTACCGCATATGTTGTGAGTCCTCATCAGTTAGGTGTGAGCAACATCGTGAGTCGAGAAATGAGAAAAGAATCCAATAATAGATTATAGTCCCTACGATGACTGAGATTTATTCTTGATTTGCATATTCTCATCATCTTAGTGTGAGTAGCATCGTTAGTGAATAATTATATATACATATACCCTTCTAATAGTTGAGATCCTGCATTTGTTACGAATTCTCTACAACATCGTGACTCAATAAAATGTGAAATGAATCCAAGAATGGATTATAGGTCTTACGGTAGCTAAGATTTATGCTAGATTTGCATATTCTCGTCACCTTAGTGTGAGCAGCATCGTTAGGGAATAGTTATATATATAGATACCATAATGATGGCTGAAGTACCGCATATGTTGCAAGTCCTCATCAGCTTGGTGTAAGCAACATCGTATACTGGTAACAGAGATGACTGTTGAAGCCTAATTTTGTTCGGGCCGAACTTCAAAACCCAAATAACAAATTTTAAATTTAAATTCATTTTAAATTTAAATGTCCAAATTACAAGCCCACTTACAATGACCCAACAAAACCTAAAGACCCTAACCCAAACAAGCCCAATAAGCCCAATTACACCAAAAAAAAAAAACTAAAAACCCTAAAGCAAGTTGTTTAATCGCCACTCACCCTAACCACTCACGTGCTACCACATCAGCAACACCACCATCATCTTCAACCATCGCCACTGCCAAACCTGCACAATTAGGGATGAGTTGAAATCAATTTAATAGCAAAAAGAAAAAGAAAAAAGATCATCATTGTAAAATGGCAATAAAAGCCAACTCAGATCTTGTTGTATTTTTTACGAACCACAAGAGATCTATTCGCAATACAATTGAAAGTTATTTTTTTTGCAAGGTACTACTTTTTTTTATGCATACACATATTTATGTTTATTATATATTCATTCTTTTTTTATTTTTTTATTTTCGAAGTCAAATATTAAGAAAATTTAAAATAAAAAGAAGGGGCAAAGTTAGGGTTTCATACCTTGATCTGTCACCGCCGTTGTAGCCACGAAGAGCCCTTCCGAACCAATTGATCTACATGATAGGGGGCTCCGATGAAAGTCTTTTAAAGAAAAAAAACTTTTTAAAACTCAAAAAAAAAAAATATAAATCAAAACATATTCAAAAGAGAACTAAAAAAAAATCAAAACTTTTCAAATATTTTTTGAAAATTTGATTTGATTTCAAAAGATCTAGGCTAGATTTATAAATTTCTAAAAAAAATGGAAAAATGAGAAATTTGTGGATTTTTGGCTGCTGCGAATGGTCGACGCTGGAACACAACGGCTCCTTTTGGCTGGCTTGGGAACCTTGGAGAGAAAAAAAAAGAAAAGATTTAAAAAAAAAAAGAGTGAAATGATTTTTTTTGAAGTTTTTTACCTTTTTATAGCCTCCCAAAATGACGTCGTTTTGGGTGTGGCTTAAACGCCCTAAAACAGCGTCGTTTTGGCATAATCGACCTGACCCGATCCAAACCCAGCAAGGGGATTCGCGTGTTTTTGGAAAAGGGGCAAATTCCCTTTTGGTCCTTCCGCACATTTTATTTGTTTTAATTTAGTCCTTTTGTGCTATTTTGAATTTATTTCAATTTTATCCAATAATTTTAAGATTTTTACAATTTAGTCCTTGACTAAAAAATGACCCTAAGGCTGTCACGTATCAAAATTTTGGTTTTATTACCCACGAAACCCTTATTTTATTTTAAAATTCAAACTTGACCCCTAATCTTTCCAAAAATTCTAATTTGGCCCTCAAAATTTCCAAAAATTTGAATTTAACCCCCGACCTTTCCAAAGATTTAAATTTAACCCTAAACTTTCCAAAAATTTGAATTTGTCCCCCAAAAATTTCAAAATTCCATTTTTGACCTTATTTTTTTATTATATTTATCTGAAATTACATTTCCGTTTTTATTTAGTCCTATATTTATTTTTTCTTTTAATTTTGCCACATTTATTATCTTATTTTGTAAATTAGGCCCTATTAGTTTTTAAAGTTCAATTGTCACTCCTTCATTTTGATGTCCTAAAATTTTGGTCTTTTATTTTATTTATTAATTATTTTTTATTTAAAATATTTAATTATTTTTGCATTTTAATACGAACATTTCAAATTAATCCCGTCTTTTTATTTTTTGATATTTTGATTTGAATTTTCTTTTGCATTTCGTATTTTATTTTTATATGTCTGTTTTATGTATTCATTACTCGTATAGTTGCACTTCCTTCATATTACTCGATTTCGTCATTAATTGTACACTTGTATTTAATTTACATGCTCATATTTTTAAATATTTTAATTAAAATTATTTTTCGAGTTTCTCTAAAAATACAAATAATTTTAAAATCAAGGCAATATTCTCTTATTTCGAGATTTGAAAAATTGTGCCTTAACTTACTAGGTGCGATTTTTCTTCAAACCGGAATAATCGAATACCCTTTTAAAGGTTTGAAATTGGCAATGAAGGAATGCTGGTTATTTTCGGATCTCGTAATGTTATGTCCTAATTCATTGGACGTGACTTCCTTTCTCGATTATTTTGAAATAATGAGACTTCCTCATAAAATTTCATTTCTTTCATAAATGTGTACATAAAAAAAATCATGCATTTAGGGATCACATTTTAAATTTTACTCGAGATTTCAAATTTTAACAATTAAGATAGGGAAAAGTCGACTAGGTACCAATTTTTGGGCGTGTGAGGGTGCTAATCTTCCTCATACGTAACCGACTCCCGAACTCATTTTTCTAGATTTCGAAGATAACTTTTTTGAATGGTGATTTGGATGAGGAGATCTACATGGAGCAACCTCCAAGATTTGTGATACCTGATATAGAAGATAAAGTTTGCAGACTTAAAAAATCTCTATACAGTCTCAAACAAGCTCCAAAACAATGGTATGAGAAATTTCATAAAACTATTCTCAATTTCGGTTTTATAGTTAATGGTTCAGATGCATATGATGTTTAGATCTGATTGTGTCATTAGAAGCTTATATGTAGATGACATGTTAATTTTTTGTCCTAATATAGAAGCCATTAATAAAACCAAGAATTTCCTATCTACTAGATTTGAAATGACGGATTTGGGAGAGGTAGGTATAATCTTAGGAGTTAAAGTTACAAAATCAGAAAATGTTTATTCATTAAATCAATCTCACTATATAGAAAAAGTGTTAAAAAAAATTAATAGTTTTGATGTAATCCTTACGAGAACTCCTTATGATTCTAGCATACAATTGTTAAAAAATAGAGAGAACAATCTCAATTAGAGTATGCAAAGATTATTGGAAGTCTTATGTTCTTGATGAACTACACTCGATCGAATATTGCTTATGCAATTAGTCGACTAAGTAGCTATACCCATAATTCAAGCAATGAACATTGGAATGCTCTAAAGTGTTTGCTTAAATACCTTAAAGGTACTTCATCTTGGGAATTAGAATTTATTGGTTACCCCGCTATCCTTGAAGGCTTTTGTGATGCAAACTGAGACACTAATAATGACCAAGTAAGTTCTACAAGTGGGTATGTCTTTACTTTGGGTGGAGCAACCATTTCGTGAAAGTCTGCTAAACAGACTTGTATTGCTCGCTCCACGTTGGAATCAGAATTTATAGCCCTTGACTTAGTTGTGAAAGAGGCTGAGTGGCTTAGGAATCTACTTGCAGAGATTCCTTTATGGGAAAAACTAGTACCTCTTGTATCTTTATTATGTGACTCGCAAGCCGTAATTTATGTTGGTAAGAGTCAAGCTTACAATGGTAAGAAGAGATATATTCGAATAAGACAAGAATCTATAAGGCATTTAATAAAAAATGGAGTACTTGGTATAGAGTACGTAAGGTCTGAAAGGAACATAACTGATCCACTAACCAAAGTGTTAAGTAGGAAAATGGTTCTTGATTCGTCGAGGGGGACGACTCTTAAGCCTAGTGGTTGAGGAATTCATGGTGGATACCCAACTTAGTTTTTAAGTTCAATGTGGTCAAATGAAACCATGAAAAGACTCACGGTGGATACCCAATAGTAAAACCACTTTTTTTTGGAACACATTAAATGGGCTTACCTAATTACTGTCAGAAATAAGATATATTATGCCAGCATCCAACCATTTGATGATCTCCTTCATTACCGCTTCTTTCATTTTCTCATTGAGTCGTCTTTATTGCTCAATTGATTACTTCTCTTCTTCTTCTAACCTTATCTTATGCATGCAAAAAGAGGGGCTGATGCCTTTTATGTCTGTTATGCTCCAAGTTATGGCTTTCTTGTGCTCTTTCAGGATTGTGATAAGCTTCTCTTCTTGTGTGGCGTTGAGGGTTGCGTTGACAATGACAGGCAGTATCTCATTGTCACCAAGGAATACATATATCAAATGTGTTGGCAATTGTTTTAACTCCAAGGTAGGAGCTTGCTTTACAAATGGTTTAAAAACTGAAATTGTCCTGTTGGATAAATCCAATGATTCCAATTGCCAATATCCTCGCAACTCACAGTTGTTCACTTCCTCTTTGTCAATACAGTCCCCTAAGATATCATCAGTAGATGTCACTACATCAGTATCAGTCAATGTTGAATTCCTGATACGAAACTCTTCAGAAATAATTTCGTCCAAAATATCAAAATGGTGACATTATTCTTTGGGCCCTGTCGGTGCTGCTTCAAAGACACTGAAGGTTACTTGGTCATTATTATGACGCATCACTAATTCTCCCTTAAACACGTCGATAAGTGATCATTCCGTTGCCAAAAATGGCCTTCCCAAAATAATAGGTACCTCCTTATCAGCTTCGTAATCTAGGATGATAAAATCAGCAGGAAATACCGACTTATCAACTTGAATAAGAACGTCTTTGATTTGTCTCTCCGATTGTGCTAAAGATCTATTCGCTAATTGCAATGTCACTACAGTGGGCTTCATTGATCCGATTCCTAGTTTCCTGAAGTAGACAAAGGCATTAAGTTAATGCTAGCTCCTAAATCACATAATGCTTTACCTAAGTAATGATCTCTAATGGAGCATGGAATTGTGAAACAGCCAGGATCTTTCATCTTTGTTGGTAATTTGTTTGAGAGTACAGCGTTACACCCCTCTGTGAGCGCAATCGTCTCAATGTCGGACAGTTTCTTTTTCTTTAATAATAGCACCTTCATGTATTTCCCATAATTGGGTATCTGTACAAGAACATCTATTAGAGGTAGAATAATATGCTATTGTTTCAAAGTAGAAACAAACTTATGGTATTCTTCATCATGAACTTTTTCTTTGAAACTTTGTGGAAATGGAAAAGGTATGGTTGCAGTAGGGTAGTGTGGATGATTCTGTTGCTTAAACAGTGATGGTTGTATCGACAACTTATCTGGACAAACTGTAGGCAGAGATGGTACTACCGTTGGTTTTCCACATTATTTGTGTTTGACTTTCTTCAATTATAACCTCTTCTTGCTGTTGTGAAGTAGATGCTTCGACATGGTCTTGACTAGAATTACTTATTTTTACCGTCAGTTTTCCACTTCTTAATGTGATTACTTTTCAATGCTCCTTCCCTTGTTATGTCGGATCTTCAGTATCACTAGGTAGAGTACCTGGTGATTTAGTGTTGAGATTAGAGGCCAACTGTCCAAGTTGTGCTTCCAATGCTCGTATTGAAGAAATTTCTTTGCACTATCGCTTCTGTTTGGGTAATATGCTCGCGCATAATTGCTTCAAAAGCAACCATAGAATCTACCTTAGATTGATTAAATTACTGCTGTTGATGTTGATAATTTTGTCCTTGCATTTATGGCAAAACAGATGGTTGTGGTTATAGTCGTGATTGTATTTGCATTTGAATATGTGATTGCATTGGTTCAGTACGAGAATTTACTTGTGAATTATGATTATAATTTTGTGATTGGTTGTTGTTGTAACCTCCTTGCCTATATTTTCCTTGGTTCGAAGAGTTTCCATATCGAAATGTGGATGTATTTTGATTTCCATAAGGTTGTTGCGAACGATTGTTATAGGAGTTACCAAACGAACCCCTTCGGATGTTATTGACATAATATGCATTTTTTGCATGCTGTGGGCAATCTTCATAGCTGTGATTGTCGTCGTAAATCTCGCATGAAAATATTAGCATATCTATTTGCTGCGCCATTTGAATCGGAGCAATGGTGCTTGTTCCATTCATGTTCTTAATGATGCAGGCCAAAGAAGATACCTGCGTTGACAATGTAGAAATAGCATCTAATTCAAGAACTCCAAGGTTAGTTTTCACTTGTGTAGAACGATAAATCGGATATTGGTAATCATTTTGAGCTATCCTCTCCAGAATTCGAATCGCTTCATCATATGTGCAATCCAACAATGGACCGTTTGCAGATGCGTCGATAAGATTTCTTATCTGAGCATTCAAACCATTATAAAAAATTTCAATCTAAGTTTCTTGTTGAATCTCATTCATTTGGCAGCATCGAAGCAATGCTTTGTAGCGCTCCCATGTTGTGTGTAAATTCTCATCATCTAGTTGATGATATGCAGTGATCTCATTTCGCAACCTTGCATTCATTGTCGGTGGATTAAATCGTAAGATAAACTATGTTGCTAAAGCATTCCATGATGTAATAAATCTAGTCGGCAATCCTAAAAACCATGTTCGAGCTTTTCCCTGCAATGAACAAAGAAATAATTGCATTTTCAAAGCATCATCAGGGACACCATGTTGACTAAAGGATGCAGAAATAAGTAAAAATGATTTCAAATGTTCCCGTGCATCCTCATGTGGAAAACCTATACTATCCATCAGAATTAAGCATTTGAAACATCACCGATTTCAATTCAAAGTTACCAGCCTGAATTGCTAGTTGCACAACCCTTGGTTGTAAATCATCGAGTATAGGCACAACAAAATCTCTTATTAGCCTATTTTTTCTTTGCTCTTCTTATGGACGTGGTAGCGGTAAATCTTGTGGTAGTATTGGAGGATTGTTATCTTATGGCAGTAATGGTGGTAGATTATTATTGTTGTTGTTACCAGCTATCTCCCTTTATTCTTGCCTTCTCCTCCTAAGAGTTCTCTCAAGCTCTGGATAAAAGCTTACAATGTCCTTAGGATTTCTCCTTGTGGACATACAATACCTTCAAAATCAGAAAAGAACGATAAACAAATTAATCAAAAGTTAAAAATTAAGTAAGTAAAATTAATTGCAATAATAAAAATAACATCGAACAAACGCCAAGATCCCCGGCAATGGCTTCAAAACTTGATCGGTGTTTTCACGACACACGATTGTGCAAGCGTACACACATCGATGCAAGTATAGTTGATAGACAGAGCTATCGGATATCGATCCCACGAGGAAATGGTTTTCAATGTGTTAATGTTAAAGCAATTAATAGAAGAAAAATCAATATAATGCAAATAAGGTTGTCAGCGTAGTTATGTCAGTTATGCACACTAAATTAATCATTATTGTCATTATATTAACGACAAATATCAGAAATTAGATGTCAATGTACTGAAAATAAATCCAAAAGTGTTGAGTGTGAGTAATGGAAGTCTAAATGCAAGAAATATAAAAGTGATCAAGTGTAAAGGTTGGAAATGGTTCAGTGATTCTACAGGTTGCAACGCTAGATGCGTCAACAAGGTAAAATGTAGACGAATTGTCGCAGCAATGAAGTCCTTTCGATTTCTTACTCACAATAACTCCCTACTTAATCTTGACTCAGATACACTACTCCACCTCTTGATGCGAGCAATGATATGTAACCAAGAACAAGTAATTGGAGTCTATCCCAGTCCCGAGCAGCTCTCGCCTAACTCACTTGTTAATTTAACCTGACATTACATCTCTCGATGTTGATGTACTGCAATTTTACTTTTGTGTTTAGAGAGGTTAAATCCAAGAATAAGCGGACAAGTAATGTAAAATAAGAATCAAAATGATATAATATTAAAAGATACTCTTGTATTCTTTTAACCTCAACAGAATCCATCATCGTTTTAGAAGAAATAAAGAGTACAACGAAGCTTACTATCTCTAGACTACTAAGCCTACTTTTTACTTGTTCCTCTTACTCGGTATTAAGCACCTTTCGTCAGAAGCAGTTGCAGACGTGGTTCATCAGCTCCCCGATTCCAGCTTAAATCTTTCATTCACGAAGAATTTTCAAAATTTAATCCCCTTGTTCTTGATAATGTTTTTCCTCATTTTTTCGTCTATTTATAACTCCTAAATATTTATAGATTTCGTCCTTCATTCTCACATTTAGATCTGGATTTTTGCAGTTGTAAAAGTTAGTTAGAGTACAGCTGTGCACTTACGCAGATTACATGTTTTCTTTAAAGATCTGCAGATTGTCGTTGTACTATTAGATGCATTTTGATGTTGTAATTACAATGACATTTGTGATATTCCTGTGCTGGTGCTTCTAGTGTAAACTCACTTAACTCTACTCATTTGAGGTTCAACTTCAATGTAGCGACATCTCTAGTCGCAATTCCAATCTAGTTTTGTGGCTGCATTCTGTCAATGTTGATCGTCTGAACAGAGTTCCTGTGCTAATAATCTTAATATGCAATATAACGACTGCTTGCGTCGACATTAGTACAAAATATATAGAAATAACGAGAGTTTAAACTAACTAGCAATGTATTAGAAAATATATAAACTAATTATAAAATACTTATGATGCATGCTAAATGAGATACAAAAGAGACAATAAAAGCACAAAATTAGGGAGAAAATATATGTCATTCGTAATACCATCACACCCCCAAACTTAAGTTTTTACTTGTCCTCAAGTAAACAAAAATTAACAAAGTCACAAGCAAAAAATGTTACCGCAATTATTATCCATACAACTTGAACTCTCTAAATTCCTAATGTAGAAATTGTATTCATATGAAAGAAGAATGAACCGACAATTTATAGAAATGAATGTTCAAAAATTTCACTTTCATAAATGTTAGTGATATGCATTGAATCTTAATTTTCCTTAAACCAATACAACATTTATTTATTTTATTAATGACTGAGAGATGTCATTGCATTACTCTACCTTTGTTTCTGGGCAGTAACGATAGGGTGTAACAAACCCCCAGGAGGTATGTAATTGCGCCTACATACACTATTGCAGTGATAGCCTTTTGCTAGATTATTTTTTCTAATCCTACAGCGGAGTGTTCTCCCTTGAAAAGTCATAATGCACTCACATTGGAGTGTCTTTTATAAAATGTAGCTGCAGCGGGTTAATTAGTTCAAGATTCAAACGTAAACACTAATCATTTATTGCTGAAACAATTTCAATCATTCATTCGAAAATAGTAGATTCATCATTCATTCACATTCATCCAATGTATACATCAGCATCCAAATAATTCAAGAATTATGCATTAAGATAAAAATTGTAAGCACATTCAAGTAGAAATTTTGTGAATTTTCATTGACCAAAGAAACAAATAGAATTTAAATAAGTGGGTGTAATTGCATTTTCATTTCACATTATCTCCCTCCAAACTTAATGTCTGCATTGTTCCCAATGCACTAACAATATTATATAGAAATAATGGAAATGCAACTACAATGCAACTAAGTTAACAAAATGATGAAATGAAAAAAAAAATGCAATGATAATAAAAATGCATTAAAACTAAAAATTTTGTACCAAGTCATTCATCAGCAGCTAATGTAGCGGTTGCCTTTGCTTTCTTCTTTTTCTTCTTTGAGTGCTCCCCGTCGTCATGGTTCTTCTTCACTTTCTTTCCCTTGTGTCTCTTTCTTTTCTTGTCCCTTGAACTAACTAGCTCGGTAGATTGCTCTCCCTCGGTAGAGTGGGTGATAGACTCATCAATTATCACATCAGTTGGATGAATTTCGGTGAGTGGTGATATGTATGGTATAATAGCTAGAGGATTCAGTTCCTCTTCTTCGCCTGTGATAATTTTAGCCTGACTCACAGCAAGTCGAGTCACTTCTGGGCTGGATGCTCCCACATCATCCTCCACGATCATTGCTGGAGCATCATTAGATTCCTTCTTTTCTTACATTTCTGCATGCTTTGTTTCGTCCTTCTCAGTTTCATTTTCTTCCTCCTTCGCTTACTCATCTACTTGATTGGCTTCTTCGTCCACATGATGTTCATCCTCAGTTGGGCCCCTGTCATCGCTGTTGACTGTATCGACATCTTTTCCTGCAATATTTGCTCTTTCAGCCATATTTGTGCCTAAATTGTTAGAAAATTTCTTCTCAAACAGATCAGCTATATTGCGACAATAGTCTTCCTCAGCATTTGATTGCCTTCATTATTGTTATCATCAGATATGTGAATTCATGTTGGCATTTGATTGGGCTTACCATCAGTAATAGGCTTATAAGATGAAGATTGTTGCATGTGAAAGAAGATATCAGGAAATTTTGAAAATTCTGTCAATGGTCTGGTGTTGATAAGATGCAGTGCAGCGATAATGGCCTGATTTTAGGCCTTTGTATAGGCATAAAATATATGCTGCCTTTAATCCAAATCTTCTAACACACTTAAAAGATCAACACAGTCAAGAAGAATTTCCAAACTAGCCAATCGTCATAATACTTTTGGATCAAAGGGTGCATGAGTCTGTTCTTCTTTCTCTTTCCCTTTTTTCATCTTTTTTTTTTGTCAAAGCTTCTTTAGCCACAAGTGTATCTTGGCCTCTGGTCATTCTTTCAACAGATATATCATTGATTGGACCCTTATTTTCCACAACCTCTTCATCCTCTTTTAGCATAATGCCACACATTAACATAATAAGAGATGGAAAAGGGAGAATACCATTTTGTCTGCTAGCAGCTTCCACAATCTGAGCATGTATGATTTCCCCAATGTCGATGTGACGATGATGTGATATTGAATGCAACAAGCACATACGATCTAGAGTGGCTGTAGTACTATGTGTAGAAGGTATCACACAACAGTTAATAAAGTGAAACCATACCTTACAGAAAGTTGTCAGATAATGCCGATGCATTGTAAAATTGTGAAAATCGCTACCTGACTACGCAGCATTATCGATGCAAAGATCTTTAATCATTGCAACCAGAGTATCTTCAGTCATACTATGCATGAAGGGTGAGTGACTGTCTACCCTTTTTAGTATACGCAACAAAACATTTATATGCACCGCACTCCATGGTATCAGCCTTAAAAGGACCTAACCACCTTGATCGAAATTTCCCTGGATGTAGTTTTAAACGTGAATTAAATAAAAGTACCAGCTGACCAGGATGAAATTATCGATGCAAAATGATGTTGTCATGCCATCTCTTTGTCTTTTCCTTGTATATCGCTGCATTCTCATAAGCATGTCATCGAATTTCTTCTAATTCGGTGATGTCCAACATTCTTTTCTTACCAGCAGCATCATAATCCAAGTTTACCTGTTTAATTGCCCAAATAGCTTTATGTTCAAGTTCGACAAGTAGATGACAGGATTTTCTAAATACCAACTGATACGGCAACATTCACAGAGGTGTTTTCTAGGCAGTGCGAAGCGCTCATAATGCATCATGTAACCACATTTATCAATCCTTTTTAAATGGATTAACCATCTTTTCCAATATACCTTTAATTTGACGATTGGATACTTCGGCTTTACCATTAGTTTACGGGTGATACATGGTAGCCATACGATGCTTCACACTATATCGTTTCAATGCAGTCACCACTTGATTGTTGTAGAAATGAGTGCCTTGGTCGCTTATCAATGCTCTTGAGGCTCCAAACCTTGTGAGGATGTATGTATGAAAGAATTTCAACACTGTCCGAGAGTCATCTTTTGGTACTGCAATAGTTTCGATCTACTTGGATACGTAATCAACAATTACTAAGATATACATATTTCCAAAAGAGTTTGGAAATGGTCCCATAAAATTAATACCCTAAACATCAAAGAGTTTCACCTCCATGATAGGTTGTTAGAGCATCTCATTACGTCTAGAAATAGAACTAGTACGTTGACAACAATTACATTATTGCGCGAAATTATAGGCATCTTGAAACAAATTATGCCAATAGAATCCGAATTGCAGAACCTTTGTAGCAGTCCTTGTTCCACCAAAATTACCTCCATAAGGAGCGTCGTGGTAATGTTGCAGAATTGACATCATTTCTTCTTCAGGAACACATCGGCGAATTATATTTTCAGCGCATACCTTGATTAAGTATGAGTCATTCTAATAATATTTAGTAGCATCGCGTATGAACCTGATTTTTTTATGACCAGTTGCACTCATGGGTAGCTTTCCACATACAAGATAATTGACTACATCAGCATACCATGGTGATGTGTCAACTCGTCAGGAAATGCTTCGACAATTTAAGTCTTTTGTCCATCTTCGCTTTCACTTTCCAGTCGAGATAAATGGTCAGCTGCCTAATTCTCAAATCCCTTCCTATCCTTGATTTCAACATCAAATTCTTGAAGGAGTAAGATCCATCTAATAAGTCTAGGCTTAGTGTCTTTTTTGTTGAAAAGGTGTCTCAAAGCTGAGTGATCCGTATATACTATAGTCTTTGCGCCCACAAGATAAGAACAGAACTTGTCAAATGCGAAGATCACTGCTAGTAACTTTTTTTCAATTGTAGTGTAATAACCTACGTTTCAGTTAGTGTTTTACTAGCATAATAAATAGCATGAAATACCTTTTCTTTCCTTTGTCCGAGAACAGGTCCTACAGCGAAGTCGCTAGCATCACACATTAATTCGAATGGTTGAGTCTAGTCCGGTGCTACGACAATCAGAGCTTGCACCAACTTTGTCTTTATTATTGTGAATGCATCCAAAAAGATGTTATCGAATACAAACTTTTTATTTTGCTCTAATAAAGAACATAAAGGTTTAGCTATCTTGGAGAAATCTTTGATAAACCTTCTATAAAAACCTGCGTGTCCAAGAAACCTTCTTATTGCTTTGATAGTGGTAGGTGGTGGTAGTTTTTCAATGATTTCTACCTTTTCTTTATCGACCTCAATGCCTTGACACAAGATTTGATTGCCAAGGACAATTCCCTCTATTGCCATGAAGTGGCATTTTTCCCAATTCAGAACCAAGTTTGTTTCCTCGCATCTTCTCAAAACATTTGCAAGTTGTCGACGTATTGGTCGAAACTCTGTCCATAGACTGAAAAATCATTCATAAAACCTCAAGTGAATCTTTAATCATATCCAAGAATATTGCCATCATACATCTCTAGAACGTTGTTGGCGCATTACACAAACCAAACAGCATCTGTCGAAAAGCAAAAGTTCCAAAAAGACATGTAAATGTGGTTTTCGCTTGATATTCCGGTGTAATAGCTATTTGGTTGTATCTAGAGTAGTCATCCAAGAAGCAATAATAGGCTTTACCAACTAGCCTATCTAACATTTGATCGATGAAAGGGAGTGGAAAATGGTCATTCTTTGTGGCTGCATTCTATTGGCAGTAATCCATGCATACACGCCATCCAGTTGCAATGCGAGTAAGGCTTAACTCATTTTTATCATTGGTTACAACAGTAAAACCACTTTTTTTGAACACATTGAACGGGACTTACCCAATTACTGTTAGAAATAGGATATATTATGCCCGCATCCAACCATTTGATGATTTCCTTCTTTACCACTTCTTTCATTTTCTCATTGAGTCGTCTTTGTTGCTCAATTGATTGCTTCTCTTCTTCTTCTAACCTTATCTTATGCATGTAGAAAGAAAGATTGATGCCTTTGATGTCTGCTATACTTCAAGCTATGGCTTTCTTGTGCTCTTTCAGGATTGTGATAAGCTTCTCTTCTTATGTGGTGTTGAGGGTTGCGTTGACAATGACAGGCAATATCTCATTATCACCAATGAATACATATTTTAAATGTGTTGGCAATTGTTTTAACTCCAAGGTAGGAGCTTGCTCTACAGATGGTTTAAAAACTGAAATTGTCTTGTTGGATAAATCCAATGATTCCAATTCCCAATATCTTCATAAGTTGTTCACTTTCTCTTTGTCAATACAGTCCCTTAAGATATCATCAGTAGATGTCACTACATCAGTTTCAACCAATGTTGAATTCCTGATATGAAACTCTTCAAAAATAATTTCGTCCAAAATATCAACATGGTGATATTGTTCTTTGGGCCTTGTCGGTGTTGCTTCAAACACACTAAAGGTTACTTGATCATTATTATGATGCATCACTAATTCTCCCTTAAACACGTCGATAAGTGCTCGTCTCGTTGTCAAAAATGACCTTCCTAAAATAATAGGTACCTCCTTATCAGCTTCGCAATCTAGGATGATAAATCAGCAAGAAATACCAACTTATCAACTTGAACAAGAACATCTTTGATTTGTCCCTCTAGTTGTGCTAAAGATCTACCCGCTAATTGCAATGTCACTATAGTGGGTTTCATTGATCCGATTCCTAGTTTCCTGAAAGTAAACAAAGGCATTAAGTTAATGCTAGCTCCTTAATCACATAATGCTTTACCTAAGTAATGATCTCCAATGGAGCATGAAATTGTGAAACTGCCAGGATCTTTCATCTTTGTTGGCAATTTGTTTGTAAGTACAGTGCTGCACCCTTTTGTGAGTGCAATCCTCTCAATGTCGGACAGTTTCTTTTTCTTTGATAATAGCTCCTTCATGTATTTCCCATAACTGGGTATCTGCACAAAAGCATCTATTAGAGGTAGATTAATATGCAGTTGTTTCAAAGTAGAAACAAACTTATGGTATTCTTCATCATGGGCTTTTTATTTGAAACGTTGTGGAAATGGAAAAGGTATGGTTGCAGTAGGGTGGTGTGGATGATTCTGTTGCTTAAACAGTGATGGTTGTGTCGACAGCTTATCTGGACAAGCTATAGGCAAAGGTGGTACTACCGTTGGTTTTTTCACATTCTTTTGTGCTTGACTTTCTTCAATTATAACCTCTTCTTGCTATTCTGAAGTGGATGCTTCGACATGGTCTTGACCAGAATTACTTATTTTTACTGTCTGTTTTCCACTTCTTAATGTGATTGCTTTGCAATGTTCCTTCCCTTGTTGCGTTGGATCTTCAGTACCACTAGGTAGAGTACCTAGTGATCTAGTGTTGAGATTAGAGACCAACTATCCAAGTTGTGCTTTTAATGCTCGTATTGAAGAAGAATTTCCTTACACTATCACTTCTGTTCGGGTAATATACTCGCGCATCATTGCTTCAAGAGCAACCATAGGATCTACCTTAGATTGATTAAATTACTACTGTTGATGTTGATGATGTTGTCTTTGTATTTGTGGCAAAATAGATGGTAGTAGTTGTAGTCGTGATTATGGTTGCATTTGAATATGTGACTGTATTGGTTCAATACGAGAATTTACTTGTGAATTCTTATTATAATTCTGCGATTGGTTGTTATAACCTCTTTGCCTATAATTTCCTTGGTTCGAAGAATTTCCATATCAAAATGTAGATGTATTTTGATTTCCCCAAGGTTGTTGCGAACGATTGTTATAGGAGTTACCAAACGAAACCCCTCGGATGTTATTGACATAATATGCATTTTCTGCATGCTGTGGGCAATCTTCATAGCTGTGATTGTCGTCGTAAATCTCGCATGAAAATATCAGCATATCTATTTGCTGCGCCATTTGAATCGGAGCAATGGTGCTTGTTCCATTCATGTTCTTAATGATGTTGGCCAAAGAAGATAACTGCGCTGACAATGTAGAAATAGCATCTAATTCAAGAACTCCAGGGTTAGTTTTCACCTGTGCAGAACGAGAAATCAGATATTGGTAATCATTTTGAGCTATCCTCTCCAGAATTCGAACCGCTTCATCATATGTGCAATCCAACAATGGACCGTTTGCAGATGCGTCGATAAGATTCCTTGTCTGAGCATTCAAACCATTATAAAAAATTTCAATCTAAGTTTCTTGTTGAATCTCATTCATTGGGCAGCGTCGAAGCAATGCTTTGTAGTGTTCCCATGTTGTGTGTAAATTCTCATCATCGAGTTGATGATATGCAGTGATCTCATTTCGCAACCTTGCATTCATTATCGACGGATTAAATCGTAAGATAAACTATGTTGCTAAAGCATTCCATGATGTAATAGATCTAGCCGGCAATCCTAAAAACCAAGTTCGAGCTTTTCCCTGCAATGAATAAAAAAATAATTGCATTTTCAAAGCATCATCAGGGACACCATGTTGACTAAAAGATGCAAAAATAAGTAAAAATGATTTCAAATGTTCCCATGTATCCTCATGTGGAAAACCTGAATAATATCCATTAGAATTAAGCATTTGAAACATCATCGATTTCAATTCAAAGTTACGAGCCTGAATTGCTAATTGCACAACCCTTGGTTGTAAATCATCGAGTATAGGCACAACAAAATCTCTTATTAGCCTATTCTGTATTTGCTCTTCTTATGAACGTGGTAGCGGTAAATCTTGTGGTAGCATTGGAGGATTGTTATCTTATGGCAGCAATGGTGGTAGATTATTATTGTTGTTGTTACCAGCCATCTTCCTTTATTCTTGCCTTCTCCTCCTAAGAGTTCTCTCAAGCTCTGGATAAAAGCTTGCAATGTCCTTAGGATTTCTCCTTGTGGACATACAATACCTTCAAAATCAGAAAAGAACGATAAACAAAATAATCAAAAGTTAAAAATTAAGTAAAATTAATTGCAATAACAAAAATAACATCGAACAAACGCCAAGATCCCCAGTAATGGCGCCAAAACTTGATCGGTGTTTTTATGACACACGATCGTGCAAGCGTACACACGTCGATGCAAGTATAGTTGATAGACAGAGCTATCGGATATCGATCCCACGAGGAAATGGTTTTTGATGTCTTAATGTTAAAGCAATTAATAGAAGAAAAAGCAATATAATGCAAATAAGGTTGTGAGCGTAGTTATGTCAGTTATGCACACTAAATTAATCATTATTGTCATTGTATTAAAGTCAAATCTCAGAAATTAGATGTCAATGTACTGAAAATAAATCCAAAAGTGTTGCGTGTGAGTAACGGAAATCTAAATGCAGGAAATATAAAATTGATCAAGAGTAAAGAGTGGAAATGGTTCACTGATTCTACAAGTTGCAACGCTGGATGCGTCAACAAGGTAAAATGTAGACGAATTGTCGCAGCAATGAAGTCCTTTCGAGTTCTTACTCATGATAACTCCCTACTTAATCCTGACTCATATACACTACTCCACCTCTCGATGCGAGCAATGATTTGTATCCAAGAACAAGTAACTGGAGTTTGTCCCAGTCTCGAGCAGCTCTCGCCTAACCCACTTGTTAATCTAACCTGTCATCGCATCTCTCGATGTCGATGTACTACAATTTCATTTTTGTGTTTAGAGCGGTTAAATCCAAGAATAAGCGGACAAGTAATGTAAAATAAGAATCAAAATGATATAATATTAAAAGATACTCTCGTTTTCATTTATCATCAACAAAATCCATCATCGTTTTAGAAGAAATAAAGAGTACAATGAAGCTTACTATCTCTAGACTATTAGGCCTACTCTTTACTTGTTCCTCTTGCTCGACATCAAGCACCTCTCGTCTGCAGTCAGAAGCTATTGCAGATGTGGTTCATTAGCTCTCAGATTCCAGCTTAAATCTTTGATTCACGAAGAATTTTCAGAATTTAATCCCCTTGTTCTTGATAATGTTTTTCCTCATTTTTTCGTCTATTTATAACTTCTAAATATTTGTAGATTTCGTCCTTCATTGTTAGATTTATATTTGGATTTTTGCAATTGTCAAAGTTAGTTAGAGTATAGCTGTGCACTCACGCAGATTACATGTTTTCTTTAAAGATCTGCAGATTGTCATTGTACTATTAGATGCATTTTGATGTTGTAATTACAGCGACATCTGTGATATTCCTATGCTGGTGCTTCTAGTGTAAACTCAGCTTAACTCTACTCATTTGAGGTTCAACTTAAATGCAACGACATCTCTGGTTGCAATTCCAAGCTAGTTTCGTGGCTGCATTCTGTCAAAGTTGATTGTCTGAACTGAGTTCTTGTGCTAACAATCTTAATATGCAATATACCAACTACTTGCGTCGACATTAGTATAAAATATATGGAAATAACGAGAGTTTAAACTAACTAGCAATGTATTAGAAAATGTAAAAACTAATTATAAAATGCTTATGATGCATGCTAAATGAGATACAAAAGAGACAATAAAAGCACTAAATTAGGGAGAAAATATATGTCTTTTGTGGTACCATCACTAAACTAAACTTTAGGTATCAAAATGAGAGAATGAGTAGGGGGAACAATATCTAATTCGATTCGAAAATTCGGCAAAAATTTCAAATTTTGATTAAATAGTTCAAGTTATTTGAATCAACTCGAATCAAAAATTTAATTTTTTGGTTTAACTTGAATATGAATTACATAAATCGAGTTATCCGAAAATTCGAATAAGAAAAGATAAAATTACGTCGTTTTGATAAATGTTTACTCATAAAGTTAAAAGACAAAATTATTATATTGTTTATGTAGTTAAAAAATCTTGTACTTCGTCTACTAGTTAAATAATCGATCTATGTAAACACAACATTGAATATAAATAATAGGATTCGTTAGCTCGACTCGAAATTTTTTGACTCGATTCGACTCAACTCGATTGAATGCTAACCCCTAAGAATGAGTATACTTTAAGAACTAAATCGTTAATTAAGCCTTAAAATTATTATTTTTTTATTCGCATATGTATGAAATATTTAAATTATAAAATTTTGTAATATATATTAAATTACTCGCAGTTTATAAATACTTTTAACCCATATTATATTGCTTTTATCTTAGCTGCAACATCAAATTCCAGAAGATATTGTGTTAATTAAAGTTGTTGGGAAGAACACAGAAACGTAATGAAAATTATCAATTTCGTTTTGATTTACCGATTTAAAAAATGTAATAGAAACATAATTCGATGCCTTTCACATTTCCTTCTTCTTCTTAGATTCCTTCCTGCAACCCAACGTCAAACAAACACTGGCAACGTGAACAGAGACAGTGGCGCTTGAAACAACCAAGTACGTTACGTGGATCAACTAACTAGGGTGAGGACGATGACGTTGTCATTGGATGGGAGCGTATCCGACAGAACATCATCAACAACCATTTTTGGCTGTTCCTGTTTCAGTTTCACTTCCTCTTTCTACGATGAAACTAACCATTTATTATCCTTGGTCCCTTTTGGTATTATTTTTCTTCTAAGTTCATCATAGATGTTTCCCAATCAAAGAAATCTGAAAGCTGCCAATGGAAAAAAAACATCTTTAGCTCTGAATATGAGTGTATGGTGATGAATCTTGTTTAGCAGGATGGGTCTCTAAAGATTTTCAGGCAAAAGTTTATGGCTCACCTTAGCCAAAATTATCAATCTCATCTCCTTAAGTTAAAGATTATCCAAAAAATTTTAAAATATTTCTTTTATTTTTCAATATAAATGATTTAAGGAATAATATAAAAATTAAAATTTTTATTTATATCAAAAGCTTTATAATTCAAAATTAATATTTTTGAATTTTTAAATTTCAATCTTGACACGAACGATCGTTATTAAATCCATTAATTTTTTTTTTTGCGAGCAATAAGTGAAAATAGTAAGTTGACATGATATTACACGCGTGATAATATTTTTGTCGCGTAAGATTGAAAATAAAAGAACTTAATGAATTTAACAACAATCATTTAATCAAGACTAAATTTTCAAAACTCAAAAAATATAAAAACAAAATAAATGACTAAATCGAAATCCACGATTGAATCCACAATTTATGCACAATACATGGACTAATAGCAAAATTTCACCTAATAAAAATATGAGTATATGTTTAAAATTTTCTCAGTTTCATTTATCCTTTCTGGTTTCAATGAGTCATTATCCATTCTTATATATGTAATATATCTAACATTAAATTAAGATTTAATTAGACATTAACTATTATTAAGTCTACATAATATATCAGTTATTATAAAATGAATTTCGATTGTGAAAAATAAATATTTTTATAATATTTTATAACAAATATAATTTTTATTGAATTTATTTTATTAAAAACAACTTTCAAAAAAATTATTTCAAGAAAGTTTTCAATGAAAAATAAATAAATAAACCCACATGATTGGTTCTTAGAGTTGTTAAACTAGTTTAGATGAGTAGGCTTGGAGCTCAAAATTAAGCATACCGCCATTGCACAATCCTGCCATTCTTCTTGGGCCAAGACAAATGGGTCTACCAATCTCCATGCACATATAATGAAGGGGCAACCCCAAGTCCAAGTATAAATATCAATTATCACTGCTTCACTTCATTGTCTTCACCACTACAATACACCCTTTATTGATCGTGTTAAAATTATTATTGATAATGACAATAGAAACGATTATAAAATAATAAGAAAAGAAAAGAAATACAGATTTTACTTGAAAAATTCTTTCGAGAAAAACTACAAGTAAAGAAAAATAAAATTTAATAATGTTGAAAATCGAATGATACAAGAAGAGTTTCGACTTTATCTATTTAAAAGTTGAAAAACTTTATTCTAATAAATTTTAAATAGAAGAAGTATGATTCTATACGAATTTTATTTGTGCAGTATGATTTAATAAAGATTCGAGTCATACAATTTTAACAGATTAAAACATTAGACAGTGTCCGAGCACATAAACATCTCTCAAGCCCCAACTTAGTAAGCTCCACAAAATGATGTCCATATCTCATTCACATTTAAGGCCTACTATGTCACTACAATACACCCAATTTTTCTTTTCAGATCGTCTTATCATTTTCAAAACATTTAGGGTAGGTTTAAAAAGTTTTGGGGTTTAGGAAAAATAAATTTTTGAGAGGAAAATAAAAGTTTTGGAGGGAAAGTAATAGAGAAAAAGTTTTAGGATTTGTGGAAAGTAAAATTTTAGGGGGATTTGCGGGAAGGAAATAAAAGGGGTTGATATTTAGTTTATTTGAATTATTTGAGTTATTTAAAAATTTAACTTGATTCAAATTCGAAATTCGAAAAAATAATTGAGTTAATTCGATTAACTCAATTAATTTAATTCGAATAATTTAAAATTCGATTTTTTATTTTTATGAGTCAAATTGAATTTTGCTCAACCTTATTCTCAACATATAAATCGATTGAGTAGAAATATTGATACGAGTAGCTCGGTTCAATTCAAAGACCATAATAACGATGGACTTAAATTTTCTCAAGGACCAATCACAAGATCCAAATCCAAGTAGATAAAGTCGAAACTCTATTTATTCGTTAAATACTTTATCATGAAAAAAATTCGAGAAGAAGAGTTGAAACTTTAAGACGATGAATTTTGGAACGAAAATGAAATAAAAGGAACTAATTCTGTTCATGGACATAAATTTTCAATATATAGTTGAGTAGAATATCTTTTGAGGATGAAATTGTGCTGATTAAAATTGACTTTCAATAAAAATGTTTTCATTAAAAATTTATTATTATTAATTTAAAATTTTATAAATTATAAAAAATTTTAAATTAAAAATTTATTATTTTAGAGGAACCATGATAATGGCTTCGCAACGGAGTAAAATTATCTTAGGGTTGCATACTATCTTATAGAAGACCATGGATTTTATATTAGTGGTATACTAAAATTAATTTTAAAATAAAATATTTATTGTAGCTAATGAGGAAGGCAACGTAGGAAAAGGTGGAGCTGCTTCACGCTTTACTAATACAATGTAACAAAATTCATATAAAAAAATTATATAACATTAATTTAAAATGATTTTCATAAAAAGAAATTGATTGAATTGTTGTCCTAAATTAATTTATCTTTTAATTTAGTTAATATATTACTAATCTATAAAATTTTAAAATAACTCTCTATAATCTAATATACATAATAAGAGTTTAAAAAAATTAAACAGATGAAAATACCCTTTATTATTTAGAATATTATTAGATTGATATTTTATTTATTTTTTATATATAAAAAAATATCTATCAATAAAATTTTTAGACTTTACATATAAAATTAGAATATTGTAAAATAAAAAAATAATATTGACTATCAATGATAATGATAAAATCTATTGATAGTCCCGTATCTTTTTTTTAATAAATAATTATTCGTATTTTTTATTTCTCAAGATATTTATCGAAATGAGTTCAGTAATTAATCTTTCGCATTCTGTAAGCTCATTAAGGGAGTGGATATTGGCCACGAGTTTTAAAACTGTTCTCTACCCATAACGAGGATCGAATTCTCGAACACTGATAAAAATAAAAGAGATCTGCTTACTATTTCACTTAACTCGTGTGATTAATTAATTTTATTTTTGCTGCTTCATTTTTATGTGGAGTCCCAAGAGGGCCAGTCTTGTTTGAGCATTGTGATGATTGCACATGGTAGCATGAACATTTCCGGTCCTCCTACGACTTTGTTGCTAACACTTATTTCTATTTGTTTTCTTTTAATAATAAGAGGACAGCTAGATTCTTGCCCAAATGCTCCGACGCTTTTCACATTTCTCATCTTCTTTTTATTTTTAATCATACAAATCTTAAATATCACTAAGAGTTTATAATGTTGAGGGTTCAAATATTATACATGTATTTTTTTATTTTATATAAAAATATAAAAAGGTAAAAATATATTTTAAAATAATATTTATTTCTTTATAAAAATAAAAATTTTAAATAAATTTACAATTAAGTTGAAATTCGATTGAAAGTGATATCAATTCAATCAAAACTTTAAATATTAATATAAATTCAATATAAAATTAGTCAATTAAGATTAAAATTTTGAATTTTTTTTAAATATTCGAGTTTAAATTTTTTCATATATAATTATGACATGTATATCTTTAATCTAACATGTAATCTAAATTTTTTTATTATCCGTCCGTCGTACTTTGTACAGATTTTATGATTGTTGGAATAAATATTTATATTAATGGTGTAAGAGATCAAAACCAATGCCTATAAAAGGCTTTACTTTTTAAAATTTATTTTCAACTTAAATTTTATATTTTTAATTGATGATGGGGTATCCCATGTTGGGAAAGACAACCCCCTCGCCATGTGTGGGTCCCGCTTACGAATTTCCCGTTTCCGTTACGTTTCAGCCTGTGTTACGTCTCTCTCCTGTCGTCACTTCCTTTTTTAATCATTAAATAAATATACTATTTACTTCCAATTTTGGATGCTTCTTTCTTATCTCTGAAATTACTAAATAACCTATTCTTTTCATTATTACAACTATGGATATGCTTTCATTCCATACTTATAATAAAACTTTGGGTTAATTTACATTTTAGGACATTAACTTAGTAACTTTTTTTTATCTTGGAGTCTAATTTTTTTTTTCAAGTTAAGTCCTGAACTTAACAATTGTTCTTATATTGGGTTCTAAACTCTTTTTATCTGAGTTAGGTCTTGAACCTGACAATTTTTTCATATTGACACTTTAATTTTTTTTTATCCAAGTTAATCTTTGAAAATCTTAAAGTTTAAGCCTTAATGTGTGAACAATTGCCTAGTGTCACAAAGTTGAAACTTTAGTTTAGCAAACTGCACAACCTTAGGTGATTTCTTAGATTCAAATTTTGCCTAAGTCAACCTACTCTCGAGATATGAGAATTATTGCAGAAATTCTCTAAGACGTCGAAGGAAAGCGGAAGCAAACTCGAAAGATAAAAGAAGCTACAAGCGAACAAAAAGCCACAGAAAAATAGCGCATACTAAATGTTTGAGTAAATGCTCTCGAAAGTATTCTTTTACTATGACGATTTACAATGGGGTGATCACAAATAAGGGAGAAAGCCTTTATAGTTAAGCTCCCCCAAATTCAACGATACAAATTGAGTTATATCGACAGTCAAGATTTGTGTCTATCTACAACATGAGAGTCCTAAGGGATTTAAACTTTATACATCTTTATCTCTTATGATTTATAATAATTATCTTGGTAACTCTAGTTTTACCGGAGTATTTCACTAGGCCACTAAGGCTTCAAGTAGATGGACTTCTTCATATCTTCCAAAAATTAGGCTAGTTTAACTGGGGCAAATGAGTTTTATTTAATTAGTTGACCTCCATTAGACGTTTTGTACGCAATGGTCATGGGCTTTGATCCGTGACCCGTGACACTAGTTCAGGCCCTAATGTGAGAACAATTGTCAAGTTTACAGCCTAACTTGGACAAAAAAAATTCAGGCCCCATGTAGGAAAAGTTGTCAAGTCTGAGTCTCAATGTGGGAACAATTGTTAAGTTTAGGACCTAACTTTGACAAAAAAAATTCAAACCCTTGAGAAAAGTTGCTAAATTCAAGCCCCGAATAGTGATTTAACCCTAAAACTTTTGATTGATTTTGTATCACAATTTAACCCAACAATAACTCAAGTAAGAAAACAATTAAAAGAATAAAAAAATTTAAAATAAAAATATTATTATAAAAGTAATTATGTTATTTAATAATTTTATATAAAAATTATTTTGTGGGTTAAAAATGAACGGTTCAAAAAGATTTAGGTAATATTATTAAATACATTTCTTTTAACTTTGGGTAAATTGTTAAAATAGTCACTTTTGTTTATCTCAAGTTACATTTTAATCACTTATATTTGAAATGTTACGTTTTAATCACTTACGTTATCGAATTGTAACGTTTTAGTCATTGAGCCGTTAATGGTGTAATGGTAAGCTGACGTGGCATGTTAAATCATCATTTCAAACAAAAAATTTAAGTTATTTTATACAATCGATCCCCATATTTTTCATTTTGAGCAATTTAATTTTTCTTTTATGTTCTTTGAACTTTTTTTTTTTTTCCATTCTTTTCTGCTTCTCCCTCTATTTTCTTCCCTTCTTCATTTCTTTTTACATAGTTTTTCTATGTTTTTCATTTGTTAAAATTAGTCCCTATACTTTTATTTTTTAAAACAATTTAAAATTTTTGAGTGAAGAAAGCTTGTGGACTAATTTTAACAAATGGAAAACATAGAAAAACTACATTAAAAGAAATGAAGGGGGAGGAAAATAGAGGAAGAAGCAGAAGAGAATGAAAAAAAAAAGAAAAAGAATTAAAAGAATATAAAAGAAAAAATTATATTGCTCAAAATGAAAAAAATATAAGGACGAATTTAGAATTTAACCTAAAATTTTCGTTTGAAATGATTATTTAATGTACCATGCCAGGTTACTGTTACACCGTTAACGATAATTAACAATTCAGTGACTAAAATGTTACAACACGATAATGTAAGTGATTAAAACGTAACATTTTCAAATATAAGTGACTAAAATGTGACCTAAAACAAACAAATGTGACAATTTTAATAGTTTACCCTTTAATTTTTAAGTAAATAATAAAAAATCTAAACATCCTAATGGATTTATATTTTTTATAAATAAAGTATTTTGTAAATTTCTAATTTGTTATACTAAATTTAGTCAGGAATTTTACAATAATATTAATACTGATGGATGCTTTTTTACAATTATATTTGATTTCATGAATGAAGTGATACGTGTTTTATTGGAGTATATCTACTTATAATAAAGTGTTTGATTAAATTGGTGTCACTAATTAATTAGATATCATCTCATTTGATAAAATTATAATTTTCATTATAATAATTATATTTTAAAAAATAAAATAAAAATAAGTTAATTATTTTAAGTGAAAAATAAATTGTAATTATTAGTTATTATATTAGTGTATAATAAAACTACAACAAGTGACGATGTGTCTTCTTCTTTTAATTTAACTTTAACAATACAAACCAACATTTTATATGATATAATTTTGGATAAATTATTCAGATAATCACTCTAAGAACCCAACAAGTCGATCCAGTGGACGAGAGGATATTGTTCATCCTAGGGGTTCCGAGTATGTGCATGGTGTGTCTGCTTTGTCAAAGGGTTAAAAAAGTATGAATAGATACTACTATGTGTTGGTGAATTTGAGAGAAGATAGATCCGAAGACAATATTGAATTAAATAGTAAATTTCGAGGCACGAGTGACGCTTTCCAAAGAGACTATTTGCCCCCACACAAAGTTGCTAGAGGGTTAAGACAAAGGTCCTCTCGGGATACAACGAAGTTTTGAATTTCCTTTGGTCAGCAAAATCGCGGAATTCCCTAACTCTTACTCTATTTTCTGAAAATTGGAATTGATTGTAAAAAAAATATGTATTTGTCATAATCCAGCTATTTATATGCATTCAATGGACACTTTTTGAAGAGTCACAACCGTTTTCATATTGGACATACCTTTTAAAAGAGACTTGTCCCATGGAAATGTATCCATTGGATGATAAATTAGCGCTTTTCAAATAAAATTGAAAGATGATAAATTATCACTTTTAATTTGAATAGTGCTCATGAATAATTAATTTGCAATCTATAAATTTCCAACAATCCTCCACTAGATTGTTAATTCTAGAAAATAAGTACACAACGATTAATCATAAAGAAGGGTGTCCGCATATTGAACCTTGCTTTAGTGCAAACTTCTCAAAGTATCAAAAAAGTGAATGGTGGCTAGTCGCTTGAACCATCACTCCTAAAGTCAATATCGAAAAACTTTCACACATAATTGTAAAGAAATAGAGTAAGAGTTTAATTTGTTTTAACACCGTTATGGCCATGTGCTCATCCCGTTTCATGAACATGTACGAGAGAAAACCAAAAATAAAATCTCGTTGAAGCGGCACCACTTCATGTCCATATAGGTGGATTTCATGACAATTAATGCCCATCCATTAAGAGTAAAACTAAGACTCCTAAAATATAATCACTAAACCATGGGTTTTAGTGCACATTGTTATTTGATAACTTGTTATTACCTTTTGAACCTTGAAACTAACTTTTGGCTAGAAAAAGGTAGGGTTTCCATTATCAATGACACAATTAGAATGATTTTAATCCCATCTTAGTGGTGGTACTTTTAACTAAATCCCTTGACAGACCTTTTGTCAATGGATCCGCTAACTTGTCAATTGACTTAACATAGGTAACAGTTATAACACCGTCTCTAATCAATTGTCTTACATACTCATGTCTCAAACTTATATGTCTAGACTTTCCATTGTACACCTTATTGTACACTCAAGACATGGTGGATCACTATCACAATATAAGGAAATGGCGAACCTATGTTGTGGCCACAACTTTATATCTAGCAATAGATTTCTTAGCATTCCACTTCCTTGCTAGTAGCCTCCAAGGCTATAAATTCAGCCTCCATAGTTGAATGTGAGATGCAAGTTTGTTTCTTGGAGGCCCAATTAATGGCTCCACCTCCGATCGTAAAAATCCATCCAGATGTGGACTTCTTGTCACTTAAACTTGTAATCCAACTTGCATCCGAGTAACCTTCTAGTACCGTAGGATAATCACTATAGAATAATCCTAAATTTTTTGTTTTCTTAAGATAACCAAAAATCCTACAAGTTCCTTTCCAATGATCGGTGCCAGAACAATTTGTAAATCTCGACAATTTGCACACAACACATGTGATATCGGGTCTAATGCAATGAATTGCATACATTAGACTTCCAATTACGCTGGCATACTTAAGTTGCGCTATAGCCCTACCATTATTCTCACTTAACTTGAAGTTTGAATCGTATGGAGTGTTCGAATCCTTGATATTCAAGTGTTTGAACATTTCCAATACTTTCTCGATGTAGTGAGATTGGCTTAATGCAAAGCCCCTTTCATGCTTTTTCACCTTTATACCTAGAATTGTATCTACCTCGTTGAGATCCTTCATCTTAAAATTTGAGGCTAGATACTCTTTGGTCTCACGAACACCTTCCATGTTCGTCCCCAAAATCAACAAACATCTACATAGAGACAAATAATTACACCGTATCTATCAGTGAATTTAGTGTAAATACATTTATCCGCACCATTATGTAAAAAACCATATGACAAAATAACAGAGTCAAATTTCTCATGCCACTATTTAGAGTCTTGTTTTAAACGGTATAATGATTTGATCAACTTACACACCTTGTGTTCATTCCCAAGAAGCACTAAGCCTTCTGGTTGCTCTATGTAAACTTATTCTTCAAGATCACCATTCAAAAAAGTTGTCTTATGGATATACATGTAACTTATGGATGGATGCAAGTGTTATAAGAATTTAATTGGAGGTCATCCTAGCCACTGGTGCATAAGTGTCAAAATAATCTAGACCTTCCTTTTGCTTAAACCTTTTAGCCACCAACCTAGCCTTAAAGATTGGAAAACCCCCTATTAGAGTGTTCTTCCTCTTAAACACCCATTTACACCCGACAGGCTTCAATCCTTGAGGAAGATCAACTAGATTCCAAGTATTATTGGACAATATTGAATCCATTTCATCATTGATCACCTCTTTCCAAAATGCCGCATCCTTAAAAGTCATGGCTTTACCATAGGATTGTGGATCACCATCCACATTAAACATTATGGGGATCTTCTTAATTACGAATTCTCTATTTCCCTCAACAAAGAATGCTAGAGATTGCGAGGAAATGAAATCGAGACCAAAGTCCTTTACTTTTCTCACTCTTTGACTTTTCCTCGATTCCATATTCTTATTGTCACAAAGACTTCTTTTAGTTTGATCGCTTGAGATCATTGGTTGATATTATTTTTCTGAATCCGTTGAATCATCGAAAAACTTATTTTCAATGAATACAACATCTCTTGTTTCAATTAATGTATTTGATACTAAGTCAAGAACACGATATGCCTTAGAATGTTGGGCATATCCAATGAATGTATCTTTGACGGCTCTTAGTCCTAACTTTGTTCTCCATTGGTCGAGAACTCTATAATAAGCCAAACACCCCTACACTTTGAAATATTCTAAGTTTGGCATCCGTCCCTTCCATAACTTATATGGAGGTACTTTGAATTTTCTCGATGGTATTCTGTTAAGGATATAACACGTAGTTAATAATACTTCACCCTATAAATTATATGGAAATTTGACATTTAACAGCCATATCCACTAAAGTATGATTCTTTCTTTTCGCCAAACCATTTTGTTACGGAGTATAAGGCGTAGAACACTCATGTACCACACCTTGTTCCTCACAAAATACATTAAATTCATTTGAAAAATATTCATCACCTCTATCACTACGAAGCACTTTGATTTTCTTACTAAACAAATTCTCAACCTCATTTTTAAAACATTTAAACATATCAAAAACTTCTTCTTTACTTTTCATGAGATACACATAAGTAAATCTAGAAAAGTCATCTATAAAAGTGATAAAATATCGTTTTCCACCTCTTGTTAGAGTTCCATTTAATTCACAAACATCCGAATGAATTAAATCTAACACTTGCGAATTCCTTTCACTCTTATTAGGAAATGACTTCTTGGTAATTTTTGATTGAATACAAATTTCACATTTATCCACAAACTCACCATTACTTAGATTGATATAACCATTCTTTTGCACATATTGTAAATTTTTAAAATTAAAATGTGCTAAACGTGCATGCCACAAAGAATAAGACTCAAGAATATCCTCATTACAATATCCTTTTCCCACATATATATCACCCTTAAGCAAGACAAACTTATCGGATTTCAAGATAACCTTAAACCCCTTGTTACACAAAAGACTCACAGACACTTAATTCTTTGTCACATCGGGAACATGCAACATATTGGTCAAAGTCAATTTCTTCCCAGATGTGAAGTTGAGTTCCACAGTCCCTTGACCGAGCACCTTAACCGATTGATAGTTGCCCATAAGCACTTCACGGTTTGCCACTAGTTCATAATTCTTGAAATATTATCGATCATTACACACATGGACAGTAGCATCAGAGTCAAGCCACCAATTATGAGACTTATCGGTCGACTATGTTGAGTTCGGTAATCATACCAGTCTCCAAATTCTCGACCCCTTCTGTAACCATGGCCACTAAGTTCATATCCTTCACCATATTGGCTTTGGAAGTTGTGGCATATTGTTTCTTTTTGAGAAGTTTACAATCTTTAATGTAGTGTCCTTCTTATTGCAATTATAGCAATTGCAAGATTTTTACTTCTTGTTTTGCATGTCATTGATCTCGAATGTGGCCTTTCTTTTATCATTTCGAGAGTTCTTGGACTCGCTCACATGGTTCGCTTTAGAACTTTGGGGAAGATACACTGCATCAAACTTTCGAATTTCCTCTTCAATACGCAAATGCTTAAGTATTTTCTCCACAGTGAAGTCCTCTGCCATATGCAAAAGTTTCTTTCGATAATTGTTCCAAGACGAGGGAGATTTTGAGATGATAGCCTCGACTTGTAACATTTTCGGAATAACAACTTTCAAGTCATGAAGTCTGCTTACAAGGACTTGTAATTCGTGGACTTGATCCATGATCAGGATACTATCAAGCATTTTGAATTCAAAATATTTCATCATTAAAAATTTATCGGTACCTTGTCGCTCAGTGTTGTATTTCTTTTCAAGAGCTTTCTATATTTCTACCAAGGATTGCATCGACATGTAAAGATCATACAATCGATCAGACAAGGTGTTGAGAATGTGTCCATGACATGTGAAATTGTCTTCCTCACGCTTCTTCTTGAGTTCAGCCACTTTCGCAATTTCCTCAAGTTTTGCATTGAGGGCGGGATCCTCCATGAGTTGTAAGTTTGGATCTAGAACGTACTCCACATTCAAGACGATAAGAAAGAACAACATCTTATCCTTCCAACGACTGAAGTTTAAGCCATCAAATCGGTCAAGTTTCACAAACTCTTAGTTCATCACTTTGAATGCGGTGGTAGCCTCCATCGCCATATTCAAAATTGTTATCTTTGATTGTTGGTGAATTTGAGAGAAGATAGATCCAGAGACTATATTAAATTAAATAGTAAACTTCGAGGCATGGGTAACGCTTTCCAAAGAGAACTATTTGCCCTCACACAAAGTTGCTAAAGGGTTAAGACAAAGGTCCTCGCGGGATACAACGAAGTTTTAAATTTCCTTTGATTAGCAAAATCACGAAATTCCTTAACTCTTACTCCATTTTTTGAAAATTGGAATTGATTATAAAAAAAAATATGTATTTTTGAGCATCATAATTCATCTATTTATATGCATTCAATGGTTACTTTTTGAAGAGTCACAACCTTTTTCATCTTAGACATACCTTTTGAAAGAGACTTGTCCAATGGAAATGTATTCATTGGATGATAAATCATCACTTTTCAATTAAATTTGAAAGATGATAATTCATCACTTTTAATTTGAATAGTGCTCATGAATAATTAATTTGCAATCTATAAATTCCTAACACTATGTAATCACACATTATGCTGTCATGTCCAAAATAGTTTAACAATTCAATTATTCCCCCTCTTGTATCTTATCTTTCTTTCTTTTTTCCTTTTTTTTTTCAAATTCAAAACCCAACTCTTGGTCAAGTGATAGCATTAGAAAAGACCATTAATTCCTCCTTATTTAAAGTATAATTTGTTCCAATTATATCATGTTTAGCATATATTTTTAGCATTTTATATTCAGTAATTGCATTTTCTAAGTCAGTGATGTTTGGTTTAATTTTCTTTAATTTTGTCATACTTTTGCTACTAATGTCACCAAATTTAGTGTTCAGTTTTGCGTCTAAAGATGTCAATGTAGGAATCTGTCCTAAAAGATCAACGCAGAAAGGTGTCCAAGGTTGTTATCGCAATTTAGAATCCAGAATTACGTCCAAACCTATTGCTGCATGAATATATCCAGAAGTACCAGTGCTTGAGAATATCAAGGTTGTCGTAGTGAATTAAAATCTAAATATGTGTCCAGAAATGTCGCGACAACCTTTAATTGCTTGCTAGATGCACCAGATCTGCGTGAATATATAGATGGATTAACTAACTTGTACAGTTGTAAGGAAGTTAGATCTGAAGAAGGACACCTATAATTGACATTGAAGATAAATATTGATAGAGAAAAGAAGAGAGGGAGGATCGAAAAACTAGTGACCAAAAATTAATTCGGGTTTTCATCTTTTCTCTAAGTTTGCTTCCATGGCAGCTTAGGTTCTTGGAGGGTGAACTGACTATGACGAGAAGACAATTTCTACTCTTGATGAGGAGTATTCCTAAGTGCGACACAAAAGGAGCATTAGGGAAGAGTTCTAGTAGGCTAGGAATAGAATGCTTCAACTTGTTCTTTATTTCCTCTTAAACGCTGATAAATTCTTATAAAGTTAGATATGTATGGAAGTACCTTTTAATTTTAGATCTAATATGATTTATGCTCAATCTTCTCTTATTTGTTTATCTTTGGATTTAATTGCTTGAACACAGAAGTACTATTACAGTTACTGACACTGGAAAGTGCAGTGACAAATTAAATTAACAAGCAAGACAACAGAAGTTACTTGGGGAACGAAGGAATTCTGACCACTTGTTCTTGAATGCAAAGCATTGCCAGCACTGAAAGGTGTGGTTAATGAGAGTATTTGGATCTTTGATAAATGGTGAAATCGAAATTGGTAAGATCTCATTAAGCTAAATTGTGAGTACAATTTATCTATTATTCACCTTGTGCTCACATTTAGAAGTTGCCGATTTGTCAAGTCAGGGATCCCCCATTCTATTTTCATTGTTCTTACTTCTTAATTTCGCTTAAATTGCACTGACAAATTATCTTCAACTTTTTCTGCCTTTCTTATTAATTTGCTTTGACATATTTTATTACAGTTTGACAATACTGACATTTTAGTTCATTCATTTCTGCACTCTTTATTTTAATTCTGCTGACATTATTCATATAGTTTCTCTTAGTTTAATTGTAATTGAATCAACAATTATAGATATAAACAACCGTCTCTGTGGGATCGATATCTGATTGTTTTAAACCTATCAACTATACTTGCATTGACAAGTGTTTGCTTGCACAATTGCTGTGACGTTCATAGCGTTATCACCAAGCCAAGGGTTCGACCTGTAGTTGGGTCTTTAAGGTTGCTCCTTGGAACAAAGACAACAAGTGAATTCTTTTTTTTTTGTCTATTTAGGATTCATTAATGCCGTAATTTCTCTAAGTTTATGTTTTTTCATTTTTTTACAGGGCTCCAAATAAATTTTTTTGTGGCTAACGTAGAGAGAAAAGATGAATTTGAGTATTAAGCAAAGTTTTTTTTTTTTGTAACGTAGAAAATTTTATTTTAGACCCTTTAAAAGTTGGTAAAAATTTTTTTGGACCCCTTAAAAGTTGAAATTTTTTTTTGAATCCTTAAAAACTGAAAAAAATTTGGATCATTGAAAGTTTTTAAACTCCTTTCAAACTTAGGTCCTGGATGACCGTACTTCTAGACGACCCCTAAAGTTGGACCTAACTAATACTAAGATGAGAGTTGTTGAGCACGATGATGAGATGGTGGTGGTGCAACGGCAACGACCACATTCATTCACATGATAATGGTCTTTATAAAAGCCTCAACTCTCACATGAAACCCCAAGATGATGAACATGACATTGAAAAAGGAAAAAAAAATGTTGCAGAGAACTGAATTAAAAAAATTATTGCACATAGCACAATCAACATTCGATTTGGTTTTTATTTTAGGAGTGACCAAAATAGGAATAATTCTTAATGGTAGTGCTAAAATTGACAATATATTTTTTAAAGTGATTAACCAAATAATTTATCTTATAATTTTAAAAATGATAATATTATATTTTAAATTTTATAATTTTTTTTTGAATATATAAACCAAATCAAATAAAAACTACATATATTTTTATCATTATTTTTAGATAATATGCTAAGTGCATTTTTACAATTTTATTTTTAATCAATTTTCTATTCATTTATTTAGTATCTTTACCTATTTCTTATTAATACGAACCAATAATTATCTATAAGTTTTTTGGAACAGCAATATGGTTTGATTTAAACTTGATTATAAATATATGGGATAAATCTCAAAATTATATATGAATTATGGTTTAATGTGTAATTATATACATGAACTTTGATTTTGTGCAATTTTATACATGAAATTTTAATTTGATCAAATTTTTGTAAATTATTAACACAATTATTGCATCATTTTTTTATATATTGCAATAATAAATAATTATATTTATCCAATATAAAAATAAATTGATGTATCTTTTTTTTAAATGTGTATGATTAAATCAAAATTAAAGTTTCAAGTATACATTTGAACCATTACTAAAGTTTCACTTGTATAATTACACCAAATTAAAATTCATGTATACAATTGCATATTAAATCAAAATTCATTTGTAATTTTGAGATTTATCCCTAAATATTTCAATTGAAAACTTCATCCTTTCCTCCCAAGTTCGATTATTAAAATTTTTAAAAATATTTATTGATATAAAATCAAATTGAATTTAGATCAAATAGCTTCATATTATTACTATTTTTAAAAAGCTTCAAATTATTTATTTATTGTTATAAATATTACTTTATGGATGTCCATAACTCTCAAGTTATAACCTCCATTGTAGCAATCCCCTCATTAATGAGATAAACCCCTTCCTTTATTATGAAATTAACATGTAAGTTGTTTAATGTATGTGTTAATGAAGCTTAATGAAGCACTTAAGTAAGCTTCATTTATTTGTGTTGCATTGAATGTCAACTACTTATAAATAGAATCCTTACGTAAGTAAAAAGGATATACAAGAAAATTCTCTATTGATTTGATCTATTGTTTACTTTAAGTGTTTTTATTTGATTATTTTATAACATGTTATCAGCACGAGCCTCTACAAGTTCATAGTGAATTTCACGTCATTTCGGCTTTATATGATTTGTCTGTATAACTCCCATTAAACTATATACGATATACAAATTTTCATCATTCTTTTATTTTATTTTCTAGATAAAATATTTGCTTTGGATAACATTTGCACATTTATTTTTACAACTCAAATGTTATAATGATAATTATATATACATGATTTTTTTACTAAAAGAAATCTCAATTAATGTAATTTGTGTTAAGTTATTATTATGACTATTCCTCTGTATGCCAATATTTGACATACACATTATTATTCAAAAAATTTGGTATATATATAATTGACTTAATTTATGATTGAGAATGCTTATTATTTTACGAATTTCTTTTATTTTGATTCAAGTGATTATAATGTCAAATCTTGCCGAACTTGAATTTGCAGCCTTAGACATATCAGGCAAGAATTATTTTTCATGGGTGTTAGAAGCTGAAATTCACCTAGATGCTAAAGGTCTAAGAAATACCATATTAGCAGATAAAGAAATATTTAATCAAGACAATGCAAAAACAATGATTTTCATCCATCATCATCTACATGAAGGATTAAAAGTAGAATATCTCAATATGAAAAACCCTCTTAAATTGTGGAATAATTTGAAAGAAAGATTCGATCATCAGAAAACAGTGATACTCCCTAAAGCTCGTTATGATTGGATACACTTACGGTTAGAAGATTTTAAGACTGTAATTGAATACAATTCAGAACTTTTCAGAATTAGTTCTAAACTAAAATTATGTGGAGAAAACATAACTAATGAGGACTTGTTAGATAAAATATTTTCAACCTTTCATGCTACTAATTTGCTCCTACAACAGCAAGATAGTGAAAAAAGTTTTAAAAGGTATTCTGAATTGATTTCATGCCTTTTGGTGGCTGAACAAAATAATGAGTTGTTGATGAAAAATCATGAAATTCGTCCCACTAGTTCTGCATCATTCTTTGAAGTGAATGTAGCAGTACACAATAATTATGAACATGGAAAATATAGAAGTCACGGTCGCGGTCGTGGTCATGGATGTAGTGGGAGACGTGGTCGAGGATGTACTAGTAATCGTTATCATGATGGTCATAATAGTTGTACTTCTAAACACCAGAAAAAGAATAACAATGAAGGACAAGAAAGAGGTGGTCAAAATAATCCTTCAAAGATTGTTGAGAATTTATGATACCTATGTGGTATGAAAGGACATTGGTCGCATACTTGTCGTACGTCTAAGCATTTAGTGAAACTTTATCAAGCATCTATTAAAAAGAAGGGAAATAATATGGAGATAAATTTTATATCCCAAAATGATGAAATGGAGGTAAAAGATGAAAATATTCACTATGACCATGCCTACGAGGGTGATAAATTTCATGACCTTAATAATATAACTCACCTAGATATGACAAATTTCTTGGAAAATCATTAGAAAAGTTGATGTTATTTTGACATTTTCATGTTGTTTTAAGTATGCTTTATTTTCTTGCTTAAAGAATAATTTATAATTTAATAAATATTTGCAATGTTTCTCATATTATATTTTGTTTATATTTATGAAGAATATGAATATTCAACAAAGTTTCGTTGGACCCAAAATTAATGGATACATGTGTCTTGTAGATAGTGCTACAACACACATAATACTCAAAGATAAAAAAATATTTTTCTCATTTGACAATAAGTGATGCCCATGTTAATACAATATCAGGTAGTTCAAAACTTATTGAGAGCTCCGGAAGAGCTATTATATTATTACCTAAAGGTTCAAAGAAATTTATTGAGTTTTAAAGATATTTGTCTTAATGGATATCATATTGAGACTATGAATGAGAAAAATATTGAATATCTATACATTACAAATGTTGAATGTGGAAAGAAATATGTTTGGAAAATGTTACCTGCTTTTTCATCAGGTTTATATTATACATATACTAGTATAATTGAGACACATGTCACTACAAACCAGAAGTTTGTAGAACCACATACTTTTACTATTTGACATGAACTATTAGGCCATCCCAGATCTATTATGATGCAAAGAATAATCGAGAATTCAATTGGACACCCATTAAAGAACCAGAAGATTCTTGAATTCAAGGATTTATCTTGCGTTGCTTGTTCTCAAGGAAAATTGATTATTAGACCATTACCAGGTAAAGTTGAGATTGAATCTCTCGCATTTCTAGAACGTATTTAAGGTGATATATGTGGATTCATTCATCCACCATGTGGACCATTCATATATTTTATGGTATTGATAGATGCATCTAGTAGGTGGTCACATGTATGTTTATTATCGACTTGCAACCTGGCGTTTGCAAGACTATTTGTTCAAATAATTCGATTAAGAGCACAATTCCCAGATTATGCAATCAAAACTATTCGTCTTGATAATGCTGGTGAGTTTACATCCCAAGCTTTTAATGATTATTGTATGTCAATTGGGATAAAAGTTGAACATCATGTAGCTCATGTTCACACAAAAAATGGTTTAGTTGAATCATTTATCAAATGCCTCAAACTAATAGCTAGACCATTGATTATGAGAACAAAACTCCCTGTTACAGCTTGGGGATATGCTATTCAGCATACAACAGCACTTGTGCGTTTCAGGGCAACAAATTATAATAAATACTTCTTATTACAATTGGTTTTTGGTCAGGAGCCAAATATTTCCCATCTTAAAATTTTTGGATGTGCAGTATATGTTCCAATTGCACCACCATAGCGCATAAAGATGGGTCCTCAAAAGAGGTTGGTAATATATGTTGGTTATGAATCTCTTTTTATAATTAAGTATATTGAACCATTAACATGATATTTATTTACTGCATGATTTATTGATTGTCATTGTGATGAAACAACATTCCAACATTAAGGGGAGAGAAAATGCAACTGGTAAAAGAGATTACATAGAATGGATCATCATTATCTCAATTAGATCATTGTACAAATAAATGTGAACAAGAAGTTCAAAGGATCATACATTTGCAAAACATCGCCAATCAACTGGCAGATTCATTTACTGACCTAAAGAGAATTACAAAATTTCACATACCAGCTGAAAATGCTCCAATATGAATTGATGTCCTAATAGGGCAATCTGTTAATGCAAAAGAAAGTAATCCACGCCTAAAGTGTGGAAGACCAATCAGTTCCAAAGATAAAAATCCTCGTAAAAGGAAAGGAGCAAATAATAAAAATTATTATATTGTAAAGGCAAGTGCCCAAGAAGAGACCAAAGATAACTAATCAAAAAAACCCCAGAAGAGGTTCAGGTACCTAAAAATGGTGATAACAAAGAGATCTCAATTAGTTATGTTGCTTCAGGAAAAAGATGTTACCGAAAAAATATAGTTTTCGAAAAAAATTTGCTTATAATGTTGCTATTGAAATAGCAAAAGCAAATGAGAATCCTGAGCCTAAATCTATTAAGGAATGTAGAAATAGAAAAGATTGGCCAAAATGGAAAGACACAATTCAAGCATAATTAAATTCACTTTCTAAACGTGAGGTTTTTGGACCTATAGCCCAAACACTTAAATATGTAAAGTCGGTAGGAGATAAATGAATATTTGTGCGAAAACGAAATGAGAAAAATGAAGTCATAACATATAAAGGACGACTTCACAAGGATTTTCACAAAGGCTCGGCATTGATTACGAAGAGACATATTCTCTTAGGTGGGTGCAATCACGTTTAGATACCTTATTAATCTGGAAGTGCGTGAAAAACTTGGCATGCGTCTAATGGATGTTGTTATAGGCTATTTGTATGGTACACTTGATAGTGAAATTTATATGAAAATCCCAACAGGATTTAAAATCCTTGAAGGATTTAGAGTTTCTAGAGAAAATTGCTCAATCAAATTAAAGAAAAGTTTATATGGATTAAAACAATCTAGACCTATGTGGTACAATCGTCTTAGTGAATTTTTTTAAAAGAAAATTATAAAAACGATCCAATCTGTCTATGTGTTTTTATAAAAAGGTCTAGATCAAGCTTTGTGATAATTGCTATTTATGTTGACGATCTAAATATTATTGGAACTCCTGAAGAGCTTCAGAATGCTATAAATTACTTAAAGAAAGAATTTGAGATGAAAGATCTTAGAAAAACAAAGTTTTGTTTTGGCCTGTAGATCGAGCATTTAAAAGATGGAATTCATGTCCATCAGTCAACTTATATGGAAAAGATCTTAAAGAAATTTTATATGGATAAAGCACATTCATTGAGTACCCCGATGGTTGTAAGATCGTTAGATGTGAATAAAGATCAATTTCATCTTTGTGAGAATGATAAAGAGTTTCTTGGTCCTGAAGTACCATATCTAAGTGCCATAGGGGCGTTGATGTATCATGCAAACAACACAATTCCTGATATAACTTTCACTATAAACTTGTTACAAGATTTAGTTATTCTCCAACATGTAGACATTAGAATGAAATTAAACAAGTATTTAAATATCTTAGAGGGACCATTGATATGAGGTTATTTTATTCAAATGATTCAAAATCCCTATTAGTCGGTTATGTTGATGCTAGATATTTATCGGATCCACATAAAGGTCGATCTCAAATGGGATATTTATTTACATGTGGAGATACTGACATATCATGACATTGAACAAAGCAGACATTAGCTGCTACCTCTTCAAATCATACTGAAATAATTGCAATGCAAGAAACAAGCCGAGAGTGTGTTTGGCTAAGGTTGTTAACCCAACATATCTTGAAGATATGTAATTTTCCTTTACAAGAAAAGATGCCAACTATCTTATACGAAGATAATGCAACATGTATAGCTCAATTGAAGAGTGGTTACATAAAAGGTGACAGGACGAAACATATTTCACCAAAATTATTTTTCACTCATGATATTGAGAAGAAAGGTGACATAAAAGTTCAACAAATTCATTCTAGTGATAATTTAGCAGATCTTTTTACCAAAACACTGTCAACTTCAACATTTGAAAGACTACTAGATAAGATTAGAATGTGTCGACTCCAAGATATAATACGATGTTGTCATTAGGGGAGTCTAAAATACGTTGTACTCTTTTCCTTTAACCAAGATTTTGTCCCACTAAGTTTTCTTGGTAAAAGGTTTTTAACGAGGTAGCTTGTATAGCTCAATTGAAGAGTGGTTACATAAAATGTGACAGAACGAAACGTATTTCACCAAAATTATTTTTCACTCATGATCTTGAGGAGAAAGGTGACATAGAAGTTCAACAAATTCGTTCTAGTGATAATTTAGCAGATCTTTTTACCAAAACACTATCAACTTCAACATTTGAAAGACTACTAGATAAGACTGGAATGTGTCGACTCAAAGATATAATATGATGTTGTCATTAGGGGAGTCTAAAATACGCCATACTCTTTTCCTTTAACCAAGTTTTTGTCCCACTGGGTTTTCTCGGTGAAAGGTTTTTACCGAGGTAGCTTGTAATAGGAGATTGTGTACTCTCTTTCCTTCATTAGGTTTTTATCCCATAGAGTTTTTCCTAATAAGATTTTAACGAGATACATTTTCATTAATGAACATACAAAGGGGAGTGTTATAAATATTACTTTTTGGCTGTCCATAACTCTCAAGTTATAACCTCCATTGTAGCAACCCCTTCATTTATGAGATAAACTCCCTCCTTTATTATGAAAGTAATATGTAAGTTGCTTAATGTATGTGTTAATGAAGCACTTAAGTAAGCTTCATTAATTTGTGTTGCATTGAATGTCAACTACTTATAAATAGAATCCTTATGTAAGTAAAAAGGATATACGAGAAAATTCTTTATTAATTTGATCTATTGTTTACTTTAAGTGTTTTTATTTGATTATTTTATAACATTATGTTATATTTATTCATTAATTTAACTTAAATAATTATTTATTTATTTAAATAATTATCTAGATTAGTGTTTATTTTAATAATTATTACTAAACTAATGAAAAAATATGTATATATTCGTTTAATTTAAGTATAAGTTAAGGTGAATTAAAAAAAACTATTATTATAAACATTTAACTATAAATATTTCAATAAAAAACTTCATCCTTTCTTACCATGAGCCTTGTAATTACGTTTGGTGACCGTTGTTGTTTATCGTTATCGAATTCAAATCTCGAACTGAATGGAAAAACTCAAAACAGAAAAATGTAGGGAGCAATTGTATAATTTAATCTAAAATTTTCATTTGAAATGATGATTTAATGTATCACGTTAGCTTACCGTTACACAGTTAATGATAATTAACGGATCAATGACTAAAATGTTACAACACGATAATGTAAGTGACTAAAACATAACATTTCAAACATAAGTGACTAAAATGTAAGCTGAGGCAAACAAAAGTGACTATTTTGGTAATTTACCCTTATAATAAATAATTAACTAGATAAATAAAAATTTATAAAAATAATTTATTCATTTAATTTAATTTGAATAAAAAAATTATTTGATTATATATTTATCCATTTAATTTAACTTAAATATTATTTATTTTATTTACTTTGATTTATTTTAAGTATTTGCATATACTAATATTTTTTAACATAAAATCAACCATATGCATTTATAGGGAAAAAGAAAAGCAAATAAATGAAAAAGCCTAAGAAGCCACAGGGCCGCCTAACTTTTTTCCACCTATCACCCCATGCAATGCACCTTATTGGTGGTGCCATGGGTACGAAAAACCCTATAACCTAAAAAAGGCGTCCAAACCTTTCCTAAACTTATGATGAAAGCATTTCTTAAAAACTAAATACAAAAGTAACACTAAAACATTCCTAAACTTTGCCCCTTCTCATCTTCATTGTGAATGCATCTCTAAATATTTTTGTATCACACTTGGGAAACCAGAAACTCACAATTCTTGTGTTGTTAACAACATTTCTTTCCCTAGCTTCCCTTCTAACTGAGCTCCTTGGAGTTTCAAAATGAAAACACCTCATCCTCCAGATTCAGATCAATGAACGACTGTATTTACTCCCCCTCAACTAGTCCCTCTTTGATCTGTTTGAATAACAGGCTCCATCGTTGATGGGACTTCTTCAATCCAAAACACCGGTGCATCACATCCTCTTCCCTAGGTCGCCACCGCATGTGCCGCTTCATTCGCCCCTAGGTATGTGCCGAAACACAAGGCTTCTAAACTTCCTTGTTTTATTTTTAATTTCACTAATGAGTCCTCCGATGAAGGATTTATCGCTTCCTGATTGTTATAGTTTTTTTTATAACTGTCAAGGAGTCCCTTTCTATGAACATGTCTCCAAACTCCAAATCTTCTACAAAGTTGACCCCATGAAGGTAGGTGTAACAATCCATTTTTTTTTTAATTTTAGGATTAAATTGTAAATTTAGTATTTTCAAGGACTATAAAGGAATTTTTGTGAATTTTAAGGACTAATTTGGAATTTAAGTGACATTTGGGGACTAAATTGAGCATTAATTAAAATTTTGTGGTTAAATTGGGAATTTTGGGATTAAATTGTTTAGTGGGTAAAGTTTGGGGATATTTTTGAAAACCCTAGATATTTTGAGTCCTTTTGTAAAGTTTACCTATTTTGGGTGGTATTTAAACCTCTTTTTCTCCTTGTTTGACTTTTAGCCTCTCATATCATCATTTTAATTTTCTTTCTTTTTCCTCTCAACCCCCATCTCCCTTTGCCTTTTTCGATCAACCTCCAGCGATTCCTTTGCCGTTGGTCGTGTGTTACACCGCTACCATCAAAATGCTCCTTGTCATCGTGCGAACTTAACCTCACTCTCACTTTCTCCCTTGCCGTTGCCGTTTGAGAGAACAATGTTGGAAACCATTTAGGTTTTGTCTTTTCACATCATCTCCATCGTAACTCCGTCGATTTCTCGCCATCCTAAGCATATGTGAGTTGTGCATTGTATTAGGGGCCTTGTTTTGGTTTCTTTTTTAGTGCCTTTTCGGCTAGCAATCCACCGTCCGTCATGGCATCGATCGGCACTGTTAAAAGGGTTAAGGAAACCCTAATTTTATGTTGTAAATAAGATGTGAAATTGGGCCACTTGATCAAACCCAAGCCATGACCCAAATGAGTGACCCAACCAATGCTCCAATAATAACCCATGTGTGAGCCCAAATCTAAGGCAACCCAAAGAAGAGACCCAATTGAAGCCCAAACCTAATACCTTAAAACCAAATCACCCAAACCTTAAACCCAATTTGATTTGACTAGACCTGTTGACTGACCCGTTAACCCATTAATCAACCCATTAACTTTAACCGTTAAATTTGACTAGACATGTTGACTTCGATAGTTGATTTTTTTTTTCCAATCCTATCCTGCCATTTTTCGACGTCCTAATTCTGAATTCGCTATCTGTTTTGTCAAATTCGAACCTGAAAGCCTCATTTTATCTATTCACAAGTTATTATACTTAGTAAAATTTTCTAAGAAAATGGATAAGGGATTTAACTTGGGATATTTTGTGCTTAGGTAATTACAATTTTGAGAACGACGAGTTACCTTCTCCCCTGTGCGGACTGTCCCTACACAAGTTCTTATAGTGACACATGAGTTTTGGTTTCGGTTTTGTGTTGTGTTTAGTGGGTGGCATAATGATAGATTTAATTTAGAATTTACTCTCGTAGGTTCTGATTCAGTTAGACCCAGTGATAGATCTGAGCGTGGGAGACATTCTTCTTGTCGTTAGAGCCTTTACCGCTTGAGGTGTGTTTCTATCTGTGTTACATCTCTTTGTGTGATATTGTTTGTGTTAAATTCATTGGATGATATTAATCTGAGATGTATAATGACATAATCTTGTGATGTATTTTGTGATCGCATAATGATATTGCATGCATACTTATTAGTTTGTGGGATACTTAAATATTATGAATAAAAAAAATATTGTGTACTCTGGGATACATATATTGTATCATGAGCATGAGATTGAGACTATGATAAATGTGACATCATGCCATTGTGTGTTCATGGGTTGAGATTGTACGGTGGAAGACATGGTAATCACCCTTTCAAATGGTTGATATAAAACCACACTGCGATTGGTGGCAATTGGTTGGGGAGGGGTTCTGGGAAATCTCTCCACTGTGTTGGTGTGCTGGAGAATGGGTGTATTGCATTATGCTTGAGTTTTCATTGCATTTATCTATTAAATGTTGTGTGGTTACTTTTAATGCTATGAATGACTGTGATATTGTGACTGTGGATGTATACACTTTAGAGACACACTAGGCTCTTTAGCTCACTCCCCAATAGTTTCTCTTTCAGATACAGTGGACTTAGGCGACTTAGTACTCGGAGGATCTCACGTTTTTTTATATTTTTATTTCTATTTCATCATTCTGTTTATTATATTATTAAATTATTTTGAGATTGTAATGTTAATTTTTAATTTGGGATTTTGGATATTTGTTTAAAGTGTTTAACTAATAATTTTTAAGTTTAGAATTATTCAAAATTATGGGAAATTAATTATTTTACAATAACTTAATTTATTTACAAATTAAAGTATTTATATAGGTTTTAAATGGTTTCTTGAGGGCAAAATTACAATAGTGACCCTCTAGGTCTGGTCATATCTTTTAGGTCGGATTTTAGGGGTTACAGTAGGCATAAGCCTCTACGGTTTTCGAATCCCGAACATTGTTAACCGGGTAGATATTAGAGCCCATAACTAGACCTCGATTATTTCTTACTAAAATTCCAGAAACTGCTTTATGTTTTACTTGATGAAAAGTGGTATCAAAATTTATTTTGACTTGGTCTTCTGATGGTGGCTCCTAGTAGGCTTTTAGATTTTTGTGTTTAATATCCTAAACATCTTCAAGCATGTTAAACTCAACAATATAGGCTTTAATGAAACCCACTATGTTACTTATTCTTTGCCTGATGCCTTCATGATAGAACTTGTTTCTGTTGTGCCAAACCGCCCAGAATGATACTGCCAAGCATGTGAATTGATCTGTATTGTTTTCCTTAAAGGTCTTTGCTATCCAATGTTTCTATTTTGTGTGTTAATGTGTGGGTATGATCCGAACTTCGATCTGTTGGAGGACTTGCAGTGCAATACCACAGCATCAGAAAATATGTTCAACTGATTCTTCCTCATTACCACAAAGGAGACATAACACTTCAGTTGTCAAACAACTGTTTTTAAGATTATTGAAAGTAGGCAGAAAGTTGTTTGTAATCTTCCGTAGGCAAATTTTAATCTTGCTAGGAATTTTTAGATCCCGTAATTTTGTGTAATAATTCCTCCTTTGTTTTGAGTTTGTTGTAATTTCGTTTCCCAGCAAGTTTGATTCTTCTGTAATACACTATCTATAGCCACTTTTCTTGTGTATTCGCCCGTTTTGTCTCCCCTCCAGACCATAGTATCTGCCTGCGACAAACTCCCGAAAGGGATAGAACGTATTCTTTTGGTTTTTTCTTCATTGAAAAGACTCCTTAACATATCTTCCTTCTAGGTAATTGAAACATGATCTATAAATTCCCTTACCATAGTATACTGCCAATCAATTTGCTGAACTTGTAATTTTCCATCTCCAGGGTAAGGAAGTCATGTGTCATTCCAAATATTAACTATATTCCCATTGCCTATCCACCAACCTATGCCTGATTCTAAAATATTCTGGGCATCCCATATACTCCTCTAGGTAAACGAAAGGTGAGTTCCTAACTTGGCTTTTAAGAAATCATACTATGGGTAGTAAAAAGCTTTTATGACTTGCGCCAGCAAACTATTAGGATCAGTAATTAGCTTCCATCCTTGCTTAGCCAACAATACTTTATTAAAAGTGGACAAATCTCTAAAACCAATCCCCTCTTTCGCTTTTGGGGTACATAAAAACTTCCAACTACAGCAATGAATCATTTTGCTTGTTTTTAAATTTTGCCACTAGAATTTACACATAATACCCTCCGAATCACAACATAAAGAAATTGTTAATCGAAAACACTGCATAGCATAAATGGGAATGACTTGTAATACTGACTTAACAAAAACCTCCTTTCCTCCTATAGATAAGTTACGAATGCTCCAAAATTGAGTAGCCTAGAGAAGCCTTCAGCACAAATGATAAATAGATATAGGATTAAAGGATCCCCTTGTCTTAAGCCTCTAGTGGGAAATAATTCCCTGCTTTTTTCTCCATTTAAAACCACTTAATAAGAGATATTGTTAATGCATCTCAGAACCAAGGAGACCCACTTATCACAAAAACCAAGACTTCACATCATTTTTTAATAAAAATTCATTCTACCCTATCATATGCTTTAGTCATGTCTAATTTTAAACCTAAGACCCTCTACCATTCCTTTTTTTCTTAAAAGAATGCAACAACTCATAAGCCACAAAAATATTATCTGTAATCTATCTACCAGGCACAAAAGCCCCTTGGGTTTCTTTCATACAATAATTTAGGGCCTTTCTAAACCTATTGGTTATAGCTTTTGAAATTATCTTTTATATCACATTACATAAGCTAATTGGTCTCAATTCTCCCATGTTTTTTGGCGTTGCTACCTTGGGAATTAGGACGATGTTTGTATTGTTTATAACACCTACCTCTTTTTTGTTGTTTAAAATTTCAAAACAGAACTTCGTCACCTCTTTTACCATGACGTGCCAAATTTTTTTATAAAAGAAAGTAAGGAAATCGTCCTCACTTGAAGCTTTGAGTGGCACCATTGACTTTAATGCTTCTATTAACTCCTCTTGTTAAATGCAGCTGATAATTCCTCGTTGAGTTGGTTTGGTATGCACGGTTGGATTGCCCTCCATAGATTCTCGCTATCTTGCACCTATTTTGAAGAAAAAAGCTCTCTAAAATATTTAGTCTCTACTTCTAACAACTTATCATCCCCTTCCATCCATATTCCATTTTGATCTTCAAGTCCCTTAATCATATTTCTTCCTTTCGATAGGACACAAAATTATGGAAGAAAGCTATGTTTCGATCACTCAACCTGAGCCAAATGGCTCTTGTTCGTTGCTTCCAAAAATTTTCCTCTTTGTCAGCCTCCATGTTCAAAGCTAGATTAACATTAGTAATTTCTACTAAATTATCATCATCAGGAACCTCACGATTTAGCTCTACAATTTTTTTATTTAATTCCTTTTTCTGTCGTTCGCTGTTCCCTTTACGTGCTCTTTCCCATTCCTTTAGTGCATCACCTAGTTCTGCAAGTTTTTTGGGTAAGCTATCATTATTTGAACCCCTTATTCTTTTTACTTGCTCCCCAAAACCCTCCTAAAAAATCCAATCTGCATTAAAGCAAAAGAGAAAGTTCCTCCTATTTATTCTACCACCGTGACTCCCCAAAGTGTCCAAAAGTAATGTATAGTGATTTGAAAAGCTATGGCTTAAATACTACAATGAGTATCCTAGGAAACAACACCACCACTTTGGATTAGCCACCCCCTATCCAACCTCTCTCGTATGTTGTTTTCTGCTAACCGTCATCTTTCCCAAGTAAACCATTGACCTGCAAATCCAAGGTCATTTAATTCACATTCTTCCAATACTTCTCTGAAGGCCACCATTTGTCTTTCTTCTCTCACCCTTCCTCCTTTTTTCTCGAAAGAAAATATTATCTCATTAAAATCCCTTATGACTAACCACGAGAGTTAACAACTCTCTTTCAAGCTCTTTAACTTGTTCTATGAATCCCTCCTCAAGTGTTTCGATGGGGCCTATAGAAGCCTGGAAACCTCCATTCATCTATCACACTATCATCTCTTACTTCCATGTCAATATAGGACTTGGAAAAACCTTTCAAGTTTATTGAAACACCTTAGAGAAAGGCTCCCTTGTGAGCCCTATACACTCACATATATTCCATTGACATATCCACACATTTTCCTTATCCTCTCCATCTTCTTTGAATTAAAATTTGTCTCTATAGTAAACAAAAGTTTAGGTTGATGCTGTCTCAAAAATATTTTGAGACATCTTACAATCTACAACTGCCTCAGGTCACAAAAATTCCAACATAGGATTTTCATTACGACAGATCGACCGACTTGTTAGCAACCGTCGATAATAGGTTTTCTGGATTTTTCACCATGTGAGTTGAATGTGTTTCTTCATGAGTTGTAAATCTTTGTCATTTCTTCCCTTCTGCAAAACCAATCAGGATTTCTTCGTTGTTCTCATTCTCCACCCCTCCCATGTTGTCAATTTGTCTCATATCAACATCGTCTCCCAACACCTCTCTACGATATCCTTATAGTATCTCTTTCCCTCTTGAACGCTTTACTATCTCTCTCCCTCTCATTCTTGGCGTATAATCAATCATCGAATTCTCCATTAAATCTCTTCCCCTTATTTCGTCACTCAGACCACCTCTAACCATATTTTTTTGTCTCTTCTCGTAACCACCTACTTTCATTTGTTATCATTCTTCTAAGTGGATCTCTTAGGTCCCAACTCAAAGTTGTTTCTTGTGCCCTAGCGTTAACCTTAAAGGACAAAAGCTCTCACTGTGTCCTAGTCTTCCGCACATAAAACAAAATAAAGACAATTTTTTGTATTGAAACATTGCACAAGTAGACTTATTCTATCCATATATAACGCGTTTATTCCTTTTCAACGGGCTTCAAACTTTCAGGCAGTCCTTTATCCTCATATACTTCTTGACTCCTCTTGTAACTATCGTTGCATCATACTTTAGAAAACGTTCAATGAAATTTCCCAGTTGTCTTGACATTGAATTTAAATTTTTTAGATTAAATTTAAATGTTATTTGATGTTTTTAAAGTTACCATATCTATCATTATGCTTTTCCTACATAATGTATTAGTCCTCTTACGCAAAATTAAAATTAAAATTAGCACAAAAAAGTTTATTAATATTTTTATTGATTGATTTAAATTTACTTTTTAAAAATTTATATAAAATTTTAATTAAAATTTTGAGAAAAATATAAAATAATGATATTAATATTTGTAATTAATAAAATAAGTACAAAAATTATTTTTTTGGTCTTAATTTATACAACTAACGATACAAACTTTCATGTAATTTTACACTAAAAAATTACTTAAAAATGAAAATTTGGAATATTCACAATAATTTTTCTTTGTATTATAAACTTTAACCATAGTTTTCCTATTACCAATTTCGTACAAAAAATTAACAAATAAATATATCATATTTTAATAAATATACATTCATGGGTAAGAAAGCTAGTTACATACATTCAAAAAAAAAAGAAAAAAGAAAAAAAGAAAGCTAGTTACGACTACAAATTAAACTTATATATTCTACTTTACATGATATTTTAATTTTATTTATACAATAATATTTAAATTTTAGGATGGAAGATTCAAAGCTTTAAATTACTATTTAAATAGATAGATCTTTATAATATTCCTATTTAAATTACTATTGTTGTTAAGCTTGATTATTTTAATGGATGTTATACAGATCCATAAATTTGATTAACAACTGATGGGAAGGACATTGAGTTAGGTTGGGATCTATCCTTACGAGCGTCGACAAGGAGGGCAACAATTGGAACTAGCGTTTGGTTGCAAGAGGAAGGTAACAATGTTTTTTTGGGAAACAAATTTAGACAAAGCAATTAGGAGAGTAATTTTTAGCGGGAGATCAATTTAGGTAGCAGGAAGATTGGACGCAGAAATCTGATCTAGTTCATGGTTTAAATTTGGAAGGAAAATCAATCTTGATTAACGATAAAAAAGTGGAATATTCAAGTAGGGCTAAGTCAATTATGATGGAACATGATATGGAAGAAAAACCTTTAAGGGATATTGAAGGAAAAAAGAGACCACGTGTCTCGATTGTAACACCCAAAACTCAAAACCGTCGTCGATTAGGGTCCCGATGTCTTTTCGATCATTTATCGCAGTTCATCTCATAATATCATTTCATTCAATCATATTTTAATAAAGAAATGCATTAAACACAACATAAATCATTAATTAAATATAGTCACAATTCAATAAGAGCAAAAATGTCATTTCCACGATTTTTGAAGACTTCTACCGGTATCTGTTGGACAAGTATCGGTAGTTGTTAAGTCAGAAAATAGTTCATAAATAGTACAGAGTTCTAGCGATACTTGAGATGATTCTACCGATACATGTGATACAATTACCGAAACAAGTCATGCTTCTACCGGTACTAAAAACTCTAGAGAGCTAAGAAGTTCTACCATGCAACTTCTACCGATACAAGTTCACAGACAACTGATACTTCAATGAGTAGAACTACAGATACTTATCTTGCATTTACCGTTACAACTCAAGCCAATGAGTAACCTCTTTCCAACCCTGTACTTTTACCGAAACAAGTATGCAAAATTCAAATATTCACACAAGTTCTCATGCTCAGGCAATAGTTCTCATTTCAAACATAAGGTACAAAAACAATTATTCTTAAAGTTCAAAACACATATGATAATACATTTCATTTCATTGTAAGCCTACTTTCACCCATAGTAACATGCAAAATATGACAACTACCTAACCAAGGTTCCAACAATCAACCATAAACCAAAATCAAGAGTTATACAAATAACATCATCCTAGTACATGTCATAAAACCAAATGATGTAAAAACTACCAAACGAGCTCCGCGATAGTGTGATTTCTTTGAGATGATCCGATCTTCAAGCATCAAATAATCTACAAAACAACAATAACAACTCTGGTAAGGTTTATAGCTTAGTAAGTTCTAAAAGTCAAAAGGAGTTACCAACATAGGCATAAAGTAGTTATAACTTAATCGAGCTGGAATAACCCAATGCTTCCTCGAGCCATTTTAAAATTTCAAATTCCCTGTCTGTATCATTTCTGTTACCAGAACTCGATGTTGCTCACACGAGCTGTCGAGGAGTTGCAACATATGGGGCACCTTAACCATTGGTACGATGCCTGTCTATATAATTGTCTTCTAACGATGCTGCTCACATGAGCTATCAGGTGTATGCACTTATGTATAAGTCTTAGCCATCTTAGGGCCTATAATCCATTTTAGGACTCATATCTCTTTTTTCGATTCATGATGCTGCTCACACGAGCTGTCGAGGACTCGCAACATATGCAGTACCTCAGCCATTGATATGGTATTTGTGCATATAATTGTTCCTTAACGATTCTGCTCACACGAGCTATTGAGAATATGCATTCAAGCATAAATCTAGCCGTCGTAGGGACTATAATCCATTTTAGGATTTCATATCTCTTTTTTGACTCACGGTGCCACTCACATGAGCTATCAAGGACTCGTAACATATGCGATACCTCAGCGTCAATTTCAAATCACTGGCTCAAAGTCTGATATCTCTTTCATTCATTTCTTTTTCATCTTTCTTAATTTCATGTACCATAACCTGTTCTGCATCAATCATAAAGAATAAAAATAATTTACTATTTAAATGAAAATTTAACATTATAAACTTACCGGACGAAATTGCAGTTAAAGTGAATTCCAGAGGTAAATTCGTAATTTTCCCTTTCCACGATCGGGACACGATCTTGATCTAACACAATAATTTCATTCAATTATTAAATCAACATGATCTCTTAATCATTTTATGCAAATAAGCCTTTTTGGTATTTTTACAAAATTACCCTTAACTTTTCACTTTTATTCAATTTAGTCCCTAAGCCCCAAACATGCAAATTAACCATTTTTCTTTAGAAACAGGTTCAGCCGAATATTACAGCACTTCAATACAGCCTATATTTGTTTTTATTTAACCTTAAGTCCTTGTACTTTTACTATTTTCACATTTTAGTCCTTAAACGTTAAAATAATCAAAAACTACTTTACAAAATAATCAAATCTAACAACCAAACTTGTTAATCTTCCATAAATTTTCAAGAAACAACTCATTCATCAATGATAAAATCCATAACTTTTGACAAATTCACAAATTAGTCCTCGGACAAGCTAGATTAAGCTAATATAGACTCAAAAACATAAAAATTACTAAAAATAGGCGAAGTTTGCTCACCCAATCGAAGACACAAGCTTGGACAATGGTTTTCTTCCTTCTTCTCTAGGGTCTCGATTCTTAAAAAGAAAGAAAAAAGGAAGATGATTACCATTTCTTCTTTTAATTAACTTAAATTTCATTAATTTACTTATTTACTTATTTACTCTTTGTTCACACTTAATTTTTAGCCAAATTTAAGTTAAAATTGTCCACTCAAGTTACTAATGGTTATTTTACCATTTTAGGACCTTAACTTGTCCCCCAATTAGCATTTAATGCCTTTAATTAATAGGATTCAACTTTTGTACCTTTTACAATTTAATCCTTTTTACTTAATTAACTATCCAAACATTAAAATTGTATAACCTAATTTTAATACAACACTAATGACCTCATAAATATTAAATTATTAATATTTACGGTCCAACACATTGAATTTGTGGCCTCGAAACCACCATTTTCGATCATACCAAAAAATAGACTAATTAGTAAATCCTCATTTAATTTTGGATTTAATTGCAATTTACCAAAATCTAAAGAATTCCACATAATTTCATATTAGGCCATTTAAGAAGGGTCCAATTACACAATTGGTCCTTCAATTATATTAAATTCCAACTAAATAAACTTTATTTTAATTTAACCTTAAACTACTTAGGACTAAATGAATAAATATCTCAAAAGTTAGTGGAAGGTAATCATATCCTCCACCGCTTGGACTTTTTGACCATGGTTTAATTACCACTTTGGCCCCTTTTATTTTTAATCAAAAACAATTAATTTTTACCTCTTTTACAATTTACTCCTTTTTCATTAATAGAACAATTAATTATCAAAATTACCCAACCAAACTTTAATTCACATATAATAAGACTACAAATATTTAAAAAAAATATTTATGACCCTAAATTTTTTAAATGAGATCCCAATACCTCATTTTCCAAAATCACTTTACTTTTGAACCAGACCACTTATAATAACTTTTAATTCAATAATTAAAATTCACCAATTCAAAATTTCATATAAAATTGTTATTGACTCATATAATTTAAATATTCAATATATGCATTTATTTGTCGCATTTATGGTCTCGAAACCACTGTTTCTGACATCACTGAAAAATGAGCTGATACATCGATTCATGCTCCAAATGTTTCTAATCCTTTTGATTCAATGGTGCCTAGTGATGAGCACACGTCAACTACTCAACAAAGGATATCGACGACCATTGACAGATAGGTCGACCAGATGAAATGAAGTTACTGTATTGAAATGCCTGTGGATTGAGGAGTTCATGGGCAATAAGAAGATTTCAGCACCTGCTGAAGATTTATTGTCCCCAAATTGTCTTCCTTATGGAGACAAAAATTAACTCAAGAAAAATAGAGAAAATTCGAAGGAAATGTGGTTTTTTTAAATAGGATTGATGTACCTATTGGTGGTACTCAAGGTGGTCTTTATTTAGGCAGAAATACAGAAAATACCATAATTATTAGGATTTATTCAATAAATCATATTGATGTTGAAGTCTAGACAGACGATAACAATATGAATTGACAATGTACAAGGTTCTATGGTTCGCTTGATGCCCGATTTAAAGAAGATTCTTAGAATCTCTTGAAAGAGCTTGGATGAGATCAAGGTCTACCGTGAATGGTTTATAGAGACTTCAATGAGATCTTGTATTCATTTGAAAAGAAGGGAGGATTGCCACGGGAAGAAGGACAAATTAGGATTTTTTGTGAAACTTGAACCAAATGCCAATTAAAGGACTTGGGATATATGGGGCCTTGGTTTACTTGGGAGAGGGAGAATATGTCAAATAACAATGTTTAGGAAAGATTGGACAAGGGAGTTGTCAACTTGGCATGGTGTTTGGCTTTTCTTAATTTCTTAGTCAAACATCAACCACACTCATTCTCTAATCACTGTTTGTTGCTCATACATACCAATCACAAAGAATACAGGTCGACGAAACATAATTTTAAGTTTAAAGCATGGTGGACTAAGGAGTAATCATGTGAAGAAGTGATTAGGTGATTGTGGGAAGGTAGCCAATGACATATAACAAATCACCTTAATAAAATTGGAAAGAGTATGCAAAAATGGGTGAATGGGTTACGAAAAAAAGTAAATGAAGTTTCAAGGAGGCTTCATGAGCAATTGGAACTGTTGAATGAGGAAGTGTGAGGTGATGATACAATTGGGGAGTTGATCAATAAAAAGTTTTTTTCGAATATTAAGATTAATAAAGAGGAAATATACTAAGACCAAAGGGCTCGTGAAAATTGTTTAAAGCTTGGTGATTGGAATACGGCTTTTTCCATATATTTGCTTCTCAACGACGAAGAACAAATCAAATTCAAGGCTTGAGAGGATTGGATGATCAACTTGTTACCACTAAGGAAGATTTGGACAATATTGCAAAAGATTACTTTCAAGGATTATTAGCCACTAGAGGTACTGGTAATCTTGAACGTATAGTGTCAGGTGTAAAACGAAGAGTTTCGAATAGCATGAATCAAATCATCATGGCAAAATATAGTTTGGAGGAGATTTATATGACTTTGAAGGATATGGTCTTAACAAAAACACCAGGAGTAGATGGTCTACCTGCCCTATGTTTCCAGAGATACTGACATATTGTGGGTCAGGATGTTGGTCAATTTTGTTTGAATGTTCTTAATAGAGGTACTTCTCTTGAATATGTTAATTATACACATATTGTGTTTATCCTAAAAACTGAACATCCTGATAATCTATTACATTTTAGACCCATCAATTTATGTACAATAATTTATAAAATAATTTCAAAAATAGTTCCTAATCACTTTCAAAAAGTGTTAGATGTTTGTATAGATGAATCTCAAAGCACTTTTATCATAGTAAGACTGATTATAGATAATGTTTTGTTGGCCTAAGAAATTCTCCATGCTTTTAAGCTATGAAGAATAGGAAGGAAAGGATATATGGTACTCATGTTGGATATGAGTAAATTTTACGACAGAGTTGAATGAGCTTTCTTACAAGACATGATGTTAAGAATAGGTTTTACATAAGCATGGGTGAATTTTATTATGCAATGTGTTACCACTGTGTCTTATTTGATTTCAATAATTGGGGAAAGAAGTTCATTATTCAAATTAGAAAAAGGTCTTTGATAGGGGGACCCACTCATTCCTTACCTTTTTCTGATTTGTAGTGAAGGGCTTTCATCTTTGATGCGGTTGGCAAAGGAAGAAGACTTACTAAGAGGTGCAAAAGTATGTCGGAGAGGACCAGAAGATATTCATTTACTTTTTGCAGAGGACTACATCCTTTTTGGTGAAACAACTGAAAGAAGTATTAGTGCATTGCAGGAGATTCTAAAAGAGTATGAGGTATGCTTTCGATAGTGTGTTAATTTTGTTAAGTCCTTTTTTTCTTCAATTCAAATGTTACTGAAAATGTCAAGAATTTAGTGTCACAAAGGTTGAGGGTTCGATTTTCATTAGAACAAAAAAAAAAATCTTGGGCTTCCAAACATGGTTAGCAAGATGAAGAAAATGACTTTTCAAGTGTTGAAAGATAGAGTGATTAAAAGAATTAATAGTTGGTATGTTAAACCTCTTAACATCGAGTTTGCCAAGAATTCCTTCACTTCAAAGCTCGTCACTTACTTTGCTCATTTAAATTTTACTTCACTTACCATAGCTTTAAGGTACTTACCATACCTTCAAAGATCCTTACACATTATTCATTTTATCGTTCGCCAGATATTCGTTTCCTTTCATTCGATGCTCACAGTGATGACATTTCCTTTGACGTTTTCCATAATGGCCACATTTCAGATCACGTAATGAGGGCATTCCTTTCCTTATACGCCACAAAAAGGCATCATTTACTTAGTTAGCCATAAAGGATTCCCTTATTTAGAGTTCGCCACAAAGGTTCACTTTACAAAGTATAGCCACAAAGGTTCACTTTACAAAGTATAGCCACAAAGGCTTCCTTTACAGAATTTAAACATAGAGGCTTTCTTGTCTAGAAATTTCCACAAAGGCTTTTCTTTTACAAAGATCGTTACAAAGGCGTCTCTTTTCAAAGTTTTGCCACAAAGACATTCCTTCTAAATTAGTACTCGCCACATAGGTTTTCTTTTCAGAGACTTGCCACATAGACATACTTTAAGAGGTTTGGCCACCAAGACTTACCTTTCTAGAGATTTGCCACAAATGCAATCCTTTAAGAGGTTTGCCAAAAGGGCTTACCTTATAGAGTTTTGCCACAAAAGCAGTTATTTTTTTGGTGTTTTAAATGATAATGATTTGCCTAAACTCAGACTTAATGAGGTTTATCCCTCACTTTTGGGACACACATAGAACCACACTTGATAATAACCTTCCTTTAATCTTCCCATATGATGTCATAGCCCAACTATAATCTTACACGATATGTTCCTTTCATAAAGGTGTCATGGCCATGGACTTGTCCTCTTAGATATTCGTGTTTTTAGTCTTGATGAATCTCTTTAAACAATTCCAGAGACAAACACAAACACATCATACCTAGACTTACTCGTAACATACTTGACCACATAAGACTTGTTCATGTTATCAAGACATACACAAACACACTTAATTATTCAAACATAACATCCTTAGACCTTAGGGATCACATTCATACTTAGACCATCATATCCCATACGAACCATTCATGTAAGTTCATCAGACAAACATTCCTCACAGAATCATTGTAGCACGCTTTTATAGCTTTAGTCTTATAGAAGGTTCTAGAACGCACCACACATATCTAAAAGTCAGGTTAGGGACTCACCTGACTTTCATCTTTAATAGCTCCAAACACCATATTCAAACTTTCATCGAGTATGTCAATTGTCCTTACTTGAAAAAAACATTGGAGCTTGTAAGATCCGTGTTTTAACCTGGAGTTAGAAACAGTAATGGATCGGGTCAATAATTAGCGCACGTGGTTGACAATGAATAAATGAGAATTTTGAGTATTAAATTAGGGAGTATTTAGTGCTAATAAGAAAATTAGAAAATACTCCTTAGGAAGATTTTATATAGAAGCATTAGCTTGAGTTAAAGTATAGAGAATTGTTATGGCTAAAGAAGGAAAAATAAAAAGTTAGGTGATATTTAATAATAGTGGGAAGGAAGGAAGGTTTAAAAAGGAATTTAACCAATAGAAAGTGTGAGTCATAATAGGAATTATGGAAAATAAGGAGGATAAAAGGGTAATTAGCTTAGTAGATAGTTTAGGTGTAATGATTATAGGCTAAAGTGTGAAAATGGATGGTTAAAGGGCTTTTTACCAATTTTACCATTTTTATTAGAAAGAGTGAGATATTTTAATTGACTGGAGTAGAAAATTTGAGAAAAGAAAATAAGGATGAAAATATATCATCATTTTCATTTCACCCAAACGTGAAACACCTATATCTCCATCCAACTTCTTTATTTTACTTCCTCTCATATCCTTCTACCATTGTTAAACCTTTCCAACTCAAAACCTTTCTTTTCCTTTGAAATTTCTTTAAGAGAATCATAAAAGAAAGCTAGTAGTTACCTTAACCTCTTGAGAAAACCTATATAGAAGTGTTGAAGAGAGAGAAGCTTGAGCTAGGGTTTTAGGGTTTTTAAGTGTTAAGCTAAGAGATGGAGAAATTACCATAGCATACATGTTCATTTTCATAGTCTAGCATAAAAAGATTCTTTGATTTTAGTTTTCAACTTATATGTGATATATGCTTTATGTCAAATTGAAGAGAAAGAAAAGAAGGGGAAGTATCAAGGAGAAGGAAAGGGGAAAGAGAAGATCAAAGAGTGAGAAGAGAAGAAATTTCAATCTTTTGTTATAAATACTACAATAATTATAAATTAATTATTTTAAATAATTATGATTTTAGTCTAAAAATTGGTTATAACTAGAAATGTAGTATAATATATATATATATATATATATATATATATATATATATATATATATATATATATATATATATATATATATATATAAGTAGATATATTGGACAAATGACTAAGTTGTGAAATTATGGAATTATTAGTGAATATGTAGAGAGAAATGTGTGATGAAAATTGTGGATATTAATTTGATGTGATATACCAACTATGAGAAATTGTGTTAATTTAGATTGTTATGCAATTAAGTGATATTAGTGGCATGCCATTAAGTGACCCTAGCATGCTCTCCATTATTTAGCACGTTTAGTGCTCTCCGTTTAGCACGTTTGTTCTCTCCGTACAACACCTTGGTGCTCTCCGTTCATTAGTGCATAATTTATTTAGCACGTTTGTTCTTCCGTACAACACCTTGGTGCTCTCCGTTCATTAGTGCATAATAATGCACGTCTGTACTTGTTCCGTATATCTTATAGGTTTTATGATAGCCTACTATGGGCTAAAGTTATGATTTGAAAATGGAAGTGTAATAGCTTATTATAAAGGTGAGTATCATATCCATTAAAGGTAAGTAGATTTTATTTAAGGTAAACTTAGTGGTAAATATCTACTTGTGTGATGGTATTTATATTACTTGATTAAGTAAGGTGTTATAAATAAATTATTTATTTAGTTACTCTTGTAGTGCTTACCAAGCCTTCACCGGCTTAATGTATTTATTTCAACGTGTAGGTAAATTGGTCTTGAGGAGCAAAAGTCAAGTTAGGTGACCTCTCATCACATCACATGTTGAAGGGTAACAACTTAGGTATTCTATTTTGTATTAAAATGACATGTACATAAGTAGACCAATTGTGCCCCTTGGTAGTAGGGATTTAATGTTGCTTGAAACCTTATTTGTTTTGGTATTTTGAAATGAAATGTTTTGGTTGTATATATAAACTAAGTTATTGACATTACCATGATTACATAAGTGATTTGTTAATATAGTGATTGAGATTGAAATTGAAGATATTTAAGTAGTTATAATGCATATTTGGTATGGTCTATGATGTTGAAATAAGGTTTGAATTTTTCAGGGGGTTTAACTAAGTTTTTAATCGATTTTCATGAATTTTTACCAAAAGAATCGATACCAAAGATGTAGGTATCGATACCTAATTGACAGAATAGGTTCTTGGAATCGTTTTTAAAACTATTATCGATATTCGAGTAAAAATATTGATACCTAACTTTAAGGTATCGATATTTTCTTCAAAATTGAAAATTTTCGGAGTTCCAGAACATCATGTTGGTATTGATTTTATGTCCCGGTATAGATACTTTTTAGTAAATATTGATACCATCAGAGAAGGTATCGATATTTTGCCCTATTTTGACAAAAACAATATTTCAACTATTTTAAAACACATTTTATGATCTGATAATAATCCCATATGAATATTTTAATAAATTTTGGTTTAAATGAGTCAAAACATCTTATGTAAATGCTGAAATTATACAGTATCCATATACGTCGCTTTGGCACCGTATATAATAGTCTTATATTGGGTTTATATGATTTAACCGGGTATAAGGGTGTTATAAAACTCATCAAGATCTATCCATTTAACTCATTTTCTTTCACTTTAAACACTAGAAATCTCTAAATAAAACTTCACCATACCCATTTTACCAAGCTAAACGGACCATTCCTTCACGGTATAGTATGTAAGGTTGTAGATCTTACCTTGACAAGGGGGATCTCGGAACCAAAATTCATATCCCTGACTTAGCTTAAGGGTTCAAAGGAATTACTCTAGGTTCCTCTCATTTTTAAACAGAAAATACTTCTTGAATGAGTAGGGGAAAACCCTCTTAACAAAACCTGAGTGTCCTTTTAACTTAACCCAAGTCTCTATCGGAACTTGGTAAACGTCACATCAATATTAAGTTATCTTATCCACCATCTGTTACTTCTGAGAAACTTATTCGATTACTCCATTAGCCTTTAACCCTTCTAGCTCACATTCGGTTAGTTCTTAACCAGCTTATCTCATACATTGGCTGGCACGAGACCACATTGGTCACAAGGTTATTTTTCATATCGAAGTTCGCCCATTCTTTACACCAAAAAGGGCTTTTAGGTGAACACTACCTCGTCAATAATACTTCTGTACATGTATCCATAATATTCATATATATACATTCTTACCAGTACTCCTTGATTCGTCATACTAACATTTCCTCAGAATTGGCCATAAGCTTTGTTCTTTCAGAATATCCTATACGCTATACAGACCATAGTGCAACATGGGTTCCAAACTAGCTTTCCTTAAAACTTAACCAATTCAAGGCCAAAATTATAGAGTACACTATACTACTGATGTAAACTTGTATCATAAGATTCATTTGCCTTTGATCCATAATGGAGTTCACCCACTCTAAATGTAAACATAGGCTTTTGGGTGAATCCTTTTTTACCATTATGCGACAAACCTTATGTTCACCAACATCGAGGTGTCACATGCGTGCTCAAAGAGTTCTTAAACAAATTCTAGTTCTAACACTATACATTCAAAACTTATCTTACTCGTCTTATTTCCTTAAACAGTATCCAAACACTAAGGCTCCGTCGAGCGGGATGTTACAAGGTACTTCAAGACCAAGAAAATCTTCATCATTTTCCCAAGGATGGAAAGGGTCTTTATTGACATCAAGTGACCTAACAACTATTAGGGTGCTCAATGGATGTGCGTTATGCATGTAAAATCTTCGTAGCACTTTTTCTATATATGTTGTTTAATGCACAAGGATTTCATTCTTTAGGTGCTTAATTTGTAACCCTAGACAAAATCTTTTATTTCCAATGTCTTTCATTTCAAATTCTTTCTTGAAGCACTCCATTGTCACTGAAATCTCTTTAGGAGTCCCAATAATATTTAAATCATCAACATACACAACAATTATAACAAATCCTGATCCAAACCCCTTTATACAAATGCATGGGGAAATGAGATTATTCTTATAACATTTCCTCAATAAGTTTTTATTAAGGAGATTATACCACATGCACCTAGATTGTTTCAATCCAAAAAGGGATCTATTTAATTTTATTAAGTAATGTTCTTGAGAACATGAATTAGCTAATTCTGGCAGTTTAAAACCTTCTGGAAGTTTCATGTAAATGTTATTACCAAATGGGTCATACAAATAGGCTATATAGTAAAATCTCTATAAAATAATATCCTTGGGACCCAAAAAATTTTTATTTTATCAAGGTTATTAGTTTATCGATAAATGAATAATTTATTAATTTATTGATAAATTAATATTTATTAATTTAGAGAAGATTTTATACTTTATGCATGCTGTTTTTTTAATCAAAATCCAATATGCATGTAGGTGAAATGAATCAAAGTTAATCTTGTAGATATATAGGTGCATGTATCAAAGTTAATTGGTTCATTTAACAAAAAAAGATTTAATTAATTGGTTCATGTAACCAAAAAGAAAAAAGAGTTAATGGTTTCAAAATCCAATAAGTATATATTCATTAGATAGATTAAAAATTTTATTATAAATATAAACATGTACGTATCAAAATATTTAATTCATATAATCTTTTCCTTTATGGCTTCCCATTTAAAAGGTGTAAAAAAGTCTACATTGACAGATAAGATGAGAAAAGCATTATGTGAGTACAAAAATGAGCATCCCTCTTCAAGTCAATAAGATTTGCAACAGTGGGTTCAAAAAAGATTTGATCTCTCTTTTAGCCAATTAACAATATCAAATACTCTTAAAAGGTCACCTGAATATTTGTCAAAAGAGATAAAGAATAGCAATGTTAAAAGGCACAAATCAACCAAATATCCCGAATTAGAAAATGTATTGTATAAGTGGTTTCTCTAATATCAAGAGAAAGTAAACATAACTGAAGAAGTGATTCAAACTAAAGCAAAAGAGTTTCTACAGAAAATGTATGATGATGCAAATTCCGAATTTAACTTCTCAAGTGGTTGGCTAGAATGGTTCAAGGCAAGACATGAGATTAAATCTTATAAAAGATTTGGTTAAAGTGGTTCAGTTCTTATGGAGAATATTGAATATGCTTTACCTCAAATAAGAGCTAAATTGGGAAATTTTGATTGGATGGATATCTATAATATGGATGAAACATGCTTATTTTATGGTTTGCAAACAGATCATTCACTAGCTACAAAGCAATTAGAAGGACGAAAAAAGGACAAGACTTACTATTGCGGTTTGTTGCAATGGGGATGGTTCACATAAAATGCCTCTTTGGATTATTAGTAAGTTTGCTAATCCTAAATGCTTAAAACATGTAAATATGGACAATCTTAACTGTCATTATCGAGCCATCAAAAAAGCATGGATGATTAGATTACTTTTTCAAGATTTTATTCGCTGGTTTGATGCCAAAATTACTAGTAGAAAGGTGTTGCTTATAGTAGACAATTCCCTAGCCCATCCTAAGGTTATTGAAGGTTTGAGAAACATTGAATTATTCTTTTTGCCTCCAAATTCAACATAGAAAATTCAACCATATGATGCTGGAATTATTAGAGTAGTTAAGATTTATTATCGAGTCGCTTTTATTCTAGAATCTTGGAAGGTTACGAGAAAGGAGAAATAAATCCTGAAAAGATTAATGTATTGGATGCAATCCATTTTATTAATGCTGCTTGGAATATTGATGTGAAGCATACAAGTATTGCAAATTGTTTCCAACATTGCAAAATTCGATCCGAGGAGGATATGCATCTTGAACAAGAAATTGGTGATGTTGAAGGCATTCATAAGTTAAAAGAAATCATTTCTTATTTACACAATAGAAATGCCACGGATGTTGAGCAGATTTTGAATTATCCAAGTGAAAGTGACTCTTTGATGGAGTCACCTACGGATGAAGAAACTATTCAAGGAGTAATGGATATGCTAGCTAATGATGAGCAAGATCCAGATGACAATAGTGTTTTACCACATGTTTCTCCAAAAGAGGCTTTTCTAGCTGTGGATACCTTGACGAATTATTTAATACAACACGAGAAGAATATACAAGATTTGATTTATGCCCTTCGAAAACTTAAAGATGAAATTATATTTGATTCACATGCAAAGAAGAAGCAGTTAACTATATAGTTGCATATTTTAGCAAAGAATAAAATTGAAAAAAATAAGAGTTGTTTAGAAAGCAATTTAGTTTTATGTATTGTATACAAAAATTTCAATATATTTAATGAATTATTATTTTATATTTTCATTGGGCCCTTAAAGATTTTTCTAAAAATTATTCTCTTATGCATTTAGCGAGGTTATTATTTTATCCCCTTAGCCCAAGTTGGGATCTAAAAAAATTATTACTTAACTGAGGTTATTAATTTATTGAATATTCATTTATCGAGGTTTTACTGTGACTACATCTACTTGGCATAAATCAAACCCTTCTCTTTTTACTAGACTAATCAATAACCTAAAAGTAGTTACATTCACCATAGGAGAGTATGTCTCTTCATAATCAATACTAGGTCTTTGTAAATATCAGGTGTATGAACTACATGTCTGAATATATCTCTCTTCGCAAGATATTTTAATTTCACCCTAATTGTTTCTTTCCATTTTGATCAATTATCTCTTTGTTTACATTCTTCAATTGACATTTGTTCATGATCCACATTGTCATTCAAAATATCTAGTGCTACATTGCATGCAAATATGTCATCGACACCGATTTGATTTCGGTTCCACTTTATTCTAGACATGGCTTAATTTGTTGAGATCTCTTCCTTATCATGTACCTGAGATTTTTCTTGAACTTCAGTCATGTCTAAAATCTCTTCTAGAGATCCTTTTAAAAGTCATTGCTTCCTCGATTTGACCATTATTTGTTTTTGCTCCTTTTCTTTTTTGAGGATTCTTATCTTTGGAACTGCCTGGTCTACCATGCTTCAAACGTGATTTATACTCATTAGCAACTAGAATTTGTCCTTCAAGAACATCAAATTTGATTAGAGCATTTATAGTTGATATATGTGATTTTGTCACTCTTTTTGGATCAGTAAATGCGTTTGGCAATTGATTTGCTAAACTTTGTAAGTGAATTATCCTTTGTATCTCTAGTTCACATTGTTGCGTATGAGGATCAAGATGAGACAATGATACTTTATTCCAATCTATTTCTTTTTTCATCTGTTTATTTTCTCTCTGACGTTGGAAAAATTGACTCATTAAAATGACAATTAGGAAATCGAGCCGTAAATAAATTTCCCGTTGATGGCTTGAGATATTTAATTATTGATGGGGGATTTATATCCAAATTATTAACCTCCTTTGAGGACCCATCTTAGAACGTTCTGGTGGAGCAATCAGAACATATACAACACATCCAAAAATTCTAAGATGGGAAATATTTGGTTTCTGACCAAAAATCATTTGTAACAAGGAGAACTTATGATAACTTATTGGCTTGACATGAATTATTGATGCTACATGTAGTATGGCATGCCCCCAAACAAAAATAGGAAGTTTTAACTTCATAATTAACGATCTTGCAATCAATTGAAAACATTTGATTAATGATTTAGCAAAACTATTTTGTGCATGAACATGTGTTATAAGATGTTCAACACTTATTCCAATAGACATACAAAAATCGTTGAAAGCTTGGGAAGTGAATTCACTAGCATTGTCAAGACAAATTGTCTTGATAGGAAAATCTGAAAAATTTGCTCATAATTTGATCAACTGAGCAAGTAACCTCGCATTAGGTTTCGAGTTGATAACAAGGATACTTGCGACCATCTAGTCGAAGCATTGAGTAAAACCATAAAATATCTAAATGGTCCACACGGAAGGTGTATTGGTCCACATACATCTCTTTGTATCCATTCTAGAAAAGTGATAAATTCATAATTTATATTGTCTAATGATGGTCGAATGATTAATTTGCCTTAAGTGCAAGCATCACATGAAAAAATATTAGCTTGAAAAATCTACTGGCTCTTCAAATGAATGTCCACCTGAATTATCAATAACTTTTCACATCATAATTGAACTGGGATGACCTATCCGGTCATGCCAAATAATAAAGTCATTAGTAAACTTATAATTTATTATAGCATGTGCTTCAATTGTACTAATTCTCGTGTAATACAAACAAGAGGAGAGTGCGGACAATTTCTGCAAACTATTTTTATTTCATTGAATTATACTCGTAATTTGAAGATATTCATCATTCCCTTCATTTATTGTCTCAATATGATATCCATTATGATAAATATCTTCAAAACTCAACAAATTTCTTTGATACTTAGGAGAGTATAACACATCATTAATTTGAAACTTTGTTCCTCTAAGCAAATATATATTTGCTTTAACGGAGCCTTCTATGATTTTGGTACTACCTGATATAGTACTCACACTAGTTTTTGGCATTGTCAAATGGGAAAAATATTTTTTATTCTTAAGTATAGTATGAGCAATTGCACTATCTGCTAAGCATAAGTCTTCATCGCTAATTGAATTTGAGAGATATTTATATTCTTCAAAAAAAAAAAACAAATAAATGTCACGTAATTTTTTCTAGAGGATTGTTAAACTAACTTATAGTCATGTAAATTTTCAAATATATAAAATTTCATAAATAGTTCAAAACATAATATAACAACCATGCTATTAAAAACATAACAGACTAGCATAAAATTTATTCTTTAAAACTATAATAATAAAATTAAAAAAACAATTATTCCTTTCAGGGGTGGTGAAGAAATTAGCAACTTCCAAGTGAGTTGTACCAATGATGCCATAATCATCTTTGCCATTCTCACAAAAAAAATTGTCTTTATTTTCTTCCCTTTATCCTTCAATGATTGTTGATATAGTTCCACAAGATGCTTTGTTGCATGACAGGTACGAAATCAATGGTTTTTACCTCCACAATGGTAACAAAAACTTTCCACTTTCCTGTTGTATTTTTATCATTCTTTCCATCCTTATGATCCCACTTCTGGTGGATATTCTTGAAATGTCCACCTCGTCCACATCGACGTCCTTGACCTTGACCATGACTGCTAGCGTGGCCTATATCCTTCTCATTATATGATGTCACATTTGCTTCAAGGAATGGAGTAGAGATAGTTAGACGTAACTCATGATTTTTCATTAATAGTTCATTATTTTGCTCAGCAATAAGAAGATAAGATATTAACTCAAAATATTTCTTAAAACTTTTTTCACGATATTGTGTCTGCAAGAAAACATTATATGCATGAAATGTGGAGTATGTTTTTTAACATATCTGCATTAGTTATGTTCTCTCCATATAATATCAATTGGGAAGTGATTCTAAACATAGTCGAGTTATATTCACACAGATTTAAAATCTTGTAATATCTAATGCAACCAATCATAGTGAGCTTTAGGAAGTATTATGGTTTTTTGGTGGTCATATCTTTTTCGTTTAGACTATTCCAAAGGACAAGTGGATCTTTAACAGTCAAATATTTAGTTTTTAATCCCTCACTGAGGTGATGGTGAAGAAATATCATAGCTTTGGCCTTATCTTGACTGGATGCTTCATTTCCTTCATTAATTGTTTCACCAAGGCCTTTTGCATCTAAGTGTGTTTCAGCATCTAACATCCAGGATAAACAGTTCTTACCAGTTTTGCAAGGTTCAACATTGAAGATACAACTACAATATAAATTTAATATAAACATGAGTAATCCCTTAACAAAACTTTCAAGCAAACATAAGTAATCCCTCAACAAAACTTTCAAGCATAACATAACAGAAAAATAATCAAATAATTACAACAATTTAGTCATAAAATAAATTACAAGTAATTTGACTATGCTAGAAGTTTTAACAAATTACAGGATTAGTGGAACCTTTTAAAAAAATGAAACACATTATAAACATAAATAATTTTCTCATATGGGCATCGTGATAAAATGTATTACATACATTGATCCGAACTAACGAAAAACGCAAGGCTGTTGGATTAATTTAAGCACTCGTGCTGATAATGTATTATAAAACAAGAATAATATATAAAATATAGATATTAGAATATGAGGATTCTATTGCATTCTATTATTTTTTATCATCATTACAAGTAGTATACTCCTATATATATATAAGGAGATTATACTCTTTGTTTTCTAATTAATACATAAATAGGAGAAGGGGTTATAATGAGATAAAATATAGGGAGTTAAGGAAGATGAAAGGGAAAGGTGAAAGGTTAAAAAAGATGAAAGGTGGAATGTTAAGGGGGATGAAAGGTGAAAGGTTGTAACATTCACTTAATAGCATTCATAACATCTTCCTTAAATATGAATGGTATAATTATTTTTTTTCTAAAAAACATTTATAATTCATGTACAAAATAATATTTTTTAAATATTAAATATTAGAATTCCTAAATTTAATAGTCAATATAAATAGTATTTATATTTATTAGTTTTCCTTAAAAGTTTTGTATCAAAACTTGTATAATGTGATAAATTTTTAAAAATGATCTCTCTCTAATACAACGAGATTTAAAATTAATGAATTTAATATTATTTACGGTTGTTTTTTAAGGTATTATTTGTCATTTTTTTATGAAATAAGCAAAACATTACATTAAACTAATATAAAAGAAAAGCATTTCTATTTGTATCAAACTCCAAAATATGTAAGAACTCTCTAGGAACCTTCTCAAAAATCTTCATCATTTATCTTGTTAGAGGTCATTTTGGCTAGCGAATCCGTAACTATATTCTCCTCCATTGGAACAGTCTTATTCTTTAATCCCAACAAACTTTAACAACTGAAGAGGCTAGGGAATGATGTGAGAGATGCCTTCTTGCAAATGATGAACCAATGGTTCACGCAATATATGAGAGCTACCCTTTTAACTCCTCAGCAATAACCTCTTGTGGTTTAAAGGCAAATATGAAGCGAAGGAGTTTAAAGGTAAGAAAGATGATGATCCCGCGCAAGCCAAGTATTAGTTATAGAACACTATGAGAGTCCTCGATGAATTAATGTGTACTTCAAAGGATTGCTTGAGATGTGCAATACCTCTACTTAAAGAAGAAGCATATCAATGGTGGATAACTCTGACATCTGTGACCCTATGAGATCAGGTAAATTGGGAATTCTTCCAGGCCGAGTTTAAAAAGAAATACAACAATCGACTATATCTATAAAAGAAGAAAAAAGAGTGCAGGGAAGTGGGACAGGGGAAATGTCAATAGTTGAATATGAACGTGAGTTTGTTCACCTTAGCAACTATGCTAGAGAGCTCATAACTATCGAAGTCGAAATGTGTACTCATTTTGAGTAGGGATTGAATGAAGACATCTGTATGCTTGTGGGGGTGTTAGGACTGAAAGAACGAGCCTAAAAATGGAAGATATGAGAAATGAAAAGAAACAATATAAGTCGAGAAGTCGGGATATCGAAAAGCACGATATGGCCAGATCTTTTCTGACACCCCCATCCAAAAACATAAGAGACTTTCGAAGTCATTCTTCCAATCCTATAGAAAATCAAAGAAGATAAATGTCAAGACAGAGATATCAATGGCCTCAAGCTATGTTAGTGGCTAGTGAGGAAAGTGCTCAGAACACGAGGAAAGCAGTTTGCAAACACTGTGGTAAAAATCATTTCGGAGAGTATAGATTGATCATTTCATGAAAGATTGTTTGAGTAAAGCTAAGGCTAGTATTAAACAAGCTGCAAAGCCGGTGTTAGCTCCACAAAGGCGTAGAAGACTGAGAATTGGAAATAGTGCTGGTATCAATCGAGTTAGAACAATAAATACATTAGTGAGGTCCAAAGCTGGTGCGCCTACTAGAGCTTATGCTATTCGAGCCAAAGAGAAGGTTATTGCTCCTGATGTTATTGTTTATACTTTCTCTTTATTTGATATATATGTGCATGCATTGATTGACCCTGGATAAACATACATTTGCAATTTATTAGTAGCAAAAAGAAACATACTAGTAGAATTGATAAAATTTGATGTTTGGGTAACTAACCCCTTATGCCAAAGTGTAGTTATTAATAAAATTTGTATGAACTGTCCACTGAAAATTTGGGATCGATAATATTTGGCTAATATGATGTTGTTGTCGTTGGATGAATTTGATATAATCTTCGATATAGATTATATAACTCTTCACGATGTCGTGTTCAACTGTAAATAGAAGAGTATATTGCTGCAAAGTGTAGATGGTGAAATGATAAATGTAAAAGCTGACAGATTTGAATGTCCAACTAGTATAACATCGGCAAGTCAGCTCGAGAATTGATAAAAAAAGAAGAAGATGTGAGGCGTATCTAGCCTATATTCTAGATACTAAAGTGCCGAGATCCAATATAAACCAAGTTCCAACGGTTCAAGAATTCATAGATGTATTTCCTAAAGAGTTGTCAGGCTTGCCTCCTAAGCGAGAAGTTGAACTTGCTATTGAAGTAACAGCTGGTACTACGCCGATTTCTATTGCACCATACAGAAAGACCCCGACTAAATTGAAAGCTCAACTGCAAGAACTTTTAGATTGGAGATTTATTCGACTGAATGTGTCACCTTGGAGGGCTCCAATGTTGTTTGTGAAAAAGAAAAATGGAACCCTATGATTGTGTATCGACTATCGACATTTGAATAAATTCACCATAAAGAACAAGTATTTGTTACTTTGAATTGACGATTTGTGTATCGACTATCGACATTTGAATAAATTCACCATAAAGAAAAAGGGAGAAACCTTATTTTTTAAGATTGATCTTCGGTCAAGATATTATTAATAAAGGATCAGGTCCCAAGCATTGTGTTAGTATCCAAGTTCCAATTACATCATACACAATTGTGTAAGTGTAGGTTTTGCCGAAATCATTTTTGATTCTTTATTTGTCTCTGTATTATAATGATTTGATTCTAGTTTATAGTTTCCGAACCATTTACTTATACTTGTAATTATATTCTATTATGCCATAAAAAAAACATTTCGCAACATGCTAATGAGACCTTGAATAGTTGGGAAAGGTAGAGGTCTTAGGTCTTGAGTAACCAGATTTGAGGCTTACCATATGCAATTATATGTAGGGGTGAGTGTTCGATTGAATCAAATCAAATCGAATGAAAACTTTTCGAGTTAATCGAGTTGACAAATCGTATTTTATCATCCTAACTCGATTTGAAATTTTCTTGAATCGAGTCGTGTGTGATGTAATTCGAATTGAATCAAATCGAATATATTTGTTCGAGTTAAATTTTTAAAAATTAACTTTGGGTCCTTGTACCCACTGTCACCCACCGTAATCAAATTTGTCAACCGTAATTAAATTTGTTATTAACTTTCATCGCCTCATAATTTATTTATTAATATTTTATATACACGGTTAGCTTCTTTGCTTAGTTGCTTCAATTATCTTCTAATTCTTGTCAAAAGTGATTTTTTAATAAAAATTATTTTAAAGATAAAATGTGAAATTGATATCAACATAAAATTTTAGCACGAATATTATATGACATCATTAATAATTTAATTTTAATAAATATTCAATATGATTAAAAAATTCAAGAATATAAATAGAACAAAATGTGAATTTTAATTTAATAATATAAATAGTAGATACAAATAAAATTATTACTATTTAGGTTTGAAGGTTTTTTGGATGATTTTGATTTTTTATTTGAGGGTAAAAGGTGAGAAGCGAAAGTTTAGAGAAAAAATAAAAAGTTATGGAGGTTTTAGGAAGTAAAAATTTGAGGGAAAGTAAATAGGAAAGTAAAATTTTAGAGGGAAAATATTCAAAAAAAAATTGGGGGGAGGGGGGAATGGGTTTGGGATAGATGGGGGTGGGATAGAAGGGGAGTAAAAGTTTTATAGAAAGAATGAGAGGGAGTAAAAGTTTTGAGGGAAAATAAAAAGTTTTGAGGGTTTTTGAGAAAAATAAAATTTTGGAGGGAAAATGTTAAAAAAAAATTGAGGGGAAATGAATTTGGGGTAGATGATGGTAGGATGGGAGAGGGTAAAAGTTTTAGGGGAAAAGTGGGAAGAAATAAAAAATTTTGGGAAAAATAAAAAGGTTTGGAGGTTTGGGGTAAAAATGTAAAATATTATAGTTTAATATTAGGTTTATTCGAATTATTCGAATTCGAAAAATAAATTTGAGTTTACTCGAATAACTTGATTCGTTTAACTCAAAATTCAAAATATTTTTTTTGATTTTTTCGAGTCGAATCGAATTTTACTCACCCCTAATATATGTATGAATTTTCATGTCCCATATTGTGCGATTGCCATGTGTAGATTATAGTTCAACTCATCGACTTTAGTTTGCATTGTACTAGAGTTCTTAGTTTGTTTGTACTAGAATAATTTATTCTTCTTTGTGATAACTTGGACAATTTATTTGTGCTATAATAATTTGATATTTTTAATTACTCAGACATATATTTATATTTTATTTTTTGTATATCTATCTTGTATTTAAGCATTATATTAAATTGATGTTACCTTAATTCGGTCACCAACTCAGTTATGAAATTAAATAAATATTATTATGATGATATTTTATCTTTTCATACTTTGATACCATCTTTAAATAAAAAAATTAAAAATTCAAACATCAAACACATATTTAATAATATTAGACGCTTAAAAAAAAAAAAAAAAACACATTACAACAAAAATATTCAAATAGCATAAAAGGAGAAATATATTAAATTAATTTTAGATACATTCAATAAACAATAATTTTAGAAGAAAATTTTATATTATTACCATGTGTTTCCCATGACCAAAAGTATTTTCAAAAGTTTTTCTTATTTCATTCTTAAAATTGGACAGATTATAAATTTGATGGAAGGGAAATGAGGTGATTTCCCCATACCCACGTACTCCATTTTACTGCTAGTCAAACGGTCAACCCCCACAAAACAAAACCGCTCCCTCCTTGAAGAAAAAACCGCTAGTGGCATTTTAGAAAATTTCCTCTACCTCACTGTAACGCATGATTGATGAGAAAACTATAATATCCTACGTGGCATTCCTTAATTGGTCCATTTCGGTTTGTCGGGATTCCTAGCGACACCAACCAATAAACAAAAACCAGTAACTCGTCTTTCTCTCACTAGAAAATGCTCTGATTTTTTTGTTTTCTCTCTCTCTCTGAACTGTGTTTTCTTTCTCTCTCTTTTTCTTCTCCACAAAAATACCATTTTTCTCTTAATCTCTCTCTCTTTTGCTTACCATAATAGCATATACGTATTCACCAATGCATGATCTTCCGATCCAATGTAATTTTGATCCCTAGCTTTGAATTTTTTACCGAGTTTGACCCACGTGATTGACTCACTGAGTTGGGGCTTCTTTTTTGTTGGAGAAACTATGTTGGAGGCAATGGAGAGTTCCGTCAATGGCGGGGTTTTCTCGCAGTTTCAGAGCTGCGGAGACAGTAGTGAAGAAGAGCTCTCGGTTCTGCCACGTCATACTAAGGTGGTTGTCACCGGGAATAACCGTACTAAATCTGTGCTCGTTGGTCTTCAAGGCGTGGTCAAGAAGGCTGTTGGACTTGGCGGGTGGCATTGGCTGGTAATTCTTTGGGTTTTTTTTTTTTCAGTTTTGGTGGAAAATGGGTTCTGCTGTTTGATCTGGAAATTGGTTCCTCTTGATTTTTTTTGCTTTATAATGTCGATATTTTTTTTCAAGAATAAGTAAATTTAAATTTGAATTTTTAAGGTAATGTGGATTCAATTTGAAGTTTTTATTTTTATGATTAAATGTTTGCTAGTAAAGCTTTTGGTTCACTACATGAATTCATATCTTTTTGGGTGATTTTGCATTAAATAATCTCTCTAAAACAATTAAAGAAAATTCTTCTCTATATTTGCTTGAATTTGATCGGTATCATTATATCAAATAAAAAAAATGGCATTTTACCTCTCACTAATTACAAATTTGAGGTTTTGGATTTGGGTTTTGATTGCATGTAAGTGTTCGTCCCTGGATCTGGAATTTTTAATAATTTTACCATTGTATGATGCTATTCTGGATTTTTACAATGGATTTCGGTTTTTCTGGATTTTTGTCAATTTTTTAATGTTTGCAATCTACTCTAAATCGTTGCTAACCATTTCCATTTCTTTCCTGAAGAACTTTGTTAAGAAATTTATCATTATGCATGATTGGGCTATTCTTTTGATCTTTTTGGAATTGATTTTATAACATTTCTCAATAACAAAAACCCATATTTTATTTTCTGGGTTTCGATGTTGTTTCTGCTGGGATATTGATCTTTCTTGGTTTTCGAGAAAATCCCACTTATTATTATTATTGTTCATTGTTTTTCCCAATATTTGTAACTTCCATTTGTGGATCACATGATTTAATATGCTATTAATTCATTGTTTGCTATTAATTCATTGTTTTCTGGAAATGATTATATTTTGATTCAATTGAGATGCTTCCACTTTTCATAAATTTCAAAGGAGCTGGATTTTGTTTCCCAGTAATTTGCTGCTCTTTTATTGTTACTGCTGATTTTTTTTGACAAATTCATAGATTTCTCCATGAGTTTATGTGTCGTAGACCCTAAAAACTATGGATTAGCTAGTTTATGTAGTAGTATATTTTAGTTAAGAGTAGGCATTTCTTTACTTTGTAGCTGATAGTGATATTTGTTTGTCTAATTAATAAAAACCACAGGTTCTTACCAATGGCATAGAAGTAAAGCTACAGAGAAATGCACTGAGCGTGATTGAAGCTCCTACTGGTAATGAAGAAGATGATGATCTTGAATTCGAAAACATGCAGTGGAATGGATCAGACATGGGTGAGTTCCTATGTGTTCTGTCTTGGAGGGGCAGGGGAGTGCTATGCCTATCATCCTAATAATTATACTTAATTGGTGATTAACCATTTTGGACTATGATTTTGGATAATTTGTTTAGTTGAGCTTGGAACATTGGATACTCTGTGTCCTCACTTTAACTTTCACTATTCCTAAAAGCTTCAATGTCTAATTTCTTTATCTTTTTATTGGTCCCACCACCCTTTATTTTACTTTAATCCTGCTTGCTCTATGTCTCCATTTCCAGCGTCTGATGACACTCAAAAGTCCCACAGATCGAGGCATAGAACACATAAATCGACCGGTTCTTCTCACAAGACTATGAGCAGGTCTTTTTCTTGTGACTCACAGTCTAAGGGGTCTATTTCCACACCTCGTGGGTCCACGGTAAATAATGAATTTTGCATAGTTTTTTTTGGTCTATTGCAATCTTACGGTATTGCTAATTTATGTTAGCCATCTATTCGTAGCCTAATTGTTGTCTTTGTTTTTTCCATTATATCTCCCTTGTAGAAGGTTGACCTCAGCAAACTTGAAATGGCTGCTTTGTGGAGATATTGGCGACACTTCAATCTTGTAAGTTTCCAACTGAGAAACAACAAATAGTACACATTTGTAACTAAAGGAAAAAAAACGATGTTTAAATGTCGACGTTGTTTTTGCTATTGCTAGGTGGATGCCATTCCCAATCCATCAAAAGAGCAACTAGTTGATGTTGTCCAAAGGCATTTTGTGTCACAGGTAAGCTTTCTTCTCTTCCCTCTCAAACCAGATTGACAGTTGACTGGTTGTAAACAAATGCCGTGTGTTGCAGCAAATGGATGAGCTTCAGGTGATTGTGGGATTTGTTCAGGCTGCAAAGAGGTTGAAGACCGTCTGCAAATGACCCTGATGAGAATGTTGAGACAGGTTTTGAGTTGGGTTGTCAATGCTAACAGAAACTTGGTATCCTAATGTCCTCCTAGTAGCTATATCTGTAATATATATAATATATATATGTGTACTTGTGGCTTGTTTATCTTTGCACTCCCTCTGTTGAGTAGGTTAATATTTACTTGAAGCTATAGAGGTTCTTTCTTCCTTTTGGTAGAGTAGTTATATGTAGATATGATCCAAAACTCAGTTACAAGACCTCTTTGAAATCCTTGTGACTTCCTTTCTATGTACTGCTGACATGGTGAAGTGGATTTCTTAAGATGTATATATTTTTATTATTTATTTTGTGCTGGGGATTAAGCTGGTAAAGGAAGAATAAAAAACATGAACTAATTGTAGACTTTAATTTATATCTGCATTTTCAATTGATTATTGAACTCACTTGTTTAACATAAAGTGGGCAGGCATAAAACAAAGTGTAAATTACATGATAGGGGCAGGTTGCCATCTAAGTCCTTTGTTCATAGTACATTTTCTCTTTCAATCCAATTATACAATTAGGGGGCCCTGAATGTCTTGTTTTATTTTGTTGATTCGGTACGTGCAATGTGGATATGTTTCTATTTAAACCTTGAAAAATTTGTTGTTGGATGCAGTCACTCTCATAGTACGTAAAATATCTGTGTATCAATTTGGATATCTAGCCTCCTCTCAATTCCAAAGAAAACCCCCCAAGTAATATGATGTAACCATGTTCTTAGAATGAAGCTTTCCTGGAAATTTTGTGGTTTTTTTTTTTTTGTAAATTATAAGAATAAGACAATTTTAACAATAATACGATTAACGCGATTTAAATTTAAGTTACATTTAAAATAATGAAAATATTTTGATCATCAGATTAATATATGAGGTTACAGAAATTTCACATTTCTTACTTCAATTGTCAATGAAAATGAAAACTAAAAGCACTTTAACTTCTAATATTTAACATCACAACATATTTGGATTCATCCAATCACAAAACAACATTTCACTTAAAAGAAGGGACTTTTATTTAATAAATGAAAGTTTAGTTCTGCTTTTTCCAGAGAATCTGATATGATTAGGATTTAAGGAGGCAAAGGTGTTGGCCTTAATAGTCCCCCATTATGAACTTCTTTGTTTTGGTTCATTACAACTAGGAATACAATAAATTTTATAGGCTTTCTTAAGCCTAATAACCCACTCAAATGGAACTTTTTTTTCCCTTCAATTCCTAAACAGCATCATTAGTGATTAAATTATAAATAAGTTTTCGTTTTTGGCATTTAAGTAAAAGAAGTTATAATTTGGTCATTGAAGTTTTTAAAAATTTTAATTTAAGTCATCGAATTGTTAAAATCGATGTTATTTGTCTTTTTCCGTTCACACTGCTTACATCAATCAAAAGCTCTCTTTTATCTTTTCTTCCACAATCAGTTTTTTTTTTCTTGAAATAACTTTTAACGTCACGAATCTACAAATCAAAATTCAAACAATTTTTTCCCCGATCTTTGACTCTGATCGTTAGTTCTACTTGGATCTAAGGCATGTTTTTGTACTCATCGATGAATATTGATCCACCGTACCAATCGTCGAATCGTTTGGAGCTCGTTGGTGGAACATTTAAAAAAAAAAAAACTTAACAATTCAATGACTTAAATAAACACTTCTAAATAGTTCAATAACTTAAATGAAAATTTTCGAATAATTTAATTATCAAATTGTAACTTTTTTTAATTAAGTAACCAAAACGAAAACTTATCAATCACTACTTGTGAGCTCTTAAATTTTGCTTTTGAATTTAAACCAAAACAAGCCTAATAAAAGGGTAAGCAATAAACATATAGAGTTGAATTTGAGTGCCCCACCTGCATTTCAAGGCAAATAAATTCAGCCCTACTACTACTTATAAAGTTTTCTGAATTTGTGCATTCTTATCTTATTTAAAAGGAAAAAAAAAAACATTTTTACTGTTTTAAATTGCGATAAATCTTAAAATTATACATAAATTATGGTTTAATGTATAATTTTATACATGAACTTTAGTTTTGTGTAATTTTATCCATAAAATTTTGATTTGATCCAATTCTTGTAAATTATTAACACAATTATTGATATAACATCATTTTATATTATATATTGTATACATAAATAATTATATTTATCCAATATAAAAATAAATTGATGTATTTATTTCTTTAAATGTGTATGATTAAATCAAAATTAAAGTTTCAAGTATAAATATGAACCACAATTAGTGTTTCACGTGAATAATTGCATCAAATTAAAGTTCATATATACAATTACACATTAAATCAAAGTTCATATATAATTATGAGATTTATCTCTTTTAAATTTGTAAAGCAAATAAATACTACCAATTTTTTTTGGGGGGAGTTAATAAAAAAATTACAATTCCATAGCAATCACCATATAAAATAAAATTTTGCAAATCAAATAGAAGGATTATTTTGCAGTTTGAAAATTCAAATTATTATTACTTTATACATTATTTTTACAGCAATAGCAAAATATTGAATCACAAGTTTCTACTGTTATTGTTTGTTATTAAAATAGGCTTGGAAGGATGAGGCATGGCCCATGTGCTGTACTATTTCTACCCTTGCATTTGCTTAAAATTTGTAGCTTACAGTTGATGCACCCACCATCTTGACTGTAAATTATAAAATATAATTTCATATTGTGCCCACACAACCACGAGTAGGCCCATTCCTCCCTATTGAAATCAATACCCTTTTCTATTTATGGTATATTGGTTGAAGAGTATGCCGAAGATATTACAAAGGTTAGAATTTTACTTTTACTGAATTACAATAACATGATAAAATTTGAACAACAAACGCGACTAACGCAATTCGAATCCGTGTCACACCTAAGACGATAAATATCTTTAACCATCAGGTCATCACATGAAATTATTACAAAGGTTAGAATTGTTATCTCTAAAGCTCATTATATGAATTAATTGACTTCAATTTCAAGGTCCAATTTGTCATTGCATCCTTGTTTATCTTCATTGTAAAACAAAAATTATTCCTTACTTTTAAATTTCTTTTCTCATTCTGTTTATATTACTTTAGGTGTTAATTACTTAGTAAACCCTAATTTTATAATTGTTTGGTAAGTTTTAATGTTTATAATACAAAATTATAGATAGGAATGAAATAAATCTTAGTGATATAATATAACAGAAACTTATTTATTCAATCATGTTTTGTGGTATGATGGTTGCTCACTTCATCCGTTAATCATGTGATCGATTTTCAATCTCAGCTTTTGAGAGTGAAACACATTTCATGACCAATTGTTTTTTGTTCAGAAAGTATTCTTGGTGAGGAGGTTAGTCATTATTGGTGAGAGTGGTCTATGAATCTATTCTAACTATAACAAATTCTTAGAATTTTAGGCGGGATGAGGATTGTATCTGAAACTCTCCATATGTGAAAAGAAAAAAAGGAAAAAAAAAGCATAGGTTGTCTAATAGAACTCCTCTTACCCTTCAATAGTTGATACATCGAGGAAGTGTTACTTGGATTAAAAGAACATAAAAATGGATTCATGAAGGCTTAATTAGTAAATCACAACTGTCTCGGCCACGATTTTTCCATTTTCTAGGCATTTCATTTCCTCTTGATATAAGAAATTGTATTGATACTAGATATCAAAAAAAGCATATTAACTAAAATAAAGGATTAAATAGAAATGAATAAATAAATAGTGGGTTCCATCATTTCTATGATTATTTCTTAAATAGTGAGGCTCTCTTTATACACCAGAACTCATTTCTTCATTTAATTGGTGATTTGTACAGTTCACACTCTTCAACTCTACTCATAATTTTTTCAGTAACAGATCTTTCACAACGAGGTCTACCCTAAAAGAATATATTTAGTTATACAATTTTATACGAATGTTTACGTTAAAGATGCTGCTGACCCTTTAGTCCAAATAAACATTCAATTTGAGTGATAATGAATTGGAAATTTTGCAATATGAGAACACATTTATGATGGATTTTAATTTGGAAGATGTAGTCTCTGGAACTGGAATCATTTGAACCTATGAGGTATGATACATTTCAAAAAGATTATTGTGAGCCCCTAATGTAATTGGAGGATTTCTTGACCCACTACAAATGAGATATGACCTATATTCAAATACTTACAATCTGGAGAGCATCGAAATTTTACATATGAAGTAAGCTAATTAATTTCCAATTAAAACCAATTGTTCTTATAACGCCCCAAAATTTTCGATGTTGTAATTTACAATGTTCTAGAACTTAACTGTAAGGTTTTTTGAGAACATGTATCGAATTATTCACATAATTGGATAAAAGAAAATTTTCACCACAAAATCTTTAATTAGTTGAGATTGAGATGTTAGGAAAGTTGCGCCATGACTATTTTGCAAGTAGAGACAAATTGGGTGATTAAATAATGTAGAGGGTTTTGATGGAGAAAGGAAGTGTTGCAAACAAGACAATGGAATGTATTGAAAAAAGACGAAACGAAGACTAGAGCAAATTCAGTAACTTTGAGCGCAGTGGCATGTGGTGATTGGTAAGGTGGAGAAAGGGAAATGTCGCTAATGATAAGGCTAAAGAAAACAAATAGATAGAATTTTAGAGAGAGAGCTTTGAGAGTTGGAATGCCACAGTGCCAAAAGTCCCTTCGCTAATTGTGAAGGGCTCTTATTTATAGACTTTAAAAAATGAGAGTTACAAAGTTAAATAATTGATACGAGTAATGAACTTAATTTTCAGTTACAATAGCATTAATGGTTAAGAGGAGATAGTGAATAGTTTTGTTGGAGATGGTGATGATGAATAATGAAGAAGAGTTCATTATATTTCTAAAAAAAAAAGGGAAAACACTTCGCGTTATAGGAAAAAGTTAAGAGGAAACCTCTAAACTACCTCCATATATGATTCACTTAGTCAAGCTCTCTTGAACATCCTAAGAGTGAAGATAATCCAAGAACCTTGCCATATTCCGGGGTTATTTCCACTTCTTCTACTTTGGTGAAGTGGTACATTGTGAAACATCTATCGTGAAACATCTCTTGGAATGCAATGCGATGGATGTTATTAGACAATAGTTGTTCCTGAATAAATGTTATTTTGACTTGTTCCAAATGCGCATAGTCCTCAACATAGTTGTTCCAAATAAGAGATGTTTTGTGGTAATTTGTTTTTGGTAAAACTTGTTCTGAATAATGGCTTTTCTAAAAAAACTCAATTGTTCTAAATAGAAATTGTTACAAACAAAAGGTGTTCTAAACAAAGCTATTTTTGAAATACTATTATTCTAAACAAGAGTTATTCCAAACTTTAGATGTTCTTAATAGGAATCATTCTCAAATGATAGTTGCACTAGAAGACAATTATTTTAACTAAAACCTTGTTCTGAAGATAACTATTGTGGACATAGCTATTCTCGAACATTAGTTGTTTTGAACAACAATTATTTTCAGTAATTATGGTTCTTTTAGAAGAGATATTAAGTGAAACAACATTGCTTCTTATTCCGAGCTTGTAACACAATTTTTTGAAATGGTAACCAAAACCAAGTATATACATTTTACCCATTGCATGAGAAGTCTTAGTAGAAGTTCCCATGCAAAAAAAAAAGTATTTTTCACTTTGTTGCTCCATGCAAGAACTTTTGTTTGATGAGAGAAGATGAAAGAAAGAGGAAATAAATTTTTGCATAAAAGCAATTATATTTCGAAAAAACATGACTATGTTAACTCGTAAAAAAATTGAAAATATCAAGTTAAAATGTTTCACTAAACATTGCTTTTTCCTTAAATAAAATAAAATAAAATAAAATATAAATTTAAGAAGAGCATGTTGTACCTTGTCCTAAAAATATTTAGGAATAACTAATTAAAGCATTTTCCTGAAAAAAATGAGAATAACTTGTTGTAATGTTTCCTTAAAAAAGTTAAAACAACCAACTATGAGGTTTTAAAAATATCTAGCTATAATATTCTTCTAAAAAATTGGAAAAATATAGCATAGTATTTTTCTGAATAACTATAGTGTTTCCCTAAAAAGTGGGAACCAACTATATTATTTCTAAAATAACTAACTAGTGTTCCTTTAAAATATAAAACAATATAACATAGTAATTTTTTAAAAAATAAATAAAGTATTTGCATTGAAAAAAGAAATAAAATAAAATATCTTATTATTTCATTTATATATATATATATATATGAGTAAATATGATATTAAAGTAAATAGTTTTCAAGGGTGTGCGCTATGAAGCATGTGAAGATTGTGTCATCTTTTTTGTTTTTATAAATAATGATTATTTTTTTTTATAATTAAACTAATTAGGTAAGAAAATATTGTACATTGATACATATACAATTCCAAATAAAGCAAAATTTGTTTCTTTTCCAAATTTTGAAGGTTTTCTTTTAAGCATCTTCTTTATCAAGTAACTATTCCAAAACATAAAAAAAAATTGTAAATAGATTTTGTTTTAAAAAAATGAATGGTTGTGAATAATTGTTCTTTCATGAAAATAAAGCTAATTTGAATACATATATAGACATTTTTTTCTGTTTATAAAGTTGGAAGAAAGGGTGCATTGCACTGGCCTCCCTTACTTGTTTTAGTAGATTCATACATTATATATATAAAGCATGGGATATTGCAAATTGAAAAGAAAGGCAAAAAAATGGTAACATACTGACGTGATTGTAAATTATGAAATTAATATAGGTACTTATCTTATGTTTGTTGTTGATTTAGCAAGTAGTCTTTTTGGTAATGAACAATATGAATTACGAACATCCTTAACATGTTGCTCGTGTTCTTGACAGGAAAAGAAAAAAAATGTTTTAAATGATTTTGTAGCTTCTCTTGGAAAGAAAATCCATATCCACATAGGAAAAGATGGAGTGTTGTCTTCTGTTCTTGAAAATTGGTTTGATCTAATAATTAAGCAAGGGGGAGAAGACCATTTTAAGGAGTGTGTGTGAAAAAAAAATGAAATTTTCAACTAATTTTACTCTGAAGTTCAAATTTAAGCGTGAAGAATTCCCACTTTCGATGACCAAGTTCGGCTCAAATTCTCAACCTGTTCATGGTTGCCAAAGTTGGGTGAATAAAAATCTAGAAAAACCTTTATATGAAAATGTTTTACAAGTCACTTCTAAACTTCACATTCATAAAGAAAGAAGAGTAGATTTTACAAGTCACTTCCAAACTTCTCATTTATATGAAAAACCTTGGAAAAGTTGTGGTGTGCCATTCTTGCTAAATAGAATATTGTTTCTCTCATTGTCGTTACTTCTTGGGGGAGTTCGCCTTCACTTTTAAGGATGTGTGCGTTCTTTAAGAACTTTTATGTTTTGAAAAATATAATATTTGTTCCTTAAAGTTATTTAAAGAAGAGAAGCAAATTCAAGACTTCTTTTCTTACTTATTTACAAGAGAGCGTGAAAGATTGGGGTTGCTTAATTCTCTAATTGGATTGGAATGTATCACCAAAAGTTTAATTTTAGAAAAGGTGAAGATAACTCTCTTGAATTTTCTGATCATAAGTATAAGTTGGAAGCTTTTTTTATCATGTGGAAAGCTCGAAATATCTTTAGTCCCTAAATACCTTAAATCATCCTATTATATGCATATGAAAATTCAATTTCACTTTTCAAATATTTCCTAAAGTTTTACATTTTATTCAATTTAATCCCTAAAACTAAAATTGCTATAACTTTCAAATTTGAGCTTTGATTTTGAAACTAATCTCAATTCCATCCTCATACAACCCTCTAATATCTATAATTACATCAATTTAACATCAATTTAGAATTCTTTACACTTTAGTCCCTATGTTCAAAACTGACAACTTTCACTTTACTAATTAGTCTTTTTTTCACTTCTAAGCTTAATATCTAACAAATTAACATCAATTTCATCAAGTATTCAACAATGGTAACTTTTTAAAACTTTAACAACTTTACAAATAGATACACGGGTTAGACAAATCAAGCTCCCAAGACCTTAAAAAACATAAAATTACATGAAACGAACTCGAATTACCTATTCAATTTTTGGTCGAAAGTTGAAATGCTCCAAAACCTATTTCCTTCTTTTTGTTTCATGAAGATGATAATGATGAAGTAAATGTTTTTGTTTTATTATTTATACTAAGATTAACATCTAATTTATTTTAAATAACCCAATTAACATTTAATTAACTAACACTAATAACACTTAACTAATTTTGGTATATAATAATTGTCCACCACCATCATTTGTCATAATAAGGAAGGTCCATTTGCTCAATTGGTCCTTCAATTAATTAAAAATCCATAACGATTACCTTTTACAGTTTTTACAATTTAGTCTTTGTACCTTAATTAACTATCTGATTAACAAAATTAATGGAACAAACTTTAATTAAACTTTATACTAACTTCATAAATATTATTTATTATTTACCGGCTTGAATATTGGAAATAGAGTTTCAAAATCACTATTTTCGACACCACTAAAAAATGAGTTACAACTTTTCCCCCTTAAGAAATTTTATCCTCGAAATGTTTACCTGAGAAAAGGTTAGGATATTGGACCAATCTTTCCAAGAATCTCATATGACCTTATAAATCTCAGATTGAGCTTTTCTTTTAGAGCAAAACTTTCAAAAACACATTATAACAGTCTAAAACTCAATTTTTTTTCTCTTCAAATCAACATACGATTTTTGTCGGTTTGAAGTGCTCTTCAAATAGTTTCATATAACTCTAAGTTTTTTTTGTCTCTCGTATTAGATCAGTTCCTGGTAACTTTCTTTCACTCAACTTTAACCAGTACAACGAAGTTTTGCATTGAAGTCTATATAAAATTTTGTACGGTGCAATTTTAACACTTGATTGTTAGTTTCTATTATATACAATTCAATCAACAGTGTAAATTTCTCCCAACTACCTTTAAACTCTATTATTCAACATCTTAACATATTTTCTAGAATCTCAATCACTCATTCTGATTACTCGTCTTTCTAATGATAAAATGTCGTAACTTCAACATCTAGAGGAAATTTTCGAATCTCGATATGAAAATAGAGAAATTGGTACATCATGAAACCTAACAATCTCAGATATGTACAATTATGCTAATCTCCTTTTTCATTCCCGATCATCAGTATAACTATTTCAAATTATTATACATTTTATTACTGTCTGGATGTACTGAATATGTACTACTATGAGTACAAACAGTTTTGAAGGCCCTAATTCTCATTATTATCAACACTGAATTCAGAACTCTAACCATTTTCAACCAATTTCCATTTTGCTTGAAACTCAGAATCATTTTTCTGAAATTCCTAAACTTTTCGGAGGAATACCGATTTAGCTCTTAATTCAGCTAGAATAAAACCATCAGATTGCAATTTCAAATAAGTGTTCATTGCTTTCAAAGCAAACAAAGATTTTTAGCTTAATACATCAGCTACCACGTTAGTTTTACCAGATGGTAGTCGTTAATCAGATCGTAATCTTTCCAAAACTCGAGCCATATGCATTGTTTCAAATTCAACTTTTTTGTGTCAACAAATACTTCAGGCTTTTAAGATCGATGAAAATATGACCTTTCTTCTTGTAATAGCCCCATTTTCAGTGGTGTCAGAAACAGTGATTTTGGGATCACAAATTTATTTATTTAAATATTTACGACTTCGTTAGCATCGTATTAAAATTTGGTTATGAAATTTTAATGTTTAGATAGTTAATTGAATAGAAAGGATTAAATTGTAATAGATACAAAAGTAAAGATGGCTAATTAGAAGAACCAATTGAGCAAATTGACCAAAGGAATGCTAGTGGGTGGATTAGCATGAGTTATATTAAGTATAAATAGGTTTAATTAAGACTAAAAAGGGGTAATTAAAGTTTAATGATGAAAGTCTTAAATTTTACAAAATTACCATTGGTATATATATTAAATTAAAGAAATTTAAGTGAAAATTTTCATCATTTCACTTCATCTTCTTCCTTTCTCACGGCTAAAAGAGAGAAGAGCTAGGGTTTTTACATTCAATCTTTGAGCTTTGATTTGGGTAAGCAAAACTTGCTCGTTTTTAGTAATTTTTATGTTTTTAAGTCCGTATTAGCTTAATCTAGCTTATCTAATGATCAATTTGTGAATCTGTCAAATGTTATAAAACTTGCCATTGTTGAAAATGCTTGTTCTTGAAAGTTTTGGATAGATTTGTATGCTTGATGAATAGATTCATTGATTTTGTAAAGTGATTTTGGGTTTAGGGACTAAAATGAAAAGGTGAAGAATTGTATGCATTTGGTTAAAATAAATGGTTTGTAAGGATTTGTACTTGAACTACAAGTGTTCGGTTGGAATGCACCTAATAGAAAATGGGTACTTTTAAATGCTTTATGTTGAAAGAACTAGATTGAATAAAAGGAAAATATTAGGGTAAAATCATAATTTTTCTAAAAAAGGATCAAATTGTTTTAAATGATCTAATTGTGTGCTTAATGTGAAACTTTGGATGATTTGTTGATCTAGATTACGAGCGTGTCATGGATCACGAAAAAGGGAAATTAGTAGAGTAGTCCCTGAAACCTATCCGTAACTGCAATTTAGTCCGATAAGTTCGTAATGTTAAATTCTTACTTGTAACTGCTTATAACTGTCTTCTTTGTGGATGTTGTAAAATGGGAAACGATAATTAAAGACGTGTAAGATGGAAACAACGGAAGGAGAATTACCCGGCCTTGTACCAAAGTTTCAAAATGGTCCGATGGCTAAGATCCTGCATTTGTTGCAAATTCTCTACAGCATCATGAGTTATTGTAAAGTGTATAGAATCCAAGATCGGATTATAGGCCCTACGATGGTTGAGTTTTATGCTAGTTTGGATATTCTCGTCAGCTTAGTGTGAGCAACATCATAGGGAACAGTTATGCCATATCGATGGCTGAGGTACCGCATGTGATGCGAGTCCTTGTCAGCTTAGTGTGAGTTGCATCGTATACTGGTAACAGAAATGACCTTTGGGTCAATAGGGATGAAATCAAATAAAGATCACTAAAGTACAATTTTGTTTGGCTTGATTGATTTACATATTGCATCACACTTGTTATTCAGTAAATTTATTAACCTTACAAACTTGCTAAGCTATGAAAGCTTACCTATGAAATTGTTGTTGTTTTGTAGATTATTTTGCTGCTTGAGGATTGGATCATCTCTAAGAAGTCACATTATCGCGGAGCTCGTTTGGTAGTTTTTCATCACTTGGTTATATGGCATGTACTAGGATGAAGTTGTCTTTGTACTACTTGTATGGGATTATTGAATTCCTTGTTGTGAATTTTAGTTAAATGTTGAACATATTTTGTATGATAGTTCAATGTGATATATATACTTTATGAGATGTATGAAATGTCTTGAAACTATGCAATGTATTAACATGTTGTACTTTGAAGTTTTGAAATGATGAATGGTTGATAAACTTGAGTTAATGTATGATTCATTGAATTCTGCATACTTGTTTCGGTATAACTCATACATGTATCAATAAAAGTGCAAGGTAGGAGAGAGGTTGTTCACTGACTTGAGTTGTATCGGTAGTTGTATAATAGGTGTTGATAGTTCTGTTCATAGTAGTATCGGTAGTCTATGTAGTTGTATCGATAGAAGATGCAGGGTAGGACCTCTTAGCTCTCTGGAGTTTTTAGTATCGGTAGATGTCTCACTTGTATCAGTAAAAGTCTGCACTATTTCTTGAATTGTTTACTGACTTGACAACTATCGATACTTGTCCAACAGGTACCGATAGATGTCCAAAAATCGTGAAAATGACATTTTTCCCTTTGCATTGTATTGATATTCATTTAATGATTTTTAGTTGTGTATGATGTAATATTTCTTTAAATATGATTGAAAGGTTTTAAAAAAATTTAAAGATAAATTGCAATAGATGATCGGAAGACCCTCGGGACCTTAATCGATGACGGTAACGGGTTTTGGGTGTTACACTTCTTGTATAATTAGTGTCTTCAAATATTTAAAGAAAACACTATAGTAGCTAATTCCAAATCGTGCATATAACAATTCTTCTCATGTGATTTAAGCTGTAGAGAAGCATAAGTTGTTACTTTTTCGTTTTGTAATAGTACACATTCTAATATGCTAAACAAAGCATCACTGTAAACAATGTATTCTTTCTCGGATTTACTCCATTTAACTTAGGTTGATCTAGGCCAGAAGCAGACCTATGTCAATATAACCCTCCCCCTCTTTGAAACACTTTGGAAGTGCTTCTGTATCAGTAATGAATCAGAACACACGAAACCATCTTCTTCTTTTTTTTTCTATTAGAAAAATATATATACAGTAGACTAACTTATATTTCTATCAATTAATGAAAGTGTCCAATGCAAAAAAATGCATGTTGGGTCTTTGAAATAGGCCGAAGCGTTTTGATAATAATTAGTTCAATCTGTTTTATCGAGAAGGTTTACAATTCGAGTCTGTATAACCTTATATTTTCTAATTTATTTTTTTAATTTTAAATATTTATTAAATTTATTAAATTAATAAAAATGAAATTAAAATAATATTCTTAAAACTAAAGCAAACTAAATAATAAAGAATGACCAAATACAACTAAAAATAAAAAAAAAGTTGTATAGTTTTTTTCCTAATTATTGCATTCTTTGTTGATTGGATCTACTAAACGAAGAATCATTGTAAATAATGTATTCTTTGTCGGATTTAGGTTGAGTCATCATTGGAGCTTCTATTTACATAGCTTTTAACTAATCGAACTCTATTGACATTTTTTTGACTAGATAAAACTAACATTTTTCTGTAATAATTTTGTTATTGGTAAAGGGATCATCAAGAAGTCTTTAACAAACTATCTGTAAAACTCGACCAGTTCCAGAAAACTGTGCACCTCACTAACATTCTTTGAAAGTTTTCAATTCACAATTGCTAAAATTACGTGTCAAAAAAATTCTACTTCTCGAAGCTAGAATTCACATTTACTGAACTTCGCATACCATTGTTTCTTTCGAAAGGTCTATAACATTGTTCTCAAATGTTGATCATTTTTAGGTTCATTCCTTTAATAAATCTGAATGTCATTGATAAACATAACAAAAAAAAACTTTTATACTGTGTTTTCCTGAATCTTTGATGTTGAACCCATCTAGCTTTTTCTCATTATGCATATGTTCATTTTTTCTTTTAAATTCATTTGTCACACGTTCACCGGATTATCATTCAGAGGTCATTAATCATTTACCATATTATTGTTCTAAAAAAAAGGAGGTGTCGAGGAAGACACGATCGGAGGTAGAGGTTGTAATTGTGGTTGTAGAGTTGAAGAGGTAGCTCTCAAGTATTGGGTAACCCATTAATTTATCAATTAGAAGAAGGCATCTCCCGCCTCATTCCCTAGCGCTTGTAGAACAGGCATACTAAGAGTAGCTCCTTGATTGAAAGAAAGAACATTACTTTCTATTTTGTTCGAAAGGACTTGATTTGATTTAGTTGACCTAATTTATCTATATGAAAAACAAAATCAATTTTGTCAGAAGACATTATACTATCGCCGGTTATTCTAGCATGTATTTCTAGACACACGCTACATTTCAATCCTAGAATCAACTAAATTATAGCTCTAACGCCACTAAATGTATTTCCCCACATCCGACCTGATTTCCAAGTTCTAGTTATGAGGGATGCTACAGTCGTTATTGGAGAAAAATGAACAAACAACATTCAAAGTAAACCATAAATCATACAGTCATAACTGTTTCTGTTCATATTCACCATATGCAACTTTTCTTGCGTCTTATATGAGCTTATGTATGCTTTAGAATTGACCCGGAATCGAACAAGAACCAATTTGCAATAATTTCAAATTTTCAAAATGACATCACGACGTGACGTGACATATTGACTTGTCTCGTTGTGACAACGGGGCTTCCTCGTCATGTCGTGGCCTAGAGTCTAGGTCTCATCTCGATAACCATCACTTGACGTTGCAACATTGACTTTGTTTTTGACACAAATTAGGCCTTTTGGTACCTATATCAAGTCAATCACAACATTACCTCATTTGGTGCCTAATTGCACCTTTGTACCTGTATCAATCCAACCAAAATACATTCCATAACATTCATTTAACCATTTCCCAAAATCAATCAGTCCAATATGCCTCAATTTGGCACCATTTCATACCAATTCAACCTATTCAAACATTACTTATACAATCATGCTTTTAAGTCATTCAAACCATCATGTCATATTAAGCATAACTATGTTATTTAAAATACCATAAACATGAAGGCTAAGAATAAACACTGCAACAATAAATAATATATCGGTATCTGCAAGTGTGACAAGTTAGTTGAAATATTTATAATGTTCAATGGAACACTCGAGTATTCCAAGGATTTAGCCTAAATGATTGTCTGTAAATGTTTTTTTATCAAGTTAATTACAAGTTAAACAATTACTGATCTAATCGAGTCGAAAATTATTAGTGCAAATTCCAAAATAAATTATCTATAAACTAAATTTAAATTACCAGTTTGAATAACTAATTTAATTTTCTTCCCTACTGCTTTAGACAATGTAAATTAAAACAATGGTCGGTTGATTTGTTAATTGCTAGATAAGCTAATAACCTATACCAATTATATTGTTTGTCACTCTTAGCTAAGAATCTCCTCTCGATCTCATCTTAGACTAAAAGATACCACCTAAGTTCTCCTCTCGATCTCACCTAGGCATATAGATTTCCTTTCGGTCTTACCATTCGACACAATTATATTGAGCTATCTAATGATATAACTCTCCTCTCAATCTCGTTTATCTTGATTTTCCACTAGAAGCTTCAATTCTAGCGTATTAAGCATTTTGATATAATTGTAATTGAACAATCAATTAATCAAGCATAAACATGAACTTAAGCTAACAAATAACTAACAAACCAACCATCAAACAATGTAGCTCATAATCAAATTTAAATTCCAAACAAGCATTTTATCAAACACATGATAAGCATAAAATAAAAGTAAAGAGTTTGAGAAAATGCTCATTAAATTTAGTGGAATTCGATGAAGCCTAAGAATTTTGATCCTCTCCCTTTTACATAGTCTTCAACAAGAAAAAATAAATAAAACAAAAAATTATGTTCTAAAAAGAAAAGAGAAAACCTAATCTAAAAAAAGTGAAAAGAAAAGAAAAGAAAAGAAAAGAAGAAAAACCCTAACCTAATTAGCCGCCAAAATCTTTGAAAACAAAAGCTTATAAAGTTTTACTTATAGCGTACTAACATTTAACCTAACATTAACCATTATGCCTTTAAATAAAAATTAAACTTAAACTTTTTTTGAAATAAAATTGCCCTTGCAGTTTTTTCACCCATCAGGCATGGGTATCGCGATTCCTACAACAGCCTTGAGATTGGGAGTTTTGAGGGGTCTCGATAACACAATACCCATTACTCAGTATCGTGATATCACTGTAGTTGACCTCAATTTTTTTCACTTTAGCATTATCAAGGGTATCACGACTTTCTTACTTCGATATCACGATACTCCCTTTTATGTGATGTTTTGTTCATGTTTGGGTCATTATTGAATCTTTACACCACTCAATCTCATTGTTAGGTTCCCCATGGAATGATTAGTCAATTTGAGTCTCAAAATGACATAAAACCAATAAAAACAATTTATTAGCAATAAAACTAAAATTCAACAAAAGTAAAGAAAAGATACCTAATTTTTTTTTAAAATAACCTCTTTAAGTGTAATGGAGAGCCTAAATTTGACATATCAAATTACAGAAGATCAATACAATATCATGCAAATTGCCAAATCAAACATATACAGAACTTAACATTAGTTTGCACGAAATCAAGCATTACCAAAGTTTCAAACCAAACTAACATTTTTAAGTTAATATAGCAACACCTATGTACATGCCACATAATTAAGTTTAAAATAATCAAAAGAATTTCAAATAGATGGTAGTCTAGTGTGGTCTTCAAGTTGGTCTAATCGATAGGTTTTGCAAATCGAAAATCTACAGAAAAAGGGAAAACAACTAGGCAAGCATTTCGAATGCTTAGTAAGTCCTTATGAAATTTACTTACATTAACATTATAACAATCTAGCAATTGAATCACATTGGTACATATATGACATCTTCTAGAAACCTTATGCTTTCATGCACAATTCAATCACACAATCACTATGTTAGTTCATTTGCATATCAAATCATAATATCGAAATCATATACATATATAATCATTTCATATTATAACATATACTATTAAATTATGCTCAATTTATAAATATCACATTTCAATTCACGAACAATCTTTTCATTTTCGTTTTAAATTACCATTTTTATCACATTTCACCCAAAGAACTATAGAAAATTAAACTCGGATACACTGGACTAATTTGCTCACACAAGTTGACATATTCGAGATGTTAACACTAACTTTAGACCAAGGTTGCTCATATGAGCTTATTTTGATGCTGCTAACACTAGCTTCAAAGAATCCACAACATAAGTTGGATATCAAGCCATCGTATTAATCCCTGATCAAACACCCTTTTTCATCCTTTTCGATTGAACCATTTCCTTTTTTTTTAGACTTTAATGGCATGTCATTCGTATCCTAATCATTCAATATATATATCATTCAATAATATAATCATTTCACATACATTCAATACATTGTATCTATTCAGAATAATTATATTTTTCATACTTTACGATTTAGTCCTTTACATGTTAACATTATCAATTTACAACTAACTTAAATTGATAGATATTATAATATAATTCAAACATAACACAAATAAAATAGTAAGTTTCATATGAACTTACCTAGTGAAAACAACAACAAACGAAACATCAAAGACTAATCCAAAATTTTGTCCTCTCGTCGATTATCCTTCGATTGGTTGAAATCTTGCTTTATAAGATAATTCATTTCAATTTATCAATTCCAAACACCTTAAATCAACCTATTATCTGCATATGACTGTTCAATTTTATTTTTTAAATTTTCCTAAATTTTTACATTTTATTCAATTTAATCCCTAAAACCAAGATTACTATAACTTTCAATTTTGACTTTTGATTTCGAAAATTATATCAATTTCATCCTTCTAAAGCCCTCTAATGTCTATAATTACAAAAATTTAACATCAATTTTGAATTCTTTACACTTTAGTCCCTATGTTCAAAACTAACGATTTTCTCTTTGCAAATTAGTCTCTTTTCACTTCTAAGCTTAAAATCTAACAAATTAACATCAATTTCATCAAGTATTCAACAATGATAAATTTTGAAAACTTTAACAATTTTATAAATTGATACACGAGTTAGCTAAATCAAGCTCTCGAGACCTCAAAAATATAAAAATTACAAGAAACAGAGTCGAATTACCTATTCAATTTTTGGCTGATAGTTGAAATGCTCCATAACTTATTTCCTTATTTCTTTTCGTTAAGATGAGAAAGATGAAGCAAATGTTTTTTTTTTCTCTTATTATTTATATTAAGATTAACATATAATTTATTTTAATTAACCTAATTACATTTAATTAAATAACACTTATCACACTTAGCTAATTTTGGTGGATAATAGTTTTCTACCACCACTGTTTGACAAAATAAAAAAGGACCAATTCCTCAATTGATCCTTCAATTAATTAAAAATCTATAGCGATTAACTTTAATCACTTTTATAATTTAGTCATTGTACTTTAATTAGCTATCTGATTAACAAAACTAATGGACCAAGCTTTAATTAAATTTTATATTAAGCTCGTAAATATTAAATAATAATATTTACGAATTCAAATATCGAAAATGAGGTATCGAAACTACCATTTCGACACCACTGAAAAGCGAGTTGTTGCATATTATATTTTATATTTCTCTTGTTCTTACTACAATTTCTATTAATTTTATAACATATCTAAAATTTTAAATCACTTTGTTCTCTAATTAAAATTTTTCTAAATAGTTAATATATAATTAAATATCTATCAAATTTAATTTTTTTTGTAATAATTAGGATTGGACTTTTATTAATTCCTCAAAAAATTTATACAAAACATAATACAATGAAACCCAAAAGCAAACAAGACTAAAACCAAAACTATGGTCCAACAAACGAAACCACTAGACCTAAATTAGTTTGATAGCCCAAAACAAGAAACACAAAAAGGAAATTAAAAACCCTAATAAGAAAATTACAAGAAAGAAAGAAAGAAAAAAGGAAACCTAAAAGCCAATCCTTGGAAAATGTTTTGCCTCGTCTCTCTACCAAAGTCAATCATTTCTTGATGGTACACATTTTCTGAAAGAACCATTCCAGAAACATTTTATGAAAATACCCCTCAGATCTACTTCAAACCAGCAACCGAAGAAAGTCGACTACTAAACAAGACCAGAGAGGTGCTGAATCTGTTACTTTCGTTATCACTTAATTTGACTTCCGGATCGACTCATCCCGTACGAACGATGATGTGTACGTCGGAACTCCATTTAACAGGTAAAAACTCTCATTTCTTTGAAGACCTTCTGATGCAATCTTATTTGCTAAACTATTTGCTGCTCTGTGTATGTGAAAAAACCTAATTTGTTGATATCTATGAATAAGAGCCTTCGTGTTCTGCATAAAAGGCCTGATTGTTGATCTATCTTTACTTAGTGACTTGCATTTATTTTATCATCGTGAGGGAATCTCCTTCGATTATTACTCTCGATCAGCCTAGATCTAATCTCATCTTGACTACCTCTGTGCATACGACGGCCTCTACCTCAAAAGGGGAATGAACAGATGAATGTAGAACCACTTTAGCTGCCAAGACTTTCTCTGATGCATCCCGAGCAACTAAACCAGACTCAGATCTAGAGGCTATACGATCAAAGGCCTCATCAAAATTAATATTTTTGACTTTTGGAGGCGGTGGCATCCATCCAAGATCTTCTAGGTCAACGGTATGTTTCGTTTCTTTTAATCCTTCTAACTCCTTTACATAATGAGTAATAAGTACAACAACTTTCATTCTAGAGTGTACTATACCCTCATTAACCCGTTTGTTTTTGTCAGACCATAATAACCAGAGAAAATAGCACATTATGCAACATTGAGCTTTAGAGCCAACCCTAAAGATCCAGGTAAACCAATCGATAAACTCATTTAATTTCGAATGAAGAATCCACTAATAATCTAACTGCATATAGACCTCCCTTGAAACAGGGCAATAGCAAAAGACATGGTCCAGCGACTCCGTACCATTACCACACCTTGGGCATATGCCATCCGTATGAAGGTGCTGATGTCTCATTTTAATTCGTAGGGAGGAAATTCTTTGAAATCCTTCATGATGTAATTTTAATTTTGGTAGGCAAATTTAGGCACCATAGTTTTTTTTATAGAAAGGTCTAGCTGTAAATAAGTCTTCAGTAGCTAGAAAATTAGGTAATGGATTTTGTAAATATTTGTAAGCACTTTTAACAGAGAACTCTCTGGAGGAATCACCACACCACACTAGAACATCATCATGGTCGAAACGGGACAATGGTATGCGCATGATACGCCCTGCATCCACCCCCAACAAAGGTACTCTTTATAAGCTCCTTATTCCATTCTCGAGTATGATGATCAATTAAGTCTGCAAAAAAATTTAAGTTACTATTAATAACTGGAATAGATATCTTATAGTTTGTCACATCCGGAATCCATGCATTCTTAAATATATAAATACTATCCCCCCACCCAACTAAGACACCATCACCAAAAATTTTCTTAGAAGCTCAAATGCTTTTCCACGTATAGGAAGTCCCTAAACTGAGAGAGGAATTAAGGAAATCAGAACGAGAAAAATACTTAGCTTTTAGGACTTAAGCAATTAAGGAATCTGGATTGGTAATAAGTTGCCACCCCTGCTTCGCCAAGAGTGCTACATTAAAACTACAAAACTCTTGAAACCAAGTCCACCTTTATCTTTTGAAACACAGAGCTTATGCCACTCGTACCAGTACATTCCACACTTATTATACGCTTTTTGCCACCAGAAATGAGCGACAATACTTTCTAATTTGCCACAAAATATTTTTGGTAGAAGGAAACAAGACATAGAATAAGTAGGAATTGCTTGTAATATTGCTTTAATAAACACTTCATTCCCACCCTATGATAAATACCTACTACTCCAGCTATCGACCTTCTTCTTTATTCGGTCTTTAATAACTTGAAAAGAAGCCTTCTTTTTTTGTCCGATTATATTAGGTAAACTAAGATAATGTTAAGTACTATAATGTTTAGTACTAGTAGACTTATTCACTCCCAAGACTTGCGTAATGCTCAATCTCATATCTATCCCTGTGTTGGAACTGAAAATACTGTCGACTTGTCGAAATTCACACATTGACTTGAGAATCTTTCATATTCATTTAAAATCTGTTTCAACACTCGAACTCTGTTATTAAAAGCTTCCCCGAAAAGAATACAATCATTAGCAAAAGCAAGTGTGAAATTTGAGGCCCAAACCGACTCGTCTTAACTCCCTTAATATGACCACCACTAATGTCAACCTCATAAGGCTAGATAACCACTCTCCACAAATAAGAAAAAGAAAGGGACTGAGAGGATCTCTTCGACGCAGCCCTCTTAAAGGACAAAATGAAGGACCTATTTTGCCATTAATACTAATAGAGTAGAAAATTGATGAGACATACTTTATGACAAGTTTTACCCATCTACCAACAAACCCCATCGTAATAAACATAGCCCGAATAAAATCTCTTTCTACTCTATCATAAGCCTTACTCATATCAATCTTCAAGGCCAACAAACCCTTCTTACCAACTCTCTTCTAAGTGAAAGTGTGTAAGAGTTCATTGGCTAATAAAACATTATCCGTAATTAACCTTCCCTGAACAAAATCACTCTTGGATTTATCAATGCATTTGTCTAATACCACTTGAAAACGTTGAGCAAACATCTTGGAAAGAACTTTATAAAGCACATTGCAAAGACTAATAGGATGAAAGTTAACCATCGTAGTAAAGTTTAGAACCTTCGGGATTAGCACGATGTTTGAACTATTTAATTGATCAAAATGCAAGTCATTATTAAGTATATCAAGAAAAAAAGAAGTAACATCCTTACCCACAATATGATAACATCTTTGATAAAAATAGCCGAAAAACCATAAATCCCAGGAGCCTTTGTAGGTCCCATATCCTTAATAGTCGCATGCAGCTCTTCTTCCATAAAGGGAGTTGATAAAACAAAATTATCCTCATCAGTGATGCAACGATCAACTCTTGAAAGAATATGCGAAAAATCAACCGATTTCTGTTGAGAACAGAAGAGCCTTTCGAATTAAGCCTTTTCTATTTGTGGCATTGTCACAATTTTTGATGTCATTCTATTGTTCACATCCTTTAGACATCGAATAGAGTTCATCGCTCTCCTCTGAGTGGCCCATTTTTGAAAGAATGACGTGTTTTTATGTCCTTTCTTAAGTCAATTTACCCTAGCCCTTTGCTCCCAAAAGACTTCCTCCTTTTTGATTTCTCTATTAACCTGAATTTTAGTGTTTACTATATTAGCCAAGTTATCATCACTCCTTTCTGCTTCTAATAAAATATCTAACTTTCTGTCAGCTTCTTCTTCAACCCAATACGGGTTTTTCGAATCCGTCTATTTTAGTTAATCAACACCACTCTAAGACAATCCAATTTAGCTAGGACAAAACCCACGAAGGAGCTCCATAACCATCGAACTTCCTGTTCAAAAGATGGTTCTAAGGTCCACCATGCTTCAAACTTAAAACTGCTAACCCTAGAACACTCCACATTAAAGGAAGGAAGAATCAACAACGGACAATAATCAGAGTATGAATGAGCCATGTGCCAAACGACTGTGTTTAGAAAGCATACGAGCCATTCCGCATTTGCAACGCCATGATCTAGTGTTTGACGAGGGAAGATTGCCCCTTTTCCAAGTATACCACCTACCAAAATAACCCAAATCAAACAAACCACATTCTTCTAACGCCACACAAAACAACTCCATACGCTTCTCACTTTTGGGAACCCCACCCTTCTTCTCATAAGCATATATAATTTCATTGAAATCACAGAAAACTAGCCAAGGGAGCTCATCATTTAATTTTAAACCCTATATCTCATTTCATGAATCGTCTTTACTATGTCCAAAAGGTGAACCATAAAACCCTGTGAACCTTCAAGAGGAAGCCTCCCCGTAACCTTTGATAATCGCATCAATAAAAGTAGCTGAGAACCTGTTTAGAGTCACTTGTACATCATCTTTCCATGCAAGACTATTTGGGGTCTATGCAACCTCAGCACCTACCGAAGTTTTCGTATTGCCCGTGGGCTGCCCAACCCACGGACATTTCAGCACAGGGTCTTCATTGTGATCGGTCGGCTTGCCCATTGGTAATCGCTGATATTAAGTAGGTTAAATCATCATTTTGTAAAGAAATCCTTGAATTCTCTTGAGTTATGTCCCCATCCACATTTAACTTTGCTTTCTTCTCAAGAGGCATACCCTTCCCCTCCAACAACGTATCTTGCATCGAATTACCCTTCTTTTTGCTACAATCCACTAGATCTAATGGGCTTGGAAATAAAACCTTCCTTTTCATTCGTTTTCATTTCTTACGAGGGAGACCTAAATTTTCATCCAAAGCAATCGAATCATCTAGACGTAATTCCACTTTTGACCCATCATGGTCCATGACGACCCAATCAGGCCCACCTTCTATAGGTTTATTCTGAACAGCCCTTTCCTGATCTTTATCATAACTCCTAAAATCTTGCTCAATTGTCACAGTGATCAACTCAGACTCCTCAAAAGATAGAGTTTGAGTATTATCCACTAACCCCTTCTTAACCTTATCCCCTAAAACATGGCCTAGAGAATTATAACCAAAATTAAACTCAACCACCTCCTTTTTAGCGCTATCGTTCGAAACTTGTTCTGCCACCACCAAACTAATTAGATCACACTATAGTGACACCGTCATATTTATTGGAATCATCCGCTAGATCCACGACGAAGAAGGAACATCATTATCAACTCCCAAATACGAATATTGCTCTAAAAAATTCATCCCTATGAACCCCAACTTCCGAGATACTTTCCCAATTAAATTTAATTCAACTTTCAGTGTAATGGAAAAAGAGTAATCATCTTGTAGGAGATTTTTAATACTCTCATCAACCAATTGACAATTCTTCAGAATATGATCCATATGATTGCATCCAAAGCAAAAACTCGACATATTCTCATACTTAAAAGGTGTCCAAGACCTCTCTTGAATTTTCGTACCAACGAAGATACCTTTCTACAATGGCTTTTACACATCCAAAAGCATCCTAAGTCGACAAATATCTCCTTTAACTTCTGACCGAATCACTCCTCCAAAGGAGGACCCAATAGCATGCATGAGATCCTTTTTGTGATACTCCGGTAGGCAAGGACCAACTTTAATCTAATAGGGTGTATATACTAGATGCAAGTGCTTTCTTTCAATTGGAGCATCCAATCTGTCAAACAGTATCACCTGTTTCCTAAACAACCATGGTCTACCTTCTAGTACAAACTCTAAATCCTCAACCAAATCAAAACTAACAAGGAATAAATTTCGCCCAACTAGCTGAATCTCAAATCTCTCTTTCGTCTTCCAAATATTCCTTATTTGAGCCCTAAAACTATCTGGATTATAAGATTTCTTAGTCCAGATAGTACAAACCAACATAGGTTTATCAAGAGGGGTAACACGAGAGTTGGGCACAGATAACTACAATAGTTCTTCTTCCAAGAACGAAACCGCATCGCCGTCCTTCTTCATCAAAAGCCACCGATCCCTTAACCCTAGCCACAGTCGAATTTGTTCCTTCGAGAAAATAGGAGAGCTCTATCAAATTTAATTAAGCTAAAGTAAATGAAAAAATTATATCATTAAGTTTATCACTACATCTATAATTATTGTTAAATAAATTTAAAAGAATACATTTTTATATAAATATTTTTTTCATCAACATCGTGAGTACGACACAATCTAGTGTGAGTTGGCGTCATAAGTCAATTAGACATTAATTCAATTGAGAAATTATTCAAATACTTTTAATTTTATAAAGTAAAAAATGTTAATATGAGGGTGATTTTGCCATTTCATATTTTTAGTAAAATAATATTATGATAGGATTGAACTTAAGCCACATAAAATTTAATGTTTTAACATATCCATTTCAACCAATGATCTATTTTTTTTAATGTACAATTTTTATAAAATATAGAATTGTTTTTCATCTACAATGTGAGTGTATCAAAGAATTAGTATATATCAGATAAGTTAAAAGCATTTTCTTTTTGCTGGAGACCATGAAAATTATTCAAAGTGCAACCCAACAACCTCCCATAAAGGTCGTGGCTCACGCAAAGCTTATGGCTTCCATTCATCTTTGGTTCTTTATTTTACATTAGATTCAATAAAATTGCTTTCTTATTTATACACATAATTTACTTTTTCACCAAACTTTATGGTTTTTTTTTTTAAATTACAAGAGAGTAAAATTTTAATAATAACATAATTAACGTGATTCGAATTCAGACCACATGAAACAATAAATATTTTTAATTATGGATCCAAGATAAAATTGTCACCAAATTTAATGTAAATTCAAAGAAATGAAAGCAAACATTTGATCTTATTTAATTCAATATCTAATAAAACTGATAAAAAACCATTTAAATTTATTGAAAAATATTAACCTTAATCATGATTATGAGTAGAGAGAGATCATGTTCATAACACGGTTGGACAAAATGTAATCACATAGTCCGACCCGGAACAAGTCCTAGTACTTGAAGCATCATCATAAGCATAACTATAAGCCGTGGGGCATGCACTCTTGAACATCCTCGAGTACTGTGTTGGTGAGCAAGTCTGAGGAGTAGCATGATCACCGGTGCAGCAAAACTCCGGCGTGTTAAACGCAGTGCAGCTGCTTTTACAAGCAACGACGGAACCAGATTCTAGGACCCGTAACTCAACCGGGCAATTTGCATTAAGATCCGTGACACAACCTGCATATTGGCAATCCCCTGAACCACCTACTGCCTTGACTCCTAAGGCAACGTTGTAACCATCCACAAGACTAACATCATAAAAGTCCTTATTATCAATAGAGCCACCAGCAATGGTGAACTCTACCAGGGTGACGGGTGGCACACCACCCAAAGTGCAATGTAGTACGCCCCCGCAGTCACCGGTTATGCACTTGCCAGAGCCGGAGTTGTCGAATTTGCAGCCAGTTCGACCCCAGAAGCGGCCAGACCAACCAGGTGGAGCCTGGAATTGAGCTGATGAACCAGATGACAATTCAAAACCACCATTACCAAGTGGAGCACCGTTGCCGGAGAGAGAAGCGGGCCATATGGTGAAACTGCAATGGTTTTGGAATGTAAAAAGGGTAGCTGAAGAAAATAACATCCCTGAAATTTTCGTTATAATCAAAGTCAAGTCAATGTCCGTTGAATCACAAGCCTAAAGCATGGAAAGTATCGAGAGGAAATACTAAATAATAGAGAAACAATAAAACAAATTTAAACTACAATAATCTGACAGACACACATACATACATATATATATATATATATATATATATATACAGTTACTATTTAATGAAGGGGATAAATTTACCAAATGCCAGGAGATTGAATAGGAAAAGAAGATAAACCGTAGAGGGAATCGCCATTATTGCTTTGCGAGGAAGAAGGGGTTGAGACTTGAAATGAATGGGAAGTATTAGATGCAGGAAAATGGAAAGATGAGGGAGTTAATATAGAAAGTTAGGACCACTTACTCTACCCCATGAATTTTGCTACCAAGTATATAAAACTTTTCCTATATTCTCGTGAACAAGATTAGATTTTGGTAATTAATCTTTCGCATTATGTAGATCAATTAAAGGGCAGATATCGGTCATGAGTTTTAAAGCTATTCCATATCCAAAATAAAGATCGAACCCTCGAAATAGGAGAAACTCGGGTAAAAATATTGATGTAAAAAATATATTTATGTGAAAGATTGAAATAGTAAAATTATATATTTAAAAATTATAGTATCTAAAGTTTAAATATTGTAATATGTGAGTTTTTATTGATTTGATATAAAAATATAAAATGATAAAAACTTAATCATAATAATATAACTATGTAAAAAGAATTATCTTTTAGTTTTTTTTTTTTTTAAATTGAGTTGCTATTTAATTAACTTGTGATACTAAATTACTTATAGGATACCAACTCAGTTGGGAAATGGTTAAATGACACATTCTTTTTACAAAGTAATAAATGTAAAATTGAATATAATATTTGATAATTGAATTTAACTCTCTTTTTTTTGCTAATTAGATACCTAATTTTTTTTTAATTTGGTACCTAAAATTATCAAATATTATACAAATTATCCAAAACACTAACTATGCAAATTTTTTATGAGGAGACAAAAATAACAAATGAATAATAGACATGTGATAGATGACATGATGTTTCTTTTATGTAATTTTAATGTTAAACTACTTTTAATTTAATTTAATATTTAAACATAAAACAATGAATTTATTTATTTTAGGTTTTTAAAACTTTTGTTTTCTTCTTTAATACACATTCATTAAGCATAGTTTAAAAATACAATTTTATAACTTGAATTTTCCTTAATTTTGACAATTTTTTTTTTTGGAATTGAGGGCTTTGTGAAGATAATATCACGCTTTAAGCATGTGGACCCTCTTGAATCATTCCTATAATTAATAATCAAAGTATATTAACCTCAATGAAAAGTAAAATCTAAGCATATTATTTAGCGAAATAAAAAAAAATCAAAATAAGTGTAATAATAGTTGTCATTAAATTTCATATCATCTGTCACATACTGATCATACATTAAATATTTCTTTTCCCTTGTAAAAAAAATCTTAGATATTTTGTTCCTTCATAAAAAAAAGTTATTAATGTTTTGGAATAATTAATAAACCTCCTCTCTTTTACAAAATAATAAATATAATTATAAAGTTTTTTTTTTTATCTTTTTATCTTTTATATCTATAAAAATCAATTTAAAACTCAAAAAATCTAAAAGAATAACCACACTTGAGAAATTTGAACTTAAAGAAACTTACATCAAAACTTTAATTTTACTATTTCAACTAAAATCATAATTGTTTTTTATTTATATATTTATACTTTATATTTTTGACTAAATTAAAAAATATTAAAGAACAAGTTCTTTTTACAAATTAACAAATATAATTATGAAAGTGATTTTATTTTAGATTTCATATCTGTAAAAATCAACTTAAAACTCAGAAAAAAAATCTAAAAGAATAGCCAGTGGAATTTGAACTTAAGGAATCTTATACTTCAAAACTTTAATATTACCATTTAACCAAAGTGATATTTGTTTTCATATATCTTTTTACAAATATAATATATATATTTACATACATTGTGGGTGAGCCAATTAGCGAATAGTATCTCAGAATGTACTAATTAGGGGTGAGTAAAATCCGATTCAATTCGAAAAATTCGAAAAATAATTCAAGAGTTGAATTAAATAGTTCAAGTTATTTGAGTTAATCGAGTTATTCGAATAAACTCGAATAAAAAAAATTAAGTTTTTCGGTTTAACTCGAATATAAATTACACAATTCGAGTTATTTGAAAAAACTACGAGGTTTTGATAAATGTTTACCTTTTCTAAAGTTAAAAGTCAAAACCATTAAGTTAAAAAGCAAAATTATATCATTTTAATGAATATTTACTCATTAAGTTAAAAGGCAAAACCATTATATTGTTTATGTAATTAAATAATCTTGTACTTCGTCTACTAGTTAAACACTCGGTCCATGTTAACGCAACATTGGGTATAAATAATAAGATTTGTTAACTCGACTCATTTTGACTAGAATTTTTTTTATTTGATTCGAAAAAAATTCAAATTGAATTCAGTTGCTAAAATATTATTTGTCAACTCGACTAACTCGAAATTTTTTGACCCGATTCGACTCAACTCGATCGAATACTTACCCCTACCAACTACCATGATCAAAATAACATCATCAAAATTATAGGGGTTAACTGAGATGACAAGAATTTTTTTTATCTTAACAAGTGACTGATGATCTGATCTTTACTTTAAATATGGAATAATTTAAAAACTCGTGTTGATCGCTTTGGTGGATACTTTGAAAAAAAAAAACATAGCATCACCAAATTATCGTGGGCATTCGGTGATCTGGATTTGAATCTGGTTGCTTATAGGTTAAAAATTTCATTGCTCATTGTCTGAATCTTGTTACTTAAAAGGTTGAAAAGCATTTAATGGAAATTTCCAGTAATTCACTTTATAAACTCTGCTACCACTCTCCCTAAACACCCCTGCAAAAGCCAAGGAAACTTAAAGAGTCAATAAAGATGGGGTCCCAGCTTTTGAATTTGATTGAAGGGCTCAAAAGCTGAAAAAAGAAAGAATAATTTTTTAAAACCAAGCATTATCTTTTCTCTAATTTCAAAGTTCAAACGTCTCAGCAACAACCACACTGTAATATTCCTTTTCAAAGATCTTAATTAAGAGGGGTCCCTGGACTTATTTATCTAGCAAACCTGACCGACTGATAAGCTTCTTCTACCAAAAATCCATGGGGTTCAATTGTCTGTACCCTTTTCTTAACGTCTACATAAAGACACCCAGAAATCATTAGGTTTATTCACAATTGTTTGTAAAAAAGCTGGATTTATTGTTGGGATTGAGAAGGAGAGAAAGAGGGAGAGAATGTGGGGGTGAGGGGGAGAGAAGTTGGGATGAGGTGGGAGTAAATTTTTTCATGGGTCGGATTATTCGTTTAGGTCTGAAGATCCGTTCGAAATTTGGGAGAGTTTGAATAAAAATATTTGGCTTGAGAGATGGACTTGGACAAAAGAATTAAGCCTACTTAAAATATTGGTCAACCTCAAATTTAAATATTTAAGGCCTGAATTTGGTCTGATCGATTTTTAAGTTTATAATATTTTATAGGGATAAATACCAAAATTATACATTAACTTTGATCCAATGTGCAATCATATACATAAACTTTAATTTTTTTCAATTATATATACAAAACTTTAATTTTGATTCAATTTCCCCATATCATTAACATCGTTATCTACATGACATTATTTTTTGTTAAACCTTGTGGGGTTTTTTTTACCAAATTAATATAAAAAAATTTATTTATCTATCAAAGTGGTATCTCCACCCTTAATTACCAAAATGGTATGCTTTAAGGGGTGGAGGGTATTTAATCAACGACATCAAGGGGAAATCTGATACAATTTCTTTTCTTTTTTTATTATATTTATATATTAAAAAAATAATAATAAAATAATGGTGGTGCCAACTTGAGTGACGGCACCAAGGGGAATACATATATAATACATATCTGAAAATTAAATATGAGAATAAGATAAAAAAATTTTGACTCATGAGTGGTGTCGTTTTGAGTGGCGGCACCAAAGGTGCCATTTTAAATGGCAGCACCAAGGGATTTTTAAATTTTTTTTATTAAATTTATATATTAAAAAATTAAAAAAAAAATAGTGGTGCCAACTTGAGTGATGGCACCGAATGACTATAAAAGAGGGATTAAGGTTTTAGGATGTTTAAATTTTATTTAAATTTGTGGAAAAAAATCAAAGAAAAACAGAAAAAGAGGAAAAACAAAAAGGTAATTTTTTTTTTTGTTATTTTTATACAGTTTAGTTTAGTATATTTTAGTTTAGTTTGATATTTATTTGTTATAAATTCATTTTTAGTAGGGTATATTTTTAAATTGTTATTTTATTGAAATTTTATTTATTTTTTAGCAGATTTATTGAAGATGGATAATCAATTTTTTGTATACATTTATTTCGATGGAATAATTTTGAGAATATCAATTGGATGTATATTTGAGTGCGGCAACAAATAAGAATGAGATTTCGTTGAAATGTCTCGGTTGATGATATGAAAGTAAGGATTAGTGCAAAAAGGTTTAGACATTGTAGGAGAAGGATCTTGAAACTTTTTTACAAGTTTTTAGTTTCGACAGATCCTATCAAATTCACCGAGATGAAACTTGTAGACGATGAAGACGTGAAGATAATGATCGCTCTTTATTGTTCGAATCAAAGTGACCTAAATGCACCGGTTCAATTATTTGTCGAGTTAGTTTATGTGGAACCAGTAGGAAATGAATATCCAACTCCAGTAAAAAATGAAGATCCAACTCTAGTAGAAAATAAAGATCCAACTCCGTGTATGGTGGTTCTAGTATCGTACATTAAAAGTCAATCAATAGTACACGGGATAGACATCGATCTTAATGCTGCTATACCCAAGAATGATGCAGATGGAGATGTTGGATATGATAATAGTATTCCTTTTGATCATGACATCGATATTAATAGTGATCCAAATATGGATGAGATCCCGAATGATATCGACGATGAAGGGGTAAATGACAATAGAAATTATAACACGTTTTCAGTCGAGTACCTAGTTAGACATATTGTGATGCATAATAATCCTGTTGGGGTACACATGTCACTTATAAACTCCAATGCAGCACATGTAGTCGAGTTCACGGAGTACATTGATATACTACCTGCTCACCGATTGGCCGTAGTAGCAGACCCTGAAGAGCTGTTTGTGGGCTAGAAATTTGAATCTAAGAAAGAGTGTGTATTTGCCATTAATCGGTATAGCATGAATGTGTCGGTGGACTACAAAGTCGCGGTGTCTAAACCAACATTGTATATCGGGGAGTGCTGGAAGTCGACGGAAGGTTGCAATTGGCGAGTACGAGTTGTAGTTATCCAGAAGTTGTAGATGTGTGAGATAAGAAAATTTGATGAGTCTCACACATGCACTTCAACACGTATGTCAGAAGATCACCGAAAAATCGATTCTATAACTATCTGCACACATATCATGCCAATGGTGAAGGACTTGCCGACCATCAAAGTTTCCACACTGATTGTCGAGATGCAAGCATAATTCTAATATTGGGTTTCATATAAGAAAGCATGGATAGCGAAACAAATGGCAATGGAACAGTTGTTCGGTGATTGAGATGCGTCGTACAATGAGCTATAGGGCTGCAATGCAACAATATGTGCCGGAGACTACCATTGAGTTGGTGACATGACCTTATTATGGCCTAGATAACAACCTACAACCGGGAAGAAGAAATTTTCAATATATGTTTTGGACGTTTGATCCTTACGTTTGAGCATTTCCTTACTGCAAGTCATTTATTCAAGTAGATGAGACATGGCTATACGAAAAATATACACAGATTCTACTTATTGAGGTGGCTCAAGAGGGAAAACAAAACGTGCTCCCGATAGCATTTGCTATTGTGGACAAGGAAGACATGGATTCATGAGAATTCTTCCTGACAAACGTGCGGAGGTATGTTGTTCATAACGATAATATTTGCATTATCTCCGATAGAGGAAAGGGAATAATTACCCTCATTAGGCGTACTGGTATACCACAGAGATCGCTTTACTGTAGTCGATACATTACGACTAACTTCCACCAAGAATATAAGAATGTAAACTGGAAGAGACGACTTGTGAAAATGAGTAAAAAAATTTAGTTTTATTTTATATTTTTAATGTTTTAATTTGAGACTGTAACTTATCTTTTCTTAATATATACACAGCATGCGAGCTAGAGCCACACCGATTCCGATAAAGAATGACCAAACTTGAGTGTGACATGAAAGGTCAAATGAATAAGCCTTTGCGAGAGTGCTTGGGTACCATGGAGTCGTGGTAATGGTCTCAAAGTTTCGATGATGGGTTTCGATATGGTCAAATGACGACCAACTTGGCAGAGTCGATTAACGACATGTTCAAGAGAATACAACATCTTTCGATTTCATCCATGTTCTCGGCTACGTTCTACAGGCTGGTTACCTTAATGCCAGTAATAGGGACGCGACACATCGATCAAATTAACACGGACACGTGTTTGTTAAAGCTATTAGGAAGGCATTAGATGCAAAACGTCTGAGAGAGGTTGATGAATGTTGAAATATATTCATGACAGTTTCAAATATTTCAAGTTATAGAGACCATTAGGCGTCGACTTGGTATCCCACCTAGGTCTTACAGGGTTGATCTTTAGAACAAACACTGCGATTGCAACTTGTGCTAAAGCGTCGCTCAATGTTAAATAGTTCATCGATCCCATCTACACTCTCAAGCGCACGTTACGTATTTGGGAAAATGAGTTCCCATTCTTGCCTGACTTGTCTACATGGGAGGTACCTCCGATGACTTTCGAGCTTATCTCAAACGAAGGTTTGTGAAGGAATCTGAAAGGTCGTATGCATGTGACTAGAATCCGTAACGAAATGGACATTATGGAGAAAACAGACGGCGATAAGCTTTGTGGAGTGTGTAGGATAGCTGGGCATAATCGACATAATTGCCCCCAACGAACCTACCATATTGGTCAATCATCCAGATCGGGTAAGAATTAATCTATTTGCACTTGATTATGAAATGAAATCACTATGTTTATTTTAATACAACCGATTTATAATACTATGTTTGTTCCAATTTAAGTTGTTAATTATTAGGTAATTTAAGTTGTAATAGGTGCAAAAGTAGAGATGGTTAATTAGAAAGACCAAATGAGCAAATTAACCAAAGGTATGTTAGTGGGTGGATTAACATGAGTTATCGGTAGTACTGATCATAGTTGTAGTTCTAATACTTGTATCGGTAGAAGTTGCGGGGTAAGCTTCCTAGCTCTCTTGAGTTTGTTGTATCGGTAGTAGTGTGAGTTGTTTCCGTAGAAGTTATAGTTGTATCGGTAGTTCGAATACTAGTATTGGTAGAAGTTTCAGGGTAAGCTTCTTAGCTCTCTAGAGTTTGTTGTATCGGTAGTTGTGTGAGTTATTTTGATATAAGTCATAGTTGTATCGATAGAACCTCCACAACTACTAATAGAAAACTATATTCATTTTTAATTTGCTCTCTGACTTAACTTCTACTGATACTTTTTCAGTAGGTACCGATAGAAGTCCCTCGGGAGTTATGAAAATGACCATTTTACCCTTGTTGAGTTGTATTAATATTAATTTTGTGATTTATGTCATGCATGATATATTACTTTATTAAACTATAATAAACCCAATTTATGAAATGAAATCACTATGTTTATTTTAATACAACCAATTTATATTACTATGTTTGTTCCAATTTAATTTGTTAATTATTAGGTAATTTGATTAAAACTGGATCTAGTTTTAAACCTTAAACCTTAAACATAAAATCCTAACCCTAAATCATATATGAAATTTAAGTTGGTATATTAATATGAAATTTAAATAAATGATCAAATGAGTTAAAATATATGTAAAATTAAAGTAAAAAGTCATCAATAAAACTAATCAATAGTAAAATATACACAATTAAACACTAATAGATACAACCCTAATATCCATGATTAGATGGTGTCGTCCTTGGGGTATATCTTCACGGTGGTCGGCGTGCACGACGAGGTTGCTTGTCAAGATCAACGTCATCATTAGCAGCCATATGCCCGAGAGGAGTAGAGTATTACGGTGATAATAATAGGTCGGAAGGAGCGTAGTACTATTGTGACTCGACAAACTGAGGCTGATATTATTGGCTTGATGAGCTAGGGATATGTGAGGATCCCTCAAAGTCTGAATGATAAGAATCATCATCATCCAATGCCTCTTCCTCTTCCTCTTGCTTTGGCTCTGGTGTAGGAGGTGGATGATAAGGGTGATCAAGTTGAGTCATGTGCGGGGGGATTATCGTCGATTGTCCACTAAGTAAATATGATTTCCCCACTTGAATGTACCATTGCATGTAGTATACTGATGGCTGTAAATCAGGAGTATACTACATTGGAGGTACCTGCATCATCCGGTTGTTCCACACATAAATATATTGTTCATGCACATGCCCCAATCACAATATTCTTTCCCCCTCTTATTTATCCCATGGATAGACCCTAATTGCATTGGTGGTGGCGGGATAGGCTATTTACAACTAAACTGTCGGAGTACTCGATCCTTGGCATACCACTCTACTATTTGGAAATTGATAATTGGTGTGTTAATGCACCGTTGGTCTTAGTGGAGAAAGGCCGAAGAGGGAATAACAACGACGATTTCTAGCAACAAATATGGCGTCCAAATGAATTGCACAATTAATAACATGTCACGGGATTAACAAGAGTCAAGTAATATAAATTAATAACATGTCACGATATTAACACGGGTTCAATAATATAATTTAATAACATGTCAAGTAATGGCATACCCCTTCCCCGACATGTTGCTCGAGCATCAAACGATATATGAGAACGGTGTATTGCCTCCTGATTCTTGGATTTGTTTTCCATCTAAGAAAACAAAAAAAAATTTGTTAGAATAATATAATTACAAACAATATGTCACATAATTGCAATATTCGATTTAGGGTAATCACCTATTAACGAGTGGGAAAACATATACTTGGTGTCTAACGGATGCCAGGAATGACATTCGATAAAGTGCCTAAGACTGCAATAGTATTAGGCAACCATCTATATCTTTGCAAGAAGGCTTTTTAGTGCGAAAAAGTTCTAGATACAATATCGCAAGCACCGCAGGTCCCTAACTATATGAATGAATACTTTGCAGATCAGTCAGTAAGGGCAAGTACATTGTAACAACCTTTTTTCAGTGGTGTCAAAAGTAGTGGTTTCGGGACCACAAATTGAACAAGAAAATTCATATAATGAATATTTAAATTTAATGAGTTAATAATAATTTTATATGAAATTTTGAATGGGTGAATTTTAATTATTGAATTAAAAAGTTAGCATAAGTGGTTTGATTCAAAAGTCAAGTGGTGTTAGAAAACGAAATATCCAGACCTCGTTTATGAAATTAAGGGTTGTAAATATTTTTATTAAATATTTACAAAGTCTTATTATATGTGAGTTGAAGTTTGGTTGCGTAATTTTGATGATTAATTGTTTAATTAAGGAAAAATGAGTAAATTGTAAAAGAGGTAAAAGTTAATTGTTATTGATTAAAAATAGTAAAGAGACCAAAATGGTAATTAAACTATGGTCAAAAAGTCCAAGCGGTGGTGGATATGATTACCATCCACTAACTTTTGGGTTATTTTCTCATTTAGCCATAATTATTTTAAGACTAAATTGTAAATAAGTTTGTTTGATTGGAATTTAATATAATTGAAGGACCAATTGTGTAATTGGACCTTCCTTAAATGGCCTAATAATAGAAATGATGTGGAATTCTTTAGATTTTGGTAAATTGCAATCAAATCCTTATTAAATGAGGATTTACTAATTAGTCTATTTTTTAGTGTGATCGGGAATGGTGGTTTCGAGATCACAATTTCGATGTGTCGGACCATAAATATTAATTGTTTAATATTTACGAGATCATTAGTATCGTATTAAATTTTGGTTAAGAAATTTAATCGTTTAGACAGTTCATTAAGTAAAAAGGACTAGATTGTAAATGCTGTAAAATTTAGAAATGTGTGGGTGTACTCCCCATACGATAGATGAAATGTGTGAGTCTCCGGGACACTAACGCTCCACCAATATGGATATTAAATCATATCGCAAGTCAAACTTTTGGATCAATGCCGCTGATCCAAATCTGACCGTCTACAAGTATAGAAGCAGACATTCATAGGGTTCATATTTGAGGCCATGCACACGACCCCTCAATTCGCAGTACTTGCAACTACCCTGTTAATTTACCAAAATAGTTAATTATTTATTACATTCATGGGGTTTATTTATTCGTAAACAAATAATAATTTCATATATGACATAAGGAACAGATAATAATTTTATTGCATTGAGATTGTCTTCGTGTGTTCTTTCATTCACCGTGTCTGTTATGTGAGGATGCTCATTATTAATTAAAGAATCCATTTTGCAACTTAAAAAAAAATTAATTCAATTAGTTTGGTACATAAATAATTTTTCGGTAAAAATTTAATAAAAACCTAAAAAATCACATTATTAAAATTTTTTAAGGTTTTTTACCAATATAATACCAAAAAAATAATTATATAAAAATTGATATCTCCACCACATTTTCGTAATTAATGGGGTGGTTATACCACTTTGGTATATAAATATTTATTTTGTACCATTCTGATAAATAACCCATTTTAATAATTAATTTTTTAATTATTTAATATTACTTACTTACTACTAACAAAATAAAATTACTTACTAATAAAATAAAATTAAAAATAACGAACATTACCTTTCTTCCTCTTCTCTTAATTTACTCTACTAAATAAAAATAAAAATAACAAATCAAATAAAAATTAAATTAAACAAAACAAATAACTTATAATAATAATTACTAAATAAAATATAAGTTTAAATTAACAATAAAACATTTACATTTATCTTTCTTTTAGCCTTTTTCACCTTTAATCAACCTACAAAACAAATAAAATTATAATAATAAATCAATCACGTTAAACATTAAAATTAAAAATTAAATAATTACTACTACTACTAACAAATTAAATAACTTTAAAAATAAATTTAAAATTAAAATAAACACAAAAAATAAAATAAATTTTAAAATCAAATAAAATAACATTCTTCTCATTTTTCTTTCTTTCTTTCTTTTCTTTCATTTCCTTCTTCTCCCGTAGTTGTTGCCCAAACACCCACAATACCCTATTTTTTTTACCTTTCTTTTTCAACCATTGGTCCCCCTCCCTATTTTATAAAAAAACCAACCAAATTTAATTTCCCCCTAACCCCCAACCGATTCTGCCTCCCAAACCCCCCACACACAAACGGGTCACTCGGGGCATGCCACGTGTTCCAAAACCCTCTCGGTCCCGCCACATAAAATGGCACCTTCGGTGCTTCCATTCAACATGGCACCACTCATGTCAGTTATTTTTTCCATATTTATTTTTCTGGTGTACTGATTTGTACTGTTTATTCCCTTTGGTGCCGTCAATTAAATACTCTCTACCCCCACAAAACATACTATTTTGGTAAAAAAAAATATTAATACTATATTAATTTGGTAAAAAACTCACTTTATGAAAAACGATAACATGACATTTTACTAAATAAATAAAAATGAATAATTTTTTTATTTGAACAAAATTATACTAACTATTTATTTACCTTTATATCAATAGAAAAAATTGTTCCCATCATAATCGATTTGACAAAGAAAAAACTATAAAACTATCTAAAAAAATTGGGCTGTCTTTTCCAAATTCAACTATCAAAAGATTAAAAAAATTGGGTTGTTTTTCTTTAAGCAAATAAGTCGTCTACATAGTAAGTGCAATTAGTTTCTCCCTTACCTCCTCGTTAAAATTAGGAGTATAAATGAAAAAAACGTTCGATGAACTGTTCGTAAACCATTTGTATAATGTACTCTCCTCTATCGAGAATGGGTCTCTCGCCACTGTCCTATGAAAAATGAATGTTGCTCTTCTGGTAACCATTGTTTGCCTCATGATTTCAATATCTTTTGCTTGGTCAATATATTCCCACTTTACACTTTTTTTTTTTTAAAGCATGTTTATCAAAAGATGAAAATTTTGGTTATTTTCTAATGGAAGACTGATCTCCTAGAACACAAGTTGTTGCCAAATGCATGGGGTAAAAGGTTAGGAATTAGCAAATACGAATTTGTACTCATCTGTAAACTAGTATCAAATTCCAAGCAACAATGATTTTAGTCGGATAATGATCTGGGTTGATGTAGATCATAAAGAAAGATGACAGAAAACAACAATGAAGGTAATTTCTTGTATTTTATCTGGTGAGGAGCCAACGAGGGTCAATTTCTTATATGGGTTAATGGTGTTTGTATCTCTATAAAGTTCTTTTTATGTGTTTTAGCAAACATGACTCGCTACATACTTCTTGTGTTTTGATTTGTAAGCTCTGGATGAGAGAGTGTGATGATTAGGGTTGAAGAATGAAGATAAAATTCTTTTCTTGAGCAACAAAAATAAGTTTTGATTTGTAAATTTTGTTGGAAAGTTTTAGTTTCTTGTGAAATTTTGTACCAATGTCACTAGGTTATTTATTCAATTTTCAAAATATAGTTTAAACAAGTTCATATGTTTTTCACGATTCAATGAATTATTGCATGTTTTAATATGATTAAATGAAAAGAGCTTATAGTCAATTCGAAGTTGGATTAAAAAGGTCAAATAATTTTTTCTTTAATTTTAGAAATGATGATTATTTTTCTTTCTATGCTACTATTAAGAGTTTGAAAATAAAATTTGTATGTATAGAAGAAACTAAAATTTTGATGATAAATCATTTTCAAGTAATATCTTTTCTTGGTTGAATTAAGAAGCTAGGATTTGGTTCTTTAAAAAGAAAATTTTTGGATTTCATAATTAAACTGATCATATTATAATTCGTGTGTGTGTGTAAATTAATTCATAATTTTGTAAATTAATTTCTCTGAAAACAAATTATTACCTAGTTAATAGTAGATCTTTGTGGACAAACCCTCTAGTTATTTCCTGGTTGTTTACATATGCTACAAGTCATCATTCTACCAATTTTGGTTAGCCTTTTTGTTTTCTTTGTCTTATTAGATTTATCTTAGTCGCTTTTTTTTCTTGGGCCTTCTTGGCATGACATTAAACTTTGGTGGTTTTTAATTTCTAGTCTTCTCTCACAAGCTAGGTTCATTTATTGGTTGTAAAGCATACTCATATTTCCTCATGTACATTTCATTGCTATAATATTTTGCCAAATATTTCTCTGGATCCTCTTCTTTGTTGTAAATGGCACATACTGCATGTCCATATGGGATGCCTGATAAGTCCCATAATCTACACGAACAAGTCATCCTCTCTAAGTCCACAATATATGTGATCCTACCACACATGATCTCATATCCATAATCTCCATTGAAATGCACATTCCACTTAGTAGATTCTTTTATGCTCTTATCAAGCTTAGCTCTAATTAGAGGACCACACAACCGTTTCCATCCAAGTATTGCTTTCCTTTTATTAACAATTCATTCCATGATAGCCAACCTAATATCATTTAGCATGCTTATTATTGGCTTTGACCTAGCTTGTACGATGCTAGCATTGAATGCCTCGGCTAGGTTGTTATTTGTCGAATCACACTTAGCGTATAGTTGAAATATGCTTTCCAAAACCTTGTCTCATCTGCATCTAAAAGAGTTGCACTTGCCATCTCTTTTTCTTTTTCAAGAGCAATACACATTTGTTCAAAACATGGTACATTAGTGGCTTTCACACAAGCCAAAAAAGCCTTTTGCAAACCTTTTCCTTTGAACCTATTTGGACCTTTTCCAATCCAATTTTCCCATACCATACATGCCTAGCACAAAACCTATGCTCAACATGTGGGAGTAGTTGTTTAACATATTTTTTAAGCCCCTACAAAAGTAAATTAAAAAAATATAAAAAATACTGTATAAGCTATGCAAATCAACAAATTAATTAAAGGTAATATTACCTTTTGTTGATTTGATATGAATGTCCAACCATATCCATCAGGAGTGCCAATGTCTCTTTTCAAAATCTCAAGAAAGCGAGTCCATGATGCTGTAGACTCAACCTCTACAACACACCATGCTAGAGGAAACATTTGGTTATTTCCATCCCTAGCCACAATAGTTAGTAACTCCCCTTTAGCTATTCCTTTTAAATAGCACCCATCCAATCCTAATATAGGCCTACATCCAACTAAGAAGCCTCTCCTCAAAGCATTAAACAATTATAAAACCTTTGGAATAATGGTGGAAATACAATAGCAAGCCTTTTTGTCTTAATTTCAATTGTACTCCCTCTACTAGATTTTTTTCAACTCTTTTGCATAATCATATAAAGCCGCATACTCTTTAATCACATCTATCTCCATCTCTTTTAGTATCTTTAGCTTAGTTCTTCTAGCCTTATCGATGTTGATATTAATACCAAGCTCCGTTTTTACTACAGATTGTATGTAATTAAGCTTGAAAAATGGATGAGTAGCAATTAATTCTTTGTATCTATTTGCCAAGAAAGCTGTTGAAGCTCTTTGTACCTTTCATTGAGGGTTGCACTTATGTTTCTTTTGAACACCTTCACTTGAAAGTCTCTATTATTCTTCTCCAAAGATGCAAATATATACCACTTACATTTTTTTCTCACATCTTACTGAGACCCTTGTTGGTTCGCTCATTTTAATCTTTATGTTATATGTAGTAGTGATTGCATACTTGGTCACAGCTTCTTTAAATTTGGTCTTGCTCAAGAAAATCATTCCAATAGTAAATTTTGGAATTCCAATATTTGGATCATAAAGGGGAAACTTGCTTTTTCTCATGCTAGGTCCATCTCTGGTTTCCAAGTATGCATTACTATTTGAGCTTTCACTATAGACTTTATCTGAATCAAATCCATCAAAGCAAAGATCGTCATCCATATCACTATTAGATTCAAAATCATCTTCTAAGTTGCTTATCTCATCCCCACCATTTTTTCAGCATTCTTTTATTTCTTTGGTCATCATTGTCTATTCTATTGTACTCCTAAATTGCTGTCATGGCTTCAAAAAACTCATCATCATTATCAGATAGGCAAGCTACATTAATAATAAAATTATCTTCTTCATCAACATTTTCCTCTATCTCTCTAAATGAGACATTAAATAAATTCTCAAATCCCTCATTCATATGACTATAAATCTATTAGGGATCGATTCGATTAAGCAACAACCAAGTAAAAATAGCGAAAGAAATTGAGAAATTGAACACACAAATTTAACGTGAAAAAACCCCTCCGAAGAAGATAAAAAACCACAGGCTAAGATAATTTTACTATAATGGCAAAAGAATAAAGAGTACAAAAGATGGAGATAAAAACTAAACCCCAAAAACCCAAAAATAAAGAACTCTCAAAACATAAACACTAAATTCTCCAAAAGTATTAAGAGTTCTAATCTTTACTAGGTGCTTATCTAAGGTTGTAAAAGATCCTATTTATAGGCTAAATTCCTAGTTCAAATAATAATTAAATAATCCAGAGTAATAAGAGTTTGACTTAAACAACTAAATAGAGTTTAATTGAAACAAATAAACAGAGTTTAATTGAAAGATTATTTCTCAAATTTGACTTGAAATAAGAGCCATAATTCAACAAATCTCCATATTGACTCATATTTCCACAATGCCATATTTGTCAAAGTCTGCCACGGGCCTATCTTGAACTATGCAGGGAATTAACTGAGTCAAATATGTGCTTAGAAACTGAAAGACTTCTAGCTTTCGACTTGTGCACTGCCAAATCAAAACTAACCCAAGTCTGATTTTCACGAACATAGTGCCTTAACTTTTCAAAACCTACATCCAAAAGAGAACATCTCTTCAACGAAATATTCATACATTTTCCCTCCTATGACCAAGTTGTCTCCGCTCCAAACGAGTTGACTTCAACTCCATAACGGACGAGGGACGTCCGATTTCACCGGTCAGTGTAGAACCTTCCAAAATATAAAGACTGCCGATCTTTTTACCTTTTAACAAAACAAGAGCTCCACGAGACACCTTAATGTCACTTGAATCGATGTTGATTCTGCAACCTTTTGAGTCTAAAATACTTAAGGAGATGAGATTCTTTCGTAAATCAGGTACATACTTGACATCTGATAATGTCCTAATCATACCATCGTACATCATAATTTTAACAGTACCAATACCAATTACCTTACTGGATGAATTTTTTCTCTTGTGCACAGCTCCACCTTCAACTGAACTATATGTGGAGAACCATTCTCTGTTGGGACACATGTGGAAAGAACATCCTGAATCTAGGATTAACTCGGACGTAAGCTCGGAGCTTTCGCTCGTTGACACCAACAAGAAATCATCTCCACTTTCATTGACCAAATTAGCACCAGTTAAATCTTCCTCGTTACTCTCAGTAGCCCTTTTATTTCGTAGTTTGTAACAATCTACTTTGACGTGACCTAATTTCTTACAATAGCGAAACCTTTTGTCTCACTTCTTTGATGCTACCAAACAGAAGTTTGCTTATCTGCCTTGTTATCTGAACTAAACTCATTGTCAAGTTTGTCTTTTCTCAACAAATGACCCTTCACATCCTCGAACGAGAGTTTGTCTCTACCATAAATTAAATTCTCCCTAAATGACTTGTATGAAGGGGGTAAAGAGCACAACAATAGCATAGCTTGATCCTCATCATCAATTTGAACCTAAACATTATTTAAATCATTCAAAAGAGTAATAAATTGACTGATGTGATCCCTAAGAATCTTACCTTCATTCATGCGAAACATAAACAGACGTTGTTTCAACACTAAACGGTTAGCTAGAAACTCAATCGCATAAAAAGTTTTTAGCCTTTTCCACGAGACAGATGAGGTCTTCTCCATCAATACCTCATGCAATACCCTATTCGCAAGGCACAACTGGATTACAAAAATGACCTTTTCATCAAGCTCTTCCCATTTTGACCGATCTAGATTCTCGAGCTTTTTCTCGATAACGACCTTTTTCAAGCTTGTCTATACTAGAATTGCTATCATCCGAACTTACTATAGATTAAAATTTGTGATAATATCGAACTTCTCAATGTCAAATCTTATTGCTGCCATCTCTGAAAGGGCTAATCTGCAAAAATCAAAATAACTCTGATACTTCTTATTGGTGATCAACTCGATTAAGTAACGGATAAGTAAAAATAGCGAAAAAAATTGAGAAATTGAACACATAAATTTAACATGAAAAAACCCCTCCGAAGAGGATAAAAAACCACGGGCAAAGATAATTTTACTATAATGGCAAAAGAATGAAAAGTACAAAAGATGGAGATAAAAATTAAACCCCGAAAACTTGAAAATAAAAAACCCTCAAAACATAAACACTAAATTCTCCAAAAGTGTTAGGAGTTCTAATATTTAACGAGTGTTTATCTAAGGTTGTAAAAGAGCCTATTTATAAGCTAAATTCTTAGGTCAAATAATAATAAAATAATCTAGAGTAATAAGAGTTTGACTCAAACAAATAAACAGAGTTTAATTGAAACAAATAAACAGAGTTTAACTGAAAAATTATTTCTCAAATATGACTTGAAATAGGAGTTATAATTCAACAAAATCAATAAAAATAAATATTTAGAAAGTATCAACACAAAGGAACCACTTACAAAACTAGTTAATTTTTTACAGCAGTTGCTAACTATTCAAACTACTCATGATGCAACATAATTCACAATGAAAAATAAATAAAAAATTACAACAAAGTATTCAAAATATGATGTTTGTGGTTGAATGAGTGTTTATTTACATATTTCTTATTATTTTGGCAGAATGAATTCTTGGTTGTTTTATATTTTGGTTTTTGCCATTATGTGCCCTTATTGCTATGTGTTTTTTGTTATCTTAATCTTTTTTTTTTTGCTTGATGAAATTTTACCTTTCAAAAAGAAATATTAGCAATGTCTTCTTTTTTTTTTTTTTGTGTTTTTCATCTTTTACAATCAAAATAAAAGTTTTCAACTCTGTGTATTCTACAATGATAACCATTTTGACCCTTAAAGGACATTCCACAATAACAATTTGTGAGTTGCATGGAGTAGAAGCAAACTCGTTACCAATTGTAAGTTTCACTGGAAATATTACCTAGTTATTTCTAACATTTAGATAATTTTGTAGTTGATGCAGTCTATTATACCAAGGATCATACCTCACCCAAAACAGAACACCCTCAAGTGTCTTTTTGCTAATGTTGCCACACAATATGAAGACTTACAAGAATACTCTCTACAATAGAGCCTTTTGACTTTAGAATCAAGGTTTTCTAGCTTAGACCTTTTTTTTTTGGCTAAGTTCTAATTTAAACCTTACACATTCGTTTATGTTATATTTACTTTACTATTTTTTGTTTGAACACTTTTTCTTTTCTATATGTGACTTGTATCTAAAAAGAATGTGTTTCATACTTTTTCATAGGAAGAACAACTCCCACAAGATACCTATAAAACAACATACAAAACTATATATGCATATCTCGATGAAAGAATTTATAATAATAAAAAAATTAAAATCCTAATCGGATTAATGAAAAAAATCAATCGAGAATGTTTTAGTATTGAAAGAACAAAAACATACCTTTTCTTGTGATGTTTTCCGATCACTTCAATTTCTCAATCTCAAACAATATCAATTTATCTTTTTCTTTATCTAAAAAATACTGTCTTTTTCTTTTAGTTGAATGATTGTAATTTATGTTTATTTTTCTAAAGAGAAGTGATCTCCAAAACATGTTGAAAACCCTTTTTTACAAGCAAGCATCATTTGTGTGTTTTTTACTTAGGTGGAAATACATTAAATTTATTTATTTTTATAGTAAAATGTCATGTCATTATTTTTCACAAGGTTTAACTGAAAATAGTGCCACATAGATAAAGATGTTAATGATATGAAAATTTTGAATTAAAATTAAAGTTTTATATATATAATTGAACAAAATTAAAGTTTGTGTATATTATTGCACATTGAGTCAAAGTTTATGTATAATTTTAGTATTTATCCTTACTTTATATTATGTAATTTAGAACATATTAAAAAATAAATATATACTAAATATATAATAGTACTATAATGTAAAGATTAAAATAATATTAAGATGATTATTACAATTTTTAATAAATAAAAAATGTATAAAATTATTAAATATCAAAGTAATATAAATATTTTTAAAAAATTAAAAATAATACAACCGAGCCTAAAATGGGCTTATGTTAGTCTTTTACAAATATAGATAAGTTTGGACAAAATTTTAAGCCTATATTTCATGTCAGGTCGAGCTTAAACAAGCATAAAGTATGTTAATATCATGCTTAAATCTAGCTCAAACCCGACTCGACCTAACCCATGATCATTTCTAGATGGGAGAAAGTAAAATTTTTTTATTTAATTAAATTAAAAACGTATTAATTATTTTAAAAAAAATTTCATGTAGGTTTAAAAAATGCAATAACTAATAAAAGGCTGCACTTAATTAACATCACAAGTTCCATCACTTTAATTAATAAAAATACAAAAAAAAAAAAATATTTAGAAACATAAAAATAAAGGGTATAAATGTTATTTAATATTATATAATAATTTTAAAATTTCTAGTTATTTAATTTATAAATTACCACTCCACGGAAATTTTCCTTTTTTTCTCTTATTTTCACTCCATATAACTTTTCATTTTTAAGAGTTAATTTCACCATATATTCTAAATTAGTCTCTAACCTTTAAAACATTCTAATTACATCTTCATATTATTGCATCTCCAGATTAGAGGTTTTTGGGTAAAAATGTAGGCTCGTAAAATGGGTTTGGACAAAAAATGAGGCCCATTTTTAAAATGGGCTGGACCTTTTTTTTATTTCTTGACCCGAGCTCGGCCCGACCCGACCCAGATTTATAATAATAATTTTATTTTTATTTTTAATACTAATTTTTTTTGCTTGTAATAATGATTGAATTGAAATATAAAGCAAATAAAACAAAAGAAAATAAATTTAATAAAAAGATAAAAGCATGCAATACATGCAAACAAATTTGACAAAAGCAAAACAAATCTCCCAAATCTCAGTTTACTCCCTCAGCCTCCTAATAGTACTCCTCACTAACTAATCCCACGTCTAAGGGTCCATCTCTCCCCTTCCACTTGATCATCCAAATCTCATCAATTGCTTGTCAAATCCATAAAAAAAAAAAGACTAGCAGCTTCTCTCTCAGCTTCCCTGTGCATAGATATCTAAATTTGACAAAGGCAAAACAAATTCCTCAAATCTCATCAATTGCTTGTCAAATCCATCCAAAAAAAAAGGTTAGCTGTCTTATTAACAAAAGCAATGAAGCTTTTGTGTTTTAACTTAAAATCAAACTGATTCTCTTATTTATTTGATACCTTGTGTTTTGATATTTGAATAATGAAAGTTTTTAATTTGTAAATATTCTAATTTTCTGTTTGTTTATGTTATTTTGTTGTCGTTTTTATTATTATTTGGCATCCATTATTAATATTATTTGAATATTGTAGAAATTTTGTTTTATCATTAATTTTGCTACTATTTTAGTTATAACTATCTTAATATAAAGGATGCTTATTGTATTTTCAATTTGTTTGTTATTTTACGAATTATTTTAATATTGTTTTTAATTTGTTTGTTATTTTAATATTTTTAAGTGTATTTGATATATCATATTTTAAAATTATTTATATAATAAAATAATCTTAAAAAAATTAATATGGGCCGGGTCGGGCTGGGCTCGGGTTTAATTTAGGCCCATTTTTCGGGTCGAGAGCCTAGAAAATAAATTTAAAATTTTATTGAAACTCGGCCCAAACTCGACCCGGCCCGGCCCATGATCACCTCAACTCCAGATTATCGATGTTATATCAATAATGTCATTTCATTACTAAAATGATGAATTTAACCATTAAATAAAACGTCAAATTTTATACGACATAGTTTAAAGTGAAAATTTTAAAGAAAAAGAAATATTATAAAATTAGATGTTGAAAAAATTTTGGTTTTGAGGTTTTCAAATCTTTTCAAAAGTTTTATCATTCATCCTCTCCTTTTCCAGTTTTACTTCATTTTTAGTTTTAACTTTTAAAAGTTATATGGTAACTTTTTATTTTTTTCTTAAAAATATCATTTTAAATTATCCCATATAAAATTTGATGTGTCATTTAACAATTAAATTAGTCATTTTAATAATAGAAAAACTTAATTGATATGACATCAATAGTTTAAAGTTGTAATTAGAATGTTTTAAAATTTGATATCCAATTGAACCTCATGTGTTGGCCTGATGGTTTATATTGTTCGTTACCTCAAGTATGGTTTGGGTTTGAATCGCATTAGTCGCGTTGTTGTTTGAGTTTTGCCTCCCCTTATAATTCACCAAAAAAATTGATATCCAATTTATAATAAAAATCATAATTTAGGAATGTTTGATGTAGTTAACTCCTTTCATTTAAGTTTCTCTCATGCATCTTTAGCTCATTTTTCTTTTTTAATTAAAAACAAAGAAATTTTTTCATAATCAATTTTTTTAACTACCAAATAACTCTTTTTATCTTCCATATTTTTAGTACTTTTTATTATTTTTCACTCAAAGTGGGTGTTTAAAATTTTAATATGGATAATGTTTTTACAAACACTAAGCATACACCGTGTGGATGAAAAAATAAGTATGTAACAAATAAATTTATAAAAAAAAAATTAAGGATTAAATGAAGCTTTAGTTGATAGTAAATAAATTGAAAATTATAGTGTTTTTGGATTTGAATCTCATCAAATTCATTCTTCTAGATTTCATATTATTTGCAATAACAAAAATATAATGTTTATTATTTTATAAAAGAAAGGGTTTTTAGTAATTACTCAATTGAGTTGGGACAAGTGTCCTAGGACTAGAACTTTAGTCTCATAATCTATGAGACCTTAAACGATTTCTTGGATTCAATTCCACCTAAGTCAGCCTAACTCTCGCAAGGTCAGAATTCTCGATAGAAAATTCCTTCAAGCATTGAAAAATAAAGTTGAAGCAACTCAAAACGAAAGTGCAACGAAAGAATAGAAAAATATCACAAGAAAACAATGCACACAAGGTGTTTAAGTAAATGCTCTCAATAATATTCAATTACTATGAATGATCACACTGATTGATTACGAATGGTAGGGAATGTCTCTATTTAGAGTTGAGTTCTCTCTCAGATCGAACGGTACAAATCGAATTACATCGACGACTAAGATTAGTGCCTATCTACAAGATAAGAGTCCTAAGGGATTTAAACTCTATACATCTTTATCCCTTAAGATTTACAATAATTACCCTAGTAACTCAAGTTCTATTGGAGTGTTTCACTAGGCCACCAAGACTTCAAGTATATAGGCTTCTCCATGTGTTCCACGAGTCAGGCTAATTCAGGTAGGTCAAATGAGCCACATTTAATCAATTGACCTCTATGAGATGTTCTATGTGCAATGTCCAGGAGCTTTGATCTATGACCCATGACATTCTCCCCTACTCATTCTCATGACACCTTCGTCGCATCCTCGGAATGACATTGGTTTGACTCATCTTGGAATGGTCTTGATGCCTTATATATCCCAACTAGTCTCTCTATTGAGTAATTCCACCTCTCGAAACATTTTCCTAGGCTTATATCTCTACCGTCGCCTAACTCGAACTATATATCTCTATTGTACATCTCGATCAGGATCCTCTTGATCCTCACAAATAGGCCTCATCATACTCATATTGAACATTGGGTTCTTGAATATTATTGCTAACTTTGGTTTATAAGCCCTTTGGCTTACCTGCTTCAAAACTTTGAAAGGGCTCCTATGTCTTTGTCAAGCCAATGGTAAGTCAAAATGCTAAATACTAGATAAATGTTTGAGATATATCCCTCTCGTATCATTTACTAGATTAATAATTATAAAAAAAAGTTTATCCTAATTTGGTCACTCAAAAAAAAATTTAAGTTAGTCACTCTAAATAAAATAATTATGTGAATTAGTAAGTGTAATTTAACTTTCTATTTTCTTTGGTTAAAAAAGTGGAAATATATCATGGCTATGCTTTGAGGTAGCATTTTTCTTTGTATGCTCTGAGGTAGCATTTTCTTATCATTGACTTCTGGTTTTTTTGGATTGTTTGCTACTGGTAATGGAGGATGCATTGGCTGATCTGGGTTTGAGTGATGAGGATGAGAATGATCAAGGTGAGGGGTGGGAGATTGTGTAAGATCAGTGTGACGAAGAGGAAGGTCTGGATTTCTGTCTGGTAGGGTATATTTTAATAGCCACTACTGTTAACTTTGGCTCGATAAAAATGGTCTTGGCCAATCTTTGGCACCCTTTGGGAGGGGTGAATATTACGGAAGTGAGGGAGAAGCATTTTCTTTTCCGGTTTTACTGTGAGGCTAATCTGTCTAGGGAAATTAAATGTTCGCCATGGACCTTTAACAACCATCTGTTGGTTTTTGAGACTTTAAAGGATGGAATGGATCCAATGGAGGTTCCTCTCTTAAAAGTTTCTTTTTGGGTACAAGTTCATTGTCTACCAATGGGGCTATTTTCAGAAGCAATGGCAAAGCAATTTGGTAACTTCATTGGAGACTTTTTAGAATACGATACAAAAGGGGTGGCAGCGGGGTTTAAAAATTTTATGCGTATTCGTGTTCTTCTGGATATCTGTCAGTCATTAAAACAGAAGAAAAAACTTATTATGGCAAAGAAGAATGAAATTTTTGTTAATTTTAAATATGAGAAGTTAACCACATTTTGTTTTTTTATGTGGGTAACTTGGTCAAAGTGAAAGCTTTTGTCCTATACGTCTTGTGAAGAGGAGTTAGAAGCTACCGTTTGGTTGGGATTTGTCGATTAAAGCGGTGCTTCAAAAATCGATGACCATCGGAAGTATTTGGCTCAAAGAACCGGGGAGTATTTGGGATGTGAATCTTGGAGTAACTAGAGAAGATAAGGGCAAAATTAATGTGGGGAGAAATCTTGCCAACATGATGAGATTTTTCGGGGGCAATTTGGGGCTTAAATTAGATGAAAAGTCAATGGCGCAAAATATGGAAACAGTGGCTATCACAAAATCTGATGATGAGATGTTGCATGAGGATAGACCTATCCTTGTCATAGATGGAAAAAAACTGCCCAGGTTAAATCATGATAATAGTGGCTCAATTAATTATGTGAATTCGGGGGAATCATCTATTGGACATGGGGAAATTTATACTACTCAAACAGTTGGACCTGTGGAGCAAGTCAGTCGTACATTATGAAAATATTGAGCTGAAACGTCCACGAGTTGGGGAACCCACGGGCTGTTTGTAGAATTTAGCATTTGCTGAGTGATGTTCGTCCCCAAATTATTTTTCTAGTAGAGACAAAAGTAGATGGTAAAAGGATGGAGAGGATCAGATGAAAGTTTGATTTTTGTAATGGCATTGATGTTCCTGCTACTAGGTCGAGGGGTGGTTTAAGTTTGGGATGGAGAAAGGGTTTGTCTGTTACTCTTTGCAATTTTAATAGTCACTGTATTGATGTTTTGGTAGATGATACTGAATGTACAATTAGCTAGCAGTTAACAGGTTTCTACGAATGCTCGGATGGGCATCGTAGGGCTGAATCTTGGGATTTATTAAGATCCCTTGGACAGAATTGTGATAGACCTTGGGTGGTTTTGGGTGATTTCAACGAAATCTGTTCTAATGAAGAAAAACAAGGAGGGCTTATTCGTGATGAGAGAATGATGGCAGACTTTCGAAATGCCCTGGATGATAGTGGGTTAATTGATATGGAATTCAAGGGGCGTTGGTACACATGGGAAAGAGGGAATTTCGCCTCCAATAACATACGTGAACACTTGGATAGAGGCATGGCGTCTGAAAATTGGTATGTTATTTTCCCAACTATTCTGTTTCTCAATTGAATAATTCTGTTTCGAACCATTGTCCAATTCTGTTAAATACGTGTGATAATGTGTATCCGAATGCTCGTAAGGCTGATTTTAAATTTGAGCAAGCATGGTTATTGCACCATGATTGTGAAGATACTGTTAAGAGACTGTGGCTTGAATTGGTTGGTTCAAATGTTCAAGTTCGCTTAGCACAAATGGGTTTAGGTTTGAAAATTTGGGCCATGCCGTGCTAACGTGAATTGGGGATGTTTATTCATAGCTTAAAAAGTCGCTTACAAGAGTTTCGCTTGAGGAAATTGTTGAAACAAGGGTGGCATTGAATTTGGAAATTGATCACGAGGAATTAAGATGGGAGCAAAGGGCCAAAGCCAATTGGCTTCGTTATGGAGATCGAAATACCAAATTTTTTCATAACTCTACTACCCACAGACGCAAGGTGAATTCTATAAAGTTTTTGAAAGATGAGAATAATGCTATTAGAGAAGATGAGCATGAGATGCAGGGAGTGGCTGTTAGATATTTTCAAGGCATTTTCTAGAGTAAGGGTTGTTTAGATGCGGATGTAATCTATAATGCTCTCTTGTGATATGAATAATATGTTGCTACCTGATTTTATAGTGGAGGATGTGGGTGTGGCGATTAAAGAAATGGGTGCTTTGAAGGCTCCCGGATATGATGGCCTTTCGGTATTTTTTTTCAACGATTTTGGAAAATTATTGAGCCTGATATTTCTTAGTTTTGTATCTGTGCTCTTAACAGAGAAATTTCGATGGAGGAGATTAATTTTACGCAAATTATTTTAATCTCGAAAACGATGAATGCTAATATTATGACGTTCTTCAGGCCAATCAACTTATGTTTTATTTTGTACAAAATAATATCGAAGACGATTGCGAATAGATTGAAGAAAGTGTTGGATGGTTGTATTGATGTAGCTCAAGGAGCTTTTGTGCCAGGACGGTTAATTTTCGACAATATTCTTGTAACCTATGAGTTAATGAATTCTTTTAAAAGGAAACGAATTGGGAGGAAAGGATCGTTTACTTTAAAACTCGATATGAGTAAAGCTTATGATCGTGTTGAATGGGAGTTTATCCGTGGTATGATGTTGAGTATGGGGTTTGATAGTATGTGGGTTGATTTGATTATGCACTGTGTTTCTTCAGTTTCTTACTCTGTGAAGGTGAATGACGTTTCCATTGAGAAATTTATTCCTAGTAGAGGGCTGCGCCAAGGAGACCCATTGAGTCCTTTTGTTTTTATTTTGCACAGAGGGGTTTTTGACGTTGCTGTCCATTGCTCAATGAAATGGTACTATGGTAAGTGCGAAACTTTGTCGTCGGAGCCCTTCTATTACTCACCTCTTTTTTACTGATGACAGTATAGTTTTTGGTGAAGCTACTAATAAAGGAAGGGAGGCTATAAAGGATATTTTAGCTTATTATGAATGTGTCTCGAGTTAGAAGGTGAATTACAATAAATCAATAATCTTTTTGAGTTCTAATACTTCTGAGTATATGTGCAATGAGATTGTTGATCAGTTGGATGCTAGGCAGGCTTTCAATTTGGAATGTTATTTGGGTTTACCAACTTTGGTGAGAAGGAGGAAAAGGAAGCGTTCACTCAATTGTGTGATAGGATGAGATCGAGGGTCAAAAGTTGGAGTAATCGATTTCTTTCTCAGGGTGGGAAAGAAGTTTTTATAAAGGCGGTCCTTCAAGCAATGCCTACTTACTCGATATCGTGTTTTCTATTGTCGAGTACGTTGTGCAAGGCTTTGGAACAAATTATGAGTAATTTTTGGTGGAATAAAAGTGGTCGGCGAGCCGGGATGAATTGGTGCAAGTGGTCCGCTCTTAGTCAGCCCAAGATTGCTGGCGGTATGGGTTTTCGCGATCTTTGCAAGTTTAATATAGCGTTACTAGCTAAGCAAGGGTGGCGTTTTTTAACAAAGCCAAATTCTTTAGTTGCTAGAGTTTTTAAAGCCCATTATTTTCTTTCGTCTACTTTTTTAGAAGTTGAGTTAGGAAATTACCCTTCTTATGTTTGGCAGAGTATTTTTGCCGCTAGGAAGCTATTGAACGAGGGAAATGGATAGAAGGTTGGATCAGGGGCTGCTATCTCTATTTGGAATGATCATTGGTTGCCAAAAGGGGCTGGAGGAAAAGTTCTTAACACATCTATTAATAATTCGGTTACTATGGTCTCTGATTTAATTATTCAAGATCCAAAGAGATGGAATGAAGAGATTCTTACAAATGTTTTTTCGATAGTATATGCTAATGCCATTCGGTGTGTGCCTCTATCTAACTTGGTAGATGATGACAAACTTATTTAAAGTGGTGACAGAACTGGAGAGTATACTGTTAAAAATGGTTATAGGACTCTCATGGACAGGCATAACAATGATAGGAGTGCTAATACAGAGACTGAAATTTACAAGAAATATGGCAGCAAAATATACCAGCAAAGATCAAAATTACAAATTGGATAATTTTTCATAACTATATTCCTACTGCTCATACTCTTTATAACAAAAGAATAACACACTCTCCAGTCTGCCCGAGATGTAGAATATGCCCTGAATCTACAACTCGTGTTTTTTTGGTGCGGACCTGCAAAAGAGGTTTGGAGGAAAATGAACTTTAACTGGTCAGCGGATAATCATTGGGACAGTATTTGGGATTGGTTTGATGATATTCTTTTTCAAGGGTGGATGGGTTACCAGTAGTTGTATTGTAATCACCATGTGGGTTATTTGGTACGCACGTAATCAACATGTAATGGAAGGCAAGTCCTAATTAGTGGTTGATATTTGTCTAAAAATTGACAATTTGCTTAAGGTGCGTAGCAAACATATACTCAATCTCGGTGGTAACCTCCAATCGAGCAAAATGTCAAGGTGAATTTTAACGCTGCCTTCAAATTAGATCAACATCGTTCGTGTTCTGGCTTTGTGATTAGAAACGAGTCTAGTTTGGTGATGGGGTGTGGAATGCAGTTGAATAACAATATTGCGTATGCTATTCTACTAAAGTTGTTGCCTGCATACAAGCCCTTCAGTTTGCGAGAGATATGGGATCTAGTAGAACTGAAGTCGAGGGTGATTCAAGAACAATTATTGTAAAAGCTAACAAAAATATTATTGATAGATTTGAAATTGGTGTGCTTGTGGATGAAATATCATCGATTGCCCTAACTTTTTCTCATATTTCTTTCAAACATGTAGATAGGAATCTAAATACAGTCGCACACAAACTGGCACATTTGGGTTTCTAAAAGGAGAAAATACTTTTTGGGTTTTTGCAGCATCGAAGTTTAATCTGCTTTCCCACGATGGGAATGAGAATCGTCATCTCTGATTCTACCAAGGCTCTTCATCTGTTTTTCTTTTGGTTTTTGGGTTTCATTTATTTTTCTAGTTTCTGCTATTTATGAGTTATTTATTATTGATTTACAACTTTGGTTTGGTTTTTTGTGGTACGAGACATGTGTTTTTGTATGGTCTTTTCATGTTTAATAAATGAAGTCTCGTTTTTATTCAAAAAAAAACTTTCTGTTTTCTTTTAAAAGATTGTTGACGTGACACTGAGTGATTGACACCTAACATTTTTCTTGACTTTTGGTTAAAATTTAGGGAACTGTAATTAGTTTAAAATCTTTTCACCTTCTTTGAAAGTAATCATCAGATCCTTCACGCGCTTCCGTATGTTTAAGGATTCAATAGGTTTACAACTTTATAAAATTACCTAGCCTTTATTATGTCGGTAGCCACGGCATGGACATCAAGGGATCATCTAAAAGTTGCAAATACAAGAAAGCGAGTAACAACATCTGTGTTGCACTTCTCATGTCCTGTCAACTTTTATGTTATTCATTTTAGGTTAATTAGGGAGTTCTTTTCCAACCTGCCGGTGAATTCTTGGCTCTTACCCATGATTGACGAGGTATGTTGATTGTCAAATTTACTTGAATTTTGGGTTAAAGGAGAAAGACAGAGGAACAAAAAATGCATCTCTATTCATTTATTTGGGATTTACTTTCTAGGTTTATAAAGCATTGGTAGAGAAAACAAAATCGATTGGGAAGCCAAGGTGGAAAATAACAAGTTTTGTGTAATTGTACACTTTTGACGTGTTGATGAAAATAAGAAGCTCTAAATTGTTGAATCCCTACACTAACGGGGAGAAAAATCACTAAACTTTAATAAAAAATCTAAAAAATATCACCTTTATTCCGTGCTACATCAGTAATTTATTAAAAGAAGATAGAAATTTTAATAGTAGTAATTAGTTTGTACAATTATTTTATTTAGAGTAATTAGATTAAAAATAGTTGGGATGATCAACCATGACTATAATTTACCTCCAAATTTATATAATCATATTGCACAACTGCTTTCAAATGTTACAGGAATATATCTTTTTAATTTATTATTTTTATCATTTTCTTCCAAATTACTAAAAATATCTTATTATGGTTGGTTAATGAGAGTCCCTAGACATCAATTAAAAATTATTTCATTACTAGCTAATAATAAGATAGCATTTAAAATATTATTTATGAAGGATATTGTAATGAAATTAATTAGATTTGATCCCTAATATATATTATCTCCCATAATTTGGGAGTTTGAAATCTTAACAAAAATAATTAAGGGTTTGGCTACCATCCATTATTTTTGGGTCCATTTTTATTCAATAAAGCTTTAATCAACATTTAAAAATATGATTTTGACATCGATGGACTCTTAACTCGATTAGTATTGATATTATTATTAGTGTAGGAAGATGAGAGTTCGAGTGCGCTGAAGTGCTTTATCTTTTTTTTTTAATAGTAAAAGAGGCATTAGAATGCCTTTATTTCTAACTCAACAATTATTCACTAATTACATTATGATCATCTAGTAATAACTTTTGAATAACACTACATGGGGAAAAAATAATGTGAAGATCCAAAGCTGAATGCGCACAAGTTCTAGCTAAATAGTCCGCTATTAAATTACCTTCGCGTCGCACAAAATGAAATTCGACCATGCCTAGTTGAAAAGCTAGCATCTTTATTTTCCGGACGATAATGTACGATGGTGGATCGCCTGAGCTTCCTTTATCATCTCCAAAGCCACTAAACAATCACTCTCCACAATCACATACTTGTGCAGTTGTTGATGAACAACCTCCAAACCATGCAAAATGGCCCATAATTCCGTATTGAGCGCCATTCCTCTACCAACATAACTTTGATACCTAACAAGCCATTGCCCACTCGAGCTTCACAAGCATCCCCCCGTCGCCGACCAGCACAAGTCTCTAGCTAGTGCCCTATTGGTATTTATTTTAATCCAACCAGCTGCTGGAGCCAGCCAATCAGGCGCAGGAGCTATTGTTGTTTCCTTACTGTTGCTGCTACCGCCTCCCCATATGTGTATTGTCATGCTCTCAACTGACCATTGGATTGTTGAAAAACAAAATTGTTCCTTTGTTTCCAAAGCAATCAGCAGGTAATAGCAAACTTTATAGCTACTTACTCACTGATTGGTGTTTTTACGACACAACGATTGTGCAAGCGTACACACGTCGATGCAAGTATAGTTGATAGACAAAGCTATTGGATATCGATCCCACGAGGAAACGATTCTTGATGTTCTAATGTCGGAGCAATCAGTACTAAAAATCACTGTAATGCGAGTAAGTATGTCAGCACAAATATGTCAGATCTACACACTAAAATAATCATTACTGTCAACGCAACTGGAGTTAAATATCAGAGGTTAAATGTTAGTGTATTGAAAGTAAGTTTAAAACGTGTTAAGTGTTGAGTGCTAAAAATTTAAATGTAGGAAATATAAAAGTGATCACGTGTAAAAGGGTGGAAGTGGTTCACTAATTCTACAGGTTGCAACACTGATGCGTCGACAAGGTAAAGTATAGATGAATTGTCGCAGCAATGAAGTTCCTTCGAGTTCTTACCCACAATAGCTCCCTACTTAATCTCGACTCAAATACACTACTCCACCTCTCGGTGTGAGCACTGATGTGTATTTAAGAACAAGTAATTGGAGTCTGTCCTAGTCTCGAGCAGCTCTCGCCTAACCCACTTGTTAATCTAACCTGTCACTGTATCTCTCAATGTCAGTGTACTACAATTTCACTTTTGTGTTTAGAGCAGTTAAATCCAAGAATAAACGGATAAGCAATGTAAAGTAAGAATCAAAATGATATAACATTAAAAGATACTCTCGTATTCATTTAACATCATCAGAATTCATCATCGTTCAAGAAAAATTAACAAGTACACCAAAGTTACTATCTCTAGATTACTAGGCCTACTCCCTAATTGTTCCTCTTACTTGGTATCTAGCACTTCTCGTCAGTATCAGTTGTAGGCTCGCTTTATCAGTTCATTGATTCCAGCTCAAATCATCAACTCACATAAAATTTCTAGAATTAAATCCCCTTTTCTCTTGATACCTTCTTCCTTCTTTGTTTTTCTATTTATAACCTCTAAAATGTTGCAGGATTTAGCCTTCATTTTCAGATCCATATCTAGATCTTGCAGTTGTCAAAATTAGTTAAATTACAGTTGTGCACTCACGCAGTTCTAGTGTATTCTTCAGAGATCTGCAGATTGTCGATGTATCGTTGGATGCATTCTGAAAGAATAATTGTGTGGACATTTGTGAAATTCTTGCATCTAGTGCTTCTAGTTCTGAATTAAACTTGATTCCTCTTAATTAAGGTTCAGTTTCAATGCGACGACAATTCGTAGTCGTAATGTTCAACTGATCTTATAGCTGCAATTGTCCAATATTCCATTCCTAGACTAAGTCCCTATGCTGAAAATATTAAGACACAATATATCGACTGCTTGCATCGACATTAGTACAAAAATATGTGAAAATAACAAGAATTCAAACTATCTAACAATAAATTGAAAAACAAGTAAACTAAATATAAAATGCTAATGATGATTGCTAAATTAACTACAAAAGGGGTAATTTAAACACAAAATTGGGACGAAAATCTATGTCATTTGTAATACTATCATACCCCCAAACTTGAGTTTTTACTTGTCCTCAAGTAAATAAAAATTAACAAGTAACAATTAGAAATGTCACCACAATATTTATTCACACAACTTGAATTCTCTAAATTTCTAATGTTCAAATTGCATTCATATAATAGAATGATGCATCGACAATTTATCAGTAAGAACAACTAAAATTGCAACTTCATCAATGTTAGTATCATACATTGAATTTTATCCTTCCTTGAACCATTTCAGCAACTTATTTTCTTTTTTTTTCTTTCTTCTTTTTTTTTTCATTTTTGTCACTCAAGTGATTGAGAGATGTCATTGCATTACTCTACCTTTATTCCTAGGCAGTAACGATGGGGTGCAACAAACCCCCAAGAGGCATGTAATTACGCCGACACACACTCTTGTAGATATAGCCTTTGGCTAGATAATTTTATTTTCTTCAACTGTAGCGGAGTGTTCCCCCTTGAAAATCACGTTGTACTCATATTGAAGTGTCTTTTATTCATACAATGTCGTTGTACTGGTCAATGAGTTCAAGATTCAAACATCAACACTATACATTCATTATTGAAACAATTTCAATCATACTCATCCAATTTCAACATCAGCATTCAAACAATTTAAGAATTACGCATTAAAATAAAAATTGTGGTCAAATTTTTGTTAAAAATTGTCAATCTTCATTACTGAAGAAAAATAAAAATCAAATAAAAAGATGTAGTTGTATTTCCAAATCACATTAATTTCCCCCCAAACTTAATGTCTGCATTGTCCCCAATGCACTGACAATAGTTATACAAAATGTCTGGAAATGCAACGATAATGCATTATATCAAAATGAATCCAGTGACAATAAAAATGCAGGGACAATAAAATGCAAGAATGCTAACTAAAAAGGGATGTATCAACTTATTCAGCAGCAGCCGATACAGAAGCTGCTTTTGTTTTCTTCTTTTTCTTTTTCGAGCATAATAATGTTTGCATTGTCCTCCTCGTCATGGTGTTTTCTCTTTTTCTTATCTTTGCACTACTTTCTCTTCTTATTTAACCAACTGTATCGGCGGACTGCTTCTCTTCAGCAGGTTGGGTGGTGGCCTCATCGATAGTCACATCGATAGTCACAACAGGTTAGGTTCTTTTACAATGCTAGTGACTACCTCAGCCTGACTCACAGCAATTGAAGTCTTGTCTGATCTTGATGCGCCCACAACATCCTCAATGATCGTTGTAGAGACATCGGGTTCCTTCTCGTCCTGCACCAGAGCAGGTTCGATGTCAATGTGTTCGTCATCCTTTGCTTCGTCCTTCTCTTCATCCTCTTGTTTTTTATCATTCTCGGCATGATCATCTTGATTTACTTCCTCTTTCTCAAGTTGAGTAGGTTCAATTAGGCCAACGTCAGCGTATCCGACTGTAACAACATCTTCATTCAGCACAGCCTCCTTTTCCGCCATATTTGCCCTTAAGCTATTTGAGAACTCATCTTCAAAAAAATTGAGCAATGTTACGATACAGCACATCATCATCCGACGACTGCTCTCCATCGTCGTCATCATCAGAAACATGGATGTGAGTGGGTACGGGGGGCCTACCATCAGGAGTAGGTTGTTCGGATGAGGAATATTACATGGGGCGATAGATGGTCGGGAATTGCAGGAAGTCTGGAAGTGGGGTCTGAGTGATTTGGCGTAATGCAGTGACAAGAGCTTCATTCCACGCCTTGGTATATGCATAGAATTTATGGAGCCGGAAGTCCATGTCATCCACTATACTATTAATGTGGAGTGTGACTCCATCAGAGCCAGTGTCTTTGTCATTTGTGCCAATGTCGGCGCATCAAATTTTTCGGCCTTCTTTTTACCTTTCCTTTTTTCCTTTTCCTTGGAGGTCACTTTGGCCACTGGTGTGTCCTGGCCCCTTGTCATCCGCTCGACGAAAATGTCATTAATTAGGCCTTTAATATCCACGACTTCCTCATTCTCCCTTGGCACAATACCCTTATGCTGGTAAAGAAGCATAATAAGAGATGGGAAAGGGATAATACCAGTTTGCTTCCCCGTTGCCTCCGTAATCTAGGCATGTATCAGCTTACCAATGTCGATGTGACGATGATGCGAGATGGAATGTAACAAACACATACAGTCTAGAGTAGCCGTAGTAATATGGGTAGAAGGCATCACTTGAATATTAACAAAGTGAAAGCATACCTTGCAAAAGGTCATCAGGTAACGTCTATGCATTGTAAAATTATGGAATTCATTGCCCGTCCATGTGGCATTGTCAACGCAAAGGTCGATCATCATCTTAGTAAGGCTATCCTGATTTAGACTATGCAAGAATTGCGAATGTTCGTCTACCTATTCTGGTATCCGTAGTAGGACGTTAATATGTGCCGCACTCCATGGCACAAGTCCTTCTCGAACCAAAACAAATTTTTGTTCTTGATCCATCAAGTTCGCATAAAATTCTCGAACCAGAGTAGGGGAATAACCAAAAGGGTGGTCACAAAAAGACTCGCACCCTAAGTGACTGATAGTGTGGTAGACTTGTTTCCTAAGGGACAACAGCGGAGACAATTGGAGGCATTGCTCAGGATGGATATTGCGTTTAAGCATAGTGTTGTGATATATTTGTTTGGCTGCAGTTGTGAGAAACAGAACTGGGCCTAAGGGTGGTGGTGTCATGGATGGAATCTCGATAGGGGTGGTTGGAGTGGTTTTAGATGAAGGTTTAAGATTAGCTTTGGAAGCGCGAGTCTTAGCCATGATTGGAAGAAAAAGAATATAAAGAAAAGTTACAGAAGGATCTTGCTTCAAAAGAGAAGAGAAAGAATCTACAGATGGTTAAAGAGATGGTTGCAAGAATAATGGCGATTGTGAAGAAGAAAGGTAACTGTAATGGGGGATTATATAACCTAGGTGCAATGAGTGGAAAAACACGGGGAAATGTTGTGTATGCAGCCATTAATTGTCAGGTTGTAGATCGTACTGTTTCGGCTTAATCTAACAACTAGGGTGAAATGAAATCAATCGGCAAGATTCTTGCCCAAAAAGTAATGCTGACTCATCACATAATGCGCCGACATAATGTGCTTCCATGCGTCGACAAAAAGAGGATTTTTATTTCTCTAAGAATCTAAAACAACACAAACAAAAGTAAAGCAAATAAAAAAATGAATGAATGCATCGACATTACTAAAATATCGCCAGGTTTAGGGTTTCGTTTGGTTCATGAGCATCTAGGCTACATAATATTTGAGAAGCTGACAATTCACTTTAAATTGTTAGCTCCACTAGGGAATGCTTCGATAACTCGGAATGAACCGAACCACCTTGATCGTAATTTTCCTGGGTGCAGTTTCAAACGTGAGTTAAAAAGGAGCACCAACTGCCCAGGATAAAATTGTCGACGCAATATTAGGTTATCGTGCCATTTTTTCATCTTTTCCTTATACATTACCACATTTTCGTAAGCATGGCGTCAAATCTCCTCTAATTCTGTGATGTCTAACATTCTTTTCTTACCAGCTGCGTCATAATTTAAATTTACCTGCTTAATTGCCCACATGGCTTTATGTTCCAGCTCGACAGGTGGGTGACATGATTTTCCAAATACTAGCTGATAAGGCGACATCCCCAAGGGAGTTTTGTAAGCGACGCAAAGTGCCCACAATGCATCAAGTAATCGCACAGACCAGTCTCTCCTAGATGGGTTAACCATCTTTTCAAGTATTCTTTTAATTTGTCGATTGGAGACTTCGGTCTGACCATTAGTTTGTGGGTGATATACGGTGGCCATTCGATACTTCACACCATATCGTTTTAATATAGTTGCTACCTGGTTATTATAGAAATGAGTGCCTTGGTTGCTAATCAATGCTCGCGGTGTACCAAACCGTGTGAGAATGTACGTGTGAAAAAATTTCAACACTGTCCGAGCATCGTCTTTTGGTACCGCAATAGCTTCAATCCACTTGGAAACGTAGTCAACAGCTACTAGTATATACATATTTCCAAAAGAGTGTGGAAATGGTCCCATGAAATCAATACCCCAAACGTCGAAAAGTTCTACCTCCATGATAAGTTGTTGGAGCATCTTATTGCGACAAGAAATGGAACCAGACGTTGACAACGATCACACTGTTGCACAAAATTGTGAGCATCTCGAAACAAATTAGGCCAATAGAATCCGGATTGCAAGAACTTTGCAGCAGTCCTTGTTCCACCAAAATGACCTTCGTAAGGGGCATCGTGGCAATGTCGTAATATTGGCATCATTTCTTCTTCAGGAACATAACGTCGAATTATATTGTTAGCGCATACCTTGAATAGGTATGGCTCGTTCTAATGATATTTAGCAACATCGCGTATGAACCTGATTTTTTTATGACCAGTTGCATTCATGGGTAGCTTTTCACACACAAGATAATTGACTACATCAGCATACCATGGCAATGTGTCGACAGTGAATAGTTACTCGTCAGGAAATGCTTAGACAATTTGAGTCTATTGTCCATCTTCGCTTCCACTTTCCAGCCGAGACAAATGATCAGCTACTTGATTCTCGAATTTATTCCTATCTTTGATTTCAACATCAAACTCTTGGAGGAGTAAGATCCATCTAATGAGTCTAGGTTTAGCATATTTTTTGTTGAAAAGGTATCTCAAAGCTGAGTGATCCGTGTAGACTGTAGTCTTTGCGTCGACAAGATAAAAGCGGAACTTGTCAAATGCGAAGACCACTACTAGTAACTCTTTTTTAGTTTTGGTGTAATGAACCTACGTTTCAGTTAATGTTTTACTAGCATAGTAAATAGCATGCAAACCTTTTCTTTCTTTTGTCCGAGAACAGCTCCTACAGCGAAATCACTAGCGTCGCACATTAACTCGAATGGTTGCATCCAATCCGGTGTGACAACAATCGGAGCTTACACCAACTTTGTCTTTATTGTTGTAAATGCATCCAGACAGATATCATCGAATACAAATTTTTTTTGTTCTAATAAATAACATAAAGGTTTAGCTATCTTGGAGAAATCTTTGATAAATCTTCTATAAAAACCCGCGTATTCAATAAAGCTTCTTATTGCTCTAACATTATAAGTGGTGGTAATTTTTCAATGATCTCTACCTTTGCTCTATCAACTTCAATGCCTTAAAAAGAGATGTGATAGCCAAGGACAATCCCTTCAGTTGCCATGAAATGGCATTTTTCCCAATTCAGAACCAAGTTTGTTTCCTCACATCTTCTCAAAACATTTGCCAAGTTGTCGGCGCATTGGTCGAAACTCTGTCCATAGACCGAAAAATCATCCATGAATACCTCAAGTGAGTCTTCAATCTTATCCGAGAATATCTCCATCATACATTTCTAGAACGTTGCTGGCACATTACACAAGCCAAACGGCATCCGTCAGAAAGCAAAAGTCCCAAAAGGGCATATAAATGTGGTTTTTGCTTGATCTTCCGGCGCAATAGCTATTTGGTTGTATACAGAGTAGCCATCTAGGAACTAATAATAGGCTTTACCAGCTAGCCCATCTAACATTTGATCGATAAAAGGTAGCGGGAAATGGTCCTTCTTTGTGGTCGCATTCAACCGTCGGTAATCCATGCACACACGCTATCCAGTTACGATGCGAGTAGGGATCAACTCATTTTTATCGTTGGTCATAACAGTAAAACCACTTTTTTTAGGAACACATTAAACGGGGCTTACCCAATTGCTGTCAGAAATAGGGTATATTATGCTTGCATCCAACCATTTGATGATTTCCTTTTTCACCACTTCTTTCATTTTCTCATTAAGTCGTCTTTGTTGCTCAATTGATTGATTCCCTTTATCTTCTAACCTTATTTTATGCTTGCAGAAAGAGGGACTAATGCCTCTGATGTCTGCGATGCTCTAGGCTATGGCTTTCATGTGTTCTTTTAAAATTGTGATGAGCTTTTCTTCTTGTATTGCATTGAGGGATGCGTTGACAATAACAGGCAATGTCACGTTGTCACCAAGTAATACATATTTCAAAAGTGTCGGTAATGGTTTTAACTCCAAGATAAGAGCTTGCTTTATAGATGGTTTAAAGACTGGAATTGTCCTGTTAGACAAATCCAATGACTCCAATTGCCAATATCTTCGCAACTCATAATTGTTCACCTCCTCTTTGTCAACACAGTCTTCTAGGATATCATCAGTAGATGTCGCCCGCATCAGTATCAAACAATGTTAAATTCCTAGTATGAAATTCTTCAAAAATAATTTCGTCCAACACATGAACATGGTGACATTGTTCTTTGGGCCCTAACAGTGCTGCTTCAAACACACTGAAGGTTACGTGGTCATTATTATGGCGCATCACTAGTTCTCCCTTAAACACATCGATAAGTGTTCGTCCCGTTGCTAAAAATGGCCTTCCCAAGATGATGGGTACCTCCTTATCAGCTTCGCAATCAAGGATGATAAAATCAACAGGGAACACCAACTTATCAACTTGAACAAGAACATCTTTGATTTGTCCCTCCGATTGTGCTAGAGATTTATCCGTTAATTGCAATGTCACCGTAGTGGGCTTCATTGATCCGATTCTAGCTTTTTGAAAGTAGACAAAGCCATTAGGTTAATGCTAGCTCCTAAATCACATAATGTTTTATCTAAGTAATGATATCCGATGGAGCATGGAATTGTGAAGCTGCCAGGATCATCTTGGTTGGCAACTTGTTTGTGAGTACAGCGCTACACCCCTCTGTGAGCGCAATCGTCTCGATGTTAGATAGTTTCTTCTTCTTTGATAGCAGCTCCTTTATGTATTTTCCATAATTGGGTATCTGAACAAAAGCATCTATTAGAGGTATACTAATGTGCAATTGTTTCAATGTAGAAACAAACTTTTGGTAATCTTTGTCATTGACTTTTTCTTTGAAACGTTGGGGAAACGAAAAAGGTATGGTGGCATAGGGCTGTTATGGATGTATTGGTTGTTTCGACAGTGGTGCTTGTGTTGACAACTTAATTGAACAATCCGTAGGTGCAGATTGTACTTCAATCGGTTCTTTAGCAATATTTTATGGTTAATTTCCTTCAGTTTTAACCTCATCTTGTTGCTTCGACATGGTCTTTATTAGAATTGATTATCTCTACTGTCTATTTGCCACTCCTTAGCGTAATTGCTTTGTAATGCTCCTTCCCTCTTTGCGTAGGATTTTCAGTGTCTCTAGGCAAAGTGCTTGGTAATCTGGAGTTAAGATTAGAGGTCAATTGTCCAAGCTGGGATTCCAATGCTCGTATAGAAGAAGAATTGTCTTACACTATCGCCTTAGTTCTTGTGATATATTTGCGCATCATACCTTCAAGAGCAGTCATAGGATCTGCCTTTGGTTGAGCAAAGCTGCTATTCATGCGGATGAGGTTGTCCTTGCATTTGTGGTTGCAAGCTTGATTGTGGCGGTAATCACGATTGTGGTTGCAATTGACTATGTGACTACATCAATTCAGATCGAGGATGTACTTGTGAATTCTGATTATAGTTCTGCGATTGACTATTACTGTAACCTTTTTTCCTATAACCTCCTTGGTTCGAAGAATTTTCATATCGAAATGTGGATGTATTCTGATTTCCCCAAGGTTGTTGTGAATGATTGTTGTAGGAGTTACCAAATGAACCCCCTCAGGTGTTGTTGACATAATATGCATTTTCTGCATGTTGTGGGCAGTCTTCATAGTTGTAGTTGTCGCTGCAAATCTCACATGAAAATATCGGTACATCCATTTGCTAAGCCATTTGTATAGGAGCAATATTTGCTTGTTTCATTCATGTTCTTAATGATGTTGGCCAAGGAAGATACTTGCGCTGACAATGCAAAAATAACATCTAATTCAAGAACTACAGGGTTAGTTTTCACTTATGCAGAACGAGAAATCGGATATTGGTAATCGTTCTGGAATAACCTCTCTAGAATTTGAACAGCTTCATCATATGTGCAATCCAACAATGGACCGTATGCAGATGTGTCGACAAGATTCCTTGTCTGAGCATTCAAACCATTATAAAATATCTCAATCTGGGTCTCTTGTTGAATCCTATTCATTGGGCAGTGTCGAAGCAATGCTTTGTAGCGCTCCCATGTTGTGTGAAAATTCTCGTCATCGAGTTGATGATATGAAGTTATTTCATTTCGTAACCTTGCATTCATTGTCGACAGATTAAATCTCAAAACAAACTATGATGCCAATTCATTCCAGGATGTAATGGATTCAGCCGGCAAACCTAAAAACCATGTTCGTGCTTTTCCTTGCAACAAGTAAGGAAATAATTGCATTTTCAAGGCATCATCAGGGACACCATGTTGACTGAAAGATGCACAAATGAGTAAGAATGATTTTAAATGTTCGCGTGCATCTTCATGCGGAAAACCTGAATATTGCCCATTTTAGTTGATCATTTGAATCATCATCGATTTTAGTTTGAAGTTATCGACCTGAATAGTTGGTCTCACAACCCCTGATTGTAGATCATCGAGTATAGGCACAACAAAATCTCTTATTGGCCTATTCTGTATTTGTTCTTCTTGTGAGCGCGGTGGTGGTAAATCTTGTGGCAGCACTAGAGAAATGTTATCCTATGGTAGCAGTGGTGGTAGATTATTATTGTTATTGTTACCAACCATCTTCCTTTGTTCTTACCTTCTCCTCCTAAGTGTTCTCTCAAGCTCCGGATCAAAACTTACAATGTCCTTATGATTTCTCCTTGTGAGCATACAATACCTTCAAAACCAGAAAAGAAAACTAAACAAATTACTAGAAGTTAAAAGTTAAGTAAGTAAAGTTGATTGCAGCAAAAAAGTAAACATCGATCAAATGCCAATTTCCCCAGCAACGGCGCCAAAACTTGATCAGTGTTTTTACGACACAATGATTATGCAAGCGTACACACGTCGATGCAAGTATAGTTGATAGACAGAGCTATCGGATATCAATCCCACGAGGAAATGGTTCCTAATGTTCTAATCTCGGAGCAATCAGTACTAAAAATCAGTGAAAAGCAAGTAAGGATGTCAGCGCAAATATGTCAGATCTGAACACTAAAATAATCATTACTGTCAATGCAATTAGAGTTAAATATCAGAGGTTAAATGTCAGTGTACTGAAAATAAATCCAAATGTGTTGAGTGTTAAGTGCTAAAAATTTAAATGCAGGAAACATAAAAGTGATCAAGTGTAAAAGAGTGGAAGTGGTTCACTGATTCTACAGGTTGTAACACTTGATGCATCGACAAGGTAAAGTATAGATGAATTGTCGCAGCAATGAAGTTCCTTCGAGTTCTTACCCAAAATAACTCCCTACTTAATCTTGAATCACATACATTACCCCACCTCTCGGTGCGAGCACTGATGTGTATCCAAGAATAAGTAATTGGAGTCTGTCCCAGTCCCGAGCAGCTCTCGTCTAACCCACTTGTTAATCTAACCTGTCACCGCATCTCTTGATGTCGGTGTACTGTAATTTCACTTTTGTGTTTAGAGCGGTTAAATCCAAGAATAAACGGATAAGTAATGTAAAGTAAGAATCAAAATGATATAACATTAAAAGATACTTTCGTATTCATTTAACATATCAGAATTCATCATCGTTCAAGAAAAATTAACGAGTACACCGTAATTACTATCTCTAGATTACTAGGCTTACTCCCTAATTCTTCCTCTTGCTTGGCATCTAGCACTTCTGTCAGAAGCAGTTGCAGGCTTGCTTCATCAGTTCATCGATTCCAGCTCAAATCTTCAATTCACACAAAATTTCTAAAATTAAATCCCCTTTTCTCTTGATACCTTCTTCCTTCTTTGTTCTTCTATTTATAACCTCTAAAATGTTGCAGGATTTAGTCTTCATTTTCAGATCCAGATCTAGATCTTGTAGCTGTCAAAATTAGTTAAATTATAGTTGTGCACTCACGCAGTTCTAGTGTATTCTTTAGAGATCTGCAGATTGTCACTGTATTGTTGGACGCATTCTGAAAGAATAATTCTAGCGACTTCTGTGAAATTCCTACGTCTGGTGCTTCTAGTTGTGAATTAAGCTTGATTCCTCTCAATTAAGGTTCAATTTCAATGCGGTGACAATTCGTAGTCGCAATGTTCAGTTGATCTTGTCGCTGCAATTGTCCAATATTCCATTCCTAGACTAAGTTCCTATGCTGACAATATTAAGACGTAATATATCGACTGTTTGCATCGATATTAGTACAAAAATATGTGAAAATAACAAGAATTCAAACTATATAACAATAAATTGGAAAACAAGTAAACTAAGTATAAAATGCTAATGATGAATGCTAAATTAACTACAAAAGGGTTAATTTAAACACTAAATTGGGACGAAAATCTATGTCATTTGTAATACCATCACTCACCATCAACCCCCATCCAAGATTGCCCCTTTAAATTCAACACCAACCAATCCTCAAAATCTAATTGAAAAAATATATGATCAATAGTAATTCTCCCCTGCAACAACCAAACAGTAGCAACAAAATGGCAATCTCTCAAGACATGTATTATAGATTCCTTTGCTGCACCACACCTAACACAGGCTTCGTTGTCAGCCATTTATCTTCGCACACGCTCATTGTTAGTAAGGAGCCGAACTTTTCTAACCAACCATAGGAAATGCTTAATCCTAGGTGGTAACGAGTTTTTTTCCAAATGAGATTCCACCTACTGTCATCAACCACAGACTCATTATATGCCAAACTTTTATAGGCAGTTTTTACCGAAAACTTGCCATTCATGCTCAATTTCAATGTACAAGCATCAGCACCAAGGTTCTCATTAGGCGAACAGCAAGCTAAAATATTGTCCACGATATTTGCTAGAAAATAACTCTCCAATTCAATGCGATTCCAATAGCTTGGGTTAAATATTTTGCCAAGTAGGAGAAAATTTTGTAATCGTTCCAACTGTGGAGCCCACTCGTCTTGAAAGAAACTCACCGATTTACCATCTCCAATACTTCACAAAATTCTATCCCAAAAGAAACCTTAAATTTTTGCAATAGAACGCCAAACGTATGAACAAACAGGTTTGTCAATGTTTAAAGGGCAAACTTCACTGACCTTATACTTGGAACGTATGATCTGAACCCAAAGACTGTCCTGTTTCAAAACCAACAGAAAAGTAAGCTTCATCAGGTAGGAAAAATTCTGTGGAACCAACAGTTTGAGCCCAACACCCTCTTTTACTCGAGGCTGACAACAAACATCCCAGTTGACCAATACCATCTTAGTACCTGAACTTGTCGATCCCCATACAAAATGCCTCACAATCTTCTCAATCTGAGCACAAATGCCAACTAGTATCATTGTAGATTGCATAAAGTATTCAAGAATTGTTAGGAGTACATATTTGGCCAAAGTCACACAACCCGCCAATGGCAAAACCTTGGCATCATAACCATTAAGTTTACTCTGAACTCTATCAACTAAAAATTGAAAAGTACTTTTAGTTGTCCTCGTATGGAACAAAGGAACTCCCAAATATTTGCCTAAATCCTCAGTATGCTAATACCCCAATAGATTCCCAATGCTCCCCTTCATATCGCTATCCATGTTATTTGAGAAAAACAACTGGGATTTTACTCTATTAACTCTATGACCCGAATATTGGCAAAAACTATTAAGAACCTTCTTCCTAGCATTCGCATTCGCCAAAGTTGCTTCTCCAAATAGGGCTAAGTCATCGGCAAAAAATAAATGAGATAATGGAGGACCACCCCTCCCTAGACATATCTGTTTCCACTCACCAGTACTCACTGCTAGATGAATCTCGTGCCCCAACCTTTCCATAGTAAGAACGAAAAGATATGGGGAAATAGGGTCCCCTTGCCTAACCCCTCGTGAAGGCGTAAACTCCTTAGTAAACTCTCCATTCCATAGGACTTGCATTTGTAAGGAAGTAACACACTTCATTACTAACCATCTCAACTTATTAGGAATCCTTGCCTTCTCAAGAGTGTCACAAAGGAATTCCCACAGTAAGCGATCATACACCTTCTCCATATCAATCTTTATGGCCATCCATCCCTTTTTTCCTTTTCAAACTCTCATGAATGTATCACCTCTTAAGCAATGATGATGTCATCCATAATATAACACCCCCAAAAAGGCTAGTTTAGTTCTCACCTACCAACGAAGGCATTACAGGCTTTAACCGGTTAATAATAACCTTGCTAATCACTTTGTAAGAAATAGTGCATAAACTAATTGGACGGAATTGAGTAACCACCTCAAGACCAACCACTTTTGAAATAAGAACCATGAGAGTTCAATTCAAATAATCTTCCACCTCTTTTAATTCAAACTCCTTCTAAACCATGGAAACCATCGAATCACCCACCACACTCCATTGCGATTGATAAAATTATGTGTGAAGACCATCGATCCCCGGGGCCTTAAAAGGGGCCATAGCAAAAAGCACATCATAAACTTTTTGTCTCGTGATCTCTTTAGTCATAAACTCCTCCCACTCAGTGCCAATATGAGGAAAATAATCTACATTAGGAAAAGTACATTATACCACCCCCTCATCAGTATACAAATACTGATAGAAAGAGACGACCTCTATCTTTATCCTCTCCTCATCATAACACCAAACCCCGTCATCTAGTTTAAGAGCTCTAATTTGATTAAATCTCCTTCTCTTATTCACTTGGCTATGGAAGTAACGAGTATTTTTGTCCCTCAAAGTTAGCCAATCTTTTCAAGACTTCTACTTCCAAAGAAATTCTTTGTTATCAAGCACTATTTCTAACTTAAATCTCAACTCCTTTTCTAAATCAACTAACTTTTTAGAATAGTACCTTTCAAGTCATTTCTAAATACCACCAATACAAGATTGAAGAGTACGCTTCTCTTTAAGAATATGACAAAAAACTTCCATATTCCATTTTTTAGCAGCAACCACAAAGTCAGAAAGTGTCCCCTCAAGTTTCTCCTCCAAACACCAGTTATCAGTGATAAATTGGCTAAAGCCCTCATGCGACAACTATCCACTAAAAAAATGAAATGGACAAGCTAGTAAACTAAACCTCCTTCCAAACCGAATAGCTAGTGGTCTATAATCTGATTTAATTTTATGAAGATGGAGAACATAAGTATTTAGGATAAGAAGCTCCCAAAGATGGTCACAAAGAGCTCGATCGATCCGCTAAAAAATAGCCCCTTGATTCCAAGTAAATTTAGCACCTTGAAACCCAATGTCCTTTAAGCGATAATCATTACAAAAATTCTTAAACAGAGGACAAGAGCTACTGCCATGATTCGAACCACCTTGCTTCTCATCTTCCGTCCACAAAGCATTGAAGTCTCTTACCAAAAGCCATGATGAACAGACATTCTGAGCTATCATCCCAAGTTTCTCCCCTAACTCTTTTCATGTCTTCTTATTCGGACTCCCATATGCACCACTAAAAACCACCTAATCTTGTAACTCTAGAAACTTGACCTTCGTGTAAACAAACTGAAACTCATTGTGCACCACTTCTACTCTCACAAAATCCTTCCACATAACCCAGATTCCTCTCGAAAAACCCTTCGCTTCTACTCTATGTTAGTAAGCCATTCCAATACTCTTAATCACTTGTTCAACTTTCAAACCATTAACTCTAGTCTCCATCAAAACCACAATATCCAGGTTAAAATCCCACAAATACTCCTTCAAAAATATATGACATTTAGGATTACCGACACTCTGACAATTCCACGCAAGAACATCTGTTTTCATAATAAACACAAATGTAGAAAACCTACTGACCTGAACCACCATCAATAAGGGGAGTTAGCCTCAACTCCAGCTTCATCACTTCTTTCAATTACTATATCTTCCTGAACTCCACGAATTTCAATCTACTCACTACCAGTTACATCTGGAGCATTAAAATTTAGAGCCACACAAGCCCCCATCGAACTACCTTCACCATCCAAGTTTTTTAGGATATCATGAACTGCCGTTCTAATGAAACCACACCTGCACTATCAGCGTGCCGTCCATCACCGTTCTACCCATTATTTACCAAAATGCCCTTCTTCATTTTCTCCTTCAAGAACACCAATAAAGAATTTAGGGAAGCCAAGTTTCGAAATCCCAAGTTATCGGTATGTTGCACAGACCCCAAATTTAGATTAATGTTTTTCTTAATAACCGCCACTGTGTGTTTCTTTGGATCAAGAATCCTTTGCTCAATTTTGGAATCTGCTTTATTCTTTCCCAGCCCAATTTTGACACCTAACCTACTAGCACCCAGGCCTGAAAAGTCACCTTCTTTCCTAACACCCATTCCCACTCCCTTTGACCTAACAATTTAAAGCCTTGTCTTTCTTGATTTAGAGTCTATTTTAAAACCTGGATCATGGGATTGTTTGGACCATACCTTTGACTCTTTAAAACCCGACACCTGCTCCTTCTTATCCAAATGGGGCGTTGACTCCTTCAAATTATAAGAGATAAGATTCGATTTTCCAAACTGGAAATTCTCATGATTTTCTTCCAAAAATTGCCAACTTTGCTCCTCATCAACGAAAAGAATATCATAACATAGTCTCGTTTCATTATTTTCATATTTGAGTTCTGAGTACTTCTTCTTCTGCTAATTTTACCTACGCTATCTATGATTAACTGTCATCCACTCCCCAAAGCTTTTTTTCTACCTTTTCTTGTACTTCAACATATTCCTTGATCGACATAGCCTTTTGTTATCCCAACACATGGTCATGCTTGCCTTCTGATCCCTTGTCCTTTGGCATTTGCGAACAAACCTCCTTCATGTGTCCAAATCTTCCACACCTAAAACAAATCGATAGAAGAAATTCGTATTCCACATGATGTATTGATAGCATCAGAAATTACACTTATTTTCTCCTTAAATTTATGTATTAACTTTCCCTTTTGTATTATATTTAGCATGCATGATAGTCATTTCATACTTAGTATTTACATTTTCTAACTCAATGTTGTGTGGCTTAAACTCTTGCTATTTTATCTCTTCTGTGCACTAATGTCGCCATATGCAGCATATTGAAATTGTCAGCGCAAGGATCCATCTCGAAAGATAGATGCTAGAAAAAGTTCAAAGAAACTACAAGTTTAGCTTGGAATTGCGGCTAGAAATGTCACCGCATGGAAACATCTACTTTGTATGAGTGAATTCAAATTGCAAACACATCTGGAAGCATCAGTGTAGGAGAATAACATGTCGCCACAATTAAAGATTACAGATTATGCCTAGCAATGTCACAACAACCTGTAGATGTATAAAGAACACACCAGATCTGCGTGAGTGCACAACTGGATTTTAACAAACTTTTACAACTGCAAAAGAAGTTGGATCTGAAAAGAGATGGGATCTGCAATTCTCAAAGCTTATAAATAAAGAGAAGAAAGAGAGCATATATCAAGAGGTGAAGAAATCAATTTTGTAAATTTTTTAAAGCTTTGAAGCTTGGTTTTGGAGTCTAATGAGCTGATTGAGCAAGTGTGCGACAACTCCTGAAGAGGAATGTTTGATGCGATACAAGAAGAGCAGTTAAGGAAAAATCCTAGTAACCTAGGAATAGTATGCTTTGATTTATTTGTTAATCTCTCTTTTAATGCTGATGAATTCTAATTGACAATTGATTGTATATGGAAATATCTTTCAATGTTAGATTACTTTGATTCCTATTCAATTCTTGGCATCTGTTTTCCCTTGGATTTAACTATTTTGACCACAGAAGTGCAATTGCAGTCTACCAACACTAGAAAGTGCAGTGACAAATTAGGTTAACAAGCAAGTCAACGGAAGTTGCTTGAGGCTAGGAGGAATTCTAGTCACTTGTTCTTGAGTGCAAGGCATTGCCAACACTGAAAGGCGGGGTAAATGTGGGCGCTTGAGTCTTGGTTAAACAAAGAGTTGTTATTGGTATGATTTCATTAGAATCTTATTGTTGCGACAGTTCATCTATAAAATACCTTGTCTTCACATCTAGCGTTGCTACTTAGTGAAGTCAGTAATCTACTCCATTCTTCGCACTTGATCACACTTTTACTTTTTCTGCATTTAAATTCTCAAATTATCAACAACAATTTATTTTACTTTTAGTTTCTCTGACATTTTATTTTTATTATTGCATTGACAACTTTGACTAACTTAGTGGTGCAGATCTGATTTAATTGCACTGACATCCATACTAACATTTTCTCTAATTTTAACTTTAGTTGCTTCGACAATTGAACATCAAGAACTCTATCCTCGTGGGATCGATATCCGATAGAGTAAATCTATCAACTATACTTGTGTCGACGAGTGTCCGCTTTCACTTAAATGTTGTGATGTTTACAGGCCGATCAAGTTTTGGCGTCGTTGTCGGGGATGGTGTTTGTTTAATGTTTAATTTTTGTAGTTACAATTATTCTTTCTAACTTAATTTCTTATTTTTAATATTTTTTTATTTACTTTCTTTTGATTTTATCTCAAATTCTTTAGGAGTTGCATGTCCACAAGGAGAAATCCTAAGGATATTGTAAGCTTTGATCCAAAACTCGAACGGACTATTCGAAGGAGGAAGCAAGAGCAAAAGAAGATGGTTGGAAACAATAATAATCTACCACCATTGCCACCACAGAATGTAGTTCCTCCAGTACAGCCACAAGGAGTTAATAATATAGCACCACCGCTTCCACAAGTAGAGCAAATATCAAACAGGACAATCAGAGATTTTGTTGTTCCTGTGCTTGATGATTTACAACCAGAGGTTGTTAGACCAGCAATACAAGCTAGTAATTTTGAATTGAAACCGGTTATGTTTCAAATGTTGAATTCTAATGGGCAGTATGCAGCTTTACCTCATGAAGATGCTAGAGAGCCTCTCATATCGTTTTTACTCATATGCGCTTCTTTTAGTCAACATGGAGTTCGTAATAACGCCTTGAAGATGTAGATGTTCCCCTATTCTTTGCAAGGGAGGGCAAGAACATGGTTCCTTGGTCTACCGGTTGGATCCATTACTTCTTAGAATGCTCTAGCAACATAGTTCGTGTTGAGATTTAATCCGCCGATAATGAATGCAAGATTGTGGAATGATATCACTACATATCATCAACTGGATGGTGAGAACTTACACACTACATGGGAACATTGCAAGACTTTGCTTAGACATTGTCCCATGCATGGAATTCAACAAGAGACTCAGATCAAGATCTTTTACAATAGGTTGCATGCGTAGACAATAAATCTTGTCGATGCATCTGCCAATAGATTGCACCTACAATGAAGTTGTTCGGATATTAGGGAGAATAGCACAGAATGATTACCAATATCTAATCTCTCATTCTACTCAGGTAAAAACTAATCCTGTTGTTATGGAATTAGATGTTATATCATCTTTGAGTGCACATGTATCCTCGTTGGAAAACATGATCAAGAACATGAAGGGGACAAGTGAAGTTGCCCCTATTCAAGTAACCTAATAGTTGGATGTCCCGACATTCTCCTATGAAATTTACGGTGACAACCACAATTATGAGGATTGTCCACAACATGCTGAGAATGCATTTTACATCAACAACATTAGAGGAAATTCTTATGGTAACTCATACAGTAATCTTAATTGTACAAAATAACCTTGGGGAAACCAGAATGCATCCACATTCAAATACGAAAATGCCTCAACTCAAGATCATTTCAGACAAGGGAGTTACAACAATAACCAACAATAGTAGAACTATAATCACAACCAACAATTGCATGCACACCTAGATAATATGCAATCACATGTCTAGATGTGACCATAAAATCAGATGCACTCATATTACCAGATGTAATCACAAGCTTGAATGTCACCACAACAAAATGTAATGCCAAATATGCAAGGACAACATTAATAACAACAATACAATATTCTCAACCAAGAGCAGATCCATTAGCCAGTCTTGAAGCGTTGATGCGAGAGCATATCACGAGAACGGAAGCAATCATTCAAGAAAACTCTTCTTTTATTCACGTGTTGGAAGCTCAGCTAAGACAATTAACTTCTAACATGAGCACAAGGTCGCCCGGTGCTTTTCCTAACGACGCTAAAAATCTAACTCAGAAGAGGAAGGAGCATTGTAAGGCTATCACACTAAGAAGTGGAAAGCAAACTACTGAGCTAAGCAGCAGTTCCAATAAAGTACATGTTGATGCATCTGAACCACAGTGACAAAAACAAGACCCAGTAGGAATAAATGAAGAGAAGCCACCTATAACCACTCATATGCCCACAATTCAACCAACAAAGATGTCGACACAACTGCCCATGTCAATACAACCGAATCCTCTACAACAACCCACTGACAATATACCTTTTTCGTTTCCACAAAGATTCAAGGAGAAGGATCATGATAAAGATTATCAAAAATTTATCTTTACCTTGAAATAATTACAAATTAACATACCTTTAATGGATGCTCTTGTGCAGATCCCCAGTTATGGGAAATTTATGAAAGAGCTACTATTGAAGAAGAAAAAGCTTTCTGACATCAAAACAATTGCGCTCACAGTGCTGTGCTAACAAATAAGTTGCCACCAAAGATGAAAGACCTTAGCAGCTTCACAATTTCGAGCTCCATTGGAAACCAATATCTAGGTAAAGCTTTATGCGATTTGGGAGCTAGTATTAACCTCATGCCATTATTCACTTTCATTGAAGTTAGGAATTGGATCTATGAAACCCGCTGCAGTGACATTACAACTTGCAGATATATCTTTGGCACAATCGGAAGGACAGATTAAGGATGTTTCATCCAAGTTGACTGATAAGTAAATTATTTAAGAAATTTATTTGTGCATTTTGATTAATTTTGAGGGAAAAATACTTCTAATTTCTTAAATTTCTTATCAGGTACACAAATGAATGCTTTCTTACTTAAAAGCAAGCAAAAGGAGGATTAAATTGGAGACATATGTGAAGAGCTTGGCTAAATTCAAATTTAGGGGACATTAAGGATTGAATTGCAAGAAAATAAACTTTTAATGAGAATGGTCAAATAAGACTTAGTCAAATTGTTATTTTCTTTTTATTTTTGTTTATTTTTATAATTATAAGTTGTTATTTTCTTTTGACTAAATTATTTATTTTTAGCAAATGGGTAATTTAGTTGAATAGGATTTAGGCTATATTTAGTAATCCAATTGTATATAAATAGGGGTTACTTGGACTCAATTGAATGTACTTGATTTTGGTGAGCAATTGAAGCAATTTATCAATTATTTACTTTCTCTTCAATTCGTTAGTCCCCTTGCTACCATTTCCATTTCCATTTCCATTTCATTTCTTTTCATAAATTTGTCCAATTGCTACATTGGCCCCTTCCCTTTCCATCTTTCATATTCACAAGCAATCCATCATCATATTCATCCATCAAGCATGATTAAAATCATGCGTTACTAAATTCATTTTAGCCTTAGTCCGGTTATCACTCCGTCAAGAAACAATCATGAGTTACGGAACCGTGCTAAAAACTTTTTTATCGGTACTCGCTATCACTCCGGTTTATGGGGTAGTACAAATTCACCATTTAAAGTTAATTCGACTTCAATTCAAAAAGCGCGCGTTGAGTTGAGGAAGGTTGGCGTGCAGTTGGGACGTCAAATCGACCATGCTGTATTCGAGTTCCCTTGAACAAATTGGCGTGTCCAAGTGGGAAAAGCTAGTTGGATTCCGTCAAGGGTGGTAGAGACTGGATTTAAATAACCCATGCCGTTGAGGTTGTTAATTCGAGTTGGGCTTTTCAGAACGCAAATCTGTTGAAATCTTAAATCACGAGCACGTACGACGTGGTTAGACATTCGGTAAAGGTCAGTTTGTAGGTTGTATCTGAAACCGACTACTAGAAGAAAAGTTGGCAGTTGGGACGTTCTCGAGTGCTATAACCAGCTTATCGATTAAAAAGGGAAGATAAATTTTCAAGGATCGATTCAAGATCGGAGGAAATCGAGGTTGAGGCTAAGCTTATTAAATATAGTTCTTCTCATCTTTTATTCTCGATTGATTATTTTTTGTCAATATTTATTTTACTGTTTTTATTTCACTTTTATTTTAATTTAACGTTGCTCTAATCCCCCACTCTTTTATTTTTATTTAGGAGACAATCAAGTATCATGGGCACGCTCTTCGATGCGACATTTAAGAGGAAGACACGAGAGTAGATTATAGTACCAGTCCCTATGGAATCGACCCTACTGCCTTATACTACTGTTTTGTATTATTTGTCGTAGGAATATTTATATTTGTTGGATTCGACACCCATCATTGACAAGCTCGTGTTTCCTGCTAATTTTATCATCCTTGATTGTGAAGCAGATAAGGAGATGCATATTATCTTGGGACTCCTATTTTTAGCAATGGGATGCACACTTTTGATGTTTTCAAGGGCGAGCTCATTATGCGTCATAATGACGAGCATGTTACTTTCAATGTGTTTGAAGCTACTCCATCTACAAATAAAGAGAAATGTCACCACATTGACGTGTTGGATTAAATTATTATAGAAGAATTCAATGAACGAAATTCAACAGTTCCAGACGAAAATGCAGTGACATCCACAGGTGATATCCTAACTGAATGCGACCACAAAGATAAGGCTAATATTTGTGAACTAAAAAAAGGTTGGTAATTGGAATCCTTGGATTTGTCCAACAGGACAATCCCTGTGTTTAAACCATCAATCGAACAAGCTCCAACCATGGAGTTAAAGCCATTACCGATGCATTTAAAGAATCTCTCTCTAGGTGACAATGACACATTACCTATGATTGCCAACGCAAGCCTCAATGCAAACAAAGAAGAAAAACTTATCGCAATATTGAAGCAATACTAATGAGCCATAACTTGGAGCATTGCAAACATCAGAGGAATTAATCCCTCTTTTTGCATGCACAATATCAGGTTGGAAGATGAAGGGAAGCAATCCATTGAGCAACAGCGAAGACTTAATGAGAAAATGAAAGAGGTAGTGAAAATAGAGATCATTAAGTGGTTAGACGCGGGCATCATCTACCCCATTTTAGACAACACATGAGTACGCCCTATCCAATGTGTGCCCAAGAAAAATGGCATCATAGTGGTGAGTAATGATAAGAACAAGCTTATCCCTACTCGCATTGCTACTGATTGGAGAGTGTGTATGGATTATTGTCGTCTCAATGCGGCCACAAAGAAGGATTAATTCTCATTACCATTCATTGATCAGATGTTGGATAGGCTAGCTGGTAAAGCCTACTATTGCTTCCTAAATGGCTAGTCTAGATATAATCAAATTGCAATTACGTCGGAAGATCAAGCAAATACCACGTTTACATACCCATTTGGAACATTTTCCTTTCGATGTATGCAATTTGGATTGTGCAATACACCAGCCATGTTCTAGAGGTGTGTAATGGCTATTTTCTTGGACATGATTAAAGATTCATTGGAGGTATTCATAGACAATTTTTTTTTGTGTATGGACAGAATTTTGACCAATGTACCAACAATCTGGAAAAAGTATTGAAGAGATGCGAGGACACAAATCTAGTGCTGAATTAGGAAAAATGTCATTTCACGGCAAGTGAAAGCATTATCCTTGGTCATCGAATATCATGTCAGGGCATTGAAGTAGATAAAGCAAAGGTAGAAAACATTGAGAAATTACCACCACCCACAAATGTCAAAGGAATAAGAAGCTTTCTTGGTCACGTTGGTTTCTATAGGAGATTTATCCGAGATTTTTCCAAGATTGCCAAACCACTATACTAGTTGCTAGAACAAAATAAAAAGTTTGTGTTTGATGACGCATGTCTAGACACATTTGTCACAATAAAGAAGTAGCTAGTACAAGTTCCAATTGTCTTCGCACCAGATTGGACGCAACGATTTGAAGTAATGTGCGACACAAACGACTTCGCTGTGGGAGTCGTGCTTGGTCAATATAAAGAGAAGGTTTTTCATTCCATTTATTATGTTAGTAAAACCTCAACTGAAGCACAGGTAAATTATACAACTACTGAGAAGGAATTACTAGGAGTAGTTTTTGCATTCGACAAGTTCCGTTCATACCTTGTCGGCACAAAAATTACAGTGTACACAAATCATTCTGCGTTGAGATACCTTTTTGCGAAGAAAGACACCAAATCGAGATTGATCAGATGGATCTTGCTCTTACAAGAGTTTGATATTGAAATTAGAGATAGGAAAGGATCCGAAAATCAAGTAACTAACCACTTATCCCGTCTGAAAGCTAGAAGCGAAGATAGCAATCAGTCACGCATTGTCGATGCATTTCCAGATGAGCAATTATTTTATGTTGACACATCTCCATGGTATGCAGATGTCGTCAATTATCTTATTTGTGGGAAGCTACTCTTGAGTGCCACTAGTCACAAAAAGATCAGATTTATGCGCGACACTGCAAAGTATCTTTGGAATGAGCCATTCCTATTCAAGGTATGCGCTGACAACATTATTTGTCACTGTGTTCCTGAGGAAGAGATGTCTTCTATCCTGAAACATTGTCATGATGCTCCTTATGGAGGCCATTTTAAGGGTGTTAGGACTACTGCAAAAGTCCTACAATCAGGATTCTTCTGACCCAAATTGTTTCGAGATGCTCACAATTTTACGCAACAATGCAATAGATGTCAATGCACAAGTTCTATATCTCGACGCAATGTGATGCTCCAACAACCTATCATGGAGGTGGAGTTATTTGATGTCTGGGGTATAGACTTTATAAGACCATTTCCAAACACTTTTGGAATTTGTATATTTTAGTTGTTGTTGATTACGTTTCCAAGTGGGTCGAGGCAATTACGGTTTCGAAAGATGATGCTCGGATGGTGTTAAGGTTCTTCCATACGTATATCCTTATAAGATTTGGAACACCTAGGGCATTGATAAGTAATCAAAGTACTCATTTTCATAATAACCAAAAAGAAACAGCCTTGAAACGATATGGTGTGAAACATCGCATGGCCACCACATATCATCCACAAACGAATGGCCAAGCAGAGGTTTCTAATCGGTAAATTAAAAGTATCATTGAGAAGGTGGTTAACCCATCTCGGAGAGATTGGTCTTCGTGGTTACATGATGCGTAATAGACGCTTCGCACTGCATATAAAACCCCTTTGGGAATATCGTCGTATCAATTACTGTTTGGTAAATCCTGTCACCTACCGGTTGAACTTGAACATAAAGCCATGTGGGCGATCAAGCAAGTGAACATTGACTACGATGCTGCTGGACAGAAACGGTTGTTGGACATTTTCGAGTTGGGAGAAATTTGACGCACTACGTATGAAAATAAAGCCATATACAAAGAAAAAAAAATAAGAGATGGCACGACAATATCATCTTGCAGCGACAATTTAACCCTGGTCAAATGGTACTTCCATTTAATTCACGTTTGAAATTACATCCAGGTAAATTACGCTCGAGATGGTCAGGCCCTTTCAAAGTTGTCGAAGCATTTCAGCATGGTACGATGAAAATTGAATATATGAAGGATGGTCACCAGTTTAAAGTAAATGGCCAATGCCTGAAGTATTACGTGAGCTCAGATGTCAAAGAACACAATGAGACCATAAATCTAGTCACATTTATTTAATATCATTGTAATTTTTACTTTTACTTTTTGCTTTTTATTTTCAGTTGTTTCCTTTTTAGTTTATGCAAGAATAAAAAAATCTCCTTTTTATCGATGCATCTGATAGCACAACATGTTGATGCACTCTATGATGACTCAGCAAAGCGTTTCAGTCAAGAATCACGCCTATTGATCTCCATTCATCCCTAATTGTTGGATCAACCCAAAAAGTACAATCTGTAATCCTGACATTTATTGGCTACAGAGGCAATGATTTTCCACACTAATTGTAATAATCACGTCTCTCCCCTTTAGAGTTTATAAAATCCCTTCTTCTGCCAACTCTCTTCTTCCACTCACAACCTCCATTGTTACTATAATCATTCTCTTTATTGCTTTGATAATTTTTTCTGCAAGTTACTCTTACTCTCTTTCTTTAGCTATTATGGCCAGAACAAGTAGAGCGAAAACCATTTTAAAATCCCCTACTGAATCAACAGCCACAGTAGTTCGTCACACCTAACAACCACCATCGAGGGAACCTGTTCTTTTCCTCTCAAAGGTGGCAAAGGATAGATATCATGAAGTCATACTCAAGAGAAACTATCACCCGAAGCAGGGTTTCTAGTTGTCTCCATAACGACCATTAAGGAAACAAGTTACAAAGATAATCTCTCGATTGGGTTTGGAGTCTTTTTGCGACTATCCGGCCCCCACTATGGTAAGAGAGTTCTACGCCAACTTAGTAGATTCTAAACAGGAGTTTGTTTTTGTTCGAGAAGGCTTGATGCCTTGGAGTGCGACTCACATCAACGCACTTTTCCACATCATTGAAATAGATACTCACACTACTTTCTTAGAGGAGTTAACTGATGAAAGTGCTGACCTGGTGATGCGAGATCTATGAGTCGAGGATGCTGTGTGGACTAGCAACGGTCCATATAACTATACTATGCACTGGCGTTATCTCACCACTCAGAGCAATATATGGTTTCATTTTGTTAACAGTCGAATCTTACCTTCAACCCATAACACAACTACAACGCTGGATCGCATGTGCCTTTTGCAGTCCATTCTGAAGGGCTAGCACATCAATGTCAGCGCAATCTTACATGATGAAATTGTTGAAGCCGCGGGCAAATAGACAGGTATTTTACCTTTCCCTTCTTTAATAACGTTGCTCTATAAACAAAGGGGTATTGTGCCCTGAGATGGTGAGGATGTGCTAGAGAACAAAGGGCCCATAAATGACATCTCGATGAAGCGTATGACGAGGGGGAAAGAAACCCCTATGGTAAAAGAGATGCCCAAGAAGAAAGAGATCGAGAACGGAAAGAAAAAAGAGAAGCAAGAAAATGCGCCCACAAACCCTTAGATAGGGACGAAGCTTATGGAGATAGAACAACTTCTGGACCGCATGGATATACGGCAAATGCGATTTGTCAGCGTATTAAAAGATATGGACTACAGACAAAACCTCTTCTATGCTTATACTTGAGTATGAAACAAAGCCATTGTCATCACATTGAGGAATCCGAGCCCACATCTCATGCTAGAGTTCTCTATTTTTCCCTCAATTATTAAAGAATTCCCATCATCCTTTGAGCAACCTACACCTGAAGGTAGATCTCATCCAATCCTATCCCCAACAAGAATTCATATCTCCGATGATGAGGAGCATGAGGGACAATCCAAGGACATAGAGGATTGTTTTAGAACTATCACCAATCTGTTCGGGGATGATTTTTCAAATAGCCTTGGGGCTAACATGACAAAAAAATGAAGTTATTGTTACGGATATGCGCACACCAATTGTATCTATGGGACTAGAAGTAAGAGAATGAAAGGAAAAAGATGAGGCAGGCATAGTTGAGAAGGCGAAACCTGATGAGAAGAATGACAATGAAGAAGAAAAGGAAGAAGCGGAGAAGAATGAAGAGAAGGAAGATGCTTCGACAAATTTTGAGGAAGAATTTATCGACGCAACTACTAATGCTAGGGCATCCAGTGAAAACTTGACTCCACCTGAAACGAGTCAGGCTGAGGTAATCACCAATAGCGTCGAGGATCTTAACCCTCTGGCCATTGTGCCTTATGTGGCACCACTTACTGAAGTCTATCCATTTGATGTGACTGCCGATGAGGCCTCCACTCAACTGGTTGTGAAGGAACAATCCGCTGTTTCGGTTGATTCCAAAGACAAAAAAAGAAAGAGAAAGGACAATAAAAAGATGCGTAAAGCAGAAGAGGAGCGTCCAAAGAAGAGGAAGAAGAAAGCCAAGGCAGCCACTTCATCGACTGTTAAACAATGAGTTAGTTTACTTTTCAGTAGTTAGTTGCATGCATCTCATTGTCATTGCATTTTTCATGTTAGTTATCTGCATTATAGTTGCATTTTCATTTTTTTATATATAGTACTGTTGTGCATTGGGGACAATGCAGACATTAAGTTTGGGGGATCTTGTGTGAAATGGAAATGTGATTACACCGACATATTTGAAAATTTATTTGTGTCTTTAGGTCAATAAAAGTATGCAAAATTTCAACAAAAATGTGATCACAATTCTTATTTTATGCATAAATCTTTAATTGCTTGGAATGCTGATATATGAATTGGGTGAATATCAATGAATAGTGAGCCTTCTTTGGATAAATGATTGGAATTGCTTCAGTAATGAATGGGTAGAATCAATCTTTGAATCTTTAAATAATTTACCAATTGCAGCGACATTGTACTAATAAAAGACACTCTAATGTGAGTGCATTGTGACTTATTAAGGGAGAACACTCCACTTCATGTGTTAGAAAAATTATCTAACCAAAGGTTATCACTACAATAGTATGTGTCGGTGCAATTACATACTTCCTGGGGGTTTGTTGCACCTCATTGTTACTTCCTAAGAACAAAGGTAGAGTAATGCAATGACATCTCTCAATCATTTATAAAAAAAAAGAAAGAAATAAGAGAAAAAGAGAAAAGAAGAAAAAAGAAATATATGTTGTATCGGTCAAGAAAAGTTAAGATTCAAAGCATGTTACTAACATTAGTGAAGTTGCAGTTTTAATTATTCATGCCTATAAATTGTCGGCGCATTATTCTATCATGTGAATACAATTTGACATTAGAATTCCATAGGATTTAAGTTGTTAGAATAACGATTGTGGTGACATGTTTTGTTTGTGACTTTGTTTACTATTGTTTACTTGAGGACAAGTAAAAACTCAAGTTTGGGGGTATGATATCATTAGAAATGACACTTATTTTCTCCATAAATTTATGTATTAACTGTCCCTTTTGTATTATATTTAGCATGCAAGATAGTCATTTCATACTTAGTATTTACATTTTCTAACTCAATGTTGTGTGGCTTAAATTCTCGTTATTTTATCTCTTCTGTGCACTAATGTCGCCATATACAGCATATGTATTGCGTTTGAAATTGTCAACGCAGGGATCCATCTCGGAAGATCGATGCTAGAAAAAGTTCAAAGATGCAGCCACAAGTTTAGCTTGGAATTACGGCCAAAAATGTCACCGCATGGAAACATCTTCTTTGTATGAGTGAATTCACGTAGCAAACACATCTGGAAGCATCAGCACAGGAGAATAACATGTTGTCGCCGCAATTAAAGATTACAGATTGTGCCCAGTGATGTCACGACAACCTGTAGATTTATAAAGAACACACCAGATCTGCGTGAGTGCACAGCTGGATTTTAACAACTTTTACAACTGCAAAAGAAGTTAGATCTGAAAAGAGATGGGATTTGCAATTCTCAAAGCTTATAAATAGAGGAGAGAAGAAGGAGAGCAGATATCAAGAGGTGAAGAAATTAATTCTGTAAATTTTCTAAAGCTTTGAAGCTTAGTTCTGGAGTCCGATGAGCTGATCGAGCAAGTTGTGACAACTCCTGACGAGGAGTGCTTGATGCAATACAAGATGAGCGGTTAAGGAAAAATCCTAGTAGCCTAGGAATAGTATGCTTCGATTTATTTGTTAATCCTTCTTTTAATGCTGATGAATTCTAATTGCCAATTGATTGTATATGAAATATCTTTCAATGTTAGTTTACTTTGATTCCTATTCAATTCTTCTCATCTGTTTTCCGTTGGATTTAACTGTTTTGACCACGAAAGTGAAATTACAGTCTACCAACACTGGAAAGTATAGAGACAAGTTAGGTTAACAAGCAAGTTAGCGAAAGTTGCTTGAGGCTAGGAGAAATTCTAGTCACTAGTTCTTGAGTGCAAGGCATTGCCAACACTAGAAGGTCAGGTAAAAGTGGGCTCTTGAGTCTTGGTTAAACAGAGAGTTGTTATTGGTATGATTTCATTGGAACCTTATTGCTACTACAGTTCATCTATAAAATACATTGTCGTCACATCTAGCGTTGCTACTTAGTGAAGTCAGTAATCCACTCCATTATTCGCACTTGATCACACTTTTACTTTTTTTGCATTTAAATTCTCAAAATATCAACAACAATTTATTTTACTTTCAGTTGCTCTAAAATTTTGTTTTTATTATTGCATAGACAACTTTAACTAACTTAGTGGTGCATATCTGATTTAATTGCGCTGACATCCTTACTAACATTTTCTCTAATTTTAACTTTAGTTGCTTCAACAATTGAACATCAAGAACTCTATCCTCGTGAGATCGATATCCGATAGAGTAAATCTATCAACTATACTTGCATCGATGAGTGTCCGCTTGCACTTAAATGCAGTGACATTTACAGGCCGACCAAGTATCCTTTGTGCAATCCGAATTTTTAAAACGAGAGGTTCCGATAGATTAACTTGCACTACAAAACGTGCAAATTGTCCTCTTGCACCAAAGCCCGTCTGCATATCAATTCAAACCACCTTCCCGACCAAACTTCTGATTTCAGTCAAAAGGCTCCTTTTATAAAAGGCTCCCGATAAACTAGGGATCTGAATCCAAGCAACCACATTTTGTGGGTAAGCCTCAAGCGTCAAGAAATGTGACGACCAAGGTCGTACTGTCAGATACTGCCCATATATGACCTAAGGGCCCTTCGAGATCACAAAATTATAATCCAGCTCGGATTCAAATTTAGCTAGGTAGTAATCGTTCTCAATATCCATCAGTTGAAAACGATTTGTCGATTTCCATAATGCACAGACTTTATTCCAGAACGTATTATATCTGATTTTTCGTCGTAACAACTTCACCACCAGTGTTCTCGACATACTTTCATCGATCAACCCATAAACTCTCTCTGAGAAATCAATAGTAGGTATCCCATCAATGACCAATTTTTCTACATCATCCTACAAAAGCTCCAAACATCTTTTTCCCATTCATTTTCCAGATTAGGTGCCATTGACCCAGAATTAAGAACAACATCCTTGGAGAAGGATTCGGGTTGCCCTCGTCCATTAAAACATCATCTCCACCCTCATCCGGCGGCTCGTCCTCACGCCCGTCTGACTTTCTTAGAAACACGCCCATTGACCGGAAACGAAGGACCTGTCATGCTTTAGATAAAACCCTTTCTCTTTGAAGTGCTTTATCTTTAATATATTAAAAACATAACTCCATACCATGGTCTCATGGAATTATATTTCTAGTAGTTTATGAAAATCAATTGTTCGAGAAAACCCTAATATTTTTTTTTACATAAAATATCAAAATAAAATATAAAAAATGAGTTAAGTAAAGAAATTTAACACGTTACGACTGACCTAATTTATTAATAATAAAAATTAAATGATTTCATTAAATTAAATTAAAAGTTTATGAAGTATATGAAAATTAACGCTTAATTTAATAATTTAAATTATAAAATACCCAAAAAAATTCATAACTTTATAGAATTTCACATCACATGAGATTGGAAGTTACATGAATTATAGTTCCACATGGAGAAATCTATTAATCTGTGCATTAATCGTATTGAAAATAATTTTTAATTTATTGTGTTATTATTTATGGTATAATCGTTGTGCTATAAAATTACCATATCAAAATTAGTTTTCATAATTAATAGAATGATTAATTACATATGTACGGTTTTTTGGTCAATAATGATAATTACAAGATGCAGTAGTTGCGCAAGCGCGGCGCCTACCACTCTTTGTTATAAAAAATTCCAAATATCAATCATCAAACCAACCAATTAAACGTTTTATGGGGTCTAATCTTGACTAGCAATCACTGATTTTTCGTTTGGGCATAATTACCTTTTAACCTTCTAATTAAAAAATTATTTTAATTTTTCATTTAATTTTTAAGTTTTTTTAATTTTAGGATTTATATTATTTATTAAATCATTTCAAAATAAAAGAAAAAATTAATGTTTATTAATTCTGTTAGCTTGACATATATATGGATTGTCATGTGCATACTACGTTGCAATTAATTTTTTTAAAAAAATAAAAATATCAAAAAAATATTTTTTAATTTTTTTAATCATTTTAAATTTTTAAAATATTTTTATTTTCATTTTTTAATTTTTTAAAAATTAATTAATTATTAACGTTAATAAATTTAAAAAAATTAAATTTTTTATTTATTTTAGGATAATTTAATAAATAATACAAATGAAAAAATTAAAAAATATTGTTAAAAAACCCAATAAATCATTATATCTTTAATTTAAGATTAACTTTACATTACGTTTTAAAAAATAAATAAACCCTTGAATTTCCAAATCTCGTGCTTCATCTGCTTCTGGAGAAAATAAAATAGTATTAATATCATATTCTCCAAAATTATATTAAGAATATTACATATAGTGATATAATTGATGACATACTTGTTTATTTTCTTTGTAAAATAAATAAAAAATTCCTAAATTTCATTTATATCTCAACTTCCATCCATCAAAATATTAATCACAATCCCACCTCAAACGATGCTATTGTAAATAAATTATTTTTTTTTTGGTATTTTTCATGTTCATTTTACGATTCATATTTGAGGTGCGTAATTGTCCTTCTCAACAATATCGTTTTCAAAGTTTGAATTTAGGTTCTTCTCTTGAGAATATAATGTACTTTACCATTACATCCGATTATTTGTTGCTAAAATAAATTATGTTTTAAAACATTAATGCTATATTTCGTAATATTTTAATATATAAATTAGCAATAAATTAATTTAATCAATAATATTTAATTATTTTTATGATTTATTTTTTGTAAAAAAAATATTTTAAAAATACCTTATTTTTTATGAAAATTTTTATTAACCATTTCTAATTTCAAATTTAAAATTTATTAATTATTATTTTTATTTAATTATTATTTTATATATATATATATATATAATAAAATTTTTCTGGTGTTATTAACTGATAACGAAACCAGACATAAATATGGAGATAATTTCTTCAATAATTTTTGAGAAATATATGAAATGTAGTTTATAAAAATTATAATTACCTAAAATGTGACATGTGTAGCTGACGTTGTTGAATTTAATTTCCATTAATTGTTATTCAATTAATTGTGATAAATATATTTTTTAATAGTTTAATTTCATATTAATATTAATATTTTAAAATTTAGGATTTTTATTTTAAAAAATATTTAAATTTAAATAAAAATTTTGAAATTCAGTATAAAATTATTAATTTAAAACTCGTGTGTTGATCTGATGATTAGAGTGTTCATCATCTCAAATATGGCATGAATTCGAATCACTTATTAAAATTTTATTTTTCAATTAAATTCAATAAAAAATTACTAATTTAACATTAAATTATTAAAAAATAATAATATCCATGTTTGATAGAATGCTTTCTTTCATTAGCGTATGTGACTTTCGCTGTTGAAACATGGGAAGAATATATTTACACATTTCGTTTCCTTATAGGGCAAAACAGTTACAGCCAATGAAAAATTGGTTGAATAAAATCATTCGCTCTTTAATTCTGACACCAAGCGACGGCGGTAACGAGCAGAAGAAGAATCCCCACCGTGTCCACTATTGTTACCAACCTTCCCCTCTCTCAAATGCCTCTTGAAGTAGAAATCGAGGAAGAGACAAAGAATTACTGCATTGAGAACAGAGTTGAAACCCCAAGCTCCCATTCCATTGCACCCACCTTTCACAAAATGCAGGAAAAGAACCCCAAAATGGCAGACCAAATTACACCCCAAATGCATCACCTGGCAATTCACCACGAACGAGATGCAGGCGATCGGCAGCCCAATCTCCGTCCAGAATCGGTACCCATACACCACAGAGTATAACAAAGTGGATAGTAAAATGGCCAACACTTGAAACGATTGACAGAACTCCAGCCATAGAAAAGACATGAATAAAAGAATCGATTGGTTGAAAAGGTGAAAGAATGTTAGTTTACGGCGGCGGAGGATGATGAAGAATGTTCGGAGGAGGTGAAGGAAACGGGAGAGATAAAAGATGTAGGACCAGAAGAACACCCGACCCGAAGCGCGGGTTCCCAGTGGGAAGCAGAGGAACCATTGGAATGGGGTTGTGATGGTTTTCGTACGGCGCCAGAACCAGCGGGTGTCGCGAATATCGGCGACCGAGGATAGGAGGATGCCGATGAAAATGACAGCGGAGATGAACGAGATGCAGAGGCTGTGGATGGCTGGGATAGGGCCAAGCGGAACACGCCGACGCTTGGGGAGGATGTGAGAGAGGAAGCTGTGGAGGGTGGTGGCGGCGAGGACGTAGACGGAGATGGAGGCGAAGAGGAAGGACCACGTGGAGCCAAACGTTTGGCTGTTGCTCCACCGGAAGTTGACGATGGATGGATGCTCTGAAAGATAGTATTTCAGGGATTGCATGATGATCATCCTTTATGTTACATCAAAATCAAACTAAAAACAAAAACAACAAATTTATTGAGTAATTTCAAGGAGTTTTACTGATGTTGTCGAAGATTCAGAATGGGAAGTTTGAATTACGAAGACAAATTGAAGTCGACGCTGGCTATCTATTTGTACCTTTGAGCTGACACGCTGGTTGGAAATTGAGATATTGAAAGTCAAATGGAAGCTTCCATGTCCTGAGTTCCACTTTTTTTATTTTTTATTTTATTTAATTTAAAAAAAAGGTAAAATTAAAATTAGACGAGCAGCCGTGGTAACTGGGTTGAAGAAATTTCCATCAGTGTTTTTTTAATTACAATAATAGAATAAAATTTGAAATTATAAATGCGATTAGTATGATTTGAATTCAGATCATATTTGAAATAATGAAAACTTTTAACCATTAAATCATCTTATGAAATATTATTTTAATAGTATTTTTATTTCAGCAAAAAAATGAAGAAACTTTATATTTTTTTTTGAGAAATTTAGTTTTTGGCTTACTTTTTTTTAATAATATATCGACTGAATTTATTAAAAATTAAAATAGAGAAACATTCCAAATAAAATTAAAATGTAACAGAAAAATAACAAAACAAAGAGATACTAACTAAAAAATAGAAAACGAAACATTAGACCAGCAAAACACTTTCAGTGGGTTGCAACGATAGAGATAAGACGAAACATTGGAGAAAGAAAGCAGGAAACAAAACTCCTTATCTCTATCCACCCACACGCTTAAGGATCGAAGTAGGAGTGGTGAGCGAAAGCAACAATCTTGCAGGCTACTTCGCAAAACAGATCTGATTGCATCAGCAAATGAACCACAAAAGGGGATCGAACTACTGTAAGACTACCGATAACCTCAAATCAAAGTCGAGCATTGTGAGAAAATTATCCACGAACGCAAATCTACCACAAAGATAAATGAAAACATGTCATAAAGTAAAAGCATGCCACAAGGTAGAGGGAAAGCGTGTCACAAGGCAAAAGAAAAAACGTGCCACAAATGCAGATAAAAACTAGAAGAAAATCATAATATAAAAGAAAATAAGACCTGAATATAAAAAATTAAGGGGAAAGAATACCGACGGTCGACGACCATCATTAAAGTTGACGTCATCTCCAGCTGATCAAGAAAGAAAGAAAGAAATAGAGCGGCGCAGAGAGAGTTTTTTGCTTACTTTTGATTTCGTTTTATTTAAATATGTTTTATTTGATTTAATTTGAAGTTTTAAAAAAATAAAACCTTAAAATTAGAAAAAGGGTTAAAAGTAAAAAAAAATGTTTAATGATAAATTTAGCTACTAAACTTTATATGTTTTGTTAAAATGGTTCTAGTTTTATTTTTTAATCTTTTTTTGTCATCAACCTTTAATCTTTTTTTTTTCAAATTGCCTTTTTAATAAATTTTACGAAAGTACCGTTAAAAAAATTAACTAGATGATATGAAATTTCATACGTGGAATATTTGTAATGAAATTCAATTTATTATTTAGACAATCTAATAAAATAATTACACATGAAAAATAATAAAATAATTAATTAATTAATGAAGTTAAAAATAATAACTCTTAATTTAAAGAAAATAAACATAATTATTTAAAAAAAATCAAAATGAATGCTCACATTTAGTATTTTCAATTTGATTTATTAATTATCATTTTTTTGAATATTTTTTTTTTTGAAACCTCTCAATAAACAATCATATGCATTCATTTCATGTATGATTTATTTATTTTATTATTTTTAACATGTTATTATCTTTTTGGGTTACTTAAGTAATAAATTACATCTCATTAAAAATATTTCACATCATCCTCATTAATTTTTTTAAACAGTGTTTTCATCAAATTTTTAAAAAAAATTGATTGCCAAAAAAGACTAAAAAATATAATTATAATCATTTTGACAAAATATGTAAATTTTAGTTACCAATTTTATCATTTTTTTTTTTTACTTTTACCCTTTTTTATTTTTAAGGTTTTATTTTTCTTTAATTTTAAATTAGCGCGTAAAATTTAATGTCACTCTATAATGAAATTAACTATTTTAATAAAAAACTTAATTAATATAACATAAAAAAGTTTAGAGATATAATTAAAATATTTTAAAGATACATCTTTAATGCAATTTACTCTTAAATTAATAAAAAAAAACTTTAAATGCTATAAAAAGTACTTTTAAAAAAGTTAAAAAATAAATTTCACGTGATAATCTGATGGTCAAAGATGTTCACCGCTTTAAATATGGCTTAGGTTCGAATCACGTTAGTCGTGTTTATTGTTCGGGCTTTACCCAATTATTGTAATTCACCAAAAAAAATAGTTATAAAATCAATGAACCCAACTAAGAGCTAGTGGAAATCGATTTGGTTAAATTTGATTACTTTTAATATTCGGTTAGTGAAATTCAATTCAATTTGATTACTTTTGATATTATGTATGACTTAATTCTTTGAAGATATATTTTTTAAGAAGTTATATTAAAATAATTATAATCAGAATTAATATTACATAATATAATCGAATTAATAATTATAATATATTCAAACTTAAATTAAGAAAATCAAAATAAATTTGAATTGAATATCTGTACATACTTTATATAAAGTATGAGATCATAAAATTTTCAAAGCTTTAAAGAGAATTATTTGATGTTTGAAGGTAAATTTTAGATGTATTGTATTAGAAAATTAATATGTATATTTAAGAAAATCTTGTCAATATATATTAGTTCCATAACTTTCATTCAAATTAATTATATTTTTGGTGAATTACAATAATAAGATAAAGCCCGAACAACAAATACGATTAACACAATTTGAATTCAAATTACACTTAAAACGATGGACACATTTAACTATCACATAATTATATGGGTTCCATTCAAATTAATTATTAAATACACATTGCAAGCAATATTGAATGATGATTGTTAAAAGTAATAATTGTCCTTTTCCTAAAATGTAATTATATGATATGAAAGAGATAAAAGCGGACAAAGAAAAACATTTCATACAATCCTTTGGAGTTTGGTTGTCAAAATTTATTTTCATATTTAAATCAGTACGCAATTTCAGGCTTTTCAAATGAAAGGTACGAAATTGTCAAATGTTCATTGGATTATCTTTTCTCATGCATTTTACTCATTGCTAAATGTGTAGAAACAACATCAATTCAAAATTGTTTTTATATCTTTATACAAAATATATAAAAATAATTTAAATTCAAAGTAATATATATTAAAAAAAAGAAGAAGACATTTTAAACCTAAGACTAAGTGTTCCAAATCTTCAATTTTATCATTTAAACTAAAATTTCATTGAATTTTTAAAATATTATATATTTTTTTACACATGAATATCCTATCATCTTGTTTGAGACAACTGATATGAATTATAGCTTCAGTGCACTAGAATTATTTTATACTTAACTTAAAATCATAGAAAACTAATATATTACGTCTGGAATTGGAACAAGATGTGATATATCCTTTGAGCAAATAATTAGGGATGTATAAATTTTAAATAAATCGAATTAATTTGATTAATCGATCGAATTCGATTAATTAATCGATTAATCGAATTAATTAAACTTAATAAATAATATTATAATATATAAATATTAATTAATCGATTAATTCGATTAATTTGATTTATCACGTTTCTAACCTTAATTTAGTCAGATTTCTATTCAAACAAATGTACTTTTGATAATTAAATATCATTGTCATATCAATACGTCTAGAGTGTAGATGTAAATGATAAAATATTTGATTGAGAGAGAATTAAATATAAATCTATGTCAGCACATCTAGAATGTCATGTTGAAATAAGAAAATGTATCCATCTTTTTTCCAACAAAAACAATGTCCGTCAAGCACTCAACTTAAATGCATAATTAATCTTGACCTACTTTTTCCCATTACAATGGAATTGCATATATACTATTTCCGATTTTTTTACCTAAATATTATAAAATAATACAAAATTATGAAAATAATATGAAATTCAAATTAATTATCAAAATGATATGTTTTGGGATGTAGGGTGCCTTAGAGACGGCATCATTTTTTTACTTGACAAAGTTATTTTTTTTTAATTTAAAAAAATATTTTATTAGTTAGGATAAACTATAAAAATAATCATTTTTATTTGTTTCATGTTATATTTTAGTCACTTATGTTTGAAATATTACATTTTAGTCACTTATATTATTATATTGTTACGAAGTGATTACTCTGTCGTTAAGTTCCGTTATCTCCCTAATGGTAATCCTACGTGGCAGTCAAACTAGATTTTAAGTGCCAACTTGGGTTTCCAAATGGGATGATAATAGACCTTTAATTAATTAAAAATTTTAAACCCTAAACCCATTTTTACACACCTCTCTTCTTCATCTTCATCTTCATCTTCTTCTCTTTTGATTCCAACGTTTTTAGTTACAAATATGTCTCAAAGCTTGAATCTTTGAAACCTATTAACCCAAAAAAATCTTATGTTTTCAAGTTGCAATTTAGTTACTATTTTTTTGGGTGGGATTTCAAGATTCAAGAATTGAATCCATAAGTCGAATCCTAATGAAGCAAAGTAGTCAAAATAATTGTTAAAGGAATTTAAAAGGGTTAAGTAGATCTACTGGAGAGGACTTGAAATTTATCAGCTTGAAAACATAAGTTTCTTTAGGTTAATAGGTTTCAAAGATTCAAGCTTTGGGACAAATTTATAACTAAAGACGTTGGAATCAAAAGAGAAGAAGATGAAGATAAAGAAAAGAGGTGTGTGGAAATGGGTTTAGGGTTTTTTAGTTAAGATTTAGGTTTAAAAATTTTAATTAATTAAATTCATTTAATTAAAAATCTATTCTCATCCCATTTGAAAATCCAAATTGGCACTTAAAATCTAGTTGGACTGCCATGTAAGATTACCGTTAAGGATATAACGAAACTTAAACGACAGAGTGATCATGACTAAAACTTAACATTTCAAACATAAGTGACTAAAATGTAACCTAAGACAAACAAAAATAATTATTTTTGTAGTTTACCCTATTAGTTAAGGGTGGTGCAGAGGTAACATCGAAAAATACATAATTAGGTATACAAGATTATAAAATACAAGTTTGGTATACCTAACACGTGGTGGCCATTCAATAGGCCCATGTCCCATTAGGTGGTAGGTGGTCTGCCAAAGGTGCATCGGGAAATGGGGGTGGGAGACCTTATAAGATGGACTTTAAGCTTTGTTTCATTTCACATAGAGCTAAAAAAGAAGAAGAATAAAAGTAAGACTAGAGGAGAAAAGGAGAAGAAAGGGAAAGAGATGCATTTTTTTTATTGTTTTTAATTTATTTTAAAATTATTATTTTAATTATTATAAAGTTTAGTTTAATGTTTATGATTTGTTATGAATTTTTTTTGTTTAGTAAAGTAGATTAAAGGGGAAAAAAAGCCAAAAGAGAGGTAAATTTTGTTGTTGTTTTACTTGAAATTTTATTGAGAAATTTATTTATATAAAAATCAGAAGATTCAAGAGTAGCAAAAGAATTTTTTTTACTTGAAATTTTATTGAGAATTTTTATTTATTTTTTAACAAATTTAGTATTGAAGATGGATAATCAATTTTTCGTATACGTTTTTTTCGATGGAGTAATTTTGACAACATCAGTTTGATGTATATTTGAATGTCGCCAACAAATAGTAATGAGATTTAGTCGAAATGTCTCAGTTGATGATATGAAGGCAAGGATTAATGTAAAAAAAATTTAGACGTTGTGGGAGAATGATTTCGAAACTTTCCTATAGGTTTTCAGTTTTGACAGATCCCATCAAATTCACCAAGATAGAACCTGTAAATGATGAAGATGTGGAGACAATGATCACTCTTTATTATTCGAATCAGAGCAACCAAAATGCACTGATTCTATTATTTGCTGAGATAGTTGATGTGAAGCCAACTGAAGATGAAGATCCAACTCCAGTAGAATATAAAGATCCAACTCCATTAATATATTGTCATTTTACAGTTTCATTTGGGATTATGCTTGTAAATGACTTAAAATGAATGTAATTTGACCATTTTCTTTGCTGAGGACAATTTTTACTTAGTATAGAACTTGGTAACAGGTATAGGCATAAAGTCTAACATTGATAAGGGTTGTACCTTTTCTTTGTTGAGGATAATTTTTACTTGGTATAGAACTTGGTAACAAGTATAGGCAAAAAGTCTAACATTGGTTCAACTTGTAAAACTCGACCATGGAAAGCTTTCATTAGTAGTGGTGAGTTTGCTTAAAGATAGAACTATCATGGAGACTCTTATATTATGAGTTTGAATGTATTTTAATTTCTATTTAAGAAATGGACAAATTAGTACATTTATGTTAAAGTAAAGAGCAAATTGTTTTCTTATAGCACAATTCAGAACGACGGTATTACAAAAGAGGACGGATGTTATGATATAAAATATGTATTTATTTAATGTTTAAATTCATTAATATTATATATTTTTTTCGTAAGGATATAAAAGAAAAGAATTTATTATTGGCTAATTATTAATATTATGATATATAAAATATAAATTTTAAATATTTTTTAACAATTAATATTAATCATCTATCTAAATTTTTTTTGCTAAGGGTACTTTGGTCAATTTAACTTTTTCCCTTATGCTATTACAAATCTATTCCATCAAACCAAACACAAGAATACTATTACAGTTCTAGTCCATTCCATTCAACCAAACAATTGAATTATTGATTACAGCTCTATTCCATTACAACTTTATTTCATTATAGCCCTATTCAATTCCAGTGAACCAAACGTGCCATAAGGGATTCGTGTAAACCTAAGTGCTAAAGGCCCTATTTATAGCTTTGGACGATCGTTTTCCTCAACCCTATATCAGCTGTTGTTCCTCGTGTTTAAATGACATTGTAAAGACAGAAATGGCCTTCACTCGGTGTCAAATCCGCGTCCAAGAGTCGATGTTGCAACACATAGGAGTCGTGTCGCAACAATGAAGTCAGTCTACTCCTTTGGGTCATTTGTACAGGCGTTGTCGCGACATAGAAGGCAGTCTTGATATTCTTCAAGTTTGGTCCCTTTGTTGCGACATAGATCAGTCCACATCATGACATATTGATCAACTTCATACTTATTTGTCTTCTAAAGGTCTCCTGCACACTCACAAAGTTCATCAGCTAACCTTAGGCCTTAATCGGTCTTAAAGACAACAAAAAGCACCTTTTGCATTTTTTACTTAATTTATTCCTTAAGAGAAAACTAAGAAAAGAAAAGAAAGGAAAATGCTTAATTTCAAGCTCCTAAAGTACGAAAAGTAGTTCAATCTACTAGGTACAAATCCAGCAAATCACTTACTCTTCTTCTTCTTCTTCTTTTTTACCTCTAGATTTCGTGAAACAAAACCCCTAAGGTCCCCCCTTATAAGTACCCCTCCCTCCCTTACGCCGAATCAGCCATTGTCCTGCCCTCTACCTCTGCATACATGCATGCTTCCTCCCCACGCCATTTCCCCATGCATGCTTCCCTTCGACAGACAGTTGCCACTAATGGGACATGGGTACCGACTATGGGATAGGCGTTTCTGGTGTCGCCTATTGAATGGCCACCACGTGTTAGGTATACCAAACTCGTATTTTATAATTGAGTATACCTTAAGTATGTATTTTTCGATGTCGCCTCTAAAACACCTTCAACTAATAAAATCTTATTTTTTTATTTTAAAATTTAAAAATAAAAAAAAAACAACTTTTGTCAGGTAAAAGAAGTGGTGTTGTCGCCTCTAAGTGACCCTCTACCCCCAAAACATACCATTTTGGTAATTAATTTGTATTCCATACCATTTTTTTAATTTTTGTATTATTTTGTAATATTTAGGTAAAAAAAAGCCTATTATTTCATTACAAGCTGCGGAGTTAAAAAAGTTTTTTGGACTGAAATTAAATTATATTTTTACGATAGTAAAGTTAAATTTTCATCATTTTAATACTTTATATTTTTATAATTTTTAAAGGGTCAAATTAATATTTTATTATTTTGAGGGGTTAAAGTGTAATTTTACCATTACTAATTTAAAATTTTAAAAATTAAAAAAGGTCTAAATCAAGAACTTACCATTTTAAGGGACGCCATGACCCTCCATGGATCTCTACGAAGCTCTGCCACCATCCATGACGATTCATATAATTTTATTAGTATATTTTTCTTAGGTTTGAGGCATTAATTGATATTTGAATTCGATATTTTTTTAATGTGATACTTGTGTTTTTTTTTTTAATGTAGTATTTACATTTGACAAAAGTTGTACAATGCTAACCTTTTAGTGTTTAATTCAAGTTTTAGAGTTGATTTAATTAAAATTCATAATTAGTTAATAATATTAGCAAATAAATTTCATCAAATCAACCTTAAAATATATAAATTATATTACATACTATATTTGACAAAATAAACGCAAAATTGAACAAACTCACAATTAACACTATATTAATTCTATTTACAAAATCATAAAAAAATTCAAACCTATTAATTTTAGCAATTAACTGTCATCAAATTAACCTTGAAACTTGAATTAAACACTAAAAAGTTAAAATCGTTACCTTTGGGTTCCAAAATATACAACTTTGTCAAATACAAGTATCAGATTGAGCCAATAAATAACATAACTACCACATTAGAAAAAAAAAATCAAACTCAGGTGCCAAATAATATATTAAGACATTTTATTATGATAAGATACATATTGATTGTAGTGCGACTTAGCATGTTATTTTTTATTTATCATTATTTTAATTTACATTTATATATATATATATATAGTAATTTTTAAAACATATTAATATATATACAAGTATATCTCAATTTACAAAATTATTTATAAATGTTGGGATAAAAATAATTGAGAAACTATGCTGTTTTTTTTTTAAATTTATTGATCTACGTCGTTTTTAGAGAGAGAAAGGAAAACGTGTCTTACAAGGTGCATTTTCATTGATCTGGTAGAGAAAGCACGCCCTGCAGAAGTTTTCTTCTCATCCAAAAAAGGTGTCCTATGTGGTGTGTTTTTACTGCCAGATTAATGAAAACGTGACTTGTACACGTTTTTCGTTTTCGATTTTTTTTCGTTTTGAAATTAAAAATTTGTAAATTTATCTGGCGTTTGAGATAGACATTGTTATAATTTTAAGGTATGTTCAAATTTACTAATTTTTTTCATTGTAAAATACACACAAACACTTACACAAACCCTATACAACATTAATTTACTAAATTTCTATTTAAATCCTTCAAGAATTACAATATTTGTAGTATGACCCAAAATATTCAAAATCCTTAACTTAAAAACTTATGTACATGCATCCCAATTGTAGTGAACAAGATATGTATATTCTAAATAAGTTAACATTGCGAATGTAAAACAAAATAAACAACTTCGAAAAATTACAAACAAACATAATCATCGATCCCCCGAATGTGTGCCACAATTCGGTGCGCGTCGGGTATGCCTAGGGTTCGTCGTATTGTTTAGGTTGGCGACTCCACTTAGACTTCGACCTCGTCTTCATGTGCATGTCAGGGTTGATCGGTGACCTCATCTCCTCCTTTGTTGGATGAATGTGACCGTGTCCTAGTCGACCGTAGTGCATCCCCCTGATCGAGTCGACGTTTGTAAGAATGACCTATCTCAGAAGAACAACGATGCTGGGGGTGTTTACGACACTATCGATGGGCCACTATATGGTGTCACGTGGGGCAATGGCGCATCGGACGTGTAATATGATGCTGGGGTAACGTTCATGCTGAAAATATCCTTGGAGAAGGTGTTGGTGCAGGGAATGATTGTGTGTGCTGTGGTGCTTGTGTAAAATAAATTGGTGATGACTGTGTTGGTCTAGAGAATGAATGCACATGCTGTGGTACTGGTGTAAAATAAACTGGTACATTTTGTGATGATGGTGTAAAATAAAATAAGTTAATGACAGAAATAAATGAACCATACTAACCGGGAGGTTGCAAGAGAATCAAGTTTGCGTCTGCATGTGGAGCAGATGTCGATCTGTTCACAACATGCACTCCCGAACTGGGATTGATGGGCCCTCGTCTTGGCCTCTTACAACGACATTCCCTACTCCTTTTTGTAGTCGAAAATAGATATGAATTCCATTATGCTTGAATCAATCCATGTAATCTGAAGATGTTGCCAACTTTGATGTCAAATACAATTTACGCGTTGGCAAGTAATTGTACCTGTGCTGCCACATCTCAATATAATTCTTGTGGAATATTGCCCAATTTTAATCCAGTCTCCCCCACATGTCGATCTTGTGCAAGTCATTGAGCTCCTAAGGTTACTATAGAATATATTGCGTACACCCGAACGTCGCATCTCTCCATTGGATTTGTGCATTTAGACCATTGCAAAAATGACCAATGACACTTTCACGTGCTAGATGCTGCTGTTCGCCAAAAGTTCCTCCTAAAAGTATTCATGAATCCTTAAATCCACGTATGGCATCTATACGAACTGCAGTACGAATTTATAAATTTCAGCAAGTGCCTAATATTTAATTTCAAATGTTTTAACAACTTGTTTTTCAGTGGTGTAGGAATTAATGGTTTCGAGATCACAATTTCGACGAGAGAGTTTGTAGATATATTTAATTAATATTTATGATTTAAATATAGTATAATAGTGAATCATGATTTAATAAATTTTATTAATTGGTCAGTTAGTCAAGGTACAAGTGATGTGTATCGAAAGTCAAGTGGTTTTGGAAAATGAGGTGTCGAGACCTCATTTCTGTAAACTGAGTCTATGAATATTTTTATTCAATATTTACATAGATTTTATATAGGTGAATTGAAGTTTGGTCCAAAATTTTTTATGACTTGATAGTTAATTAATGAAAAAGGACTAAATCGTAAAAGTGGTAAAAGTTAATTACTATAATTTTTATTCATTAAAGGGCTTAAATTATAATTAAATCAAAGTAAAATGTGATAATTAGACCATTACTAAGTGTAATGGACGGTTTTTTCTTAGTAAAAATATCGAGGCTTTTTATTAATAAAATGAAACTAAAAGGACCCCATTTGCAACTAACACACACTCAGCCACAAGTGGAAATCCAGCTGTAAAATAATAAAGGAAACTACATAAAAAGTAGAAAACTGAAACAACAAAATTAAATGAAGAGCCTTTATCAGAATGAAAGGAGGAGTCCCAAATGAACCAGAGAAAACCATTTATCTTCTCCTGTAGACAAAAATGTAGATTCGACATCTTCCCTTCAAAAATTATCCTTCTAGAAAATTAAGATACCTTCTCAGACGAACCAAAGACGTTTGCCCAGCGTCGGTCCTGTTCCACCAATTCTCTTGCTTCCTCAGATACATCTTATACCCAAAATTGAGGGCTTTGAAACTTGAAAGCAATCTGAGCCATTTTATGCGCAACTTCGTTCGATTCACGATTAATATGCTGAAAATAAATAGAGTTTAGCATTAGGGCCTTCTATTTTATCGCATCTATATAGTTCTTAATTTCAGAACGGCCCGTGGTTCTTTTCTGGAGTTTCACAATTGTAGATCTTAAATCCCCATCCAAAACCACCTCCCGAAAACCCATTTCAATCGAGAAGTCGAGGGCTTGAAGGCAAGCCAAGGCTTCTACCGAGAATGCAGATGCCATGCTTTTGTTTGCAATTACCCCACTGCCCATAATGAGACCTTGGTTATTACGAATAATAAACCCCAAAAATGACTCTCGACTTTGAGGTTTGAAAGTCGCATTAAAGTTCACTTTTAGAAACGATTCAAAAGGAGGACACCATTTCTTGATTATGGGTCTCGATTTCTCAAGTAAGTATGAACTATGTCCATTTCTACCATGAAGCTCTGAATTTTCAAGGTGATTTCTTTAATAGTTTGCTTTTTCCCTTCCATTACAAATTGGTTGCGAGAAAACCAAAGAAACCAAAGCGTGACTACTATTCTTTCACAGGAAACACGATCCTTTCTCTATAAATATGTCCCAACCAGTCCCAAAAATGATCATACTATAGGTTCAACACCCAACTAAGATCTAATATGTTCCAAGATTCAATCGCAAGACCATAATCTATCATCACATGCAACATAGATTCTGGATACAAAGCACACAGTGGGCACACAAGAGAGGAGGAGATTCTTCTACTGTAAATATTATAGGCTGTAGGAATAAAGTGGTTCAAAAATTTCCATGTAGCAATTTTTATCTTAGAAGGGAGATGTAAATCCCATATTTGTTTGTAAATGGCGCTCTTGTTTTGGGTGATAGCAGTAGGATTTATTTGTTTGTGAATAAACCAGTATCCACTCTTTACAGAATATTCCCCAGAATTGTCACTCTTCTAAGTGAGGCTATCTTCATCAACAAAATGTGATAATGGAATGCAAGTAATTGCTACAGCTTCTTCCTCCGAGAAAATCGAGGTAATTACATCTTTCTTCCATGTTTTCGTGCTTACATCAATCAGATCTGAGACTATGTTAATAGAATTATTGACCATTATATTTTGTATCTTGCCCCCAAACCAGCAAGGGAGCCACTTGTCCCTCAAAATCGAGATATTCCTACCTGAGCCAATACTCCAATCCACTCTATCCTCTAATAACTTCCTAGCTGCAAAGATACTGCACCACACATATGATGAGTAAGCTCTTAATTGTGCATTCCAAAACGTAGCATTAGGGTAATACTTAGATTTATATATTCGCGTAACCGACATATCAAGATTAGCGATAAAATGCCAACCTTGCTTAGCGAGCAAGGCAATTTAAATTTGCACAAGTCGCGAAAACCCATTCCCCCTTTATCCTTAGGTCTCTACATAATGTTTCCCAACAACTCCAATGTATCCCTCTCCTAGTAGCACTTTTCTACCACCAAAATCGATTCATGATCTGCTCAAGGTCATGGTAAAGAGTCTTAAGAAGGAGAAAACAAGATATAGATAGGTAGGAAAAGCTTGAAGTATCGCCTTTATAAAAATCTCCTTGCCCCATTGAGAAAGAAAACATACTCTCTGATTCTCAATTCATCCTATCACGAATCTATAAGAAGGCTTCTTTCTTGTTTCAACCCACCAAAGTTGGCAAACCCAAATAGCTCTCCATATTATAAGATCTTCGCACCCTTAAACTACTCACGAGCAAATTAAAATTCTAATCCTCTAAATTCGAACTGAAAAAGATTATGAACTTATCCAAATTGATCTTTTGCCCTAAAGCACGCTCATATTTTTGTAAAATATCCTTAATCACTTGTCCACCTCGTTCCGTTGCCTCACAGAAAATGATATTGTCATCAGCGAAGAAGAGATGTGTCACTGATGGATTGCCTTTACAAACCCATACCCTTTTCATCAATCCCTCCTACTTTACAAGCTTAAGTAAGGTAGAAAAGCCCTCCGTACAAATTAAAAATAAATACGGACTCAGGGAATCTCCTTGTCGTAACCCTCTACTTGGAATAAAAAGCTCAATGCCCACCCTATTAATCAGCACAAAGTACGAAACTAACGTTATGTAATACATAATGAGCTCCACCCATTTTGAGTCGAAGCCCATATGAAGCACAATCTCTTTGAGAAAGACCCACTCTACCCGATTATAAGCTTTGCTCACATCAAGCTTTAAAGAAAACTATCCTTTTCTCCCCAACCTCTTCCTCTTTAAAGCATGCATTAGTTTATATGCCACCAAGACATTATCTGATATAAGCCGACTCGGAACAAAGGCCCCTTGTGCCTTATCGATACAACTATCCAATACCAGTTTAAGTTGATTCACAAGGACTTTGGAAATTATCTTATAAAGGATCGAACATAAGCTAATTCGTCAGAATAAAGACATCTCATTTGCACCTTTAATTTTCGGGATTAGAACAATTTTTGTGAAATTAATCTCATCCAACCGAATTTCTCTATTCAAAACCTAAAGTCAAAAATTGGTAATATCTTCCCCAACTATATGCCACAAGCTTTAATAAAAAAATGGCTGGGAAACCATCATAACTTGAGGCTTTTAGTGAACCCATCTCCTTTACTATCAAAATTTCATTGTCTCGAAAATCTGTCAGAAGAGCGCTGTTCATATCTAAAGTCACTGAAGAAATTACCCCTCTATATATATCACCCCCATCAACGGACCCCTTACTTTCAAAAATATTTCTGAAATAATCACAAGCTATATCAAACTTTTCCTTTTCTTCATCGTGTAACACACCATTCACATCTTTTAAATTCTAGGTTCTATTAATTTTACGCCTATATGAAGCATGATTATGAAAAAACTTAGCATTTCGATCACCATACCTTAGCCAATTTGTTCTAGCCCTTTGCTCCCAGTGGATCTCCTTTTTGTCGACCTCTAGGTTTAGTGTCAAATTAGCTTTAATGATGTCACATAACACCTCGTCATCCACCTCAACTTCATACAAGTCTCAAGTCTTGTACGATATCTATTAATGGTACGTCTATTCTCTCTCTTTCGGTTCAATGCCTATGTTGTCAAACCCTTTCCCAAAAATAACAAACAACCTAAAATAATCAAATGAATTGAGTATGCCACAGTTTAGCAATCATCTCCTCACAAGAATCCTTCAACATCCAAGAAGATTCAAACTTAAGACTAAATTGTCGATTTTCGAAATTAAATGCCCTCGTATCCATCAATAATGGACAATGATCTGAAACAGAACTAGTAAGGTTCTTAATGATATAATTAGGAAAATTAGCGATCCATGATTCAATAGAAACCACTTATCTAAGCTTTCGTGGATGTTATTTAAAGTGAAGTTACCTTGTTAACATGTACCACCGACCTTGGAAATCCATGTCCGCTAAACCACATTCTTCCAACACGTTACAAAAAGCTCTCATAGGGCGCTCCTCTTTCAGTGTCCCACCTTGTTTCTCTGTATTCGACATAATTTCGTTAAAGTCTTCCATCATTACCCATTGGCCCATCGAAATTCTGCCCAAGTCTTTTCATCAAACCCCACGAATCTTGCCTTCGATGCCCATTCGATGCACCATAAAAACCTGTGAAGCGCCACTTCAAAGTTGTATCATTATTGGTAATTATGACATTGATGTGGTACTTACTAAAATTTCACAAATCCACTTCCACCCCACTCTGCCAACCCAAGCTTAATCCACCCCTTGTCCCATCAGCTGGGACATCAATACCATTAAAGTAACCAAATTTTCTATGAATTTTCTCCATCTTATTCTCATCTAACTTCGCTTCAATGAAGAAAATCACATGGGGACAATACTCTCTCAGCAGCTGCTGAATTCTTCGAATTGACCATGGGCTCCCTATCCCACAGACGTTCCAGCTTAGTATTTTCATAAGGCTCAACTTAACTGCTCAACAGGTTCAGTCGTTGGAAAACTCTATCCATCACAATGTTTTCCTTCAGTTCCCAAACTTTTAACTTGGATGATCGATCCACAACCATCGTCAAAATATCTTGGTCATTTCTTTCACCCAACAGCATTAATTGGCTCATGCTCACTTCCCGTGTCCGGATTCATTGCATCAGATATTTCTTCATCCATAATAGGAATATTTGACTTTTCAGCCAAATTAATGCCTAAATTACTACCAGCTTCTTAAAAAATCAACCACATTATTACTCATATTTGACTTTTCTTTTCCTTCCAAATTAGCACCTGATTTACTGCCCCAATTGACGCTTGGCTCACGAAGCTAGATGCTACCTTCAGCCACCTTCTTCTTCGGGATCGCTCTGAGAGAAATGTCCCACCCCATTGAAAGCTCTTGAATCCCTTTTACCATCTATATAGGGCAAAAACTCTCCCCATAACCCAAATGACCACATATGAAACAGAAAGTGGTTAATTTTTCATATTTAAAAGTGGCAAAAACTTCTTTTGTTCTACCAAATATGAGCTTTTTTTTTTGTTTCAAAGGGTTTCAAATGTTTAACATAACCCTTATACGCATATAATTTTTCAACCCCGTTGCCACGACTTCAGCATCATATTCACAAAATTACCAATGAAATCTCCAAATTACTGGGCCATAGCCTCCATGTACAAGCCATTCAGAATAGTGTATCTGCACCCAATAAGCCGATTTCAATAACGAAATTCTAAAGGATCAACTCCCTTTTGAACAATCTCAAAAACCAATAAATGGTTGTTCAAGGTCCAATAAGCCCCCTTTACAACCCACGTCATATCAACCTCAAAATAAAACCGGAACAAAAACATTTTTCACCAATATTAGTAATGGTGACTCCATCAAGGGGATACCAAAGATTTGCTAACACTATCCTCATAGATTGAAAATTAATCGTGGTGGTAGTTAGAAAACAACCTACCAAACAAAAATTTACACATTTTTCCCCCAATCCCTCTTTCGGTTCAACCTCCGATCCATCTCCCTCCTCACTAGCCTCTAACCATAAATCTGCTAATGTCACTTCCATGCTATTCCACTAGTGAGACATAACGATAATACTGAGATTCAATCAATAATTACCACAAAAAACCCCAAGCCCAAATGCTACAGGAGAGCATGCTACTTTTTATAAAGCAAAATGGTTTTAGAATCCAAAACATGTTAATAATACAAGAATCCACCTATTATCAAATTTAATCAAACAAACAAGAAAGAGAAGATTACTTTTGATATTATGTTTGGCTTACTTTTTTGAGGGTATTTTTTAAGAGGTTACATTGAAATAATAATAATTAGAATTAATATTACAAAATAATGTTTAAAATTTTTAATTGAATTATTTTATATGTAAATGAAATAATAAATAAAAACCTATCATCTTTTTATTTTGTCTTTCTCACCGTTCGAATAAAAAGAAATTGAAGGAAGCCATTGTTGAGCTTCAAGTAAAGGTTCGCCCATTGCATGGTAGGTCAAATTGAGTCCATTTTTTGTAATTTTTATGTTTTTGAGATCGTTGCAATTAGGTCCAGCTAACCCGTATCTCCATTTTCAAAAATTTTAAAGATTTGCAAAGTTTTCATTGATGAAAATTGAAGTTTTTTTTTATGTTTAATAGTTTGATTTTAAGCTTAAATATGTTTAAAGACTAATTTGTTAAGTAAATTTTATTAATTTTGTGTATAAGGACTAATTGTAATAATGTGAAACTTGTAATGAAATTTCTAAAATTATGTTTTTAAAGGGCTGTAAAGTGATGAAACTGTAATTTTATTAAAAATCAAAGCTTGATTTTGAAAGATATAATAGGTTCGGTTTTAGGGACTAAATTGAATAATATGTAAAATTTTAGGGAAATTATGCAAAATGAATAAAATATATTATATTCATGAGTTTAGATGGTTTAATGCGTGAAAAGCTTATAATGAGAAATGAATTATTATATAGATCAAGGATTGAATCATACGGAGGAAAGTCGGGAAAAAAAGAAAATTGTAAAATAGTCCCTACGAATCAACTTGTTATCCAAATACATTAGGTAAGTTCATAGTGTATAGAAACATATATTTAAGTATTGATTGTTGGTGAATTGTGTATTTATATGTATTTATATTGCTTGAAACTTGAAATGCTATAAATTAATACCAATGTGAGAAAGGACTTATTTGAAAACTATTGAATACTTGTGAAACATGATTCATATGGGCAAAACAAAGTCACACCCAACACGATAGGGCACGATTCCTGAATCTCTTAAAATAATGGAACATTAAGTAACTAATGATTTTAAATAGTATGCTCGATTATTTTTAGATTCAAGGAAGAAATTGCACTCATCACGTTAGAGCGCAATTTCCCGTATTCTTAAAATAAGATAGCATTGTCTTTATTATTAACCTAAAGCAATTCACACATCTTTAGAAATAATGTAAATGTGTTTTTTAAAAAAGGATGATTTTTCAAAACGCGTAACTATGCAAATGAAAAAGTCATTATTGATTCTAAAGAGGTCGTTCGATGCTTTGGTTCAAAAGAAAATAACATCCAACATGTTAGAGCCTTATTTTTGAACCTCCGAGAATCAAACAATTATAAATTTAAGGTAGTATACTTAATTATTTAGGTTTAAAGAAAAGATCATACTCAATACATTAGAGCACGGTCCCTCAATTCCCCTTTAAATAAAAGAATATAACCTTTTAATTTGAAGTATTTTATATGTCTAAATTATGTACATTCTATTCCATTTTATTTTGCTTTATTTTCAAAAGAAAACTCGTAAAAAGGATGGGCATAGTATGTAATTTTACAAATGGAATGATCATTATCGATTTTAAGGAAGTTGTTTGATATTTTAGGTTCGAAAGAAAATAATACCCAATTCGTTAGGGCATTACCTTCCAAAATCTCCAAAATAAAAGAACTTTGCTCTAAAAAGATAATATTTGCAAAGCATACTATTTAGCTAAACTATTTTACAAAAAATACTTGAATAAATGTACCTTTCATTTGAAGATTAAAAGGATGAAAGTAATTAAAACATGAATAAAAATAAATCATGTAAAGCACAATTTGTAAGAAAAATAAATAAGACAATGACATGCATGGCAACGATATATCATAATGAATAGTAATACTAATATCAATAAGAATTATACCAAGTACGATTAACATTAAAATAATTGAAAATTAAAATTTGATAAAATTAAAAAAAAAAAAAAAAAAAGAGGAATGGAGACTATTAAATCGAAAAAAGGTGAACATTAATTTTAAAACAAAATAGGACTCGGGAAAACAAAATAAGTTCATGGCCTAAATTTGAAATTTAAAAAAAAAAGGATTGAATGAAATTTCTTTGCTAAAAAATTGAAGATTAAATCAAAATAAAAAATAAAATAAAATTCGGGGTTAAAAATTAGAAATACAAAGAAAATAGGGGTCAAATTGGAAATGAACCCAAATTCGGGACATGTGGCGACACTTTAGAGGCTTGAACTAGTGAGGGATTAAATTAAAAAGAACATAAAATCGAGGGCAATTTTAAATTTATTTAAAAATATGAGAAGGGTGGAATTATAGATTTTTAAAAATATGGAGGGATTAGGTCGCAAATAACCCTTGGAATGGAAATATGCGGACCCTTCCCTCAGGTATGGGTCGCATAATGGGCTAAAGCTAGAAAAGATGTTCTTTATAAAATAAAGTTTTTTTGTTTCAAATATAATTTTTAAGCCTTTCTTTAAAAGAAAAAACTTAACAAATCCTTCTATTTCTTTCTAAAAACAGAACCTAGCCCGACCTTACATCTCCTGTCCGTCGATCATAGGTTGCCTGCCTCCGATGCCGGTAACGTCTACGCACGACGGTCGAGATTTCGAAAAGGTCATTCTCTTCTGGCTCATTTACTAGGTCAAGCTTGTTGGTTTCTTTCTCTTCTGGCTTAATTGCCAAGGCCTTTCCTTTCACAGCCTCTATCCTTTCTTCTTTCATATCGTAGAATTTTCCACTACGAGTAATAAGGTTTACATCTTCTTTGGATTGCTCTTCTTTGGGTGTTATTATGTTACACCCGTAATTTCAAGGGACTCTTCTACTATCCTCATAAGAGAATGGCGAAGGTTTTTGTATGATGACACAAGGTGTCATTTGCTTTCTCGTTTCGACAACCTTGGGCGCGGAGATAATTATTACAGGGCGATTAGACCTGTTTGTCCCTTTCTCTTCAGAGGCACAAATGTCTTTCACCTCTTCTTCTTCTTCTTCTTCTTCAAAGAACTCAAGTTCTTTACGATCCATCAGGTCCTGAACCAAAGTCTTGAACTCTGTGCAATGTTGGATCTCATGTCCTTTAGTATCATGAAAATCACAATAGTTCTTGGCTGTCACCATCGTATCATCATTTTTTCGTGTGATTACTCCTTTGTCCATCATTTAACGCCATACCCACTTCAAAGATGATTTAACCTCTCCGATATTGGTCTTAACCCTTTTACCTTTTACCCTCGCGATCGTATTTATCCTCTGGTTGGGGTGAGTAGGTAAAGGATTCCCGACAACGTTAGGTCCAGACGACTTAGCGAATCTTATACGCTTTATCTTAATTAGTCTTTCCACTATCTTCTTGAAAGTGAAACAATTTTTAATAGAGTGTCTGACTACTCCTCCATGGTACTCACACTGAGCGTTTGCGTCATACCATTTTGGAAAAGGGGGTTTTACTGGATCTGAGTAATACGGAGCTAGCGCATGTTGATCGTACAATTGCTGGTAAATCTCTTTATATGTCACCAGAATGGGAGTGAACTGTATTCTTTCTATGTTCTTTCTAGAGCTGGGTTCTGCCTTCGGAGGATTTTGATAGTTATTTACGGGGGTTCTGGCTTGCATCATAATGATCAATTTTTATAGTTTGGCCTATACATGCCTGTATTGTTTACTTCAGGATCTTTTCTTTTGGGAGCCGCTCTCTTTTCGCTTTCCCCAGCGTCAATCTTTTCGCTCTTGATCGCGCTTTCGATCATTTGTTCGGACATAACCATGTCTGAGAAGCTTCTCGTAGCTTTTCCTAACAAGTGGTTAAGATAAGGGGCCTTCAATGTGTGGATGAAAAGCATGGTCGTCTCTTTCTCGATTAATGGTGGCTGTACCTGAGTAGTCATATCTCTTCATCGTTGAGCATACTACTTGAAGCTCTCACTCTGCCTCTTTTCCATGTTTTGTAAAGTGATCCTATCAGGAGCTATATCGGTGACATGGCCGTATTGTCCCATGAAGGCCTGGAATAAGTCCTTCTATGAGCTGATCTTCGTGCGACTTAACTGATTGTACCACTTTGTCGCGAATCCCACCAAGCTGTCCTGAAAATAGTAGATCAGTAATTAATCATGATGGACATATCCTATCATTTTACGATAAAACATGGTGATGTGAGCTTTTGGACAACTCATCCCATTGTATTTCTCGAACTCAAAAGCTTTAAATTTTGGAGGTAATACTAAATCTGGGACTAGACTCAACTCTTTGGCATCCATCCCATAGTAGGTGTCAACTCCTTCCATTGCCTTGACCTTATCTTCTAGCCACTTGTAGCGTTCCTCTATTTGCTTGCAAACCTTCATTTTCGTTCTCTTTGTTTCTGTGATTTAATTAAAATCGAGAGTGATAAGGTTTGCAGCATTTTCCCCTGGATTAGACCCTAATCCAGTCAGATAGTTAGCTTAGCTTGAGGTACCAATGGGATGTGGTTGTGCTCAGATGAAGATGGGATCTCCCCGTGAGTTTGTTTTTGGTGGAACTTGATTGTGTACAGGAGTAAAGCCAGGAGGGTATCGGGGGTCTTCGTTCTCCTCCCTTGGGCTTGTTACATGGTTCTTTCCTTTTTCTGATTCTTGTAGTAGTTGAGCTAGTCGATTGATTATGTTGCTATGAGACTCAATGATTTGTTCTCTCATATCCTGTTGGACCCTCACCAACTAGTCTTGCAACTGCGTTTGCATTTGTTCTTGCATCTCTTTTTGCAACTGCTCCAATCTTTCTATTCTTTGGTCCATCGCTATCTGAGTACCGTAAGGATGTGAGTTCTCTATGTTTTCAAGTTAAACTGTTTCAAATTTTATTTAGTTAGAGTTGTTGCGTTAAAATGTGAGAATGAAATGTGAATGAATGCATGTATGCAATACGAGATGACGTTGATTCTGAATTCAATTCCATTAGATAAACTTTACTAGAAGACAAATTTCTTTACAAAAAACAAGTTACATAAATGACTTTGCCTTAGTGCCTAAAGCCCTAATTTTCTTAAGAAGTTCGGCCAATTTTTTTCCTCGTGTTGATTGTAGGCTCAACTCGTCTGCTTCCATGGCTAGCATCTGCACGTGATCGGCTACTTCTCGCATCTGTGCAAGTGCTTCACCTATGACATAGTCTCTCTCCCCAACTTGCCTCTAAGCCTGTTGAGTGTGCCATTCATTGGCCTCTAAGTTCCTTTCAAGAATCTCGATCTTTATTTCGTTATTTTGGAGGGAAGCTTCGAGCTCTTTCACTCTTTTCCTCAGTTCCCTATTTTCGGCTTGACTTGCCTTGAATTCTTTGACAGAATTTCGGTTGCGGTGTTTGAGATTCCTCCGATTCAATGATTCTAGCCTCCATCTCGGTTATTTGGGCTTTTAGTTCAGCTTTTTCAACTTGGCTTTCTAACAGCTCCCCTTTTATGGCATTTTCCAGAGCTTGAACATCCTGAAAATTCCTTTTCCATTACTCTGCTCGGTCCTCTTATTCACGAATCTCTCGTTACCATTGCTCAGAAGTCTTACCAAGTCCAGCATTCTTCATGGATTGACACGGTTTCTTATAATGTTTCTTTAAATATTTCAAGTCTTCATCGTCTTTATTCTTCTTTTTTCTCAACTTTTCAGCCTTTAACTTGTGAATGTCTACATCCAGCCTTAACTTCATCCTATCCTCTTCCAAGACTTCTATCCTCTTCCCAAATTCCAGGCTCTTCCTTTCAAAATTCTGCTTTATGATATGCAACTCTGATGGAATTACTTGTAAGCATTCTTCTAATGATCTGGCATCAACAGGGTTCGATGCCGGGATATTATCATTGACCCTTTTATTCCTCCGCCAATTAAATTTCGGTGTCGTCATCAAGTTTGCAGCAAATACCTTCATCCTATGCGCTTGCCTCTACGCATTTGTTATCTCCCTAACCCTCTTTTTGTAGTTATCCCCTTTGTAGGTGAACTCCCACTAGGCCAGACCATGTGTTGCTGGTACGAACTGCCTTGACTTGTACTGCCTCAACACGAGTAGAGGGGCATCTCCCACGACTCCCCATATTCCAAGTAAGGGAACCAGTCAAAACTTCCGTAACGATAAAAGATCTCATCGATAATAAGCCACGATGCCTTCCTCTCTATGTCCTCTTCTCGGAGATTTTGAAGAACTGCTATCCATTTTTCTCTAGATATATTCAGTTCTTTTTGCGTTGCTACAAATTCCTTTAAAGGCGAGTAGTTCGCCGAGTATAACTTATATGAAATCCTTTCCTTCTTCAAAAAATGGATATGAAACCAGACCATCAAAAGTGGTGCACAGCCAATGAACCTTTCTTCGCCCTCCCTTCGACAATCACTTATCGATCTGAAAGTCTCGGCGAAGATTACTGGAACAGGTGTGACGCTCCTACTAAGGCGGTCAAAAAGATCCACAACTACATCCTTGATGTGCCCTAATGCTTTCGAGAAGAGAACCAGCCCATAGATACTCAAAGCGAAGAGGTCAACACGTTTCTTCATATCCGGATGTGCTAATATCAGCTCCTTTAGACTCCTCCAAGTGATGCATTTATTGTCCCCTTTCACCTTGATTCTAGACGCCACCCACTGTTCACTCATCCCGGTTATATTTATCAACCTCTTTAGAAGGGTCGAGACACTCGCAGCTCTTGAGTAAACCTTGTCAACTTGAATCTTCGGGCAATGGATTAGCGTAGTGTATTCCTCCACGATGGGCGTCATGTTGAAACTCCCAAAGGAAAAGCAACTATACGCGGGATTCCAATACTGAGTAAGAGCCCGAAAAAGATACTTGTCTATTTTTACCTCGAGCATATAAGGCAAATCTCCATATTCTTTATAAAACACTTGCTTCATTTCATCACTCCATTGACCCCAAATATCCCTTAACTCTTGCACACTGTTTTGGGTCACATTTACTTGAGTATGATCCTAAAATTTCGATAAATGACCTTCTGTCAAATTGTCTCCATTTTCGCGTTGTCTTCCTTCAGAACATAAATGCACGGCCATGTTGTCTTCTACTCTATCAAGAAACCTATTTTCCATGTCAAAGCTCTCTACTTGGTAATCGAGTATGAACCAACACCTTTTCTTACAATGGAAATGCAATGCACAAAATAAAACAAAGACAGAATAAGATATGCCAGTACATTAATCACAAAGAGAAAATATAATCATGAAATTACAACTAAAAGCAGAAATAATAATACGTCTCTCCTATTTAGGTGACCGCTAAGGTTTGTCGCGATGTTTGGTAGTCTCCTGAAGTTGACTATATACGGTTTGAGTTCTAAAGCGCGGGTACCTGAACTAGCCGATTCCTCTATCCTCACCCATTATAGGCTCATGTGGACGAGTTCGGTTTAGGGGGATACATTTCTCATATGTTTGCACGGAAGTGGAAACTTCACGAAAACATAGGTACGGATGTATTCCCGAAAGCGATCCACTATCCTGCACGGAGGTGAAGACCTCACAAAGGCATAGTTTCACACTTCCACTTAAGGGGTAAAGTAACCGATAAATGCAAATGCATGGAACCCTCACTTCGATAGTAGACAAATTAAGCTGAACATTTGAACATAAAAATGAAAAGATCACAAATTAAATTTGACTCGAATTTTGATTTTCATTAAAAAGACCAAAAAATAATCGACTCACGGCTTGACTCTCTTATTGGTCCCCAGTGTAGTCGCCAAGCTATCCAAACCATTTTTTAAAACATGTTTCGAAAATTATTTTAAAAATCGGATCACCACAAATCATTCGAATTTGTTTTATGTGCAAAGCTTTTGGTCTTAAAAATCCAGAAAATGGGTTCGGGAGTCGGTTACGTGTAAGGAAGGATTAGCACCCTCACACGCCCAAACTTGGTACCTAGATGATTATTTAGTGTCTTATATGTTAAAAATCGAAAACTAGAGTAGAAATTTAAAATGTCATTTGTGAATTAAACGTTAAAATAATATATTCAATTATTTAAGTTCAAAACGAAGTCACACCCAACACAATAGGGCACGATTCCTGAATCTCTTAAAATAATGGAACATCAAGTAACTAATGATTTTAAATAGGATGCTTGATTATTTCTAGATTCAAGGAAGAAATTGCACTCATCACGTTAGATCGCAATTTCTCGTATTCTTAAAATAAAAGAGCATTGTCTTTATTATTAACTTAAAGCAATTCACAGATCTTTAGAAATAATGTAAATGTGTTTTTTAAAAATGGATGATTTTTCAAAACGCGTAACTATGCAAATGGAAAAGTCATTATTGATTTTAAAGAGGTCGTTCGATGCTTTGGTTCGAAAGAAAATAACATCCAACATGTTAGAGCCTTATTTTTGAACCTCCTAGAATCAAACAATTATAAATTTAAGGTAGTATACTCAATTATTTAGGTTTAAAGAAAAGATCGTACTCAATACATTAGAGTACGATCCCTCAATTCCCCTTTAAATAAAAGAATATAACCTTTTAATTTGAAGTATTTTATATGTCTAAATGATGTACATTCTATTCCATTTTATTTTGCTTTGTTTTCAAAAGAAAACTCGTAAAAAGGATGGGCATAGTATGTAATTTTACAAATGGAATGGTCATTATCGATTTTAAGGAAGTTGTTCGATATTTTAAGTTCGAAAGAAAATAATACCCAATTCGTTAGGGCATTACTTTCCAAAATCTCCAAAATAAAAGAACTTTGCTCTAAAAAGATAATATATTTGCAAAGCATACTATTTAGCTAAACTATTTTACAAAAAATACTTGAATAAATGTACCTTTCATTTGAAGATTAAAAGGATGAAAGTAATTAAAACATGAATAAAAATAAATCATGTAAAGCACAATTTGTATGAAAAATAAATAAGACAATGACATGCATGACAACGATATATCATAATGAATAGTAATACTAATATCAATAAGAATTATACCAAGTACGATTAACATTAAAATAATTGAAAATTAAAATTTAACAAAATGAAATAAAAAAAAATTTAAAAAAGAGGAATGGAGACTATTAAATCGAAAAAAAAGGTGAACATTAATTTTAAAACAAAATAGGACTCTGGAAAACAAAATAAGTTCATGGCCTAAATTTGAAAAAATTTTAAAAAAAGGATTGAATGAAATTTCTATGCTAAAAAATTGAAGATTAAATCAAAATAAAAAATAAAAAAAATAAAATTCGGGGTTAAAATTAGAAATACAAAGAAAACAAGGGTCAAATTGGAAACGAACCCAAACACGTGGCGACACTTTAGAGGCTTGCACTAGCGAGGGATTAAATTAAAATGAATATAAAATCGAGGGCAATTTTAAATTTATTTAAAAATATGAGAAGGGTGGAATTATAGATTTTAAAAAATGCGGAGGGATTAGGTCTGGAAATAACCCTTGGAATGGAAATATGCGGACCCTTCCCTCAGGTATGGGTCGCATATTGGGCTAAAGCAAGAAAAGATGTTCTTACATCTCGTGTCCGTCGATCATAGGTTGCCTGCCTCCGATGCCGGCAACGACTACGCACGGCGGTCGATATTTCGGAAAGGTCATTCTCTTTCGCTCTTGTGCACATATATGTTTTAGAAACTTGAATCTGTTTTTAAAATCACAAATTTGAGACGAAAAAGTAAAGATTTGATTTTAGTTTTCTTTAAAAATCCCAAATATGGGTTTTGAATAAAATCCCTTTTGTGAAAAAATAATTCCATTTATTATTCTCTCCTCCCCTTTTTCAAGAATTTTTCATCCTCCTATTGTTTCCCTTATTACTAGTTTTAACGAACACAGATCTAAAAACCGACGAAGAGTTTTCGAATGTGTTCTCCTCTCTTTTTTTTCGAAATCGTTCTTCCTTATATTTTATTTAAAAAAAAAAAAAACAATCTTAATGTTTTAACCCTTCTTGATGTAATGTCGGGTCTTCAAAAAACCCTTTCTTTTATTTCCCTTAAGATCCCCTCAACGAATATTGACTATACGAAGGGCACGCACTGAAAAAGTGATCCACCCTTCATCGGGGGTGGTGGCCTCGGGCGTCTATGACATGGTGTTGTTCGGGTACATTTTTAAAACCCCTCTTTTTCTTCATTTTTTTTGCATATATATATGTATTTCGTGGAGACTGTGAAAATGAAGCAAAAGATTATACCTTTAAATTCTTTTGAACCTCTATTGCTTGTATTCGACTGCTCTCTTTGTGTTGATTTTTTTGTAATATTTGCGTGTTGATTTTTGTATATTTTTTGTATCCCCCCTTGTTACAGGTTTGGAGTCGGCCTTTATAGCCGAAAGAAAGAAGTAAAATTACATGCTACTGTTCTTTTTGCTCTGTTTCTTCTCTGTTCTGCTGTTCTCTTGTCCCTGTTTGCAGGTTTCCTGAGTGATGAACGGTGGCAGGGGTGCTGCTGGGTCAACGGCGTTGGTCGGGGAACCCTTACCATTTTGGTACAAAAGGGTCGGCAGAGTGCTTTGGGCAGCAGAGGGGTCTCGTGGTAGATTAGGGTTTTCTGTAGTGGGTTTAGAATTTTGGGTATGTGTATTGGGCCTATCAATATTGGGTTTGTAAAATTTTTGGACTGTAAATGGACATTTAAAATTAATTAACATTCAATTTGGGTTTTATTTATTTATTTTCGGGCCCGATCAAAATTGAGCTTCTATATTAACCTTAGGGCTCGACACTTAGTGCCCTGGCGTGTTTCTGGAGGGATGTTAGCCTTCGAGCTTGGCACTCAGGGCCCAGGCGTGTTCTTGGTTGGTTAGCTCGTTTGAGCATTCTGGCATATTTTGGGTGAATAACCGAGTATCCGAATTATGTTGCTATAATTTATCAAGCTAACTGTTAAAAGAAAATATATTGATTGACAACATGAATTACTTGGAAATGTTATGTTAGTATGACTTGAAACATTAACAGATGAAATTGAATGAATTATGAGTATGTGTTTAAAATTTGTTTGGAAACAATATCAAAATGACTAGACAGTTTATAGTTTATATGTATGAAATGCTTGATTTATAAATGTGATACGTAGCAACAGGGCTATATATTTAAAAGAAATGGTATTTGATTAAGAATATGAATTGATACGATTAATTGGTCAATATGATTCATATGTTGGACCTTTCCTATTGAATGATATGGAAATATATCATATTAATTGATTGTGCGATTGATACATGAAATGCTCACATCGTTGTTGTAAATGTCTTGACAGGAAATCGTATAAAATTAGTTATATCTATTTACTTAATTGTAAACTAATTCTAAGTACTTATGAACTTATTAAGCAGGTCAAATGTTTTCCCCGTTTTATTTTCTATCTTTTGTAGTTGCATCTCTACGGAACTTGGCTATTGAATCACTTCCAAGGCTTACACTATCCAGTGTCGCTTTTGGGAATCTTTTGTTCATTTTGGTTCAATTATAAGTGGCATGTAATAGGTGTGATTTATATATATATATATATGCTTGGTGTTTAAATTTATGAACTTGCCTTTTTGTTATGTTTTTTAGTATTGTATTAAAGCAAGTTGATGAGATTGTTTGGTAAGCTTGCTTATAGCTCATTACGATAATCTTGAATGTGGGATTGTGTTTGGTAAATGATGGAATGAGATGAATAGTTGATAAGCAACAATTTGTTATGGAATGAATTGTAGGTGAAGTCTTGGTTGAAGCATATGGCAGAATGATTTGATCTTTGATTTGGAGATTATAGAAATGTTGTTTATAATAGTTCTTATGATGGAAAATGAAATGGTGAATACACTTTGGTACATGCTTGATAATTGGTTATGCTTATGATATTTGCTTAGCTAGGCTCAAACTTGTGTGAAATATAAAAACACTTTGGTATTGAATGTTGTTTGTGATGATGCCTTATGACATATTGGTTAGGAACATAGGACGGTGTTTTGGGTTGTGTTTTGCTATGCTTTTGGTGTGTTTTTAATAGGTTTATAGAATGGTATAAAGTATGTTTGTTGCATAAATGAACATAGGGTTTAAAAGCTTGTTTTGTATGGTACATGTGAAACACACGATCGTGTGCCACACTTGGGCATGTGGCACAACCGTGTGGTCATTAGATTTTGGGAAGTGATTGTTGTACACGACCTGGTGACATGGTCGTGTGACCTATTACACACAACTTCGATTTGTTACACGACTTAGGTACATGGCCATGTCATCTACCTCCACACAGCATCAACCTGTCACAAGGCTTGGCCACATGGTCGTGTGACCTCTATTTTGCCTGTTTACCTATCTTTTCGTAAAAGTTTCAAATTAGTCCTGAAATTTTTTCGAGTTGGTTCAAGAGCTCCGTAAGCTCGATTGAGGCTTAGTTTTGGTTGTAACTCATATCATACTTGAATTATGAAATGTTTTGTTGATTTATTGAGTATTAAAGTAAAATATATGTGTGAACTATTCTTTTGACTGTTGTAACATCTTGTAGCTTAGGTTCGGCGATCGGACCGGGTAAGGGTATTACAAGGGCTTTAGTTTGAAATTGTATCTGTAAAATTTGATTCATAACTTGAATATCTTTTTATTTTCTTACTATGCTATTCGTCTCAAATGCGTAAATGCTTTGTATTTTTAGTTTAAATTAGTTTAGAAATTGGTTTATAATTATTTGAAACCCACTGATATGTTATGGTAATGTTTAGAGATGTTGTAGAATGTTTTTGGTCCAATTTTCAAGTCTATGGGCTAAGTGGTATCGCTACAAGTCTAATAGAAAGTAACTTGCTACGGTTCTAAGGACTTGTATTGACAAAACTGGGGATTTGTACCACAACAAGTGCCCTAAATCTAAGTCACTGCATTGTTTTGAATCGTTTTGCCTTTTCGAGATCTATTTTGAGTCTTGAACACCTTCGATCACCCCCGAGCAACTTAAAAAAGACCTTAAATTGTCTCTAAAGACTTTTAATTGTCCTAAACTTGTATTAGTGATTTTATAAAAATATTTTAAAGTTTTAGATTATGGTAAAACTCCAACTTATCTCAACAAAAACAAACCTGCTTTCAACCAATAATCTTCAAGGACTTGTTTTATGATTGGGAAAGTCCCTATTTACGCTCAATAACTTGAAATGATTTCCCCCGTTCAAAAAAAAAAAAAAAAAACCTTGGAAATGATTTCTAAGCATAATAAATCATTTTTAAACTTGATTAATTTGATTTAAAGAATATTAATATATCGTGAAATAAAAATTTTCATAAAATAAAAATTTCGATTCAAATTTAAAAATGCCTTGGTAGCACATTTATTCATAGAGTAGATTGAAACAAATGAGGGGTTTTATAAAAATGATAATGTCATAAATTGTGCCATGTGCATGTAATGATTAATTTGTGTGTCAAATATTTTTATATTTTAGAGGGACCTTGTCCACAATTAGAAACCTCAAATTTTAGAAATAAAAATCAAGGTTGACTATTGTTATAGAAAATAAAGATAAAAGGAATGTTAAAAAGGAAAATTTGTTGAATCCTTAAAAATTTTTTTTTGTGCTAAATCATGAATTTTATTAATAAGAGAGGTAAAGAAAGGTACAAGGAAACATTTCCTAAACAGAACCTTGCCTCAATAACCTGTCGATAACCAGGCATAAACCAACAAATCATAGACACCATAAAGGCATAGACTAGTAACAAGGACTAAACTAGCTTCAAGTTCTTAGTAACAAGGACTAAACTAGCTTCAAGTCCTTGACACTAAAAACCTAAATTTGAAATCAAGTTTATAAAATAAAAACAAACAACAATCACCATAGCTCATATTTTGAAAAGAATGGAAGAGTTTTTATTTTTATTTTACAACCGTGAATATAAAAGAGAATGTTTCATATCATGTTCTTGAACGTTTTAGTTTATCACGCTTCAATCCGGTATCGTCACTGTGTCAAACGGTATCAATAAAAAATTATTTAAAAAAAAATAAAGTGGTACCGCCAACCAGTCAACCAACACCAGTATTCACTATAAAAAACATCCCATTTTCGTAATTAATCTGTTTTCCACGCTATTTTTATATTTAATTAATTTTTAGTATTCTTCTTATAGAAAAAACCCGACAAACAACACATGACTTTGGCTGTCCTGGTGAGATAGTGCTTAAGCACATGGGTTGTTGCTTGGCCTAGTGCGTGTTTGAAAGCTTTGGTCTCATCTCAGGTAGTTTCATTTTCCTTCTACATATAATTGAAGTGTACAATGTTGTACCAATTATACGATTTCTGAAGCAATGTCTAATGCGTATGATCCTTTAATTAGGTTGTTTTTTTTCGGACAATTTCAGCTGAAATATAAAAAGAAGATAAAACATTGGCTTAAATGCAAAGGCAGAGAGTGCCTTCGAATTTGATTTGAGTCAATAATATGTTGGTTGTTGTTATTATTATTATTTAGAACAGGCATGTGCTGGTCACTGCCATCATGCAAAGCTTTGGTGCAAATGGCACGAAATGGCCCCAATTGTGTTGCTTTACGAGCTGTCCATCTGATCAGTCTGGTTTGCCTGTCTTCCAGTCTTTCTAGTAATAGTGACCATCACTCTCGCATAATAGAATAACTTAAATACCCCATAAAACATAATGTAATATAAAAAGTAACACAATAATAACAAGATCTGTTCATGGGCTGAACTATCCACACAAGTCCGAAAGTATATTTGAAATTAGAGAAAGTATGGACAAAAATATTAGGTTTGAAAAATAAATTTGAAAAAAAAATTAGGTCCGTTTAAAATATGAACCAGGCTTGAGCTTGAACATTTAAGGCCAAAGCCTAACCCGACTCATTTTAAGTTTATAATATTTTATATTATGTTATTTTTATATATTATGTAATTTAGAAAATATTAAAAAAATAAATATATACTAAATATATAATACTACTCTAATGTAAATATTAAAAAAATGTTAAGATGACTATATAAAAATTTTCAATAAATAAAAAATGTATAAAATTATTAAATATTAAAATAAGACAATATAAATATATATTTTAAAAATTTTAAAAAACAATATGGACGGACTTAAAACGGATTTGGGTTAGTATTTTGCAAATATGGACAGGTTTGGGTAAAATTTTGAGCTTGGTCGGGTTTGGACAAGCATAAAGTATGTTAACATCATACTTAGATGGACTCGGTCCATGAACACCTCTTAATATAACTACACATGGAAAAACCCTAAAATGGAATATTTCTACTTTAATCCTCCAAATTTTACAAAATTATAAATTAATATATAGTAAAATTATAATTACGCCTTCCAAAAATACTAAAATTTCAATTATGTCCTTTTGGAACCATAAGGATATAAACCAATTAATACGATATAAATAAACAAATTATAGAATTTCTCATCTTTCAAATTAAAAGATCAAATACAATATTCTTGACCAAGATACAATAGGATATTAATATGCACGTTTAACATATCTATAAGCTAGCTATATATATATATATATTAGTGGTGTCCGAATCAGACTGAATTTGTTGATCAGATCAATTGGACTAAAAATTAATGGGGAATTGGTCTAATTAATGGTTGAACATATTTTTATAATTATTTAAATAATTTTATTTTTAATTTTAAATTTTTTAATAATTTATTTACTTTCAATCATCTATTGAACCAAAAATCAATGATTTGATCGGGTCGACCATCAATTCGATTCCTAAAACATTGTTATATATATAAGGAATGCTCTAAAGGACACTTGTCTTGCTATTTTTTTACATTATAAACTAATGGTTCAATTGTAATCTTAATCCCTCTACTTTGTTTAGATTATATAATAATAATAATAATAATAATAATAATATTTCGATTTTTGTTTCTATACTATGCTTAAATTTGAGATTTAATATGCGGAGACCTTCTGGGGTTCTTGGACTTATGAATATATAGAATGGCTAGGGATGACAATTTTTTATAGTTCTAATTACTTGAATAAGGAGAGTTCTAATAGAATTTAACTATTTGACAACTCACACACACTTTGCCCACACAGGTGCTCGAACCCGAGACCTCTAAAATGAATAACATCCTATTTTCCATTGAAGCCACTTATTGGATTCAATTATGACTATTTGTTAATAATTAAATAAAACTTTTGATTACTTATAATCTTTCATTTGTAACTATTGAAACATTATATATATATTTTGAAAATGTTCTAACATGATCTTATTCAAACCATGTAATCAAAATTAAAATTTTACATATATAATTGAATAAAAAACATAGCTCCATTTGTATTAAGATTTATATGCTTTTAAATAATTATATAAATTAACCGAAGTAAATTTTGTTATAATATAAGTTATAGATTATACATGTATACTAATATTTAATATTCTTATTGAGTTAGTGTAAATCTTCAATCGAATCTTAATTTAGTAGATAATTTATCAAAAATTTCTTTTTTTTATAAAGTATAAAATATTATTTTAAAAGTAATTTTATTTTTTCATATAAACTTAAAAAAAATACACATGATAAGATTTGAACTTAAAATATTATGATTTTTAATAACTCAAATTTATCATTTCAACTAAACTCATAATTGGCTGTTATATCAAATTTTTAAAAATTTCACCCAAAATTAATTTTCCAGCAATAAAGTTTAAAATCACCTAAAATGTGAGGAAATTTTTTTTGAAAGGAACTAGTAGGATCTAATAATAATAATAATAATAGTAATAATAAATTTTCAATATTTTCAATAATTTCCTGTAAGTGCATGATAGCTCATATAACTTTTATGGTGAAATAGTAGATCCATTTAACAACTTGTTTTGAATTGTAGGCTCAAAATAATGGAAATCGTGAAAGCGCTTTTAATATTATTTTATTTTATGAAAATAGAGAGTATACTTGATTGTTTACTTTTCTCTTTCCGAGACGGTGTTGCCAACATCTCTTATGTGTTAATTTTAAATTTTGTTGCTTATTACGGAAACATAAAATAAATTTAAGGTAAATTATATCATAGATCACTTTGAAATAACTTTATTTTTATTTTGGTTATTTTAGTTTTTTTAATTTAGTTATTTTAATTAAGATAATTTTTCTGTTGTTAATCCATTAATGGATTGATGATGTGATTTTTTTTTTACTTTTGACTAAAGTTAAAAATTTATCTATAATTAGTTCTGTTGAAGCTCAATTTTGATAAGGTCTTTTCTAAGTTTATTTTAAATTTGTTTTAAATTTAGATTTATTTTCAAATTTAAAATTATGTCCCAATACAAAGTCCAGTTACAAAAAAAAGTCCAAATTGGAGCTCAATTTCAATTTTACCCAAAAACCCATTACACTTAAGCCCAGACCCCATACAAATGCCCCAATTCCACTAAACCCATTTGACCCAAACAATTAGCCACTTGCATCAGCCACCGTCATTACCATCGTCAAACCTATAAAAGAGAAAAAATAAGACAAGCATTTAACTGAAAAGAACAAATTAGAATGATTGTATTGATGGCTATAAAGCCAGAATTCAAACAATTTGAAAAGGACTTTTTTGAGGGTTCTTTGGAAAACTTAAAAAATCAATACAAAGATAGACTTTCAAAGCATTCTTGACAGTCAAAGATAGAAACAGTTAATTCCAGCAAAGGCTTTTGAATAAGTATAAAGAATCAGAAAACAAAACAGATATCCAAGTAATCAATACTTTCAGCATTTCCAGGTACACATTAAATGCATTAATACATCCTTCTTTAATGCTTCCGTTCTTAAAATACATATGTATATTGTTTGAAACCTTCAAACTCATTAAATAAATCCATGTATGTTGTTATTATCCTTATTTATCATCATACAATGTTTTTAAATAAATAAAAAGGGGCATTACTAGTAATTAATATATTTTTATAACCTAATAAATATTATTAATGATAATATTATTAATAACAGTAATAATGGATTTAATAATAATAATAATTAATTAATAAAAAAAAGGAAGACAAAAAGCCAGAAAGATACTTCCCTGGTCGCCGTTGCCGGAAGTCGACCCTTGTCGATCGTTGCCTGCACCTCGTCTCACACGGATCTGCAAAGAAGCATAAAAAATGATTAAAACCCCTCCAGGCACGAAACTATAGAACTTAGAACCAATAATAACAAATCTAAAAAGGATTTTTTGAAACCGTTTTTGGGGACTTTGAAACAGAGAAGTTTTAAAGAAGGAAGAGAGTGATTAAAAACTTATTTTGGATCTGGATTCAAACCCAGATCCGTGTTTAAAGGCAAAAGAAAACAAAAAAAAAAGGAGAAGGAACGACTTTTGAACTTATCGGTGATCGGAGATGGCGGCGCGTGGATGATCGGACGGTGCTGTGTGTGCGACGGTAGAGATGTGCGGCGGCGCGTGGCTACGGACCAGCGGCGGGCCAACGACGGACGGTCGGGGTTGAACTGACCGAAGCTTGGCCGGCATGAGAGAAAAGGGGGAGGGTAGAGAGAATTTTGAAAAGTTTTTTTAAAAATGATGGAATAAAATGATTTTTTTGATTTGAAAATTGGGATTTATAGCCACCTCAAAACGTTGCCGTTTAGAGCATGGCTATTTGGTGTCAAAACGGCGCCGTTTTACCATATCCACCCATGCCCGACCCGACCTATGATCTGCGTGTTTTTGGTTAATGGTATATTTATGCATTTGATCCTTCCGCTTTTTCTCAAATTTTCAATAAGGTCCTTTCCGTACTTTTAATTAATTTTAAATTGGCCCAATAATTTTTAATACTTTTCAATTTAATCCCTTGACTTTTTGAAAACAACAAGAGCTGCCACACGTCATGATTTTGGCTTATTTATGCAAATGATCCCTGTTCTTCTAATTGACTTCAATTTAATCCTTAAATCAAGTTCTATTTAATTACAAAATGGGCCCAAATTTTTTTCATGATTTTCAAATTAGTCCTTTGACTTCTGAACACCTGAGAGGCTGCCACGTGTCATCTATTTTTTGGTTTTATTAACTTAAAGGTCCTTAAACTGTCCAAAAATTATATTTTAACCCTAAACTTCTCCAAAATTATATTTTGACCCCTAAACTTTTTGAAAATTACATTTTTACCCCTAAACTTTTTGAAAATTATATTTTTACCCCTAAACTTTCCAAAATTCTATTTTTAACCTCGATTTTTCCTAAAATAACATTTTTACCCTCAAATTTCCAAAATTCCATTTTTAACCCTCATTTCACCAAAAATTATATTTTACCCCTAAACTTTCTAAAATTCCATTTTAACCTCGATTTCACGAAAATTGCCATTTTACCCTCGAACTTTCCAAAATTCCATTTTTGACCCCGATTTCACCAAAAAATACCCTCGATCGTCCTAAAATTCCATTTTAACCCCTATTTTTCCAAAATTACCATTTTTCCCTCGAGTGTCTAGAATTACCATTTTGCCCTCGATACTTAAAAATCACATTTTCAACTCTGATTGCATCATTTTTCTTCCTCATCAATATTTTGCATTTAATTTAATTATCATGCCTTCGTATTTCGTGTTTCTTATATCACTTAACTGTCTAATTACTTTATTCAGTGTTATTATTAAATGTTTATTCGCACTTAAAAATTACACGTGTTTTTCAAAATTATTTTAAAATCGAGGCAATATCCTTTTTGTGTGGAAACTTCGGGAAATCATGCCCTAACGTGTCGGGTGTGATTTTTCTTATAACTCGCACGAATCGAATATCCTTCGTGATTTCGTGATTTCGAAATCGTCGTGCCCTAACGTGTTGGTCACGACTTTAATTCTCAGCGAAAGTTGAAGTAAACGGGCATTCTATCTTCAAATTTTCCAAGTCATGTGTTCGAGGATTGCATTTTAAATTCAATGCGAAATTTTCAAGTTCTTAAAATATATATTTATATATACAAATGATTTTAAAACAAAACGAGAAAATGTCGTTTCGTGTGAAGACCTCGAAAAAACCATGCCCTAATGTGCTGAGAGTGATTTTTGTATAATTCACACAATAGAATATCCTTTTTAAAGTCTTTCAAAATGTCCTTTGGTTTCGAAATTCCGAGAACACAGTGCCCTAACGTGTTGAGCACGATTTTCAATTCTCCTAGAAATTTGAAACACACGGACAATTTTCCTCAAATAGGATCTTTTGAAATTATACAAAGTTTTCTAAAACAAAGATTGTATTTTAAATTTTACTCGAGTTTTCAACGTTTTCACAAATCATGACCCGAAAGTAATCAATGTGGTACCAATTTTGGGCGTATGAGGGTGCTAATCCTTCCTCATACGTAGCCGACTCCCGAACCTGTTTTCTGGATTTTGAAGACCTACATGTTTTTCAAAAATGACTTTTTTTAAACGTTTTGTGGTGATCCAATCACACCAAATAAAGGATTGGTGGCGACTCCCATTTTTCAATTTTTAAAAATAAATTTTCGAAACCTTTCTTTAAGATGGTTTCGATAGCTTGGCGACTCCACTGGGGATTTTTTTTAAAAATAAACGAGAGTTAAGCCAAAATTGATTATTTTATGGTCTTTTTTGAAAACTTTTAAACTTCAGTTTTGTTTAATATGCAATCTTCGGCATCTTTGTGTGGCATTGTACTATGTGATATTGCTAGTGTAATTTTGCATCCATATGCATTATGTTATTACCGTTTTAAGTGGAAGCGGGAAACTACTCCTTCGTGAGGTCTTCACCTCCGTTCAGGATAGTGAATCGCTTTCGAGATTACAAAGTACCCTTATTTTCGTGAAATTTTCACTTTAGTGAAAACATGTGAGAAGTGTGTCCCCCTAAATCGAACTTATCCGTATGAACCTGTAATGGGTGAGGATCGAGGAATCTGTTGGTTTGGGTACCCTTTACTTTAGAACCTAAAACCACATATAGTGAGCCGTAAGTACTCGCCCTAGACGAAGTTATGCCGAGCCTTTTAGCAGTTACCCGAGATAATTTCTTAGGTTCTATGTTATATACTTGTATGTTGATTTTATTATTACGTTCTGCTAACCTTGTTTAGTTTTGTCTCTTTTACTTGCATTTGCATCATCATGAATGAAAAGGTGTTGATTTAAGTTCGATTACCAAATAGGCAGTTTCATCATGGAAGATGAATTTCTTGATAGAGTAGAGGATAATATGGTTGCGCGCTTATGGTCAGAGGAACAACAGCGCGAAAAGGGTGACAGCTTGAAAGAGGGGCACTTGTCGAAATTTTGGGATTATACTCGCATTAAGGTAACTCAAAACAATCTGTAAGAATTAAGAGATATTTGGGGTCAGTGGAATAACAAGATGAGGCAGATGTTTTATCCGAAATATGGAGACTTATCTTACTTGCTTGAAGTGAAAATCGACAAACATATTTTTCGGGCCTTTACCTAATATTGGAACCCCGCATATAGTTGTTTCACCTTCGGGAACCTAAACATGACTCCTACGGTGGAGGAATATACTGTTTTGATCCGTTGTCCCAGAATCCAAGTTGATAAAGCATATTCAAAGGATGCATGTGTCCCAACATTTCTGAAGAGGTTGATGAGTGTAACCGGGATGAGTGAACAATAGGTCGCTTCTCGGATAAAAGTAAAAGGAGATAACAAGTGCATCAACTGGAAGAGTTTACGAGACCTAATTGCGACACACCCAGATATAAAGAAACACATTGACATCTTTGCTCTTGGCATATACGGGTTGGTTCTGTTCCCAAAAGCATTAGGACATGTGGAAGATGCGGTGGCAGTATTGTTCGATTGGCTCAGTAAAGGAGTCACGCCCATCCCTGCTATCCTTACCGAAACTTTTAGATCATTAAGTGCCTGCCGAAGAGAAGGGGAAGGAAGATTCATCGGTTGTTCGTAGCTTTTGATGGTTTGGTTTCAAAGCCATTTCTGAAAGGTAGAAAAATTTTCCTGCAAGGTGTTCGCAGCTGACTTCTCACCTTTGAAGGATTTTGTCGCCAAGCAAAGGGAACAAAATGTATCTGAGGAAAAATGGGCGGCTATCCTTCAGAATCTTTAAGACGAAGACGTCGAATGGTGCGCGCCTCGGTTCATCCGGATGAGATCCTTTACCGTTATGGTAGTTACGATTGGGTCCCTTTACTCGGGGTATGGGGTGCCACGGGATATGCTACTTTGCTTGTATTAAGACAGTACAAGACGAGACAATTCATTCCTGTAACATACGGTCTAGCACAATGCGAGTTCTCCTACAAAGGGAATGACTACAAGAAGAGGGTTCGAGAGGTAGCAAATTCATGGAAGAAAGTGCATAAAATGAAGAAATTTAGTGCCAACCCGTTGATAACACCGAATTATGACTGGTGGAGGAGTAAGAGGGTTAACGATAACATTCCTGTGCCAAATCCTGAAAATGTTCGTCCATTTGAGGAATATCTGCAGGAAGTCCCATCAGAAATAAACATCCTAAAACAAGACTTTGAAAGAAAGAGCTCGAAATTTGGTAAGAGGATACAAATATTGGAAGAAGATAAGATGAAGTTGGGGTTGGATATAGACGTTAACAAGTTAGAGGCGAAGAAGTTGAGAAAAGGGAAAAATAAAGCCGAGGAAGACCTAGAAGACTTAAAGAAACACTATAAGAAACTTCGTCAATCCATGAAGAACGTAGGACTGGGTAAGACTTCTGAGCAATGGCGACAGGAAATCCAGATACAGAAAGACCAAACGAGCAATGGCAAAGAAGATTTCAAAACAGTCAGGATCATGAAACGCCGTGAAAGGAGAGTTGTTAGAAAGATAAGTTGAGAAGGCCGAGATGAAGGCTCAGATAACTAGCTTTGAAGCGGGAATAGAAGAGTTAGAGGAATCACTACGGAGGCACTGCAATCAAAATTCTGTATTAGAGCTTAAAGTATGTATGGCTGAAAGACAAGAATTAAGGGAAAGAGTACAAGAATTAGAGGCTACACTCCACAATAACGAAATTCGACTTGAGATCATGGAAAGAATTCTTGAAACTAGCGAATGGCACACTCGTCAAGCTCGGAGACAAGTCGAGGAGAGAGATTATATAATGGGAAAATCACTGACTCAAATGAGGGAAGCGCCGATCACATGTAAGAGTTAGTTGCTGAAGCTGATATTTTGAGCCTCTAATATGAATCAAAATCAGAACAAGGGCAAAAGCTAGCTAGACTTTTAGGAAGAATCAAAGCTCTAGGCAATAAGGCTAAGCCATTTGTGTAACTTTACTTTATGTAAAGAATTTTTTCCTCTAGAGAAGTTGTTCTAATGGAAAGTAGACTTCAAAATCAATACCTTTTCTTGCATTGCATGTATGCATCTTATTCGCATCACATTTTTGCATATTTTTGCATAACATCCTAACAAATTAAAAACTTATTCAGCTACATCAGTAATCATTGAAAACTCGCATAGCTATAATAGTCGTAAGAAAACTAAGGCCATGGAGCTCGAATAAATCTAGAAAGAATTACAAGATCAGATGTAAGAGCGCATCCAAGAACAAATGGCAATGATGTGCAGGGAAATTAAAAATCAATTCATTGAGGTACAAAAGAGTTTAATGAATGAATTGGCACAAGTAAAACAGAGCATGGTTGATAAAGGAAAGAGCCCTGCTATTGAGGAGGAAGAGGACCTAATTGTTCCCTCAGGCTTTACACCTCTCTATAACCCAGCTTCACATGAAATGTTAGCGCGGGAGCCCACCGTTACTATAAGAACACAGCAACAGGCCACGGGCACGTCAAGACCAGCCAATTATCTAATTGGATTTGAGTCAAACCCAGAGGATAATGCTGCGAATCTAGGTATTCCAGACTTCGACGATATGATGAAAGAGGATCTCCCTAGACAAATAGAGGAAAAATACAGGTGATTAGAGGAGAAAATCGATGCGATACAGGGAATTGAAAATTCTTATGGGGTAGATGCTAAAGAGTTAAGTTTGGTTTCGGATCTGGTTCTCCTTCCCAAATTCAAGGTCACAGAATTTGAAAAGTATAGCGGGACGAGTTGTCCTGAAGCCCACCTAAGCATGTTTTGCAGGAAGATGGCGGGGAACGTGCATAATGACCAGTTGTTGATTCGTTGCTTTCAAGACAGTCTGGTCGAGTCTACAGTTAGATGGTACAATCAATTGAGCCGAGCAAAAATCCATTCATGAAAATATTGTGCAAAAGCCTTCTTAAAGCAATACGATCATGTGATAGAAATAGCTCTTGATCGACTTACATTGTAAAATATGGAGAAGAAATCAAACGAGAGTTTTAGATAATTGCGTAGATATGGCGAGAGGTGGCAACCCAGGTATAGCCACCACTAACAGAAAAGGAGACAACGATGTTGTTTGTTAATACCCTTAAAGCTCCTTACCTGAATCACCTGTTAGGAATCGCCACCAAGAGTTTCTTTGATATGGTCATATCAGGGAAGATGATTGAAATGCAATCAAGACTAGTAACATTGAAACTGGAGAAAACACTAAAAGGCCTGCCCCCAGAAGAAGGCATAATGAAGTCAACAACGCAAGCATGTATAGACCGAGCTACACTAAACCATTCGTGACAGGTCAGCCCAAAGCTCTAACGAGCAATTACCAAAATGCCTCAAGTCAGGAACCTACGTCAGGCCAAATAGAGGAAGAGTTCAATATACTCCCCTTCCGATGTCATACGGAGAGCCCTACAAGACACTGTATAACGCGCATGGGGTAGCTCCTCAGCGTGTGAGACCATATAAACCGCCATTCTCAGCTTGGTATGACGCGAATGCTCACTGTGAATACCATGCAAGGGCAAAGGGCCATTCAATTAAAAATTGCCCTGCTTTTAAAAGACGAGTCGAGGGACTCATAGAGCATGGAGTCATAAAATTATAAGAGCCAACAAAGCCCAATATAGCTGGGAATCCTTTGCCCAATCACCCAGAGCAAGGGGTGAATGCCTTGCTAGAAGAAGGAGTTCAGAAAATTAAGAGAAATGTTGAAGAAATTAAGTCTCCACTTTGGTGGGTATGGCAAGAGTTGGTCAAAGAAGGGATAATCGCGAAGGATAAAAAGAGTATGTTAATAAGGGCTGATAACCATTGCAAGTTTCATGCCGTTAAGGGCATTAAATTCAAGACTGCATCGAGTTTAAAGCCATGGTACAGGTGTTGATGGATAATCGAGAGCTGAAATTTTTTGAAGAAAGAGAGGAAGTTAGTGATGTTTGTGCCTTCAAGGATGGAGCAGCTAAGGCTTATTGAATTAATCGCCCAAAGTTGATTATTTGTAAACCAACAAACGGCGCGACAAGAGAATAGATAACCCATCGCATCATTATACAAAAGCTTGTAACGTTTCCTTACAGAGATAGTAAGAAGGTCCCATGGAATTACAATTGTAACGTGACCATACCAAGAGAGGGGGAGCCTAGGAAGAATGTGAATCTTGTTACCCGTAGTGGTAAAAATTATGACCTAGTAGATAAAGAAAAAGAGATCAGCAAAGGGAAAGCAATAATGTGTGAGCCCGAGGAAGAAATAGCTAGCAAGCCCGAAGTACCCACAAATGAGCCTGTATCTGAGAAGGAGGCGAAGGAGTTTCTGAAGTTTTTAAGGCATAATGAATATAGTGTAGTGGAACAACTACACAAACAGCCTGCCCGGATATCGATCTTGTCATTGCTCCTAAGCTCGGAAGCCCATCGAAGCGCACTAATGAAGGTGCTAAATGAAACATATGTAGCAAATGACATCTCTGTCAGTAAGCTAGATTGATTGGTCAATAATATGAGTGCTGATAACTTCATTTTCTTCAGCGATGATGAAATACCGATGGGAGGAATAGATTCCACCAAAGCTTTACACATCACTACATGTTGTAAGGGGTATACGCTACCTGGAGTACTCATAGACAATGGTTCAGCCTTGAATGTACTACCGCTAGCTACACTGTAAAGATTACCAATTGATGGCTTTCATATGAAGGGGTGTAATAACATGGTGAGAGCATTTGACGGGATAGAAAGGAAGGTAATGGGAAAGATCAAAATACCTCTTCAAATTGGGTCAAATACATATGAAGTGGATTTTCTAGTGATGGATATTAGGCCCACCTATAACTGTCTGCTGGGAAGACCATGGATCCACTCAGCTGGAGCAATACCTTCTTTTTTGCACCAGAAAGGAGGGCCAAACTGTTTTGAAAGGAAATCTCGTATGAACCCATGGTCTTCCTGCACATCTATGAGACTTTCGTCTCGAGAGGGGTGATCAACCAGAAAACAGAACAGGAAAAGGAGCGAGTAATGATTGGAACCAGGGGGAGCATCATGAAAGATCTAGGCATTAATACTATATCAGATGAAGGAAAGGAAGGGAATCTATCAAGAATTAGTCCGTGTTCACCTAGAAGCACCTTGAATAATTGGACCGTGGAGGGACTCCCTGTAATTTTTAAGATTTCCTCAGAGTAATGCTCGGAAACACCTATTACTTTAGGCTCGAAAGTAATATGGATCTTTTTGTAAAAGGGCCCATAGTCATTATTCAGTTATTTTGAATGAAAATGCATTTCCCATATTATATTCTTCTCCATAATTATTCTTTCATTTCATAATTTAGCTTAATAAACCATTCATACATATCCAATAAACAAGATTATTTATTCTTTAATACATACATACTCATACACATACCACATAATCATTCTTTCGTAAATTTATTTTGCTCTTTAGACCTCCCTTTCATCCCTTGACAGGTCCTCGAATATCAATAATATGAGCAACCCTGACGTTAACTTAGAACCTCACTTCGAGCAAGATATGTGTTTGGAAGAGCTTCAAGACCTTGAAGATAATCAAGATTGTAATCTGCCTCCGGATCTGTTAAGAATGATGGAACAAGAAGAAAAACAGATCTTGCCTTATTCGAACCCAGTGGAAGTTATTAATCTGGGGAACGAAGATGAAAAGAAAGAGGTGAAAATTGGGACAAGCATCTCCGTAGAAACCAGAAGAAATCTTACTGAGTTGCTTCAAGAGTTCCAAGATATCTTCACATGGTCTTACCAAGATATGCCAGGCTTGAGCACTGACATTGTGGTGTACAAACTCCCTATAAAGGAAGAATGCAGACCCGTGCAGCAAAAACTCCGAAGGATGAGACCGGATGTGTTGTTAAAAATAAAAGAAGTCAAGAAACAATGTGACATTGGGTTTCTCTATGTAGTTAAATACTCTGAATGGGTAGCTAATATAGTCTCTGTTCCTAAAAAAGATGGAAAGGTGCACATGTGTGTGGACTATTGAGATTTAAATAAAGCTAGCCCAAAGGATAATTTCCCCTTACCTCACATCGACACTTTAGTCGATAACACAGCAGGTTATTCTCTGTTTTCCTTTACGGATGGTTTCTCTGGGTATAATCAGATAAGGATGGACCCTGAGGATATGATCAAAACCACATTTTTCACGCTATGGGGAACATTTTGCTACAAGGTGATGCCCTTCGGACTCAAAAACGCAGGGGCAACTTATCAAAGGGCCATGGTAACCCTGTTCCATGACATGATGCATAAGGAGATTGAAGTTTATGTCGATGACATGATTGCGAAATCCCAAATGGAGGAAGATCATGTAAGAATCCTGAGAAAGTTATTTGGAAGGTTAAAGAAATATCAATTAAAGCTAAACCCAGCAAAGTGCACTTTCGGGGCCACGTCAGGAAAACTGTTAGGCTTTGTAGTCAGCAAAAGAATAATTGAAATTGACCCGGATAAAGTCAAAGCCATACAGGAGATACCACCACCCAGCACGTAAAAACAAGTTCGAGGGTTTTTAGGAAGACTAAATTACATTGCTTGGTTCATTTCACAGTTGAGCGAGAAATGCGATCCTATCTTCCGCCTACTTAGAAAATGCAACCCGGGTGTATGGGATGATGAATGTCAGGAAACCTTTAACAAGGTCAAAGATTATTTATCCAAAGCTCCCATCTTGGTACCTCCAATTCCTAATAAGTCATTGATCCTGTACTTGACAGTCTTTGAAAATTCCATGAGATGCGTACTAGGCCAACACGATGAATCCGAAAAGAAGGAAAGGACGATATATTATCTCAGCAAGAAATTCACTGATTGCGAGACTCGATATTCGCCAATTGAAAAATTATGTTGTGCACTAGTCTAGACCACACGTAGATTAAGACAATACATGCTATACCATACCACTTGGTTGATCTCGAAATTAGATCCTCTAAAGTACTTGATGGAGTCAGCTGCATTGAATGGGAGATTGGCTTAATGGAAAATCTTGCTCTCGAAATTTGACATAGTCTATGTCAATCAGAAAGCAGTAAAAGGGAGTGCGATAGTAGACTTCCTAGCCAGCAAGGCTTTAGAGGACTATGAGCCGATAAACTTCGATTTCCCGAATGAAGATTTAATGTATGTTGCGACTACTAAAGGGGCAATCATAGTAGAACAACCTTGGAGATTGAATTTTGATGAAGCTTGAAATGCCACGGGTAATGGGGTCGGGGTAGTCTTGGTATCACCAGAAGGAGATCACTACCCTTTTACCAGGAAACTCAATTTTGATTGCACAAACAACATGGCTGAATACGAAGCATGTATCTTGGGAATCCGTGCGGCCATAGAGCGGGGAATCAAAATTTTGGAGATTTATAGAGACTTCGTATTGGTAATCTATCAACTCAAAGGAGAATGGGAAACAAGAGATTCTAAGCTAGTGGATTACCGCAGATTGGTCCTCGAGCTGATCATGGAGTTCGATGACATCACATTTCATTATCTTCCACGAGAAGAAAACCAGAAGGCCGATGCTCTTGCCACTTTAGCCTCGATGATTAAAGTGAGTAGGCTAGAAGATGTAAAGCCCATTCAGATGAGTATCTATGAAGCTCTTGCTCATTGTTGTGATATTGAGGCAAAGAAAGAAAAAGAAAAGGATGATCGCCCATGGTACCAGAATATTCTTCAAATTGTGAGAGATCGAAAGTACCCCGAGCAAGCCTCAGAAAATGAAAAGAGGACATTAAAAAGACTGGCCAGTGAATATATCCTAGACGGGGAAATCTTATACAAAAGGAGAAAAGATCAAGTGTTGCTGAGATGTGTCGACGCAATTGAAGCTAAGAAGATCTTAGAAGAAGTTCACGAAGGCATTTGTGGGACACACGCCAATGGTTTCACGATGGCCCGACAAATAATGAGATTTGGATATTACTGGTCTACTATGGAGGGCGATTGCATCAATTATGCCAAGAAGTGCCATAAGTGCCAGATCTATGGAGACAAGATTCATGTGCCTCCATCACACCTTCATGTCATGACTTCTCCCTGGCCTTTTTCTATATGGGGCATGGATGTCATTGGGCCAATTTCTCCAAAGACTTCCAATGGTCATAGATTCATCTTTGTGGTGATTGACTACTTCACCAAATGGGTAAAGACAACCTCATATGCCAACGTTACCAAGTCTGCGATTAGCAAGTTCCTAAAAAAAGAAATTATTTGTCGATACGAGATGCTAAAGAGGATCATATCCGATAATGCCTTGAATTTGAACAATAGCACGATAGCAAAAGTTTGCAAACAGTTCAAAATCAAGCATCATAATTCTTCTCCCTATCGCCCAAAAATGAATGGAGCTGTGGAGGCAGCTAATAAGAACATCAAGAAGATTGTGACAAAAATGACTGAGACTTACAAAGACTGGCACGAAAAACTACCGTTTGCCCTCTTTGCCTATAGAACTTCAGTCAGAACTTCTACTGGGGCAACACCATTCTCATTGGCATACAGTATGGAAGCGGTCTTGCCTATTGAGGTTGAAATACCTTCTCTTCGAGTCTTAACTGAGCTTCAACTAGATGAGGCTGAATGGATCCAAGCTCGATATGATCAGTTGAATTTAATCGAGGAAAAGAGATTAAAAGCCATCCGCCATGGCCAGATGTACCAGAAAAGAATGATGCGAGCTTACGACAAAAATGTTCGTTCTAGGGAATTCTATGAGGGAGATCTAGTTTTGAAAAAGATACTTCCCACACATAAAGATTTCCGTGGAAAATGGATGCCCAATTGGGAAGGACCTTATGTGGTAAAGAAAGCTTTCTCAAGAGGAGCTCTCATCCTAACAGAAATAGACGACAAGGATCTGTACAACCCCGTTAATTAAGACTCGGTGAAAAAAATACTTCGCCTAAAAAAGAGAGAGAAGAATTGAGATAAAAACCCGCAAAGGGCGTCCTGGAACCAAGGAAATTTCGAGTTGAAAACCTGCAAAGGGCGACTCAGATCCAAGAACGGGTCGACGAGATGGAGGAATGTTACAACTTGAATCATTAACAAAGCACTCTAGATCTTTTAGACACACATCTGAGCTAGGAATGATTCTCAGCAAGTCGGCGCAGAGTAGCTCATTTTGCGATATCCGGGGCAACTAATTATCCTTTATTGTATACTTGACAATTTTCGACTAATGTTGCTTCCTTTGATCCTCTTTTGAATAGAATTTTCAAATACGACTTTGTTTCTGTATAATTTTGTTCAAGCATTTCGCATCAAAATAACGAGTAATGAACTAATAAATCATACAAAAAATTATGAGCATTATTCTGGAATTTTCGAAAATTACAAAAGTCCGAAACAAGATCACCAATGAGAAGACAAACTTAAAAACAAGCAGTTCAAGAACAACCTAGAGAAGATGAAGCAATACATCAATGACAGAATTTGGACGAGCGATAGACCATGTCGACCTGAATAATAATAAATAAACCTGACATTCATCATGCACATTCATGCAAGTTAGGAGCATTTAATTCATTCTAATCATGACTTTCTAATTTAGGCCTACATAGAGGCCCATAAGAGCATATTTCACAGGTCACATCCCCACCACATGGCGAGATGAATCATTAAGATCACCAAGGAAAAGTTGAAAAGGAGTAGGACTCCAATACCTTACCCCGATCACGGGGTAGATTGTGATTATCCAAAAACAGTGATGTGGTCATCTTCCTAATAAGATACTGAGAAGTAGACCAAATCAATGAAACGAGGCTCAAAGCGAGTAAATCTTCGAACCCCAGCTTCCTGATGAGATACTGAGAAATAGGTCGAAGTATTAAAATGGTTAGCTTCCTAATGAGGTACAGAGAAGTATACCAACTAAATACGAACAAATCTTCGAACCCCAGCTTGCTGATGAGATACTGAGAAGCAGGTCGAAGAAATAAAAAGGTTAGCTTCCTGATGAGACCTTGAGAAGTGGACCAAATTCATCTTCTTAATGAGGTACAGAGAAGCGGATTGAAACAAATGAGGCGGTCATCTTCCTGATGAGGTACAGAGAAGTATACCAACTCAATATGAACAAATCTTCGAACCCCAGCTTTCTGATAAGATACTGAGAAGTAGGTCGAAGCAATAAAAGGGTTAGCTTCCTGATGAGACACTGAGAAGTGAACCAAATTCGTCTTCCTGATGAGGTACAGAGAAGCGGATTGAAACAAACGAGGCAGTTATCTTCCTGATGAGATACATAGAAGTATACCAACTCAGGGCTTGACGTGAGCAAATCTTCGAATCCCAGCTTCCTAATGAGATACTGAAAAGCAGGTCGAAGCAATAAAATGGTTAGCTTCCTGATGAAATACTGAGAAGTAAAACAAATTCGTCTTCCTGATGAGGTACAGAGAAGCGGATTGAAACAAACGATGCGGTCATCTTCCTGATAAGATACTAAGAAGTAGACCAAATTAACGACACCAAACCATTGAAGTTGTGAAAGGATCGAGTGAAGTTACGGTAGCAAATTTTGTCTTTTTGAAGATTACCTTAAAGCAGGATGGAACTACCACATCAAAGAAGTGGAAAGGTGGATGTAGCGAAGATTGGATGACTGACAGAATGAAAGGCAAGCTAGTTGAAAGAAGAGCATCAAAGGAAGGAGACCTGACAAATTGGGCATCCTTACGGTCTTTGCTCTGTTCCTGTTACACAGTAACGAGCAAAGAGGGGTAGCTATTGAAGCCCAATTTTGACCAAGCCCCTTTTAAGTTTATTTTAAATTTGTTTTAATTTAGATTTATTTTTAATTTAAATTTAAATTTAAATTTAATTTAAGTTTAAATTTATTTTCAAATTTAAAATTATGTCCCAATACAAAGTCCAGTTACAAAAAGGGCCCAAATTGGGGTCGAATTTCAGTTTTAACCAAAAACCCGTTACACTTAAGCCCAGACCCCATACAAATGCCCCAGTTCCACTAAACCCATTTGACCTAAACACTTAGCCACTTGCACCAGCCACCTCCACCTTCAGCCGATCCTATACTGCCACATCAGTATTGACCAGACCAAGCAAGCACCAGCACCAGCAACTTGATCTGCCACCGCCACTACCATCGCCGAACCTGCAAAAGAGAATAAATAAGACAAGCATTTAAATGAAAACAAAAAATTAGAATGATTGTAATGATGGCTATAAAGCCAGAATTCAAACAATTTGAAAGGGACTTTTTCTGAGGGTTTTTTGAAAAACATAAAAATCAATACAAAGATAGACTTTCAAAGCATTCTTGGTAGTCAAAGATAGAAGCAGTTAATTCCAGCAGAGGCATTTGAATAAGCATAAAGAATCAGAAAACAAAACAGATATCCAAGTAATCAATACTTTCAGCATTTCCAGGTACACATTAAATGCATTAATACATCCTTCTTTAATGCTTCCGTTCTTAAAATACATATGTATATTGTTTGAAACCTTCAAACTCATTAAATAAATCCATGCATGTTGTTATTATCCTTATTTATCATCATACAATGTTTTTAAATAAATAAAAAGGGGCATTACTAGTAATTAATATATTTTTATAACCTAATAAATATTATTAATGATAATATTATTAATAACAGTAATAATAGATTTAATAATAATAATAAATAATTAATAAAAAAAGGAAGACAAAAAGGCAGAAAGATACTTCTCTTGTCGCCATTGCCGAAAATCGACCCCAACTGATCGTTGCCTGCACCTCGTCGCACACGGATCTACAAAGAAGCGTAAAAAATGATTAAAACCCCTCCATGCACGAAACTACAGAACTGAGAACCAATAATAGCAAATCTAAAAAGGATTTTTTTGAAACCGTTTTTTGGTACTTTGAAACAGAGAAGTTTTAAAGAAGGAAGAGAGTGATTAAAAACTTATTTTGGATTTGGATTCAAACCCAGATCCGGGTTTAAATGCAAAAGAAAACAAAAAAAAAGAAGAGAATGAGCGACTTTTTAACTTACCGGTGATCGGAGATGGCGTCGGATGGACAATCGGACGGTGCTGTGTGTGCGACAGCGCGTGGCTACGGACCCGCGACGAGCCAACGACAGACGACCGGGGTTGAACTAACCGGAGCTTGGCCGGCATTAAAAAAAAAGGGGGAGGGTAGAGAGAATTTTGAAAAGTTTTTTTAAAAATGATGGTATAAAATGATTTTTTTGATTTGAAAATTGGGATTTGTAGCCACCTCAAAACGTTGTCGTTTTGAGCATGGCTATTTGGTGCCAAAACGACACCGTTTTACCATATCCATCCATGCTCGGCACGAATCTGACCCGACCCGACTCGACTTAGGATCCGCGTGTTTTTGGTTAATGGTATATTTATGCATTTGGTCCTTTCGCTTTTTCTCAAATTTTCAATCAGGTCATTTCCGTACTTTTAAATAATTTTAAATTGGCCCAATAATTTTTAATACTTCTCAATTTAATCCCTCAACTTTTTGAAAACACCAGGAGCTGCCATGTGTCATGATTTTGGCTTATTTATGCAAATGGTCCCTCTTACTTCTAATTGGTTTCAATTTAATCCTTAAATCAAGTTCTATTTAATTACAAAATGGGCCCAAAATTTTTTAATGATTTTTAAATTAGTCCTTTGACTTTTGAACACTTGAGAGGCTGCCACGTGTCATCTGTTTATGGTTTTATTGCCTTAAAGGTCCCTAAACTATCTAAAAATTATATTTTAACCCCTAAACTTCTCCAAAATTATATTTTGACCCTCGAACTTTCTAAAGATTACATTTTTACCCTCGAACTTTTTAAAATTCCATTTTTGACTCGATTTCACCAAAAATTACCATTTTACCCTCGATCTTCCTAAAATTCCGTTTTTGACCCCGATTTTTCCAAAATTACCATTTTACCCTCGAGTGTCTAGAATTACCATTTTACCCCCGGGTACTTAAAAATCACATTTTCAACTTCGATTGCATCATTTTTCTTCCTCATCAAAATTATTTTAAAACCAAAGCAATGTCCTTTTCGTGTGGAAACTTCGGGAAATCATTCCCTAACGTGTCGGGTGTGATTTTTCGTATAACTTGCACGAATCGAATCCTCTTCTAAGTTTTTTTTTAAAAAAAATGTCTGTTAACTTCATGATTCCAAGAACGTCGTGCCTTAATGTGTTGGTCACGACTTTAATTCTCCGCGAAAGTCGAAGTAAACAGGCATTCTATCTTCAAATTTTCCAAGTTATGTGTTCGAGGATTGCATTTTAAATTCAATGCGAAATTTTCAAGTTCTCAAAATTTATATTTATATATACAAATGATTTTAAAACAAAACGAGACAATGTCCTTTCGTGTGAAGACCTCGAAAAAACGATGCCCTAATGTGCTGGGTGTGATTTTCGTATAATTCACACAATAGAATATCCTTTTTAAAGTCTTTCAAAATGTGCTTCGGTTTCGAAAGTCTGAGAACATAGTGCCCTAACGTGTTGAGCACGATTTTCGATTCTCCTAGAAATTTGAAGCACACGAACAAATTTCCTCAAATAGGATCTTTTGAAATTATACAAAGTTTTCTAAAACAAAGATCGCATTTTAAATTTTACTCGAGTTTTCAACGTTTTCGTAAATCAAGACCCGAAAGTAATCAATGTGGTACCAATTTTGGGCGTATGAGGGTGCTAATCCTTCCTCATATGTAATCGACTCCCGAACCTGTTTTTTGGATTTCGAAGACCTACATGTTTTTAAAAAATAGCTTTTTTTTTAACGTTTTGTGGTGATCCAATCACACAAAATAAAGGATTAGTGGCGACTCCCATTTTCCAATTTTTAAAAATAAATTTTTGAAACTTCGCTTTAAGATAGTTTCGACAAGTCCAAAACACTTTTCTTTTATTAGCAACATAAAACTAAAGTTTGTAAGTTTTCTCTTTTTTTTTTCTTTTTGTTTGTTTCCTGAAAAAAGTAAACGAGGAAAATGAGGATAATTTTGACTCTTTTAAAACAACCGAACCCCGCTCTCGTGGATGACTTCTAGTAAATGAGATTGCTATTGCTCCTATGAGTATTACACACAAGAAACAAAAATTAAAATACTAAAACTTCAAACTTTTATTAATTAATATCTTAACAATAAAAAACAAAGAAAGAAAAACTCCCGATTTATCATCAACAACGTCAACAAAAAAAAAACTCTCCCGATTTATCATCAACAATGTCAACTTCCTTTTAATTTTCGAAATATATAAAAAAAAATTGAGAATGTGGTTGGAGATCATCTACAAAATTATTATTTACTAATTGTTCCGGTGTTTCTATTATAGGCATCAACGATGTTTTAGATGTTGAAACCTTTGATTTTAATGTTATTTTCTCTGTGGCCAATTTGTAACACTCTATATCCGATTCGGTCACTTGACCCGAGCTATAAGGTATTACAACTGAAAAACATTAACATTATATACTATATCGACATAAATGATTAAACAATTCATAATATATTATAATTACAATCATTCAAAGATAATCAATAATAACCGAGCATACAAAGCTATTAAATTAACCCAGGAACAAATCTAGACTAATTTGAAACTTTTACAAAAATGCAGGTAAAAAAAAGTGAAAACAAGGGTCACATGACGCTCTACGTGCTTAATCTCTTCAATAACATTAGTCTTCTTCCCCAAAGCTTCGAAGACTCGCTCCTACTGTGGAGCAACTAAGATTTTCAAATCATAGCAGAGTTCGTCCTCAAAATGAACACTCTTATCCTATTCAGTGGCCATTAAACTCTGAGCATATCTGCTCAGCTTAAAAAACTCGAGGATTTTTTATTTTACTAATACAAAAATAAAAAAAATGCCTAAATAGTATCCCACCACCATTATTTATGAAAATAGTATGACGTGGGTGGTGGAGAGGTGACACCACCCTTGTTTCCTAACCCCAATGATTAGCCTGTTATAAAAACATTTATATATTTTAAGGGTGGATGGTAGTGGATAGGCGACACCAGTATTTTATTACTATACACGAGTAAAATCGGGTTAAAATACGTGTATGAGGGGTGAAGGGTGCCTGATAGGCGGCACCAATGGAGGGTTTGTCATAGGTGGCACCTAGTCCTATTTAACTAGTGTTTTTGATCGGTTTAGAAGATAAGAAGAGAAGAGGAAAAAACTTTCTGTAGAAAAGGAGAAAATAGAGAAGAACTCGTAAGGTCAGTAGATATTAATTTTATTTTTTTTACATTATTTTTTTGAAATTGCATATTGAGAAATTAAATTATTTTTACAGATTTAGTATTGAAGATGGATAATAAATTTTTTGCATGTGCTTATTTCGATGGAGTAATTTTGCCAGCAGTTGGATGTAAATTTGAATTTCGCCAACAAATAGCAATGAGATTTAATAAAATGTCTCAGTTGATGAAATGAAGGAAAGTATCAGTGCAAAAATTATTAGACGTTGTGGAAGGAGGATCTCGAAACTGTTCTACAAAATTTTCAATTTTGACAAATCCCATCAAATTCACCAAGATGAAACTTGTAGACGATGAAGACGTGGAGACAATGGTCGCTCTTTATTGTTATAATCGGAGTTGCCAAACTGATTCGATTCAGTTGTTTGCTAAGTTAGCTGATGTGGAGCCATCTAAATATTTCACTCAATTAAGTGAAGAACATGAAGTTCAAAATCTGTGTATGGTAGTTCCAAGAGCGTTCACTGATAGGCGATTAACTATACGCAGGATCGGCATCGATCTTATTGTTCTACCTACGTCTAAGAACCTTAACTCAAGTCCCTGTCTACAAATGCATCCGGTGGTGATTGAGACTGATGCAAATGGTGATACTGGATATGATAATAATGATCCTTATGATCATGAGGTTTAGATTATAGTGATCCTGATCTAGATTTGGTCTCAGATGATATTAATGATGAATGTGTGAATGAAGGTGAAAATGTTAACGCATTTTTAGTTGGGAACCCGAGTCGAGGCATTATGATACACAATGATCCTAAGGCACACATGTTGATCATAGGTCCCAATGCGACACATGCATCCAAGTTCTCAAAGTACCCCAATATACTACCTGTTCACCGGTTGGGCACAAATCCAAACGTGAGGAGTTGTTCGTGGGCCAAAAATTCGTGACTAAGGAAGAGTGTATTTTCCATTAAACGTTATAGCATGAATGTGTCGATTAACTACAAAGTCATTGTGTCAAAATCAATATTATATATTGGGGAGTGTTAGTGGTCAGCAAATGATCGCAATTAGCGGGTATGAGCCGCATTTATCCAGAAGTTGCAAATGTGAGAGATTCGAAAATTTATTGGGCATCATACATGCACTTCAACACATATCACACAAGATCATCCAAACTTGATTCCAAAACTATTAGCACATGCGTTATGCCAATGGTGAAGGATATGCTGACCATTCATGTTTTTGTATTAACTATCGAAATGCAAGAATGATTCTAATACCGAGTGTCATACCGAAAGCATGGATAGCTAAACAAATGACCATAAAGCAATTGTACGAAGATTGGGATGTGTCATACAATGAGATACACGGGTGGATAGCCACTATGTGGGAGTACGTGCTAGGGATTGTCATTGAGTTATGGACATGATCTTATTATGGCTTGGACGATCGATTACAATCGAGAAAAAGAATTTTCCATCAGATGTTCTAGACGTTCGATCCATGCCTACGGGCATTTCTCTACTGCAAGCCGGTTGTGAAGGTTGGTAGCACTTGGCTATATGGAAAATATACACAGATCCTACTTATTACGGTTGCTCAAGACAAGAACCAGAACTTGATCCTGATAGTGTTTGCTATAGTGGACATGGAGAACATGGAATCATGGGAATTTTTACTAACAAACTTGCAGGCGTATGTTGATAGGGATAAAAATATTTGCATCATATTTGATAAAGTTAAAGGAATAATTGTTGCGATTAGGTGTACCGGTGTTATGTAGAGATCCTTTGACTACATTAAGCACATTGCGGCTAACTTCCACCGAGACTACAAGAATGTAGGCTGGCGGAGAAAAGTTGTGAAAATGGGTAAATTTTAGTTTCAACATATGCTTTAAATGTTCTTATTACTTCAACAAATTAATCAAGGACACATGTTTGTCGAATATGGCTAGAAGGTAATGGATGTGAACCATCGGAGATCGATGTCGATGGATGTAGAAATATATTCTTGACAATTAGAAACTTTTCGAGTTATGGAGTCTATTAGCCGTCGACCCGGTAACCCACCTAGGTCCTACGAAGTTTATCTCTGAAACAGATAATGTGATTATTCAAAGTTCCAGTCACTTCATAACCCTTATGCACACGACATTGTAGCTTATGTTCGTGCCTTAATTAATGCTGAACAATATATCGATGAGGTGTACACTCTCAAGCGCACATTACGTATTTGGAGAAATGAGTTCCCCGTCCTGCGTGATCTGTCTACATGGGAAGTGCCTCCATCGACTTTAGAGCTTGTCTCAGACAAGAGGTTACATAGGAATCCAAAAGGTCTCCCACAAGTCATCAGGGTTCATAATAAAATGGACATGAGGGAAAAAATATATTGCAAACTTTGTGGCACGCGTAGAGTAGCTGGTCATAATCGAACTTACCATATTGGACAATCGTTGTGATCCAGTGGAACATGAATTAATGTACTCCATGTTTAAGCTTGTAATAAAAATTTTATGATTATGATAAATTTTCATATTTATATTTTCTCATGTGTATTGTTTTCAAAAATATCAAAATTATATTTGTGGTAAATATAAACTTGAAAATTAAGAAAAACAAAGTAAAAAACATTTAATATAATTAAATTAATACAATCTTGAAAATGTAGTAAATATAATCTTACACCCCATAAAATTGATGATTCGATGGTATCATCCTAGGGTTAAATCGTTGTGGTGCTCGGTGTTAACGTTGAGGATGCTCACGGCGGTCATTGTTACCCTTACCTGAAACATCGTTCATAGTATCCATTGATAAACTATGGGGTGTGCGAAACATACTCGAGAGATCATATGTCCCAAAGGTTTGCCCGGGAGGGGTTACGTACTAGGGTGGTAATGAGTTGAAGGTATCGAACATCATCAATGATCTTGGATCTGACTGATGTGAATTGGAATCGAGAATCTCTAACTAATATACGTAGCTCGATGAGCCTGGAAAATAATCATCGACCTTTAAGTCCGGATGATAAGAACTACTCTTAGGTTTTGAATAAGACCGCTCGGGTTCGAGCATTGGCTCCAGTTCGAATGAAGGAGGCAAATGTAGCAGGCGGTGTGAGAGGTGCCCTAGTCATTGCATGTATGGAGGGATTAGCATCGTTCACCCACCAAATAAAAGGCTTTCCCACATGCTATGTACCAACATTTGTACTCCTCTGAGGGTCACAAATCAAATGCATAATACATCCGGGGTCTCCGCCCCATCTAGTTATTCCTCAATACAAGATATTCTTCATGCTCTACTACCAAATTCTTGTCTTGTTTCCCCTTTTTGTTAATTAACTGTACATCCCTCAAACTCCGTGAAACATCCGAAATATGTTGGACTCACCTCATTATACCACTCAACTCTTGAGAAATTTAGTAGTGGTGCGTTAATGCTCCATAAGTGTGAGTGAATGTGAGAAGATGAGGGAATAATAGTCGCAATGTCTGGGAAGGAATATGGCATCCAAATGAACTGCATAATTAATAACATCGTTATAGTAGCACGAGTCAAATAAACAATTAAAGTAATTACATGTAATGAGTATTAGTGTAAATTACCCCTCCTCGCATGTGTCTCAATCATTTGGTGGTAAATCGGAAGCGTATATGATCTCCCGATACCCGAAAAATAACTCCATCTACGAAAAACGTAAACTTTTTAGAAAAAAAAATTCATAAAAAAGTAAAATTCTTGTTATAATGGTTACATTTTATCACCTATTCACGAGTGAAAAGACATATGTTTGGTGAGTAATTGATGCCAAGAATGGCACCCTATAAAGCGCCCAAGATTGCAGCAATACCGGACACCTGCCTATGTCTAAGACACAATGATTTGTCGTCCAACATCGTCCAACAAAGCTCGCAATACAGTGTAGCTAGTACTGCTGAGCCCTAAATATACAAACGAGCAACGTATAAATCAGATAATATGGGTAAGTACATCAAATGGATCTCGTTGTTATTTGCATCTGGCATGAGTACACCTCCTATCATATGTATTATATATGCCTAAGCAATACAAATCACCTCCCGTTCAGTGGTAGTTCTCAATAAATACTCAAAGTTCGCCTTCAACCATGAAAATCTTGAACTCGTAAATTTTTCGCCATCATCACCATGCGAGTGCCCTAGTAAGTCAGAGCAAAGGGCCATGGGTTCAGACACTTTACTTACACCCATAACCGTATTACCATCAATTGGAGTCCGAGTTGCAGTACAACATCTTCTAGAGTGATGGTGCACTCCCAACACAACAAAGGAAATGTGTGGGTCTCTAAGCACCACCGCTTAATAAAGTCGATATCAAGTTGTACTTCAAGTTAAACATGCGGATCATTAGAGCTAATCTGAATCCGAATGCCTCCAAGTATGGCATAAGACAAGTATCCGACAAATAGCCAACACCATTGACACGACCCCTCAGTACATGGTACGGACCCTGACCATATTAAATTACCACAATAGTTAATATATCCAAATTAAATAAAAATAACGTGGGACTTTATAAGGGGACCTGTGAATAACAAATAACAATTTTTGTACCACCACATTAATCGTATTTGATGTGTGATCCGTTTCTGTAATCAAAGATGCCATTTCGATATGTACGGTTTCAAATAAAAAATTTAATCATTGCCTGAACAAATAAAGAAAATGAATTTTGTACCATTTGTTATTTTTGAAGAATTAATAATATTTTTACCCATATAAACAAATCAATAACAACAGAATTTGGGATACACTAATGTAAGATGATAATTTATTTTCCAGAAACCACCTTATTATTTTTAATTTTTTATCAAATAAATTTTTTTTATAACGTAACAGATATTCAACTTATGTGAATTGTAAAAATTTGTAAAGTCAATTTAGTTCAATTAATTAGTATTCAATCAATTTAACGTAAGATGTATAATTTATTTTCTTATAAAAAAATTAAAAATATTCTTATAATTTCTCCTCTATTTGAAGACAATTAATTTATGGCATATTTGACCTTTTATACCACAATAATCTAATAAAAATAATTAAATATCAAAATGGATCATCGTACAAATTTATAGCAAACAATCCATTTCGGTAATTAATTTGTAGGTACCCCATTTTTGTATTTAATTATTTTTAGTTATTATGATAAGTTCAAATAAATAATAAAAATTACAAATTCAACTAATAAAGAACACATCACAAATCGAGACCAATATTTACAATTTTATAGTCAAACCAAATTAAATTACTACTTCCAAAACTACAAATACAAAATCAAACAAATAATAAGTACTAAAAATTAATTACAAAAATATTTAATAAATAACAACAAAAATAAATTTACCTTTAAATAAAAATTTAAGTGTTGCCTCCTCCCCTCCTTGAACAAACAAAATTAAAGAATTAATAAATCACAATAAACACTAAACTAAACAAATAAATAATAATTACTAAAAAAACCCTTTCAAAGTCAAAGAATTTGGTTGCTCCCTTTCAAAACCCTAAAACACTAATTTTCCCCCCTAAACATTCTTCTTTCTCTTCGTTTTTAATAGCCAAAACCCTAAAGCAACCAAAACACCCCTTTTTATTCAAGATTGTTTTCTCCATTTTACCTTCTCCTTTCTCTTCTCTATTCGTTGTTGTTATCTTCTTTTGTTTACCCACTTCTTTCTCTTCTATCTCCTCTACTAAGCTGTTGTTATCTCCTTCTTTTTACCTTCTCCATTCTCTTCTTTATTCTCTACTCTTTTTTTTTTACAATCAAAACACTTTTTTTTTACACAGCTGAGGCTTAGAGGACCATGGTTATAAGGTCCCTTTATTTGTAATCCGTGACTTAGCCCTATTCCCCCTGTGAAATCCCATCAAGCAATCAAATTAGTTGTCAAATCGATAGCGGTGCTGCCTTTCAGGAAGGCAATAGCCAATCGATGTCGCTTGCTAGGAAGGCACCACCCCTAACCCGTATTGAACACCAACCCATATATCAGTGTCGCCTATCCACTACCTTCCACCCTTAAAAAATATTTTTTTTGTAACAGGTTAATCATTGTGGTAAGAAAACAAGGGTGGTGTCGCCTCTCCACCACCCAAACCATACCATTTTCGTAAATAATGGTGGTGGGATACAATTTAGGTATTTTTTATTATTTCTGTATTGTTGAGAAAAAAGTTGAAACTCGACCATTGAGATCTCACCCTATTTAAGCCCGATAAACTCCAACCTACGGGCCTCAATGTACTTTCCCCCCACATATTTCTTCTGGAAGGCACTCTAGAAAAACTCTAAAGTCACATGCTCAGCTTGTTCGCCCTGCACCACAGATAAGCCTCGTCTCCAAGCAAAAATACTGCACCCTTTACCTTCTGTTTTGGGGTGCAGTCTAGGTAGTCCATAATTCTCTCAGTAGCCTTTATCCAATACTCAATCACTATTAGGGTAATCCCAACGACACCCGAAAATACTTCACCGGAGTCTCTCAGTCACTAACCCTCGACCCACAAATCCAATTGAACCTCAATGATCCTCTATAAAACCGTAAGCATAGCCTAGGACACTATATCGTCCCCTATTCCTTGATTACTAGCCTTAACGGTAGGCGTCTCTATTGTCTCACTTGTTTCTAGATTGGGCATGTTACCCAAAAAGGAAGACTCAGCTTGAGCTAGTAGATGATGCCTACCACACCTTTCGCGTACCATGACCATGTGTAACACGAGTACTCATTATACTTATCTACAGTTTAGAAATTCTACGGATTAGCTTAGGTTATTTTAAATCCTAAGTCCAAAGTTTTGAAAAAGTAACACAATCCCTTTTTTAAAGTAGAAAAGTTCTATTCTATAATCTTTACAGTTTACCAATTTACATAAAGTAACTATAGTACAAGTAACTTACTTGGATGGGCGTCAAAGTCTCGGATTCTCATTTCCAAAATCTTAGTTTTTTTAAATTTACCCATATCATAATCCTAAAAAAATTCTTTAATTTTTTTAAAATTTTTAAAAATCATGCATGTAATTTTAAACCAAAAACGATAACCCGATTTTTTAACCAAGCTTTGATACCACCAAGTGTAACACCCTAAACCTGACTTAGACGTTATGACCGAATCTTGGAGATTAAATCAACCACCCAAGAAATTAGATTGCTTATGTAACAGCCCGATTTTCAGTGGTGTCGGAAACAGTGGTTTCGGGACCACAGCTCAAATGAGTCAAGTCGTAAATTTAGTTATTTTAAATTTTTTGGTGATATATGCATCGTATGAATTATGATTCAAAAATAGTATTGATTAGATAGTTAATTGAATAGAAAGGACTAAATCATAAAAAGGATAAAAGTATAGATGTTTAATTAGAAGGACCAAATGAGTAAATTAACCAAAGGAGTATTAGTTAGTGGATTGGTATGATTTATATTGTTTATAAATAGGTTTAATAAAGGTTAAAAAAATAGTTAATTAAAGATTAATGATGAAAGACTCAATAATTACAAAATTGCCATTATATATATAAGGAATTAAAAGAAAGAAATTTAGAATTTCATTCATTTTTCTTTCTTCTATCTTCTTCACAAGATATAAAGGGAGAAACTTAGGGTTTTCAATACCAATCTTTGAGCTTTGATTTGGGTAAGCAAACCTTGATTGTTTTTAGTAATTTTTATATTTTTTAGTCCGTATCAGCTTAATGTAGCTTATGCAATGACTAATTTATGAATCTTTCAAATGTTAGAAAACTTACCATTGTTGAAATTCCTTGTTAGGAAACTATTAGGAGTAAAACTGTAATTTTCTCAAAAAGAACTAAATTGTGTTGAATGACTAAATTATGTAATTTAATGTTAGAATTGAATGATTTGTGAATGTAGACTACGATTGTGCTACAGACCGTGGGAAAGGGAAGTTAGTAGGTTAGTCCTTGAAGTCTTTCCTAAACTGCAATTCAATCCGGTAAGTTCGTAGTGTAAGTCTTACTTAATATCTTTGTATATGAATATGTTGTCAATGGACAACAAATTGGAAGCATTGGTATTGAAGATGATCGAAGAAATGCATCGCAAAAGATAGTAGGCTTTATGCCGTTGAAATAGTGCCAACACGATGGTTGAGGTACCGCTTGTGTTGAGAGTCCTCAACAACTCGTGTGAGCAGCATCGTGACGTGGAAAAGATATGGATCCTATAAGGATTACAGGTCTTACGATGGCTGGGACTTATGCTTTATGCATACTCCTGACAGCTCGTGTGAGCAGCATCGTTAGGAAACAGTTTACAAAATAGATAGACACCGTATCGATGGTTGGGGTATTGCATAAGTTACGAGTCTTCGACAGCTCATGTGAGTAGCATCGAGTTCTGGTAACAGAAAGTTATGAATAGGAAGAGAAGTTGTAAATACTCAAGAGCAATGGAAGCTATGACTGAAGATCAGATCATCGACCTCACTTGAAGTCACACTATCGCGAAGTTGTCGAAAGAATTTACATCAATTGGTCTTATGGCATGTACTAGGATATTATTAATCTTTGATATGGAACCAAAGATATTTAAATCTTACTATTTTGATTTTGTAAATGCATGAAGTATTACTTTGATGCTTAGGCTTATAATGCTTGTAAAGACTTAGAAGTTATGTGTGTGTTGTGATGTTTTAATGCATAACTTTTATTGGTTGTGTTTGAGGTATTAAACTTGTGTCTTGGCATCATTAATGAAATTCTACATACTTGTTTTGGTAGAATTATTGCATGCTTTGATAGAAGTACACGGTAGGAGAGAGGTTGTTCTCTGACTTGGATTGTGTCGGTAGTTGAATTGCAAGTATCAGTAGTTCATAGTACTGATGTATCAGTTGTATGTAAGCTTGTATCAGTAGAAGTTCTAGGGTGTGGATTTTTACTCTCTGGAGTTTTTGGTATCGGTAGTTGCATGACTTGTATCGGTAGAAATCATACTTGTATCAGTAGAACTAGTACAAGTATCGATAGAAATCTTCACGGTTCTAAAGTTGTTCATTGAATTGACTACTATCGATACTTGACCATCAGGTATCGGTAGAAGTCTTTTAAAATGTTGAAAATACTATTTTTACCTTTAATAAAATTGTGTTATGTTTAGATATTGTTTTAAATTGTGAGGAATGATTTTTGTTTTGAATAAAGATGCAAATAATTAGATATTTGTAAAAGATGAACAGTATAAAATGAATAGTAAACATTGAAATCCTAATCGGTAACGGTGTACAGGATTTGGGTGTTACATTTAATGGTATCAGAGCTTTTGATTTAGCCATTTCTTGGACAGTTATTGTTATATTAAATGATTTTATAGTACATGTCATATGAACCTATGATAGTGTGATACAGATGAATCTGATCTAACAATAGTTTTTGCAGATAAAGGTAAATATGCATGAATCAAAAAGAGAGAAGACTGATGAAGTGAACAGCAATGACCCGACAAATGATTCCGGGGCTAGTCATGAGGTCCCTATTATACCAATGACAGAAAACAAAGCTAAAAACATGTTCTTTGACTTAATGGGATAGCGGTTCTCGAAATTTATGTAGAATAACAGAGTGGTGCCACCTCTTTCACCCCTAGTTACAGAGCCTACTACCCGACCTACGACACTTCCTGTAATGCCTCCACCTTCTCCGATAAGGAAGTATGGGGCAAAAGAGTTTCGTGAAAACACTTTGAGAGTACTGAATGAGATGACTTGTCCACCTGAAGATTTTCTGAGATGTGCTATTTCGTTATTAAAGGACGAAGCTTACAACTGGTGACCAATGATCGTAGTAGTGATACCAGAAAACGAAGATACTTGGGAATTCTTTCAAATAGAGTTTAAGAAAAAATATGTCAGTAAGAGATATCTGGATAAGAAGAAGAAAGAGTTATTGGAGCTGAAACAGGGAAATAAGACAGTGGCAGAATACGAACGAGAGTTTGTATTTCTTAGTAAGTATGCACGGGAGATTGTACCCACTGATGAGGCTATGTGCATCTATTTTAAAGACGATTTGAGTGATGAAATAAAGATGATGGTGGGTGGTTTAGAAATTCGACCATTTGTTGTATTGGCAGACCGAGTAGAGAAGATGAAGGAAGTATATAACCAGAAAAGACAGAGAGAGAAGAGACTTCGAGATTTCGAGAAGAAAAATCCCACCCGAACTTTTTCAATGTCACCACCGAAGAAATTTAGAGATAGTAGTGCCCGCGAAACAGTCTCTTTTGGTTTTCTGAGCAGGAGCCAATCAGGACCACCAGTATCCAGATTTTAAAATTGGCCTACAGACAATGTGGCAAGTGTTCATAACGTGCCAACACCAGTGTGCAAGCATTGTAAAAGAATTCATTCGAGCAAATGTCGACTAGTTAAAAGAGCCTATTTTAGATGTGGAAATATTGGTCATTTTATGCGAAATTATCCGATGAACTCAAAAGCAAAAGAAGATCGGAGTGTTAACCCTCCGATTACACCGCAGAAAGGTAGATGTCCGGGGCAGAGTAGAGGTGCTGGTGGAAATCGAAGTGAATAGAGAGACAATGAGAGTAGGTCAGAGGCTCGAGCACCTACACAGACTTATGCCATTTGAGCTAAAGAAGAGGCTACCACTCTTTATGTGGTGACTGATATATTCTATCTTTTTAATGATATTATGTGTACTTTGATTGATCCAGGGTCAACTCATTCATATATTTGCTTTACTCTAGTCACCGATAAGAAATTAGTCGTTGAATTGACTGAATTTGATGTGCAAGTCACAAATCCTTTGGGTCATAGTGTTATTGTTAACATGATATGTCATAAATGTCCACTGAAAGTTCAGGGCTGTAAATTTCTTGCCAATTTAATGATATTTCCATTCACTGAGTTTGATGTGATCTTGGGTATGGATTGGTTATCTGAGCATGATGCGATAGTAAATTACAAGCAAGGACAGATTAGTTTGAAATGTCCAACAGGAGAAGTAATTACAGTGGAATCCGATAGATTGAATAGTGAAACTAGAGTTATTTTGGCTATTTCGGCTCAGAAGATGGTGCATAGAGGTTGTAAAGCATTCTTGGCATACATACTTGATACTCAAGGCTCGAAAATAGAATTGGATCTGGTACCAATTGTTCAAGAGTATACAGATGTGTTTCTAGAAGAACTATCGGGTTTACTGCCAGTTAGAGAAGTAAAGTTCGGTATTGACTTATTACCTGGTATCGCTCCAATCTCTATTCCACCGTATAGAATGGCGCTGACCTAATTGAAAGAATTGAAAGTTCAGCTACAAGAATTGTTAGACAGAGGATTCATACGACCCAACGTATCACCGTGGGGTGCGCCCGTATTATTTGTGAAAAAGAAGGATGGATCGATGCTAATATGTATAGGCTATAGGTAGTTAAATAAAGTGACGATCAAGAACTAGTATCCGTTGCCTTGGATTGATGAGTTATTTGATCAGTTAAAGGGTGCAACCGTGTTCTCCGAAATAGACCTTCGGTCAGGTTATTATCAGATGAGAGTAAAAGATTGTGATATAATGAAGATGAATCGGTACAGACATTATGAGTTTTTAATCATGCCATTTGGGTTAACTAATGCTCCCGTAGCATTTATGGATCTTATGAACAGAATATTTCAGCCTAGTTGGACAAATTTGTAGTTGTGTTTATTGATGTCATATTAATTTATTCCAAGACAAAATCAGAGCATACCCAGCATTTGAGAGAGATATTACGAATTTTGTGAGAAAAGCAGTTATATGCAAAATTTAGTAAATATTAATTCTGGTTCGAGAAGTTGGATTTTTGGGTCACGTAGTATCTTCGAAAGGAATACATGTTGATCCGAGCAAAATTTCAACTATTCTGGATTGGAAGGTATCGAAGAATGTTTCTAAAGTACGTAGCTTCTTAAGATTGGCAGGTTATTACCGTCGATTCGTAAAAGACTTTTCCATCATAGCCTTACCGATGATGAGATTACTATAGAAAAACATTCAGTTTGTGTGGTCTAAAAAGTGTCAGCAAAGTTTCGACCAGTTGAAAAAGTTGTTAACTAAAGCTCCAGTCTTGACGTAACCAGAGACGGGAAAAGAGTTCGTTGTTTATAGTAATGCATCTTTAAGCGGATTAGGGTGTGTTTTGATGTAAGATGGGAAAGTGGTAGGTTATGCTTCCCGACAGTTGAAACCGCATGAAAAGTATTATCTAACTCATTATCTAAAGTTAGTTGTAGTAGTTTTTGCACTGAAGATTTGACGACACTACCTTTATGGGGAGAGATTTCATATATTTACAGATCACAAGAGTTTGAGATATTTGATGACATAAAAGGAGTTGAATCTGCAGTAGCGTCGATGGTTAGAGCTATTAAAAGACTATGACCTTATGATCGATTATCATCCAGGTAAGGTCAATGTTGTAGCTGATGCCTTGAGTCGAAAATCGATGTTTGCTTTGAGAGCATTGAATGCCCATCTTTCATTGGAAGGCAATAGTTCTATCACCGCAGATCTTAGAACGAAGCCGTTATTTTTACAATGAATTCAAGAATTACAGAGAAATAATCCAAAGCTGATAGCTAAAAGGAAGCAGATATAGAGTGATGCTACTACAAGGTTTACAGACATAGTTCACAAGCAATAAGGCTCGCAATGCACAGTTTACAACACATGATCATATAGTTCGCAAAGCATTAAGCTCTCCAATATAGAACATCAAGCATCAGATAATAGAGTTCACAAATGACATATGTTTACATATGGTATAACAGATTTGTTACAATACATAGGTTCACATATGACAAATTAAGGTTCGTGCACAAAATATACATTTATTACAATGGTTCGCATATTATGACATGTGTTTGTATGCAATATGGGTTCGCATAATATCATAGGTTCACACACTGCTTAACGGATCTCACATATCACATGGGTTCACAGATCACTTCTATGGTTTGCATAACATGTAAGATCACATACAGATAGAGTCATACCATATGTAAGGTTTGCACAATAGGTAAAAGAGTTCACACATCAAGTAGAAGAGTCCGCAAAACATATAAAAGAGTTCCCATAACATATAACTTGCTCGTAACATTAAAATTAGGTTTTGCACATCTTACTTGGCTTCCAGTAGCGCACGCGACCTTTTTTTCAAATGCAGTATACAATGTACACACCTTAGTTCACCAAGTTGCGTCAATTAGGTGAGTTTCTGTTTGCCTTCCTTGCTAGTCGATGCTTCACCAGTATTCACAGCTTTGCACAAAAGCATACATATTACTTATCATTCGAAGTAACTTAACTCTTACTATTCTCAATTACAACTTACAACCTACGTAATCTCTACTAAGCTTGCACAATTTATTTACGTAATCTATCTTCTCTTTCTTAATCTTCTTACCTTGCAGGTATTAACATATCTAACTTATTAACTAAGTGTTATCTAACTTAACTCTATTTTTTTAAAAATGGTTACTGTTCATCATCTTACTTAAGAACATGAGCTAACAGTTTATGCATTTTCCAAAAAAAATATGGTTAAGTCCAATTGTAAAACATCTTAATCTCCTCAAAACTCTTTTAAAAATTATTTGAACATTTTAAAGAACAAGTTCAAGCTCCGTCAACCTTGATCCAACACCTTCTTAAAACCGAACCATTAAGATTCAAAGCTCTTTAATCTTTTATGTTTAAATTCATGAGAACTCAAAACAAACATGTATTTAATATGATTTTAGCATAAAGAACAGATTGCTTACCTTAGATTTCATGCTCCTTTTCAAATTCGTCCAGTCCACACAGAAACTGAACCAATTTTGAATGAAAATAGAAGTTTTTCTTGAAGAAATGTGAAAAAGAAATGTGTTTTATTACTAAGAAATTTTATGAATGCATAAATTTGGAGAGAAAATATTAACTACTAGATGCAACTAATTTTTAAAATGAAAGAGTGAAAAAAAGCAAATGCTTGTGAGGATGAGACTAAACAGTGATGGCTTATATAGCTAGACTTATTCCTATAATTGGTTTATTTATTTTATAAGCCCTTCGTTTTTTTACCCGTGTTTTACAAGTCCATATTATCCATTAGTTATAATTTTCCAATTTAGGTTCTCTAATTTAACTATTATTCTAATTTAATCCTACTTATTAACACTATTTCTATTCACTCTATTGATCTAACTTAATTACGATTTCTGGTTCACTTATCCCAAACTTACGATCCCGATTCTACCAACCCCTTTTTGGGATGTGACATGAAATGATAAATATTTGGGTGAGTGATGGTATTACAAATGACATAGATTTTCGTCCGAATTTAGTGTTTAAATTGCCCCTTTTGTAGTTAATTTAGCATGCATCATTAGCATTTTATACTTAGTTTACTTGTTTTCCAATTTATTGTTAGATAGTTTGAATTCTTGTTATTTTCACATATTTTTGTACTAATGTCGATGCAAGCAGCCGATATATTGCGTCTTAATATTGTAAGCACATGAACTTAGTTTAGGAATGGAATATTGGACAATTGCAGCCACAAGATCAGCTGAACATTGCAACCATGAAATGTCGTCGCATTGAAACTGAACCTCAATTGAGAGGAATCAAGCTTAATTCACAACTGCAAGCACCAGACGTAGGAATTTCACAGATGTCGCCACAATTATTCTTTCATAATGTGACCAACGATACAGCGACAGTCTGTAGATCTCTAAAGAATACACTAGAACTGCGTGAGTGCACAGCTGTAATTTAACTAATTTTGACAGTTGCAAGATCTAGATCTGGATCTGAAAGTGAAGGCTAAATTCCGAAAATTCTGTGTGAATCAAAGATTTGGGCTAGAATCGGTGAACTGATAAAGAAAGCCTGCAACTACTTCTGACGAGAAGTGCTAGATGTCAAGCAAGAGGAACCATTAGGGAGTAAGCCTAGTAATCTAGAGATAGTAACTTCATTGTACTCGTTAATTTTTCTTGAACGATGATGAATTCTGATGATGTTAAATGAATACGAGAGTATCTTTTAATGTTATATCATTTTGATTCTTACTTTACATTGCTTATTCGTTTATTCTTGGATTTAACCGCTCTAAACACAAAAGTGAAATTACAGTACACCGACATCGAGAGATGCAGTGATAGGTTAGATTAACAAGTGGGTTAGGTGAGGGTTGCTCGGGACTAGGACAGACTCTAGTTACTTGTTCTTGGATACACATCATTGCTTGCACCGAGAAGTGGAGTACTGTATTTGAGTAGGGATTAAGTAGGGAGTTATTGTAAGTAAGAACTCAAAGGGTCTTCATTGCTACGACAATTCATTTACACTCTACCTTGTCGACGCATCCAGCATTGTGACCTATAGAATTAGTGAACCACTTCCACCCTTTACACTTGATCATTTTTATATTTCCTGCATTTAAATTTTAGCATTCAACACTCAACACATTTGGATTTATTTTCAATACATTGACATTTAACCTTTGATATTTACTTCTAATTGCATTGACAATAATGATTACTTTAGTGCAAATCAGACATAATTGTGCTGACATCTTTACTTACATTACATTGATTTTTAGTACTGATTGCTCCGACATTAGAACATCGAGAACCATTTCCTCGTGGGATCGATATCTGATAGCTCTGTCTATCAACTATACTTGCATCGACGTGTGTACGCTTGCACAATAGTTGTGTCATAAAAACACCGATCAAGTTTTGGTGCCATTTTCGGGGAAATTGGCGTTTTTTCGATGTTTACTTTTGCTGTTGCAATCAATTTTACTTACTTAACTTTTAACTTCTATTAATTTGTTTAATTTTCTTTTCTGGTTTTGAAAGTATTGTATGTCCACAAGGAGAAATCCTAAGGATATTGTAAGTTTTGATTCGGAGCTTGAGAGAACACTTAGAAGGAGAAGGCAAGAACAAAGGAAGATGACTGGTAACAACAACAAAAATAATCTACCACTACTGTTGCCACAGTATAACATTCCTCCAGTGCTACAACAAGATTTACCACAATCACGCCCAGAAGAAGAAAAAATACAGAATAGGCCAATAAGAGATTTCGTTGTGCCTATACTTGATGATCTGCAACCAGGGGTTGTGAGACCAACTATCCAGGCTGGTAACTTTGAATTAAAATCGATGATGTTTCAAATGATCAACTCAAATGGGTAATATTCAAGTTTTTTTCATGAAGACGCACGCGAACATTTGAAATCATTCTTACTCATTTGTGCATCTTTCAATCAACATGGTGTCCCTGATGATGCCTTGAAAATGCAATTATTTCCTTACTCGTTACAGGAAAAAGCACGAACATGGTTTTTAGGTTTGCTGGCTGAATTTATTACATCCTGGAATGACTTGGCAACATAGTTTGTTTTGAGATTTAATCCGTCGACAATGAATGCGAAGTTGCGAAATGACATCACTGCATATCATCAACTTGATGATGAGAATTTACACACAACATGGGAGCGCTACAAAGCATTGCTTCGACACTACCCAATGAATGAGATTCAACAAGAGACCCAGATTGAGATATTTTATAATGGTTTCAATGCTCAGACAAGGAATCTTGTCAACTCATCTACAAATGGTCCATTGTTGGATTGCACATATGATGGAGTTGTTCAAATTCTGGAGAGGATATCCCAAAACGATTACCAATATCTAATTTCTCGTTCTGCATAGGTGAAAACTAACCTTGGATTTCTTCAATTAGATGCTATTTTTGCATTGTTAGCGCAGGTATCTTCCTTGGCCAACATCATTAAGAACATGAATGGAATGAGCAATATTGCTCCTATACAAATGGCCCAACAAATGGATGCGTCGATATTTTCGTGTGAGATTTACGGCGACAATCACAACTATGAAGACTACCTACAACATACAGAAAATGCATATTATGTCAACAACATCTGAGGGGGTTCATTTGGTAACTCTAACAATAATCATTCGCAACAACCTTGGGGAAGTCAAAATACATTCACATTTCAGTATGGAAATTCTTCAAACCAAGGAGGTTATAGGTAAGGGAGTTACAACAATAGTCAATCGTAGAACTATCATTAGAATTCACCAGTGATTTGAATCGATGTAGTCACATAGTCAATTGCAACCATAATCGCGATTATTGCCACTATCAAGTTTGCAACCAAAAATGCAAAGACAGCCTCATCTGCATAAACAGCAGCAATTTGCTCAACCAAAGATAGACCTTATGACTGTTCTTGAGGCTATGATGCGCGAACATATCACAATAATTGAGGTAAAAGTGCAAGGTAATTCTTCTTCTATGCGAGCGTTAGAAGCCCAGCTTAGACAGTTGGCCTCTAATCTTAACTCCAGATTACCAGGCACTTTGCCTAGTGACACCGAAAATCCTATGCAAAGAGGAAGGAGCATTGTAAAGAAATTACACTAAGGAGTGGCAAACAGATAGTAGAGGCAATCAATTTTAACCAAGATAATGTCGAAGCATCCATTTCAAAGTAACAAGACGAGGTTATAACTAAAGAAAATCAACCGCAAAACACTACTGAAGAACCGATTGAAGAACAATCTACGCCTATAGATTGTCTAATTACGTTGTCAACACAAAAAATTGAAGCAACCAATACATCCACAGCAACCCTATGCCACCATACCTTTGTCATTTCCCCAACGTTTCAAAGAAAAATTCCATGACAAAGATTACCAAAAGTTTGTTTCTACTTTGAAGTAATTGCATCTTAGTATACCTCTAATAGATGCTCTTGTGCAGATACCCAGTTATGGGAAATACATAAAGGAGTTGCTATCAAAGAAAAAGAAACTATTCGACATCGAGATGATTATGCTCACAGAGGGGTGTAGCGCTGTACTCACAAACAAGTTGCCAACTAAGATGAAAGATCCTAGCAGCTTCATAATTTCATGCTCCATCGGAGATCGTTACTTAGGTAAAGCATTATGTGATTTAGGAGCTAGCATTAACCTAATGCCTTTGTCTACTTTCAAGAAGCTAGGAATCGGATCAATGAAGCCCACTGCGGTGACATTACAATTAACGGATAGATCTCTAGCACAACTGGAGGGACAAATCAATGATGTTTTTGTTCAAGTTGATAAGTTGGTGTTCCCTGTAAATTTTATCATCCTAGATTACGAAGTTGATAAGGAGGTACCCATTATCTTAGGAAGGCCATTTTTAGCAACGAGGCGAACACTTATCGATGTGTTTAAGGGAGAACTAGTGATGCGTCATAATAATGACCATGTAACCTTCAGTGTGTTCGAAGCAGCACTGTTAGAGCCCAAAGAACAATGTCACCATGTTGATGTGTTGGATGATATTATTATTGAAGAATTTCATACCAGGAATTCAACAATGTTTGATACTGATGTGGCGACATCTACTGATGTTATCCTAAAAGACTATGTTGACAAAGAAGAGGTGAACAGTTATGAGTTGCGAAGATATTAGCAATTGGAGTCATTGGTTTTGTCTAACAGGACAATTTCAGTCTTTAAACCGTCTATCAAGCAAGCTCCTTCCTTGGAGTTAAAACCATGACCGACACATTTGAAATATGTATTCCTTAATGACAACGAGACATTGCCTGTTATTGTCAATGCATCCCTCAACACAATACAAGAAGATAAGCTCATTGCAATTTTAAAAGAATACAAGAAAGCCATAGCTTGGAGCATCGCAGACATTAGAGGCATTAGTCCCTCTTTATGCATGCATAAGATAAGGTTAGAAGATGAAGGGAAGCAATCCATTAAACAACAAAGACGACTCAATGAGAAAATGAAAGAAGTGGTGAAGAAGGAAATCATCAAATGGTTGGATGTGGGCATAATATACCTTATTTCTGACAGCAATTGGGTAAGCCGCGTTCAATGTGTTTCAAAAAAAGTGGTTTTATTGTTGTGACCAACGATAAAAACAAGTTGATTCCTACTTGCATTGTAACTGGATGGCGTGTGTTCATGGATTACCAACGATTGAACGCGGCCACAAAGAAGGACCATTTCCCGCTACCTTTCATCGATCAAATGTTAGATAGGCTAGTTGGTAAAGCTTATTATTGCTTTCTGGATGGCTACTCTAGATACAACCAAATAGCTATTGCACTGGAAGATCAAGCAAAAACCACATTTACATGCCCTTTTGGGACTTTTGCTTTCCGATGGATGCTGTTTGGCTTGTGTAATGTGTCAGCAACGTTCTAGAGATGTATGATGGCGATATTCTCGGATATGATTAAAGACTTACTTGAGGTATTCATGAATCATTTTTCAGTCTATGGACAGAGTTTCGACTAATACACTGACAACTTGGCAAATGTTTTGAGAAGATGCAAGGAAACAAACTTGGTTCTGAATTGGGAAAAATGCCATTTCATGGCAACTGAAGGGATTGTCCTTGGCTATCTCATTTCTTGTCAAGGCATTGAGGTTGATAGAGCAAAGGTAGAGATCATTGAAAAACTACCACCATTTATAACTGTCAAAGCAATAAGAAGCTTTCTTGGACACGTGGGTTTTTATAGAAGATTTATCAAATATTTCTCCAAGATAGCTAAACCTTTATGTTCTTGATCAGAACAAAAAAAAAAGCTTGTATTCGATGACATCTGTTTGGATGTATTTAAAGTAATTAAGACAAAGTTAGTGCAAGCTCCGATTGTCGTCGCACCGAATTGGATGCAACCATTCGAGTTGATGTACGATGCTAGCGATTTCGTTATAGGAGCTATTCTCGAACAAAGGAAATAAAAGGTATTTCATGCTATCTATTATGCTAGTAAAACATTAACTGAAATGCAAGTTCATTACACCACAACTGAAAAGAGTTATTAGTAGTGGTTTTCGTATTTAACAAGTTTCGTTCTTATCTTGTCGATGCAAAGACTACAGTCTACACTGATCACTCAGCTTTGAGATACCTTTTCAACAAAAAAGATGCTAAACCTAGACTCATTAGATGGATCCTACTCCTCCAAGAGTTTGATGTTGAAATCAAAGATAGGAAGGGATCCTAGAATCAGGTAGCTAACCATTTGTCTCGACTGGAAAGCGGAAGCGAAGATGGACAATAGACTCAGATTATCGAAGCATTTCCTGATGAGCAACTGTTTACTGTTGACACATCGCCATGGTATGCTGATGTAGTCAATTATGTTGTGTGTGGAAAGCTACCCATAAGTGCAATTGGTCATAAAAAATCAAGTCATATGCGACGCTGATAGATATCATTGGAACGAACCATACCTATTCAAGGTATGTGTTGACAATATAATTCGACGTTGTGTTCCTGAAGAATAAATGATGTCAATACTGCGACATTGCCACGATACCCCTTACAGAGGTCATTTTGGTGGAATAAGGACTGCTGCAAAGGTTCTACAATTCGGATTCTATTGGCCCAATTTGTTTCAATACGCTCACAATTTCGTGCAATAGTGTGATTGTTGTTAACGTACTGGTTCCATTTCTCATCGCAATGAGATGCTCCAACAACCTATCATGAAGGTAGAACTTTTCGATGTTTGGGGTATTGATTTCATGGGACCATTTCCAAACTCTTTTGGAAATTTGTATATACTAGTAGTTGTTGACTACGTTTCCAAGCGGATTGAAGCTATTATGGTACCAAAAGACGATGCTCGGACAGTGTTGAAATTTTTTCACACGTACATTCTCACACAATTTGGAACATAATAAGCGTTGATTAACGACCAAGGCACTCATTTCTATAATAACCAGGTAGCAACTGCATTGAAACGATATGGTGTGAAGCATCGAATGGCCACCGCATACCACCCACAAACTAATAGTTAGATCGAAGTCTTTAATCGACAAATTAAATGAATACTTGAAAAGGTGGTTAGACCATCTAAGAAAGACTGGTTTGTGCGATTACCTGATGCATTGTGGGCATTTTGCACCTCTTACAAAACTCCTTTGGCAATGTCGCCATATCAGCTAGTATTTGGAAAATCATGTCACCTACCTGTCGAGTTGGAACATAAAGCTATGTGGACAATTAAGCAGGTAAAATTTAGATTATGACGCAGCTGGTAAGAAAAGGCTGTTGGACATCACAAAATTAGAGGAGATCTGACACCATGCCTACGAGAATGCGATAATATACAAGGAAAAGATAAAAAATGACACGATAATCTCATTTTGTGTTGACAATTTCATCCTGGGAAATTGGTACTCCTATTTAACTCACGTTTGAAACTGCACCCAGGAAAATTACGATCAAGGTGGTCCGATCCATTTCGAGTTGTTGAAGCATTCCCTAACGGTGCGATGACAATAGAGAACTTACAGGATAACCAACAATTTAAAGTGAATGGTCAGCATCTCAAAAACTACGTCAGCCCATATGTCCGTGAACCAGACGAAACTATCAACCTGGTGATATTTAAATAATGTCGATGCATTCATTCATTTTCTTTTAATTTCTTTACTTTTTGTTTGTGTTATTTCATATTCTTAAAGAAATAAAAATCCTCTTTTTGTCGACGCATGGAAACACATTATGTACGTGCATTCTGCCATGAGTCAGCATTACTTTTTGGGCAAAAATCACGTCGATTGATTTCATTTCACCCCAGCTGTTGGATTAAACCAAAATAGTACGATCTGCAGCTTGGCAATTAATGGCTGCAGACGTAACGTTTCCCCATGTTTTTCCACTCCTTGCACCTAGGTTATATAATCCCCCATTACAGTTACCTTTCTTCTTTACAATCGCCATTATTCCTGCGACCATCTCCTCAAACCATCTACAGATTCTTTCTCTTCTCTTTCGAAGCAAGATCCTTCTGCAACTTTTCTTTGTATTCTTTTTCTTCCAACCATGGCTAAAATATCGCGCTTCAAAAGCTAATCCTAAACCTTCTTCTAAAACCACTCCAACCACCCCTATCGAGATTCCATCCATGACACCACCATCCTCTATCCCAATACTGTTTCTCATTATTGTGACCAAAGAAAGATATCACAAGATTATGCTTAAACGCAATATTCATCCTGAGCAATGCCTCTAGTTGTCTCCGCAATTGTCCCTTGGGAAATAAGTCCACCACACTAGCAGTGGCTTAGGGTGGGAGTCTTTTTATGACCAGTACTCTAGTTATTCCCCTACTCTGGTTTGAGAATTTTACACGAACTTGATGGATCAAGAACAATAATTTGTTTTTGTTCGAGAAGGACTTGTGCCATGGAGTGTGGCACACATCAACGTCTTATTACGGATACCAGATCGGGTAGACAAACATTCGCACTTCCTGCACAATCTCAATGAGGATAGCCTTACTGAGATGATGATCGACCTTTGCGTCGACAATGCCACAAGGACGGGTAGTGGATTAAACAATTTCACAAAGCATAAACATTACTTAACGACCTTTTGTAAGGTATGGTTTCACTTTGTTAATAGTCGAGTGATGCCTTCTACCCATAGTACTACAGCCATTCTAGACCGTATGTGTTTGTTACATTCCATCTCGCATCATCGTCACATCAACATTGGTGAGCTGATACATGCCCAGATTACGGAGGCAGCGGTGAAGCAAACTGGTATTATCCCTTTCCCATCTCTTATTATGCTTCTTTACCAGTATAAGGGTATTGTGCCAGGAGAGGATGAGGAAGTCGTTGATAATAAAGGCCCAATTAATGACATTTTCGTCGAGCGGATGACAAGGGGTCAGGACACAGTGATGGCCAAAGTGACCTCCAAGGAAAAGGAAAAATGAAAAGGTAAAAACAAGGTCGACAAATCTGAAACAACAATAATGGCACAAATGACAGAGACACTGGCATTGATGGAGTCACACTTGGAACACCTCGACAGACGGTCTATCCACACTAATAGTATAGTGGATGACATGGATTTTCGGCTTCATAAATTCTATGCATAGACCAAGGCATGGAATGAAGCTTTTGTCACTACATTGTGCCAAATCACTCAGACCCCACTTCCAAACTTCCCACAATTTTTGACCATCTACCGCCCAATGCAATATTCCTCATCCGAACAACCTACTCCTAATGGTAGGCCTACCCCTATACCCACTCACATCCATGTTTCTGATGATGAAAACGATGGAGAGTTGTCACTAGTTGATAATGTGTTGTATCGCAACATTGCTCAAATTTTTGAAGATGAGTTTTCAAATAGCTTAGGGGCGAATATGATGGAAAGGGAGGCTGTGTTGAATGATGACGTCGTTACAATCGGATACGCTGACATTGGCTTAACTGAACCTACTCAACCTGAGAAAGAGGATGTAAATCAGGATAATCATGCCAAGAAGGATGAAGAACAAGAGGATTAAGCGAAGGATGGCAAACACATTGACACCGAACCTGCCCTAGTACAGGACGAGAAGGAACCTGATGCCCCCACAACGATCATTGAGGATATTTTGGGCGCATCAAGCTTAGACGAGACTCCACTTGCTGGGAGTCAGGCTGAGGTAGTCACCAGCATTACTGAAGAACCTAACCCGTTATTAATTGTGCCTTATGTGGCTCCGTTGGCTGAAATTCATCCATCCGATGTGACTATCGATGAGGCCACCACCCAACTTGCTGAAGAGGAGTAGTCCGCTGATCCGGTTAGTTTGAGGGATAGGAAGAGGAAGCGGCGTAAAGATAAGAAAAAGAGAAAACACCATGACGAGGACGAGCGCCTGAAAAAGAAAAATAAGAAAATAAAAGTAGCTTCTGTATCGACTGCTACCGAATAAGTTGCTACATCCTTTTTTTTAGTTAGCATTCTTGCATTTTATTGTGCCTGCATTTTTATTGTCACTGCATTCATTTTGATATAGCGCATTATCATTGCATTTCCATCCATTTTGTATAACTATTGTCAGTGCATTGGAGACAATACAGATATTAAGTTTGGAGGGGAATTAATGTGATTTGGAAATGCAAATACATCTTCTTATTTGATTTTTACTTTTCTTCAGTAATGAAAAATTGGTAATTTTCAACAAAAATGTGACCACGAGTTTTATTTTAATGCGTAATTCTTGAATTGTTTGAATGATGATGTGGAAATTGGATGAGTATAAATGAATGATGAATTTGCTATTTTGGAATGAATTATTGAAATTGTTTTAGTAATGATTGTATAGTGTTAATGTTTGAATCTTGAACTCACTGACCAATATAGCGACATTGTATGAATAAAAAAAACACTCCAATATGAGTGCATCATGATTCTTAAGGGGGAACACTCCGCTGTAGTTAAAGAAAAGAAAATTTAGCCAAAGGCTATATTTGCAAGAGTATGTGTCGGTGCAAGTACATGCCTCCTGGGGGTTTGTTGCACCCCATCATTACTGCCAAAGAATAAAGGTAAAGTAATGCAATGACATCTCTCAATCACTTGAATGAAAAAAATGAGAAAAAGAAGAAAGAAAAGAAAAAGAGAATAAATTGCTGAAATGGTTCAAGGAAGGATAAGATTCAATGCATGATACTAACATTGATGAATTTGCAGTTTTAATTGTTCTTACTTATAAATTATCGACGCATCATTCTATTATATGAATGCAATTTGAACATTAAAAATTTAGAGAATTCAAGTTGTGTGAATAAAGATTGTGGTGACATTTCTAATTGTTACTTGTTAATTTTTATTTACTTGAGGACAAGTAAAAACTCAAGTTTGGGGATATGATGGTATTACAAATGACATAGATTTTTGTCCCAATTTAGTGTTTAAATTGCCCTTTTTGTAGTTAATTTAGCATGCATCATTAGCATTTTATACTTAGTTTACTTGTTTTCCAATTTATTGTTAGATAGTTTAAATTCTTGTTATTTTCACATATTTTTGTACTAATGTCGATGCAAGTAGCCGATATATTGCATCTTAATATTGTCAACACAGGAACTTAGTCTAAGAATGGAATATTGGACAATTGTAGCCACAAGATCAGCTGAACATTACGACCATGAAATGTCACCGCATTGAAACTGAACCTCAATTGAGAGGAATCAAGCTTAATTCACAATTGAAAGCACCAGACGCAGGAATTTCATAGATGTCGCCACAATTATTCTTTCAGAAAGCGACCAGTGATACACGAAAGTCTGCAGATCTCTAAAGAATACACTAGAACTGCGTGAGTGCACAGCTGTAATTTAACTAATTTTGACAGCTGCAAGATCTAGATCTGGATTTGAAAATGAAGGCTAAATCTTGTAACATTTTAGAGATTATAAATAGAAGAACAAAGAAAGAAGAAGGTATCAAGAGCAAGGGGATTAAATTTCGAAAATTCTGTGTGAATTAAAGATTTGATCTGGAATCGGTGAACTGATGAAGCAAGCCTGCAACTGCTTCTGACGAGAAGTGCTAGATATCAAGCAAGAGGAACCATTAGGGAGTAAGCCTAGTAATCTAGAGATAGTAACTTCGTTGTACTCATTAATTTTTCTTGAACGATGATGAATTCTGATGATGTTAAATGAATACGAGAGTATTTTTTAATGTTATATCATTTTGATTCTTACTTTACATTGATTATCCATTTATTCTTGGATTTAACCGCTCTAAACACAAAAGTGAAATTGCAGTACATCGACATCGAGAGATGCGGTGACAGGTTAGATTAACAAGTGGGTTAGGCGAGAGTTGCTCGGGACTGGGACAGACTCTAGTTATTTGTTCTTGGATACACATCATTGCTCGTACTAAGAGGTGGAGTATTGTATTTGAGTCGGGATTAAGTAGGGAGTTATTGTAAGTAAGAACTCAAAGGGACTTCATTGCTGCGACAATTATTTACACTCTACCTTGTCGACTCATCCAGCGTTGCGACCTGTAGAATCAGTGAACCACTTCCACCCTTTACATTTGATCATTTTTATTTTCCACATTTAAATTTTAACATTCAACACTCAACACAGTTGAATTTATTTCAGTACACTGACATTTAACCTCTGATATTTACTTCTAATTGCATTAACAGTAATGATTACTTTAGTGTGCAAATCTGACATAATTACGCTGACATCTTTATTCACATTACATTGATTTTTAGTACTGATTGCTCCGACATTATAACATTGAGAACCATTTCCTTGTGGGATCGATATTCGTTAGCTCTGTCTATCAACTATATTTGCATCGACGTGTGTACACTTGTACAATCGTTGTATCATAAAAACACCGATCAGTGAGCTAGAATCCTAGTATACGACTCGGCCCACAAACATAACCGATATCATATTAATACACAGATGCACATATCAAAATAGAGTAATCAAATATCAAAACATTCTCATAAATGCATTATTATACAGAGTATTTCTTACCCTTAATAGCTACACACCATCTCCGCCCCACCCAACATACCGGTTAGGGTTATTAAAAACCCATCCAACCCTCACACCAAATAGTGGTCGTATGTCACTCAAATAATATGCAAACAAGTTGCTATAAATAACACGGAAAACAGCTAGAAATAATTTATGCAATTTAACTATCAAAATTAGACTTTGTTGGTAAACCACTAAAATTGCATATGAAAGTTGTCAGAACTTCCTCCATTTCATATTCATATTCCCCCCAATGCACAAGCAAAAACATATTACATGTTCAAAAGTACACTCATTTTATACATTCCACACATATAACACAACAGATCAAAAACATAACAGCATCTCATATAAGTTGACAGATCATAAGCATGTTAATTAACCTATTCAAAGTTTAGTACAAAGACATGCTTCCACGATTACACATACAAATAAGCCTTATGAATTTATCTAATCTAACATGCTCACAGAAAATTTGCATTGAACAACATGGATAACGGATTAATATTATCATACATCAAACGTAATCACATAAGCAATTATAGAAATTTGCTAACTTACACATCTGACCCAACTGAATTGTTCGAAATGGGCCCACACGCCCTACCTGACCAACCTGTGTGGCCCACATGGCTAGGCTCACATTCGTGTGGCTCACACGGTTAGACACAAGGCCAAGCACTCATCCGTGTGACTCACACGATCAAACACATGGCCAGGAACACGCCCGTGTGGCATTAAATATCACTTTTGGTTTTGCATAGTTTCACTGATTTTTCGGGTTTAAGTCAGACACCTAATAGTTTTTGGGATGTTAACACTACAATAACAACCAAATTCTACATGACCTCCATAACTTAACCAATTTTAAAAAAAACACCAAAATCGTATCATGAATTCGACCCTTACTTCACAAGAGTATTTTGCCAAAACGAATTAGGGCATTCCACTCTTACAAAATTTACACAAACCATCCCTCTAACTACGCTTTCAACCACTTACCCAAAGAAGAAAAAGTTTCCAAAGCTCTCAATTCGCCAGAGGGTTATGGGTCTCAATATCTTCTCCTAAGTAGAATAAAAACAATTAACCCATCATGATTCCGCCGGTATCAACCAAATAAAACTCTCAAATAAGTAAAAAAATCAACCTTCTAAATAAAAACAAACGGAGTACTTACGAAAAGTTATGAAACTATACCGAATCTATAAAGCACACACAACCAATTGACAAGAACAAAGTGTTAACGACATTAGGGATGCCCAACGTCTGGACGACACAAAGCAGTATAAAAGGACAAAAAAAAAAGAAAGAACAAAATAGTGTCTTCACATGGGAGTATAGAAGAGATAAAAAACATAGAAGTGAAAGAAGAAAAAAGAATAAGTGTAAAAGGAGGGAACAATTAGACAACAGTGGAAAATTACTCAATAAAATGTGTAAAAATACTAAAAAGAGAATAGGAGAAGTAGGGAAGTGAGATATCACAAAGGAGAGATTTTTGAGGGGATAATTCTCAAAATTTTAATAAATATTAGACTATCGATATCCTATCTAATCTAATCAGCTGTAATCTTATTAGGTAGCTTAGAGTTTGAGTTTGACTTAATTCCTGACAGCTTGGGTGGTACAATAGGAGAAAAGCAAAAATTAATTCAATTTTGGCCATAACGGGATTCAAGCTTGGGACCAGAGGGATTGCTAAGGCCTTACCACTAAACCAGTAGGCTCATTCTTGCTAACAAACTTATAAAAATTAAAGATAATCTAGATTTGACTAGCTAGATATAGATATAAAAATAATCAAAATTGAAAGGAAAAGAATTGAACACTAGTCCTCAAGCACACATCCAGAACAATTAACCACAGTACCAAATCAACTTTCTTGTAACAATTTAGCAATTCAAAAATTAAGAAATTTGAGGTGTTACAATATGTTTCTGGGAACATTTATGCTGGCTTTGAAACTCTTCTTTATTGCTTCTTGAATGCTTTGTTGAAGTTCGATGTGAGTGTGGCAATTTGTTCCTAGAGTTTCTCAATCGTAGTGTTTTTGAAATTTGACACTCCCTCACCCAATTGGAAAGTAATGTTTCTGTCACCTTTTGTCTTTTTAGGTTTTGCACCCTCAAGGTTCATATCCAAATCTTGCAAAGAGTAAATAAGTTCATTAATTTCTAGTTTTTCAAGATCTTTAGGCTTCTCAGTAGCGGTGACCTTAATAGAAAATCTCTTAGGGAGAGACCTCAACACCTTTCTAACAAGCTTGGTGTTTCAATATTTCTCTCCTAATGCGAATGTTTGATTTGAAAGGTCATATTACTTTGAAACTATGCATTTGAATATTCCTCTCCTATTCCTACATTCTCAAGATTTCAAATTTAAATGTTAGCATTTGCATCTTTGATTTTTTAATAATGGAGGTACCTTTATGAGTAGTCTCTAGTATATCCAAACAACCTTTGCAACTATGCACTTAGCGGTTCTCTTAAACTCTTGCATATTCACTCCACAAAATATTACATGTAAGGATTTGGAGTTTACATTTGCAAACCTCTTTAATGGTAATCCATAGTGCTTCTAACTTGACAATTCTACCATTTTCAGTGTCCATTTTGGGTGACTCCCATCTAGTCAACATAGCACTCTATGCCTTCTCATCAATGGACTTAATGTATGCTTTCATGCATGCTTTTTAGTAAGCGTGATTTTCAACCTCTAGCATAAGGGGTCTTAAAGTAGAATAAACTTCCATAGCTTGAATCTAGCAATACCACAGATCCCTACTAGCTACTTTAAGTGGGAGGCTTTGATACCAATTGAAATAAGTTAGATGTTGTTGAAAATCAAACTGTTAGACAAAGTGGCATGCCTAAGATGATAGGCACTCCTTCAACCACCAAAAGAAAACTAGTAAAGAAACAAAACACAAAAAGGTTGTTTATGCAGTTCGATTTCCTTGCGTCTACAGGGTCTAGCTCAATGGGAAATACCCACTCTGTTTTGCAATACAACAAGTGATCTTAATCTATCACACCTAATTACAATTTCCCTCACATTTGTAGTTTAAATACTCAATACTTTCACCACTAAATCCACCCATTATGAAATTAGCAAGTAAAACCACAACTCAAAGGTTTTACTATCAATATGAACTTATAGAATAAGGTTCCTCACTTAGAATAGATTTAGTGCTTAATTCTCCCTATACATAAACTTATACAAGTCTCCCAATTATATAAAATTTATCAAGACTTGCTTAAATAAGAAGACCTATCACAATCCCTATAAAACAACCACATTACAACCTAAATACAATAGAATAATAATAAATAAGGTAAACAAGGATTCTTGGTAGCTAAATCTTAATGATTCAATCCAATCCAACTTCCTTAATTCAAAGGATTAGGTAAGGGTGATCCAATCACCAAAATATGTTTTCTAAGTGATATGATCTTCATTGATGTGCTAGATATCGTCCATATACTCAACAGAGCCCGTATAAATTTTTCAATATATTGTCAACATCTTAAATATGGAAACTATCTCCATATAGTTTTGGTGGTTAAGGGAATGACACCTCTTCTGGCACCCCACTCCTGTAACATTGAATTGCCAATTTCATATTTTTCAATAGGCTATGCAATAAACTTTATTGTTATAGAGAAGGTTGATTGTATAACATAAATGAGATATAACATTTAGGGTGTGCTTAGTTGGGTGGAAAAGTAGAAGGAAAATAAATTTTAAGTGTGCTTGATTAGGAAGAAAAGTGAGAGAAAAGAAAATAGGAGGGATGACCATTTTCCATTGTAAGGCATAAAAATCAATCCTTCCAAATTGGAAAGATGGAAGAAGAGAAAATGAGAGAGATGTGTATATTAGTTCAAAATTTTGCATTTTTCAAATTTTTTTATTTTCTTTCATTCCATTTTTCAACTCTACCAAGCAATGGATGGAAAGAAAATGTAAATTTATTTCCATTTTTTCATTTCTCCTACCAAGCACACCTATGGAAAGAAAAATTATGTTTTCCATCCTTCAATTTTCTACCCCTTCAATTTTTCATCCTTCCACTTTTTTTTTCACTCGACCAAGCAAAGCCTTAAATTGTGCTTGGTTAGGTGGAAAAATGGAGAGATGGGAAGAAGGAATGGAAAAGTGGAAAGAAAATGAATTTTGAGTATGCTTGGTTGGGAAGAAAAGTGAGAGGAAAGAAACTAGGAGGGATAATCATTTTTCATCTTAAAGCATAAAAGTCAATCGTTCCAAATTGGAAAGATGAAAGGATGAGTGGAGAGAAAATGAGAGAGGTGCATGTTAGTTCAAAATATGCAGTTTTCAAATGTTTTGCTTTCTTTCCTTTCATTTTTAACTCTACCAAGCAATGGGTGAAAAGAAAAATATTTTTTTTTCAATTTACCATCTTTCCTACCAAGCACACCTATGGAAAGAAAAAAAATATTTTCCATCCTTTTAGTTTTTTACCTCTTCAATTTTCCATCCTTTCAGATTTCTTTCCACTCTACCAGGCAAAGTTGGTTTGAACCACAAATAATACTTAAACTATACCATATTTTCCCAAGTTGGTAACTAAACTTTTTTTGGTCATAGGTGGCACATAAACTATACTTCGTTACCCAAAGTGTTACCACCTACACCCTTTTTCCAAAGTTAGTATCTAGACTTCTTTTTGGTCATAAGTAGTACCAAAACTATACTTCATTACCCAAAGTGATACCTCAACTATACCCTTTTTCCCAAATTAGTACCTAAACGTTTTTTTTTTATAAATGGTACCTAAACTACACTTTATTACCAAAAATGGTATTTAAACTATACTTCATTACCCAAATTACTCTAGTCGTTAAAAAAATTTCTTAACTAATCATTTTGTGACATGTGACAAATTAAAATAAAAATTAAATTATAAAAACACATTTAATTAAATCAAATCTTTTCATAAGTGGTAATGGAACATAGTTTAAGTACCACTTTAGGTAATAGGGTATAATTTAAATACTATTTGTGACTAAAAAAAGGTTTAGGTATAACTTAAAAAAAATAGTATGATGTAGATACCATTTCACAATTTAAGCCTTAACATTTATATGCCAAAATTATAAAATTTAATTAATTAATGGGACAAGGAAGTATCAACAATTATGTTACTTAAATTAAGTTTTTTTTTTTGTTGAAATTAAGATACACATCGTCGATAATAATAATTAATTTTTTTATTGTGAGTGTTTTTAGAAAAAATAAATTATTAATTATGAAATATATTAATTTCTATTAGTAGAAATTAAAACTCCGAGAAAAACTTATTTTAACAAAGGCTGTAACTTCTAATAAATATTGTTTTTATTCTTTCTCATGAATCTCGATTTAGGAATAATGTAGAATAAGTCTTCCAATGCTCTACTTTCTTTTTTTTCTTGTATGGTCACAATTGAGAAAGGCAGAGTACATAAAGAAAAGCACTTCTCATTTTCATTCTCCTCTGGGTTTATGTGTTAAACATGCCTTTCTTTCTTTTTCTTTGTTGATGTCTTCTGGCAATCCAATCTGTCCGACGACACCGATTTCCTTCGATTTTAGATTTTTAAAAGGATATTGAAGTTAGAATTTTGAAGCGTATTCATTCGATGGATTAATCATGTGTTTTTTTTAATAGATCTAGTATGAAATTCTAAAATTATTAACATATCAATTTTCTATTTTTGTTTTTAAAATTAAACTCTTAACATTATTATTAAATTAGGCTTAGTTGACATTAGTAAGTTTTTTTAAAAGAAATGATAAAAAGAAAAAATTGAAAGATGATGATTATATGGTGACCTCTTCAACAAATAGTCGAGAAATATAGATTAAAACCATAATTCAAATTGGTAAATTATTTAATTGGTCACTCAATTTTTAGGGTGTTTTATTTTTTATCACCAAAAATAAAATTTTTGCAATTCGATCATCCAATTTTTAGGGCACTTTCATTTTAGTCACTTAAACGTTAAATCTTTAATGACGGTTAATTGTAAACGTCACATAATGTTTGCACTTTCATTTTGGTCACCCAAAAAATATGTCTTTTTAAGCATTGTTTGAGGTAAAAAATCAAGAATTAAAGTGAAAAGTGGTAGAAACTAAAATAATAAGCAATGATTATTAAATTCTTGTTTATATCATTGCCAATCTAAATTTGGGTTGCAAGTATTTTTCTTTTACTTTTAGTTTAGCATGGAAGATTCAAGATTATATAATAAAAAAAAATTAAGTTTCCAAGAAATTTATTAAATATGAGTTATTAGAGTTTATTTCATTAAGAATAATCTGAAAATATAAAATACAATTTTAAAATTTAAAAAGAAATTAAATTAATTTTGATGTTTTGAAATTTAAATTTTTAATATTAAATTTTTTTTTAGAATTTTGAAAATGAGTAAACAAATACAATTTGACAATTTTGTGTATTATTTTAGTTTCTATCACTTTTTCAATTTAATCATTGATTTTCTTTACTCCAATTAATACTTTAAAAAATATTTGTTGAGTGATCAAAATAAAAATAACCTAAAAATTAAATAATAAAAATGAAATTTTAAACATGATGTAATGTTTACATTTAATGGTCGTAAAAAATTTAACGCTTGAGTAGCTAAAATAAAAACACTCTAAAAATTAAATAATTGAATCACTAAAAGTTTATTTAAAATAACCAAAATAAAAACGCTCTCCTGTGAGTTTGCAGTTGAAATTATTATAGGAATTATATTTTAATTTAATGTATTATTAGTTTATAGATTCATATATTGACAAAAAACAATTATTCATAATGTAAAGTTGTATCGCATTAAAACGCAACAGGCCAACAAAGACCCTTCACCTTCCCCTTTCAGCACCATATTTTCTTCTACAAGCAATATGCCTAAACCACAGCTCTTTCATTTTGTTCTCTTACTCTCCACTGTCGAAGTTGCCTTAGCTGCCATTGCCAGTGCCACCGCCACTACACCAATAACCCCACGATTCAAGGAAGCCCCGTCATTCTATAACTCTCCTGATTGCCCTCTCATAATAGATGAAAATCATGGATTCTCCTCCATTTTGTGCTCCGATCAAGCTGTTCATGTGACAATGACCCTTGACACTGCTTACATTCGGGGTACAATGGCGGCCATTCTTTCAATAATCCAACACTCTTCTTGTCCCCAGAACATTGCCTTCCATTTCGTCTCTTCCGCTGACGCGTCTGTTTTACGCGCCACCATCTCTTCCTCCTTCCCTCACCTCAACTTCCTTGTCTACCCTTTTTATGATTCCTCTGTTTCACGCCTCATTTCGACCTCCATCCGCTCAGCTTTAGACTGCCCTTTGAACTACGCTCGAAGCTACTTAGCCAATCTCCTTCCTTCATGCGTCCACCGAGTCGTGTACCTTGACTCGGACCTGGTTCTCATCGACGACATAGCTAAACTTGCCGCAACTCCACTAGGGGACAACTCAGTCTTGGCCGCACCAGAATATTGCAATGCAAACTTCACCTCCTACTTTACTTCAACGTTTTGGTCAAACCCTTGTTTTTCCTTTACTTTTGCGAACCGTAAAGCTTGTTACTTCAACACCGGAGTAATGGTAATCGACCTTGACCGATGGAGAGAAGGAGATTACACGACAAAGATTGAAGAATGGATGGAAGTTCAAAAAAGAATGAGAATTTACGAATTGGGTTCTTTGCCGCCGTTTTTATTAGTTTTCGCAGGAAATATAGAGCCTGTTGATCATAGGTGGAATCAGCATGGCCTCGGGGGAGATAATTTTATAGGTTTATGCAGAGATTTGCACGATGGTCCGGTTAGCCTTTTGCATTGGAGTGGAAAAGGGAAGCCATGGGCAAGACTTGATGCTAATAGGCCATGCCCTTTGGACGCTTTGTGGGAACCTTATGATCTCCTGCAACCCAAAACTCCATTTGCATTGGATTCATGATCGGAACCATCTTTCTGGCCGCTGTTTGTTTGCTGAGAAAGTGACAGAATCACCTAGAAAATGGTGGAGCTGTAAAGTTTTAAGCTGAAGATTAGGTACGAAAACAGGTATCATATTATATACTGCATTTACTTTGTTCTTTCGTTTTTGCAGGAGTACATTAAGAAGAAATTAATTTGCTGTAATGTCAATAAGGGGAAGAAAATCCAGATGCAAACTATAATAAGTAATGGGTTCATGAATTCTATCTCATATGTATGATAAAAGTAATCAAAACCTGGAATTCATGTATTTATCTTATGATTAAGGGTGCTCATTATTATAAATGTAATCTGAATTCGAGTTACCTGAATATAAATATCATCAAAATTATATTGATTTGAATGAAAATAATATATTATTGTTGTAGATTGAATTAGGGGCAAGATGTTAAAAGGTTTAAGAATTCTTCCCTAAATAAATCATATCTTTTTCCCTTTGTCAATATGTTATATATTGTTGTTGTTTTCCATGTGTTATAGCCGGGAAGCATTAGTGGAATATATTGGAAAGTTAAAATTTCCTTCTTTAAATAATTGAATTGTAGATCTATCTCGAATGGATCGGTCTAATACAAATTTGGCAATTAGATCATTGTTTAAATTTAGATATTTGTATTAATTTATATTATTGCTATTGTAATAATAAAGAAAAGGGAATTTCTTTTTAAGTTTTTTATGGAATATTTATATTAAAATATTTTAAAATATATAATTTTTAGATATCAATAAAATAATGTCACATCATCAATTTTTAAAGACATACAAATATTATTCTACACTTAATCACATTCAATATCAACTCTAATTTAATTTAATTTTAATTAAAGTAATAAAAATAATAAAAAATTTGGGGAAATATTCAAACAATATGCTTGAAAAAATAACAATAAATAAATAAAATTTTAAAATGCTTAAATCAGTAATTTAAAAAATTGATAAAAGTCATAAGCATAAATTGAAAAAAAAAACTAAAATCAACCATTAAAAATATAGAAACAAACACTATAACCTCCCCAACTCGACCTAGATGTTAGATTCGAATTCGAGAGATTACATTAGCCATCGAGATGACTTAACAGAGTTATCAAAGTTTATAAAACTGTCATTTTAAGAAAGAAATTATTTGATTTAGAAGAAAACAAATTTAAGTATCAATTTATCCATTACTCAAAATTTTAATTATAATTTAACAATGGAAAAGAGATATTTATTTATGTTTTTAATAAAAATTAGGGTTTATGCATGGTTAATTAATGCTCATAATTCGAAATCCTGGAATCAAATTAAATTTCATGCAAACTATAAATATATATAAGAAAAACTCAAATCTTAAGTTTCATGCCATAGTTTCAGGATAAAATAATATAGTCTCTTAAATAATTAAAAGATCAAATAATAAATCTAAAATATATTATTAACTAAAATCGAGCCGAGACCATCCGGATGTCGCATCCGCTTCCTAACTTGATGGGTTATCTATAAAGATGAAAATTAAAAGAAGAGTGAGTTGTAACGTTTAGTGTGAATTCAATCACAAAAAAAATCAAAGCAAACGGTCAAGCATTCAGAAACATGTCACATAAAAATAATTCACAATGGCACTTTCAAATTGTTGATAGTTCAAATCACTCACAATATATATATATATATATTCCATATTAGAAAATTTAGTTTGCATGCACAAGTTTTTATGGATGCCATACAAATTCAATTTTTAATAGAATAGATCTTACCTCACCATTACACACCACAATGGGAGTTCCCTTAAACTCCATCCACCAGTACACCAGGTTGTGGTTAAATCACTACTAGTTCGCAGATAAAATTGACATTGGCTGTGGACACATAACAAATCCCCGCAGATGAAATCTGTCCTTGATTATGGGTTCACAACAAAAGTCTCACAGATTGAATCTGCCTCTGGCTGTGGATTGCACAACTTTTAACTCGCATATGGAATCTGCCTCTAGTTGTGGATCCACAACTAATTTTGTAGATAAACTACCAATCTTCCTCCATTCACAATTTCCCACCTCATGCAATGCAATATGACATGCTCAAAATAGATCAATACAGTAGCATTTAATATGCTTTTAACAGAACAATACAGTAGCAAACAATATGCTTATAGCAGTTCAATTCAATAGTGAATAACATGCTTATAACTGTAATGACCCGGATTCGGGGTTATCAAAAAAGTGTAATTCGAGACTCTGTGTTCATAAACCGGACCCGTAAATATTTAATAAAAATATTTACGAGAAGAAATAGTAAAATAATTAATTCTTGGATAGAAAATTTTAAACGTGAAGTACCTAATTTAAGTGTGAGGACTAAATCGTATAAGTGATAAAAGTGCAAATTATAAAAAGATTTTAAATTAATTGAAGTAGGATGGAAAAGGGGCAAATTTCCCTTTGAAATGCTTAGTGCCGTTAGGTAGCAGCTTATGGTTTCTCTTTGGCTTCAAAATTTGTGGTGAAAATTTAATTAAGAAATAAAAGAAATAGAAATGCAATTTATAATGGGAGTTGGTGGAAGAAAGAAGAAATATCTCTTTCTTTTGTTCATCAAGTTTCGGCAGGGAAGGGGGAGAAGAATAGGGAAAGAAAAGTTTGAGTTTTGCTTAGGTACAAGCTTCAAATTGGTAAGCTTAATCAAGTTTTTTTTTTTTGTAATTTTTATGTTTTTGGAATCTCGATATCTTAAGCTAGCGGACCCATGTCATATTTTTTGTTATTGTTGAGAATATTAAATACCACCATTGTTGGGTAGATAGAGTTTTAAGGATAATTTAGTATATTTTGGAGCTAGAAGTGAAATAGAAATAAATAATGAGATAATTTGTTAATTTTAATATAATAAGGGTCAAATTTGGAAATTTAGTGATTTATAGTAAGAATGAGAAAGTAAAATTTTAAATTTAGCTAGAAATAAATTTATTGAGTTTTAATGAAAAATATTGTGTATTTAATTCCGTAGCTAACATTGACCCCGACTCCTCGAAAAGGAAGGGCAAGGGCAACACCGTCGACGAATAGCTCGGAATTTTCGGTTGATGTTTCTATAGCTTAAACTAATTTATTAATTTGTCACATTATAATTAATTGCTCAAGGTGGGAAATTAAGGTATGGGATTTTCTATTCAATTGGGTTAATTTGCACAGATTGATAGTATGAGTATTTAAATTTATGTTTCCCCATATGTAAATGTAAGATGTGAAATTGTGATATTGACAAATTCATTATAATTATTAGATTGAATTATTAATTGCATTTACGTTGTGAACAAAATCAAATGTTGAAATTGTGTATTGATATTAATTGAATATGATTATCCTATTAATTGTTCGAATTGAATCAGATATAGATGGCATGTTAGAGGATAGGAAGAGTTCAGAATTACTTCGACTACTAGTCGATGAGGCACTGGATGTCACGTTACTTCGGTTTAACCGATGAGACATTGGGTGTCAACTTTATTTCAGCGTAAGGCGCGATTTATTACTTCGGATTTATCCGATGAGGCATAGAGTGCCAAACCGGTGTGTTGGTTGGATCCGCGTATCCGTCATAGTCCGAGTCGTGTTAATAGGGAACTATAAATGATGAATATTATAATTATATGAAATGAAAATGTTATGAATGTTGTATTGAAAATCAAGGAAACGAGAAATGATTATGCATGAATATAATATGCATAATAGACATGAGAAATTCTTCGAGAAATCAAGAAATAGTATATAAGAAATATGCATTGGTATTATGCATAAATTGAATAAAAGCGGAAATACGTGTATATTGAGGCCAAAAAAAAAGTAAAGGAACATGTAATTAAATAATACGCATGAATGGAATTTGTATTAAAAAAATAAAATAAATAAATATGATCAATGGTATTATGATACTAATATATTATGCATAATGAGAATGGAAATGAGGGTTATAGAAATGGAAATGATATGGAATGTGCATTAAGAACCAAAATGAGATGTGAACTAGCATAATGATATTATTACGTGTGAATATATATATATTATTATAAAAAAAAGAATGTAATTGAAATCCTTATGAAATTTAAATAGCATAAAATTATTATAGAATTTATTCTTAAGTGTATTTATGATTGCTTTAATATTTGATTATAGTAATACCACTTAATTATACTCAGCGTATGTTTTATATTACATGCGTAGGTTAGGTACCTTTTGTTATTTAGTGACTCAGCGTTCAAAGTCAAATCCCGCACTCAAGTGTTAGTAAGTTTTGCTTTACATTTTGGAGTTGGCATGTACCTAGAATGAGTCGTGTTTGAGGGTGTCACGTATTTTGATGATTGAAATATTGACATCCCTAATAGTAATCGGTAGATTGCTGTGAAATGTTGGATGAAGTATAGCCTAGGTTGGTATGTAAATATTATGAAACTGTTAACTTGTTTCGATAGATGCACGTTAGTATCGGTAGAACTCTGATGGTTAATTGTGGTTTCGATAAAATCTATCAGAGTATCAGTAGAAGTACTGGGAGAGAATGTGTTTTAGATACTGACTTGTGTTGTGTCAGTAGAAGTCTTTTTAGTATTGGTAGCCCTATAGAAGTATCAGTAGTTGGTTTTTAGGTTTCGATAGAAGTCCCAAACTAAGATTATTTTGTTCTCTAAAATTCGTAATATTGATAGTAAGATATGTTGTGCCAGTAGATTGCAGGGTTGTATCGGTAGAACATTTACAACTACCAGTAGGATTCTGCAATGATTTTTGAGTATTTACTAACTTAACTTCTACTGATATTTGATCATTCAAGTATCAGTAGAAGTTCATTTTTAAAAAAAAATATTAATAATTCAAAATGTTTCAAAGATCGATTCTACTTATGCTCACAAATACATTATAATATTAATAATAAAAGTATTCTTAATTGATGTTTCTAATTAGATTCTTATTAGATTTAAATTAGTTGTGACACCTACTTGCTTGAGTCCGACGACTGAACCGGGTAAGAGGTGTTACAATAACAGATCAACTCAGTAGCATAAGCCATGCTTTTCATGTGTTCAGTTTATCAGTAATGTAAGGCATGTTATACGTACAATCATAGATACGAGTACAATAGACATATGTATTATCATAATTCACGTAAATATATAGATATATCACAAATATCTTTAATTGGTCAACTTTACATACAATACAATACATGTATTTTCTAATTATCACAATTCTTATCTTTAATTGATCAATTGTGGATCATCTCAAACATATCTATCACAATTATATTATTAAAAATTATTAAACAGATATATAATGAGATGGGTAACTAAATAAAATTGTCAGCCAATGTTTCCTTGGTTCTATTTCTAGAATGAAAAACCAAAAAAAATTATATAGTTTTTCACCACAAGGCATTCATTGTGTCTTCGATTGCCATCGCTCTATCTTCTCTTCATCATGGACTCCTTTTTGAAAAAATTACATTTAAGTCCTATGTTCGTTTCCGGCTCATAAGAATTCTATAAATAAAAAATAATCCTACGTGGAGATGATAATCCATGGTCTATTTCTTAATAACCATAACCTTTGCAAAAAATAATAATTATACAACAAATATATATAATATTGAACTTATTCACATACATTCCCTAAACATGCGAATAATTATAAGAATATCACATCTTCTCAAATATTAATCAAACAAGATGAAAAGAGAGATTCGATCTCGATTTATACCATAAACATAGCACAACTTGACGCTTTGATACCAATTGTTGGAAAAAAAACCCAGATTGAATCGTACTTGTGTTTTCAACTTGGCAGACGTTCGTTGTTCTCGACTTTCAACCAAACGATCTTTTCCGCTATTTTTGTACCACAAACTGCTTCAAGTTTGGGCTTGAACCAATTGAATCGAAACACGTAATTAGAAAAAGTTTTCTTTCTTTTTGGGGTGAAAACGAAAATTCTCTCTTCTTAATAAAAATTGATAGAATTGTTATTCCGAAAAAATATATATAATAGTTGAGAATAATTTTTTTTCTATTTTTCAACAGAATAATGACATCACAAAGTTATGTGTATAGCTCTATCGGTGTCATTTATTTATAAGAAGAGAAGGTAGAACCCTTGTTGAGTTGTAGTGGTTTATTTCAAATAGAAAAACATCCTACTCAGAATAGGACTAGGGTGGACGACAAACCCTAGTATTCCTACTAGGATTGTTGCCCCCGCCAAGTCCATGAGGGGTTTTTGAGCCTCTCTCATATAGGGTCAAATTATGAGTACTTCTTGAGCCTTTTTGACCCTGTACTCTTTAATGTGATCCAATCCAATTCAATTTTTTTATTTCCAACAATAAACTTTAATATTTATATATAAATAATTTTCTCACCCTTATTTTACTCCTAACAAAATTTTGACAATTTTACCCTTGGTAAATTTTGAGGATTTTGCCCATGGTAAAATTTTGAGAAAATATATCCAATATTTCACAACTTAACATGTTCTCTATGACCGAATGATTTATTTTCATTTTTTAACTTTAAAATAGTCCAAAAACATAAACTCATCTTTCTAATAATTTTTTAAGTAATCCATATAGGATTGCAAATGGATCATTTCAATTTTTATTTTGAATTCCATTTTCATTTTTGGAAACCTACATTCATTTCCAAATGATTTCATTTCTTCATTTCAGAGAAAACCATAATCATTCTGAATGTTTTCCATTTTTCTTTTTCTATTCATTCCGTTAATTTATATTTAAACATGCAATTCATTTATGGTTTCAGTGAGCTAGCAAAGAGATTGATCAAACATATGTAGTTGAGTCTCAAATGATGTATAATTAAGTTCTAGCTTTTCACCTATTAATTATAAACTCATTCAGTAACAAAGTCATTCCATTATAGTATTGTGATTGAGCTCTCCCCAACGACATACCATTACGAAAGCAACTACTCAGTACTCGTCCAATGATCTTGTCATAAGTGTGTTACTCTAATAGGATATTCTTGACCTCTTTGGGATAGTATCCGTTCTCCCAATATGATCCTATTTTATCTCATGGTAACCATTACATCTTCCTTTATGAAAATTCAATCATTATAAAATAATGATCAAGTCAACCATCACAAAAACATACAACCCGTGACAACATTTCCTTTTCATCAATCATGTAAGTCAATGAGAGGATATCATTTACCCATGTTTTGGGTTATGAATTCCACTGTTGTGAATAACACTGCATACTATAGAAGTCGTACACCCAACACACCATCTTTTAGTTCCTTATTTATTTGAACTCAAGCTTTTACTTACATCAAAGTATACGAGTCACACATACTAATCGGTGTTTTTACATCACAGTAATGTGCAAGCAAATACACATCGATGCAAGTATAATTGATAGAACAATTCTATTGGATATCGATCGCACGAGGAATAGGTTCTTGATGTTCAGATGTCGAAGCAACTAATACTAGAATTAAGTGTAATGTGAGTACTAATGTCAGTGCATTTATGTCAGATCTGCACACTAAAATAATCAGAAATGTCAACACAATTAGAGTTAAACTTCAGAGGTTAAATGTCAATGTACTGAAAATAAATCCAATTGTGTTGAGTGTTGAGTGCTGAATATTTAAATGCATAAAATGTAAATATGATCAAGTGTATAAGGGAAGAAATGGTTCACTAATTTTGCTAAATCATAATGCTGGATGCGTCGACAAGGTAAAATATAGATGGAATGTCGTTGTAATAAAGTCCCTTTGAGTTCTTACCAACAACAACTTTCTACTTAATCCTGACTTAAATATCTACAATCACTCCACCTCTCGATGCGAGCAACGACGTGTATTCAAGAACAAGTAACTGGAGTTTTTCCCAGTCCCAAGCAGCTCTCTCCTAATTTACTTGTTAACTCAACCTGTCACCGAATCTCTCGATGTCGGTGCACTGTAATTTCACTCTCATGCTTAAAGTAGTTATATCCAAGAATAAACAGATAACCAGTGTAAAATAAGAATCAAAATGGTTTAACATTAAAAGACACTCTCGTATTCATTTAATATCATCAAAATCCATCATCGTTTAAGAAGAATTAAAGAGTACAACGAAGCTTACTATCTCTAGACTACTAAGCCTACTCCCTAATTGTTCCTCTTGCTTTGCATCAAGCACCTCTCATCAAAAGTGGCTCTAGATTTACTTCACCAGCTCCTCGATTTCCAGCTCAAATCTCCAATTCACATAAAATTTTCAAAATTAAATCCCTTCGCTCTTGATGATTTCTTCATCCTTTGTTCGTCTATTTATAACCTCTAAAATATTGCAGGTTTCAGCCTTCATTTCCAGATCCAGATCTAGATCTTGCAGCTATCAAAATTAGTTAGATTACAACTATGCACTCACGCAGTTCTAGTGTGTTCTTCAAAGATCTGCAGATTGTCGCTGTACCGCTGAGAACATTCTGAAATCGTAATTGCAAAGACATCTATGAAATTCCTGCGTTGGTGCTTCTAACTGTGAATTCAGCTTGATTCTACTCATTCAAGATTCTGTTTCAATACGGCGACATCTCTTGGTCGTAATTTTCAGCTGTTCTTGTGGCTGCATTCATCCAACATTAAGCTTCTAGACTGAGTTCCTATGCTGACAATATTAAGATGCAATATATCGGCTGCTTGAGTCGCATTAGTACAAAAATAGATAAAAATAACAAGAATTTAAACTAACTAACAATGAGTTGGAAAATATGGAAACTAAGTGTAAAATGCTAATGATGCATACTAAATGAAATACAAAAGAGACAATTAAAACATTAAATTGAGGAGAAAATCTATGTCATTTGAAATACCATCACACCCCTAAACTTGAGTTTTTACTTGTCCTCAAGTAAACAAAAATTAAGAAAATAACAATTAGAAATGTCACCGCAATCATTATTCATACAACTTGAATTCTCTAAATTCCTAATGTTTAAATTGCATTCATATAATAAAATGATGCGCTGACAATTTATAGGTATGAACAACTTAAAACTGCAACTTCATCAATGTTAGTATTATGCATTGAATCTTATCCTTCCTTTAACCATTTCAACAATTTCTTTTTCTTTTTCTTTTCTTTCTTCTTTTTTTTTCATTTTTTTTGTTTTTCAAGTGACTAAAAGATGCATTGCATTACTCTACCTTTGTTCCTGGGCAGTAACGATGGGGAGCAACAAACCCTAGGAGGCATGTAATTGCGTCGACACACACTCTTGCAGTTACAACCTTTGGCTAGATGAGTTTTCTTTTCTAAGTTTGCAGCAGAGTGTTCTCCCTTAAAAGTCACAATGCACTCATATTGGAGCGTCTTTTATTAATACAATGTCACTGTAATGGTCAGTTACTTTCAAGATTTAACACCAATACTAACCATCCATTACTGAAGAAATTTCAATTATTTATTCAAAAATAGCAAACTCATTAGTCAATCATATTCATCCAATTTCCACATCAGCATTCAAACAATTCAAGAATTACGCATCTAAATAAAAGTTATGAGCACATTTCTGTTGAAATTTTGTAATTTTTCATTTAACTAAAGAAACAAAATAAAAGTCAAACATGAAGGTGTAGTTGCATTTACCATTTACATTATCTCCCCCCCAAACTTAATGTCTGCATTGTCCCTAATGCACTGACAATAGTTATACAAAAACAATGGAAATGTAGCTACAATGCACTAAACTAAAAGAAATGTAGTGACAAGTAAAATGCAGGAACAATAAGAATGCATGAAAACTAACTAAAAAGAAATGTACCACATTATTCAGCAGCAGTCGATGCAGAGGCTGCGCTGGTTTTCTTCTTCTTTTTCTTTGGGCGCTTTCCCTCGTCATGGTGTTTCTTCGTTTTCTTATCCTTGCACCTCTTTCGCTTTTTATCCTTTGATCCAACTGGCTCGACAGATTGCTCCTCCTCGATGGGTTGTGTGGAGGTCTTATCAGTTGTCACCTCTGATGGGTGGATTTCTACGAGTGGTGCTACATAGGGCACAATAGATAGAGGATTCAGTTCCTTTATTTCGCTAGTGATAACCTCAGCCTAGCTCGCAGTAGGTAGAGCCTCATCTGAGTTGGATGTCCCCAAAACATCCTCAACTATCATTGTTGGGGCATCGATTTCCTTCTCCTCCTACACCTCGGTAGGTTCATTTTCTTCTTTCTCTTTTTCCTTTCCTTCTGCTTCTTCTTCTTCTTAATCATTTTCCTTCAATTGATCCTCCTCCTGGTTCTCATCCTCTTTCATCTGCTGCTCAGGTTCAACTGGGCTAATGTGGGCACAATTCATTACGTCGATATCCTTCCCCACAATTACTGCTTGTTCAGCCATATTTGCGCCTAGATTGTTGGAAAACTCATCTTCGAATAAGTGGCGATGATAATCGTCATCAGTCTATGAGTACCCGTCATCCTTCTTATTATCGAAAATATGAATCTAGATTAGTACAAGTGCAGGCCTACCTTCAGGCGTAGGTTGCTCGGAAGATGAGTACTTTATCGGGCAATAGATTGATGGCAAGGTTGGGAAGTCCAGTAATGAAGTCTTGCTGATCTGGCTCAATACGACGACAAGGGCTTCATTCCACGCTTTAGTGTAAGCATAAAACTTGTGGAGCCAAAAATCCATGTTGTCTACTATACTATCAGTGTGGATGGGTCGAATGTCGATGCGGTCCAAGTGTAGTTCCATCAAGGCCAACTTCTTTGCCATTTAAGACTCTATTGGCGTATCAGGTTGGTCAACCTTTTTCTTACCCTTTCCTTTATCCCTTTTCTTAGAGGTTTCTTTGGCCACTGATGTATCTTGGCCTTGTGTCATCCTCTCAACAGAGTTATCATTGATTGGGCCCTTATTGTCCAAGACCTCCTCATCATCTTTGAGCACAATACCTTTGTGTTGGTAAAGCAGCATAATGAGAGAGGGAAAACGAAGGATACCATTTTGCTTTCTTGCAGCATCTGCGATCTGGATGTGTATGAGCTCATCAATGTTGATGTGTTCGTGGTGTAAAATGGAATACAGGAGACACGTACCATCCAAATATGGCCGTAGTGCTGTGGTTAAAAGCATAACACGACTGTTGATAAAACGAAACCATACCTTGCAAAAAGTTGTAGGTATCGTCTGTGCATTGTATAGTTGTGAAATCCATTGCCCTTCTATGTAGCGCCATCAATGTAGAGATTTTTCATCATTTGAGTCATACAACCATCATCCAAACGATGCAAAAAGCGTGCATGGTCGTCCACCCGTTTCGGAATCCTTAACAGTATGTTGATCTGTGTAGCGCTCCATGAAACAAGCCCCTCCCGTACAAAGACAAACTTCTGCTCCTAATCCATCAGATTTGCATAAACTCCCTAACCAATGTGATGGTCGTAGAAATATTCCCACCCAAGACGGTTAGTGGTACGATGAACTTGCTTTCTCAGGGTTTGGTGTGGAGAAAGTTAAAGTCCCTATTTGGGATGGATGTTTCGTTTTAACATGACATTGTGGTAACGGTCTTTGGGTGCAGTTGTTAGAAATAAGACTAGGCCTATGGATGAGGGTGGTGGTACTGTGGACGGAGCCATAATAGAAGTGGTCGAGGTGTTCTTTGAAGGGGTTTTAGGAGTCCTGAAGAACGAGTTTTTGCTATGGTGAGAATAAAAGAAATTCAAGAAGTTTTTTCAAAAAATGATTGCTTTGAGATTAAGAAAGAAAATATACAGACAATGGAGAAGATGAAAAGCAGTAGTAATGGCGGATGTGAAGAGAAAAGAATAACTGCAAAGGGGAGGCTTTATAACCTAGGCGTGATGATTGGAGAAATACGGGGAAACATTACGCTTGCAACCATTAATTGCAAGTCTACAGATCATACCGATTTGTTTTGATCCAACGACTAGGAGAGAAAGAAATCAATCAGCGCGATTTTGCTGAAAAAGTAATGCTGACTCATCACAGAATGCACCGACAATCTGTGCTTCAATGCGTCGACAAAAAGATGATTTTATTTCTGCTAGGAATCTGAAACAACACAACAAAAAGTGAAACAAATAAAAGGAAATAAAGAAATGTGTCGACATTATTTAAATGTCACTAGGTTGACAGCTTTGTCTAGTTCTCGAAAATTTAGGCTCACATAATGTTTAAGATGTTGGCCATTTACTTTAAATTGTTATCCATCCTTTAGGTTTTCGATTGTCACCGTACCACTTTGGAATGCTTCGATTTCTTTGAATGGACCTGACCACCTTGATCACAATTTTCCTGGATGCAATTTCAAACGTGAGTTAAATAAAAGTACCAATTGATCAGGATGAAATTATCGATGCAAGATAATGTTGTCATGCCATCTCTTTGTCTTTTCCTTGTATATCACAGCATTCTCATAAGCATGGCGTCAGATTTTTTCTAATTCCGTGATGTCTAATAATCTTTTCTTTCCAGCAACATCATAGTCCAAATTCACCTGCTTAATTGCCCACGTGGCCTTATGTTCAAGTTCAACAGGTAGGTAACAAGACTTTCTAAACACTAGTTAATATAACGACATCCCCACTGGGGTTTCGTAAGCAGGGCGAAGTGCCTACAATGCATCAAGTACCTGCGCAAACCAGTCCTTCCTAGATGGATTAACCACCTTCTCAACTATGCTTTTAATTTGATGATTGGATACTTCGGCTTGACCATTGGTTTGTGGGTGATATGTGGTAGCCATACGATGCTTCAGACAATATCGTTTTAATGTAGTCGCCACTTGGTTATTATAGAAATGAGTGCCTTGGTTACTTATCAATGCTCTTGGTGTTCCAAATCTTGTGAGAATGTATGTATGAAAGAACTTTAACACCGTCTGAGCATCGTCTTTTGGCACTACAATAGCTTCAATACACTTTGAGACGTAGTCAACAACTACTAATATATACACATTTCCAAGAGAATTTGGAAATGGTCCCATAAAGTCTATACCTCAGATGTCGAAGAGCTCTACCTCTATGATGGGTTGTTGGAGCATCTTGTTGCGTCGAGATATGAAACCAGTGCATTGATAACAATCACATTGTTGTGCAAAATTGTAGGTGTCTCAAAACAATGTGGGCCAATAAAATTCTGACTGTAAAACCTTTGCAGCAATTTTTGTTCCACCAAAATGGCCTTCATAAGGGGCATCATGGCAGTGTTGCAAGATTGACATCATTTCTTCTTTTGGTACATAGCAATGAATAATATTGTCGAAGCATACCTTGAATAGGTATGGCTCATTCCTGTGGTATTTGGCAACATCACGTATGAACCTGATCTTCTTGTGACCAGTAGCACTCATGGGTAGCTTCCCACATACAAGGTAATTGACGACATCGGCATACCATGACGATGCGTCGATAAAGAATAATTGCTCGTCAGGAAATGCTTCGAAAATCTGGAACATTTGCCCATCTTTACTTCCTATTTCCAATCGAGACAAGTGGTCAGCTACCTGATTCTTAGATCCTTGCTTATCCTTGATTTCAACGTCAAATTCTTGAAGAAGTAGGATCCATCTGATGAGTCTAGGTTTGACATCTTTTTTGTTGAAAAGGCATTTCAACGCTGAGTGGTCCATGTAAACTGTTGTCTTTGCACCGATAAGATAGCAATGAAGCTTGTCAAATGCGAAGACTACTTCTAGTAACTGCTTCTCAGTCGTGGTATAATTAACTTACGTTTCAGTTAGGGTTTTACTAGCAATATAATGAAATACCTTTCTTTTCTTTGGCCTAGGACAACTCCTACAGCAAAGTCGCTTGCATTGTATATTAGTTCAAACAGTTGTGTCCAATCCTGTGCAATTACTATTAGGGCTTGTACGAGCTGCTTCTTTATTATCATGAATGTGTCCAGATAGACGTCATCAAACACAAACTTTTTATTTTGCTCCAACAATAAGCATAATGGTTTATCTATCTTGGAGAAATCTCGAATGAATCTTTTATAAAAGCCAGCGTGTCCAAGAAAGCTTCTTATTGCTTTGATGTTAGTAGGCGATGGTAGTTTTTCAATGATTTCTACCTTTGCTTTGTCAACCTCAATGCCCTGACAAGATATCCGATGCCCAAGAATAATGCCTTTAATTGCCATGAAGTGGCATTTCTCCCAATTCAAAACTAAATTTGTGTCCTCGCATCTCTTCAAGACTCTCACTAAATTATCAACGCATTGGTCAAAATTCTGTCTATAGATAGAGAAATCATCTGTGAATACCTCTAAGGAATCCTCGATCATGTCCGAAAATATTGCCATCATACACCTTTGGAATGTTACTGGCGCATTACACAACCCAAACGATATACGTTGGAAAGCAAATGGTCCAAAAGGGCATGCGAACATTGTCTTTACTTGATCCTCTAGTGCAATAGCAATTTGGTTGTATCCAGAGTAACCGTCCAAGAAACAATAATAGGCTTTACCAGCTAGCCTATCTAGCATTTAATCAATGAAAGGTAGTGGAAAACGGTCTTTCTTTGTGGTCGCATTTAATCGTCGGTAATCCATGCATACTCGTCATCCAGTTGCAATGGGAGTAGGGATTAACTCGTTCTTGTCATTGGTTACAACTGTGAAACCACTCTTTTTAGGCACACATTGAATGGGGCTCACCTAATCACTATCGAAAATAGGGTATATAATGCTTGCATCTAACCATTTGATAATTTTCTTCTTATTTATTATTTATTTATTGAGTCTTCGCTGCTGCTCGATTGATTGCTTCTTTTCATCTTCTAGCCTAATCTTATGCATGTAAAAAGAGGGACTGATGCCTCTAATAACAGCAATGCTCCGAGCTATGGCTCTTTTGTGTTCTTTCAGAATTGCGATGAGCTTGTCTTCTTGCATTGCGTCGAGGGATGTGTTGACAATAACAGGTAGTATCTCGTTGTCACCATGAAAAACATACTATAAATATGTTGGCAATTGCTTCAACTCCAAGGTAAGAGCTTGCTCAATAGATGGTTTAAACATTAGGATTGTCCTGTTAGACAAATCCAAAGATTCCAATTGCCAATTTTGTCTCAGCTCACAATTGTTAACCTCCTCTTTATCGTTACAATCAGCTAGGATTTCCTCAGTGAATGTCGTCGCATCTTCATCCAACATTGCTAAACTCCTTGCATTGAATTCTTCTAAAATGATTTCATCCAGCACATTGACATGGTGACATTGCTCTTTACTTTTGGATGGAGATGCCTCAAACACACTAAAGGTCACATGTTCTTTGTTATGACGCATGATAAGTTCTCCCTTGAATACATTGATAAGTGTGAGTCCCGTTGCTAGAAATGGTCGTCCCAAGATAATGGGTACTTCCTTATCTGTTTCACAGTCTAGGATTATAAAATCAGCAAGGAACACAAGTTTATCAACCTGGATAAGGATGTCTTTGATTTGGCCTTCTGGTTATGCTAAGGATCTATCCGTAAGGTGCAATGTCACCGCAGTGGGCTTCATCGAACCTATTCCTAATTTCTTAAAAGTAGGCAGAAGCATAAGATTAACACTTTCTCCCAAATCACATAAAGCCTTACCTAAACAATGATTCCTAATAGAGCATGGGATTATAAAGCTACTAGGATCTTTCATCTTGGTTGGCAACTTATTTGTAAGCACAGCGCTGCACCCCTCTGTGAGTGCAATAGTCTTGATATCGAACAATTTCTTTTTCTTTTATAATAGCTCCCTCATGTATTTCCCATAACTGGGTATCTACACAAGAGCATCTATTAGAGATATATTAATATGCAATTGTTTCAAAGTAGAAACAAACTTTTGGTATTCTTTGTCATGAACTTTCTCTTTAAATCTTTGCGAAAACGACAAAAGTATTGTAACATTGGGTTGTTGTGGAAAACTTGGTGGTGTCGATATTGGCAGGTATGTCGACAACTTAGTTGGGCAAACTGCAGGCATAGATGGCACTACAGTTGGTTCCTCTTCATATTCTTTTACTTGACTTTCTTTAGCTGCATCTTCTTCCTATTATTATGGTTCAGATTCATCGACATGGTCTTGGCCAGAACTGCTTGGTCCCATCTTTTGCTTGCCACTCCTTAGTGTGGTTGGTTTGCAATACTCCTTCCCCCACTGCATAGGATTTTCAGTATCACTAGGTAAAGTGCCTGGTGACCTTGTACTCAGATTAGAAGCCAATTGCCCTAGTTGGGCTTCCAATGCTCTAATGGAAGAAGAGTTGCCTTGCATTATTGCTTCAGTTCGTGTGATATGTTCATGCATCATTGCCTCAAGAGCAGCCATAGGATTTGACTTAGGTTGAGAAAATTGTTGTTGTTGATGTTGATGATGTTGTCCTTGCATATGTGGCATTACAGACTGTTGTGGCTATAATCGAGATTATGGTTGCATCTGGTTATGTAATTGCATTTGTTCAGATTAAGAATTTACCTATGAATTCAGATTATAATTCTGCTATGGATTGCTATTGTAACTCCCTTGTCTATAACTCCATTGATTTGAAGAATTTCCATATCTGAATGTAGAAGCATTTTGATTCCTCCAAGATTGTTGAGATCGGTTGTTATATGAGTTACCAAATAAACCTCCCTTGATGTTATTGACGTAGAAAGCATTTTCTGCATGTTGTGGGCAGTCCTCATAACTATAATTGTCACTGCAGATTTCACAAGAAAATATCGACGCATCCAATTGCTAAGCCACTTGAATAGGAGCAACGTTATTTGTTCCCTTCATATTCTTTATAGTATTGGCTAATGAGGATACCTGTGCTGACAAAGCAGAAATAAAATCTAACTTAAGAACTCCAGGGTTAGTTTTTACCTATGTAGAATGAGAAATATGATATTGGCAGTTGTTCTGAGCAATCCTCTCTAGAATTCTTACAGCTTCATTGTATGTACAATCTAACAAGGGACCATTAGCCGATGTGTCGACAAGGTTCCTTATCTGAGCATTCAAACCATTGTAAAATATTTCAATTTGGGTCTCCTGTTGAATTTCATGCATTGGGTAGCGTCGAAGCAATGTTTTATAACGCTCCCAAGTTGTATGTAAGTTCTCATCATCCAACTGATGATATGCAATAATGTCATTTCACAACCTTGCGTTCATTGTTGACAGATTGAATCGCAAAACAAACTATGTTGTTAACGCATTCCAAGATGTAATTGATCCTGTCGATAATCCCAAGAACCATGTTCTTGCTTTACCCTATAACGAATAAGGAAATAATTACATTTTTAAGGCATCATCAGCGACACTGTGTTGAATGAAGGATGCACAAATAAGCAAAAATAATTTTAAGTGTTTTTCGTGTGTTTTCATAAGGAAAACCAGAATATTACCCATTTGAATTTAACAACTGAAACATCATCAATTTCAGCTCAAAATTTCCAGCTTGGATAGCTGGTCTCACAACCCTTGGTTGTAAATCATCAAGTATAGGCACAATAAAATCTCTTATTGTCATATTTTGCACTTGTTCTTCTTGTGGACATGGTGGTGGTATATCGTTAACAATTTGTGGAAGCAGTGGAGGAATTCTATCTTGTGGAAGTAGTGGTGGCAAATTATTGTTGTTGTTGTTACCAACCATTTTCCGTTGTTCTTGCCTTCTCCTCCTAAGTGTCCTCTTAAGCTCTGGATCAAAGCTTACAATGTCCTTAGGATTTCTCCTTGTGGACATGCAACAATTAAAAATCTGAAAAAGAAAACAATTAAAGAAATAATGACATATTAGTAAAGATTAAAAGTTAAGTAAGTAGAATTAATTGCAACTACAAAAGTAAACATCAAACAAACGCCATTCCTCGGCAATGGTGCCAAAACTTTATCGATGTTTTTACATCACAGCAATGTGCAAGCGGACAAACGTCGATGCAAGTATAGTTGATGTAACAATTCTATCAGATATCAATCCTACGAGGAATGGGTTCTTGATGTTCAAATGTCAAAGCAACTGATACTAGAATTAAGTGTAATGTAAGTACTAATGTCAGTGCATTTATGTCAGATCTGCACACTAAAATAATCAGGAATGTCAATGCAATTAGAGTTAAACTTCAAAGGTTAAATGTCAGTGTACTAAAAATAAATTCAATTGTGTTGAGTGTTTAGTGTTGAATATTTAAATGCAGAAAATGTAAATATGATCAAGTGTAACAGGGCAGAAATGGTTCACTGATTCTACTAAATCACAACGCTGGATGTGTCGACAAGGTAAAATATAGATGGAATGTCGCTGCAATGAAGTCCCTTTGAGTTCTTACTGACAACAACTCTCTACTTAATCCTGACTTACATATCCATAATCACTCCACCTCTCTGTGCGAGCAATGATGTGTATTCAAGAACAAGTAACTGGAGTTTGTCCCAGTCCCAAGCAACTCTCGCCTAACTTACTTGTTAACCCAACCTGTCGTCGCATCTCTCAATGTCGGTACACTGTAATTTCACTCTCGTGCTTAAAGCGGTTAGATCCAAGAATAAATAGATAAGCAGTGTAAAATAAGAATCAAAATGATTTAACATTAAAAGACACTCTCATATTCATTTAATATCATCAAAATTCATCATCGTATAAGAAGAATTAATGAGTACAACGAAGCTTACTATATCTAGACTACTAGGCCTACTCCCTAATTGTTCCTCTTACTCTGCATCAAGCACCTCTCATCAGAAATGGTTGCAGACTTGCTTCATCAACTCCCTGATTTCCAGCTCAAATCTCCAATTCATGCAAAATTTTCAGAATAAAATCCCTTCACTCTTGATGATTTCTTCATCCTTTGTTCGTCTATTTATAACCTCCAAAATGTTACAAGTTTCAACCTTCATTTCCAGATCCATATCTAGATCTTGCAGCTGTCAAAATTAGTTAGATTACAACTGTGCACTCATGTAGTTCTAGTGTGTTCTTCAGAGATATGCAGATTGTCGCTGTATTGCTGAGCTCATTCTAAAATCATAATTACAGTGACATCTATGAAATTCCTGCGTTAGTGATTCCAGCTATGAATTCAGCTTGATTCTACTTATTCGGGATTCAATTTCAATGTTACGATATCTCTTGGTCACAATTTTCAGCTAATCTTGTTGCTGCATTCGTCCAGCATTAAGCTTCTAGACTAAGTTCCTGCGTTAACAATATTAAGACGTAATATACCGGCTGCTTGCATCGACATTAGTACAAAAATACATAAAAATAATAAGAATTTAAACTAACTAACAATGAGTTGGAAAATATGGAAACTAAGTGTAAAATGCTAATGATGCATGCTAAATGAAATACAAAAGAGACAATTAAAACATTAAATTGAGGAGAAAATCAATGTCATTCGAAATACCATCACACACATATTTCACCATCCACTCAGGATTTAAGTATGTCACACTATGAACGTAACAAGTGAACAAATTCATAAACAGATTTAGGATATATTTTGCTTAGATCTTGTTCGATGTGTTGTCAGTCTAGTCAGTCACATCTATGTCTCTATCTTCTAGGAGTCACCCGCTCTGATCCCAAAGATAAGGCATCTCCCTAATTAAACTTGATAGATAACATATTAGTTTTTCAAGTGGTTTTCTAATTTTCGATTAAACTAAGGACATGTTTAGGTTCGTTTACTAATAAAAGCTGTCTTATTGTATTACGATCTGATCACGTAATATCACTTAGCATTAGTTAAACATTAGACAACTATAAGCAACATTTGCTTCCATTTTCTTTTGTGTGCAATAACCATGTGAGCACTATAATATGAAGTATATTAATCGTAATCAATGAATTTGTTTTATTAACCAATCTATTCAGAAAAATTACAAGTGTATATTGACGAAAATACTACACTTAAGGCACCAGATCCAACAAGTATGCCACTAGACTGACTCTTTTAAGAATTCAATAAGGTCTTATGAATCTTGGACTTAAATTACCCTTTCAACTGAACCTCAACACTTTCCTTAATGGGGACACTTTCAGGAAGACTTGATTGTCGACATTATACTCAATGTCCTTTCTTTTTAAATTCATATACAATTTATGTCTATTCGAAGCCGCTTTTAACCTATCATGTATTATTTTGATATTTCCCTTAGACTCTTCCACTAACTCTAGACCCAAACCTTTCCTTTTATCCAGTTCAATCTAACACAAAGGTGTTTGACATTTATGACGATACAAGGCCTCATAAGGTGTCATTTGGATGCTCGATTAGAAGCTAATATTATTGTTGAACTCGACTATAGGCTAATGTTCCTCTCAACTGCGTCGGAACTCTATGATACATCCTCTTAGCATGTCTTCCAGTATTTGTATAATAAGTTTAGATTGCTCATCAAATTCTGGATGAAAGTTAATGCTAAAGTCCAAACGAGTTTTTAGTGCCTCGTGAAGCTTTTTCCATAATCGAGATGTAAGTCAGGGATCTCGATTGAAAATAATCTTTATCGACACCCCATGAAGCCTCATTATCTCTGAAATATATAACTTAGATACATTTTGCAATGAATAATCCTTATAGACAGGTAAGAAGTGAGTTGACTTAGTTAACCGGTCTACTATCACCTAGATTGAATCTTTCTTAGTGGGTGTTAAGGGTCCCTTCGAGGTGCATTCTAAAGGAATGTCCTTGTGGTAATCACTTGAATGGAATATCTTTATGGCGAACCTTGAAAGAGAGGTATGGTAAATACGGCTAACCCTGAAAGAACGATATTTATGGTGAACTCTAAAGGAATAGTATGTATGGCAAATTCTTAAGAATAATATGTATGGCGAAACTTTGAAGGAATGGCCCCGTATGAAATGTTATGATGTATCCTGCATGATCTTAAGGTATGATCAGAGAAGCTGGAACGCACTAGGGTATGTGGCGAATTCATAGTATGAGCCAAGTGAACTAGAAAAACAACTCAATCAACAGTGTTTTATATACATGGGTCCCAAAATGGGAACAATTAAGGAATCACGAAAAGGTTGGTGAAGAACGTAAGTAATGTGCTGAAGATGAAAAGGGTTAAGCATAGTCTCAAAGTAGGGTTTCATGTCTATGGTATGCCAAAGAAAGGTACTCGCCAAGGTCATGTTAAAGAAGGAATAACAATGAGATGATGATGAAATTACTATATGCATTGTACTAACACGAAACAAGTAAATGAAGTTTGACTCACTAAGTTCTCATGAAGTTACCTCTGTGTGTTGTGTTATAGGTAAGCTGATTTGGGGCCTACGCTAGGAGGGACAACGCCAAGGCTACGCCAAAGATGACGAGATGAGCTATTATGCATACAGAGTGTGTTGGCAAAAAATTGCAGTTAGTATTATCACTAAGAGATAAAATATATAAAGCAATGTAACTAAGTTAGGATATTCACTTATAAGTCCTCGCTATTTGAAGAGTCTTGTACAATGATTGTAATTATCTAAAGTACATTATGTTGTAAGTTAGTTGGAAAGGTATTCTTTAATACGATGTAAATGTCGAAAATTTTGAATGTATTTGTTTAAGTATAAGTTTGTAAAAGAAATGTGACACTCGAGATCCGGATCTAACAAATCGGATCGAGTTGACGGTATTAAACATTGCTTGATTTACTGCATCATCCCCGTTCTCATAGCCTCTACCCTCATTGGCGGTGGAGTTCTCAACATAATCTTCTTCATGGATCGAGTTTTCTCCCTGTACAATGGGCGGCTCTATAGGGGCTGCCCTACGCAGCCTACTCCTACCACGTCTATCTTGAGTGTTCATTATGTTCTTTCGAGAGTTTTAAGTCTAAAGTATATACAGTTTTCAAACAAAAGTTCAAGCAATTGTAATTTTCCCTAAGTGTTCACATTCTAAGGTTTATAATTTATTTTAGAGTAACAGTAACTAAAGTAGGAATGACATCAGAGTCTCATATTTAATTTTCTGTAGAAAATAAATTTTTATTTTAAGAAAATAAATTTTTATTTTAAAAAAATCTTGTGGCATGCTTTTTTCCCAAAATACCCCTTTAATGCATGCATGCAAACTTACTTAAATTTTTACAATCCAAGTTTAGAAAACCTAAGCTCTAATATCACCAAATGTAACTTTCCTAACCAAACCTAGATGTTAGACCCGAATTCGGGAGATTACATTAGCCACCGAGGTGGCCGAAAAAATTATTGAAGTTTATAAAACTGTCATTTTAAAAAAAGTGTTTGGTTTAGAAGAAAACAAAGTTAAGTACCAATTTATCCATTACTCGAAATTTTAATTATAATTTATCAACAAAAAAGAGATATCTATTTATGTTTTTAATAAAAATTGGGGTCCATGCATAGCTAATTAATTTTCATAATTCAAAATCCTAGAATCAAATTAAATGTCATGTAAGATATACATATATATAATAAAAACCCAAATTCTAAGTCTTATGCCACCGTTTCAGGATGAAATATATTATTAACTAAAACCAAGTAGAGACCATCTGGATGGCACATTCACGTCCTAACTTGATGGGTTATCTGTAAGAATAAAAATTAAAGGAAGACTGAGTTGTGGCCCTCAGTGTGAGTTCAATCATAAGAAAATCAATATAATGGTCAATCATTCGAGAATGTATCACATAAAAATGATTCACAATGGCATTTTCAAATTGTCGATAGTTTAAATCACTTGCAATATACATATATATATCCAATATAAAATTCCAGTTTGTATGCACATATTTTTATGGATGCCATACAAATTCAGTTTTTAACAGAATAGGTCCTACCCTACCGATACACACCATAATGGGAGTTCCCCTGAACTCCATCCACCAACACACTAGGTTGTGGTTAAACCACTACTGGTTTGTACATAAAACTTCCATTGGCTATATACACACAACAAATCCCCGTAAATGGAATTTTCCTCTGGCTGTGGTTTCACAAGAAGTCTTGCAGATGGAATCTGCATCTAGTTTTGGATTGCACAACTTTTAAACGCAAATGCAATCTACCTCTAGATGTGGATACACAACAAGTACCCGCAGATGGAATTTGCCTCTAGCTGTGGATACATAACAAATTTTGTAGATAAATTACCAATCTTCCTCCATTCACAGTGTCCCACCCCATTCAATGCAATATAGCATGCTTAAAATAGATCAATAAAGTAGCTTTTAATATGCTTTTAACAGAACAATACAATAGTAAGCAATTTGCTTATAGCAGTTCGATTTAGTAGCAAATAACATGCTTATATCATATCAACTCAGTAGCATAAGCTATGCTTTTCATGTGTTTGGTTTAATGGTAATGTAAGGCATGTTATACGTGCAATCATAGATATAGATGCAATAGACATATTTATTATGCATAATTCAAGTAAATATATAGATATAATATTAATTCAATCAATCAGATCATGGATTCTAGCATGATTCATATTATCAAGGACTTAATTGAATGAAATAAAACACTAAAAATAATTTAGGAATCATTTAGGGACTAAACTAAGCAAATCATAATTTTTTGGTGAAACTGTAAAACAGGGGACACACGGTTGTATGTCTAAGCCATGTAATAGACTGTGGTCGTGTGGAACATGCAAAATTAAGCTATATGGGAGACATGACTGTGTAACAAGTCGTGTGGAAGTTTCTAGGCCATGTAAGAATCGAAATATCCTAGGGTTTCATTGGGACATGATCATGTGAGAGACTGTGGTCCACACGCTTATGTAGCCCTACACCTAGGCACGATTTTTCCCGATTTTCTTGTAAAAGATCACACCCCTTTAACCGAAAGCCCGACCGATGTCTGTTATGTTCAAATTTGATTCAATGTACCTAAAACGAGTCATTCAAATGACATTTACACAAGGATTAACGTTTGATTTTCGAGATTTATCAAGATTCAATGATATTAATGAAAGATTATATGAAAAATTGAGAAAAATCATTTAATCGATTGCAAGATTATCATTAGATGAAAAATATATAAGATTCAAAATCTGATAAGTGAATTATTTAAGCAATTTATTTATGTATTTTGGATTAATTTTGAGGAAAGTACTTCTAATTTCCCACATTTTCTTATCAGGTACACAAATTGGTGTATCTTCACCTAAAAGCAAGCAAAAGTGGATTAAATTGAAGACATGTGTGAAGAGATGAGCTATATTTAAATTAGGGAGACATTGAGGGATTAATTGCAAAGGAGTCCTTAGTTGAAGTGGTCAAATAAGCTTAGTCAAAGTTATTTATTTTATTAATTTTGTTTTGATTAAATTTGTTATTTTCCTAATTTCATTTTGACTAAAATTATTTATTTTAAGTAAATAGGGTAATTTAGTTTAATAGGACTTAAGTTATTTTTAGTAACCAATTGTGTATAAATATGGTTACTTGGATTCAGTTGGTATGTACTTGAATATCCTTTGAAGCAATTAAGAAATTATCCCTTTTCTATTCTTCTTGTCTTTTTGCGTCAGACTAGTCTGCCATTTCCATCTCCATTTCATTTCCTTTTATAAATTTGTCCAATTGCTACATTAACCCCTGCCCTTTCCATCTTTCATATTCACAAGCAATCCATCACCATGTCCATCCACCAAGTATGATTAAAATCATGCGTCACTAAATTTTTTTAGCCTTAATTCGGTTATCACTCCGTCAAGAAATAATTGTGAGTTACGAAATCGTGCTAAAAACCTTTTTATCGATACTCGCTATCACTCTGATTTATGGGGTAGTACAAATTCACCCATTTAAGTTAATTCTATTTTCGATTCAAAAAGTGCATGTTGGATCGATATAGGTTGGCGTACAGTTGGGAAGTCAAATCGATTGTGCTGTATTCGAGTTCCCATGAACAAATTGGCGTGTCCAAGTGGGAAGAAGCTAGTTGGATTCTGTCAAGGGTGGTAGATATCGGATTTAAATGACCCATGTGGTTGAGGTTTTTAATTTGAGTTGGGCTTTTCAGAGCGTAAAGCTGTTGAAATCTTAAATTGTGAGCACGTGTGATGTGGTTAGACATTCGGCAAGGGTCGATTTGCAAGTCGTATCCGGAACCGGCTACTAGAGGAAAAGTTGGTGGTTGGGACGTTCTCGAGCACTATAACCAGCTTATCGATTAAAAAGGGAAGATTAATTTTCAAGGATCGATTCAAGATCGGAGGAAATCGAGGCTAAGGCTAAGCTTATTAAATATCGTTTTTCTCATTTCTTTAACTCGATTAATTATTTAGCAACAACATTTATTTCATTTAATTTAATTTATTTTTGTTTTATTTTAGTTTGACGTTTTATCTCTAAACCCCTACTCTTTTATTTTTATTTTTGTTAGGAGACAGTCACGAGTCGTGGGCACGCCCTTTGACATGACGTTCAAGAGGAAGACACGAAAGTAGATTACAGCAACCAGTCCCTATGGAATCAACCTTATACTACCATTTTGTATTATTTGTCGTAGGAATATTTATATTTGGTGGATTCGACACCCATCAAATTTTGGCGCTGTTACCGAGGACAGGTAACATTTTTCTAACTTTCATTTGTTTTCTTTATGACAACATTTGAGTAGACACCTCTCAACGACTTTGAACCGGAGATAGAGATACTAACCCGAAGATCATGGAAAACACCTACAGACAGGGTTTGAAGAAGAAGCTTTCACTAAGGAAATATTCGGAGACGAGGAAGTAAAGAAAATGAAAGATCAAATTAAACTTCGTGCATTTCCTTTTTCATTAGCCGACACTACTAGAGAGTGGCTGTTTTATTTACCTCTAGGATCTGTTAACACATGGGCTGATATGTCTTGTTTATTCCTTGACAGGTTTTTCCCAACAGCACGAACTGCCGGGCTGAGACGAGATATAGTGGGAATTCAGCAAAAGGAGACTGAAATGCTCTACGACTACTAAAAGCGATATAAAAAGTTGTGCGTAAGCTACCCACAACACGGACTTTCTAAACAGTCACTGTTGCAATATTTCTATGAAGGACTACTCCTCATGGAAATGAAAATGATCAACGCAGCTAGTGGAGGAGCACTTGTAAACATGACTCCCCAAAGAGCAAATGAGTTGATTTCAACGATGGTTGCGAACTCTCAACAATTCCGACCGGCTATAGAACCTACGAGACGGGTTCATGGGTTAAGTACTTTGACTTTAGAAAATAAGATAGATAAACTCACTAATATTGTGCAGAATTTGCTTGCAGATAAGTCAAACCCAGCGAAGCTATGCGAAATTTGTACCATGTCAAATCACCCTACAGACTCATGTCCAATCTTACACGAGGATTCGATAGAACAAGCAAATGTTGTCGAAAATTTTCCAAGTCCACCCTAAAGACGATATAATCCCTATTCGAACACATATAATGCTGGGTGGAGGGACCATCCAAGTTTAAGTTATGGATCGAATCCTCGGTTCAATCAGTCATATCAGCAAAGGCCGCCTCTAAATCAACAGCCACCACCTCCAAAGACGTTCGGGGAAGCTATTGTCGAAAGGTTAGCCACTAGTACTGAAAATTTTCAAGAAAAGACTAACTTGCATTTACAAGAGATAGACAAGCAGATGAGCAAGCTAGCACTCACAATTAGTCATTTAGAATCTCAAGGAAGGCTATCATCCCAAACAGAACCAAACCCTCGACATAATGCAAGCGCTATTACGTTAAAGAGTGGTACGATCTTAGAACCCGTGATTGGCACAAGTCATGCCCATGACGCTGAACAAAAAAAACAAAAACCAAATTCAGAAGCTCCAATGGAGTCAACACCATCAAAACCACTTATTGTACAACCTCCATTTCCAGAAAGGCTCGGTCGATGCAAAAAGGAGCAAGAAGAGAAAGAAATTTTAGAGACGTTGCGAAAGGTAGAAATCACTATTCCCTTACTCGATGCAATCAAACAGGTTCCACATAATACAAAGTTCTTGAAAGAATTATGCACTAGAAAGAAGAAGCTTCAAGGAAACGAGTGGGTGAATATGGGGGAAAACATCTCCGCAATGTTATAGAGAAATTTCGCCAAAGTGTAAGGATCATGGTATGTTCTCAATTTCTTGCAAAATATGTAATGTGGGCATTAAAAAAGCCATGTATGACTTAGGAGCATCCATCAATGTTATGCCTTTATCTATTTTTAAATCCTTAAACGCTGGTCCTTTGAAAGAAACAGGGGTGATAATTCAGTTGGTGGATAGATCGTGCGTATATCCGAAAGGGATATTAAAAGATGTCCTCGTTAAGGTAAAAGAGTTAATCTTTCCTGCAGATTTCTATATCATTGACATGGAAGATGATAACTTAAAGAACTCTTCTGATATTCTACTTGGAAGACCGTTCCTAAGCATTGCTCATACTAGGGTTGATGTTCGTAGTGGGACTCTCACTATGGAATTCGACAGTGAGGTTGTAAAATTTAATGTTTATGAAACAATGAGCCGACCTAGTACAATGTCGAATGTTTCTTGTGTTGATGTTGTTGAACCACTAACGAAATTGCATTTTGAATATTGTGAGGTAGATGGGTTACAAACTATCTTATGCAGGAGTTTAGACCTCAAAACTATGAAAAAACTGGAAGAACTCAAGGAGGGATTCAAGACCAATGGGCAAAAATCGAAACCTTTCTACGAGAACTTTCAAGTGCACGTAATGGAAGGATTGACCCGCAATACATCAAACGGATAACATTTAAGTTCGTCGAGATAACGACGTTAAACAAAAGCGCTATTCGAGAGGCAACCCAAATTCATTTTAATTTTTAATTTTTAATTTTCAAGTTTAATTTCAGTTGAATAAAGATTGTCATTTAATCCATTTCATGTGTTATTTTCAAGGTGCATCGTGGCATTTTACGATAATCCAGTATTAGTCTTGGTGTGGGCACGCCTTGTTAAATTTCAATGCTGCCATGTGTTGAAATATACACCCAAGATTGAACCAATCAGAACCAACCCGAACTGCCTAAACCATCCTCCGCCTCATAAAAAACACAGGGAGTACACTTTGCCCAATATTTTTCCATTATTTACATTTACACATTAAGAGCAATGTGGGATTAAATAGGAAGGATTCATTATGCATGCCATGATTTTTCTCTTTGCATATTGCTTATGACATAATATTATTTGATAATTATTTTCACGATTGAATTTTTTTTTATGCTTGGTTCATTTAGATAATAAAAAGCTCATGAATAATAATTGCTTATTTTTTTTTATCAATACACATTTTGTAGAGTTGAAATTATTATGAGAAACGTCGAACACTTCATTAAATTAGAAACTTTTTTTTAGACTTGCTTAATAAGTACTCAAATTTGTAAAATAAAGTGTGGATGTGAATAAATATATTGTGCCTTGGTTATGAGTGAAGATTCGGAAATGTGATCGAATTAGTAACCGGGTTAAGATACTTGGCTTGTCATCTCAATTCGCGTAAAAAGATTCGAGTGACAAACCGAAGCTTGTAACACTCCGCTAACCGAGCTGCCTTATGTCTTAAAAAAATTCAAAAAAAAAAAAATATATATATATATATATATATGTATGTAAATTTGGATACAATTAGCTAGTTTAATTAAGTTTAAATTTTTGTGAAGTGGTTGATTTTGTTCATAATGGTTGAAAGTCTATAAAATGTGTGTTGATTAAACATGAGTGATTATCTATTTTTTATCTTCTAATTGTTTGCATGAAACTTGGTTTAAGAATGAAATTCGATTTTGAAAAAAACAAATTATCGAATAACATTAATATAGACTAAACATTATGCTTGAGGACAAGAATAGGCTAAGTAGGGGGGATTTTGATAAGTGAATTATTTAAGCAATTTATTTGTGTATTTTGGATTAATTTTAAGGAAAGTACTTCTAATTTTCCATATTTTCTTATCAGGTACACAAATTGATGTTTCTTCACTTAAAAGCAAGCAAAAGTGGATTAAATTGAAGACATGTGTGAAGAGATGAGCTTTATTCAAATTAGGGAGACATTGAGGGCTTAACTGCAAAGGAGTTCTTAGTTGAAGTGGTCAAATAAGCTTAGTCAAACTTGTTTATTTTATTAATTTTGTTTTGATTAAATTTGTTATTTTCCTAATTTCATTTTGACTAAAATTATTTATTTTAAGTAAATAGGGTAATTTAGTTTAATAGGACTTAAGCTATTTTTAGTAACCAATTGTGTATAAATAAGATTACTTGGATTCAATTGAAATGTACTTGAATATCCTTTGAAGCAATTAAGAAATTATCCCTTTTCTATTCTTCTTGTCTTTTTGCGTCAGACTAGTCTGCCATTTCCATCTCCATTTCATTCCCTTTTATAAATTTGTCCAATTGTTTCATTAACCCCTCCCCTTTCCATCTTTCATATTCACAAGCAATCCATCACCATATCCATCCACCAAGCATGATTAAAATCATGCGTCACTAAATTCTTTTTAGCCTTAGTCCGGTTATCACTCCGTCAAGAAATAATCGTGAGTTACGAAACCGTGCTAAAAACCTTTTTGTTGGTACTTGCTATCACTCCGATTTATAGGGTATTACAAATTCGTCCCTTAAAGTTAATTTTACTTTCGATTTGAAAAGTGCACGTTGGATCGAGATAGGTTGGCATATAGTTGGGAAGTCAAATCGGTCGTGCTGTATTCGAGTTCCCGTGAACAAATTGGCGTGTTCAAGTGGGAAGAAGCTAGTTGGATTCCGTCAAGGGTGGTAGAGACCGTATTTAAATGACCCACGCGGTTGAGGTTTTTAATTCGAGTTGGGCTTTTTAGAGCGCAAAGCTGTTGAAATCTTAAATCGCGAGCACGTGCGACGTGGTTAGACATTCGGCAAGGGTCGGTTTGCAAGTCGTATCCGGAACCGGCTACTAGAGGAAAAGTTGGCGGTTGGGACGTTCTCGAGCGCTATAACCAGCTCATTGATTAAAAAGGGAAGATTGATTTTCAAGGATCGATTCAAGATCGGAGGAAATCGAGGATGAGGCTAAGCTTATTAAATATCGTTTTTCTCATTTCTTTATCTCGATTAAGTATTTACAGCAATATTTATTTAATTTAATTTAATTTATTTTTGTTTTATTTTAGTTTGACGTTTTATCTCTAAACCCCCACTCTTTTATTTTTATTTTTGTTAGGAGACAGTCACGAGTCGTGGGCACGCCCTTTGACGCGACGTTCAAGAGGAAGACGCGAAAGTAAATTACAGCAACCAGTCCCTGTGGAATCGACCCTACTGCCTTATACTACTGTTTTGTATTATTTGTCGTAGGAATATTTATATTTGGTGGATTCGACACCCATAAAAATCAAACATCAGGATTGAGGCGTACTTACCACTTCTTGGCAAAGATTGGGGGTTTATGATTCCGGTAGGAAAACGAGTCGAACGCGAATTTATTTCTAACTCGTAATGCAAAAGTAATTTCAACAATAAAGAGAAAATATTTGCAAAGAAGAAGATTGGAAAGAGAAGAGAGAAGAAATAGGGAAGAATAGATTAAAAATTTAGTTTAATTTGGAAAAGGAAGCTATAACTCTATTGTAAATAGGAAAAGGGTTAAATAACTAGGGTTTTTAGACTATGAGGGCTGCATGATAAATAAACCCTTTTGCTACCAAATAAAAAAGGGAAAAATGGATTTTGGTAACTCAATCCTGGTTTGTTGAAAACGAAAAGAAAAGAAATAGGAAAGGAGTGGATTGAACCTAAAACGCATTAACTACTTAATCATTAAGCCTAGATCATTTCTTAATTATTTATTTCAATTAGTTCTATATATTTTGGTTATTCCAAACACTAAAAAAAAATCAAATTTTGAAAAATTATAACCAGTTTTATGGAATTCTAAAATTTGATTAAAAACTAAAAAAACAGAAATAAAAAAGAAAAATTACCTGCCTAAAAATTAAAAGAATTAAAAAAATTGACTCCATAAAAATAAAACACAATTTGAAAGCAAAGAAATAAAAGACAATTAAATTAAAAAAACTAAAATAATTTAAAATTTATAAAAGAAAAAAATGTTTATTTATTAAAAATTTTAATTTATTAAGTAATTTAATTAAAATTAAATTAAGTTAGAGAATATATTAAATATGGATGAATATATAATATACATTTTTAAAAGTTGATAATGTGGTATCTAATTCGAATTCGGATATAACATCTAGATCAGGTTAGGGAGGTTATAGTATTTTTTTTATATTTTTAATGGTTGATTTTAGTTTTTTTTTTTTTTTTAATTTGTGCTTATGCTTTTTTATCAATTTTTTAATTTTTAGTTATTGATTTAAGCATTTTAAAATTTTATTTATTTTTTGTTATTTTTTTCAAGCATATAGTTTCAACATTTTCCCTAATAATTTAATTATTTTAATTAAATTTAATTTAAATTAAAGATGATATTGTATGTGATTGAGTGTAGAATAATATTTTTATGTCTTTAAAAATTGATGATGTAACATTATTTTATTGGTACCTAAAAATTATATATTTTAGAATAATCCTTATATAATTTATTCTCTTTATTTATATATTTTTTTTATTCTTGGAGGCTTTCCAATTATTACTTGTGGAGAAAGAATTGTATGAAACAGTGTTTTCACGTCATTCATATCCTTTTTAATTGGAGGATAACAAATATAATTTTTCCTCCTAATTTTTATTTTTTTTCTTAAAAAAATTCAAATCCAATTAAAAAAATTAAAAATAAAAAAATTTGATTTATCATTAAAGATGACATAAAATTACAATTTTATCCCATCTTTTCTCTATCTGCCACCTTATATTTTACAGGGCCAAAGGGACAGAAAAGCTTCCACTATCCAAATTTTCCTGTCATTATCCCAAAAGAAATTAATGTAATTTTGTCCCTCCCAAGAAGCCAAGAAACAACATAGCAACTTCACCTCTACGATGTCCTTCATCACGCAACTTCTAGGCAAGACTCAATGTTCCCCCCTTTGGCTTTTGCTCACAGATTGGATAGAAATGTGAAATTCCTAAGCTAAATTCTAACCCAAATCTCTTTCAACTAGTTTTCATGGAAATCGCTAGTATTCCTAAGCCACCGACCAAATGGTTCTCCAACAAGGGTTTAAGGTTAAGCCTTCCACTCCTTCGTTCAAGATCCAGATCCTCAAGCACCTTGCTCCCACCATCAGTGGCTGCCACTGCACCAGCTTTACATAATAACACTAAAGAAGAAGCCCTCCGAGAGGTCTTTCGTCGGTTTGATAGTGAAGGAGATGGTAAGATCTCAAGCGAAGAACTCATCTCTTACTTTGCTTCCATAGGCGATAACATATCAAAAGAAGAAGCTCAAAGGGTTATCCAAGATTTCGACAACGATGGTGACAACTTGTTGGGATTCAAGGAGTTTGTGAAGTTGATGGAGGGAGACAATGAAGGCGATGATATCAAAAGAGCGTTCGAGATGTACGAAGTTGACAAAGGTAGTGGGTGCATTACGCCAGTGGGATTGCAGCAGATGCTTAATCGTTTAGGGGATATGAAATCGTATGAAGACTGCGTTGCTATGATTCGAGTGTTTGATCTTGATGGCAATGGAGTGCTTGACTTCCATGAATTTCATCAAATGATGAAGGGTGAACCATGTAAATTAGCTTAAGTTCCTAGAGGACGGGAGTAATTACTCGTATATGTATGTACTAGGCCCTAACAAGCTGATGAAAACTGGTTATGATGGTTGTATTTGTATTTTACTTTAGAAATATTATTAGGTGGAGTGGTAAGAAGTACCTAAGTAGGGTATGTGGATAAAGAAAATAACGATGAAGAGTTTTTTTGTGATTTAAGATTTTGATCTGGCTCAACTTTGAATTTAGTTGTAGTTTAATGTTTTTTGTTGAGGTCTTATAAATGATTTTTTATCAAACAACATTTAAAAATTATATCAACATTTGTTGGGTTAAGTGGGATCAAAGTACCATAAAGGTCCCTTAAGAATCAGATTATATTTTGATCTCTCTATTAAAAATCGAATTAATTAATCATTGTATGTTAGATTAAAGTATAAACTGATTATTCTGTTAAAATTTTTATCTATTTTTACTTTACGTCGACACGAGGTACACGTGAGAACGTGACACTTGTGATTTAATATTAAGTATATAATTCAACAAATCTCTAGAATTTTAGATGAAAAATAGCCAAAACTATAGAATTCGACAAATCTCATAAATGAGACTAATAAACCATCGATAATGAGATTTTAATGAAATCTTTAGTGGGTCAGAAAAATAAGATGTTAAGAGAGAAACCCCGGCCCAAATGGATGCTTTTGGTGATGCTCTCAATTTTCATCCAAACGAAAATCGAATTTTATAGTTTCAAACTTTTATATTCTCTAGTTTATTTATCTTCGGGAGAAAATATTTTGCTATAAAATTTTTCATCTAAAATTCGTTCTTATATTCATAATCTATGTTATCTTGATTCAAAATGAATGATGAATTCAAGTTGTTATATTCAACTATGTATTGAATATAAATGTAAAATATGGCAATCAGTGTCGTATTTAGAGGTTGACAGGAGGGTCGGTCATCTCTAAAATAAAAAATTGTTCACCTTTTAAAAATTTAAAAATTTTAAATTAATAAAAGTAAATTACATTTTGTCCCCCTAAAAATAATAAAAATTTGATTTAATATTTTAAAAATTATAAAAATATAAGCTATTAAAAATTACAATTTAATTTTGATCCCCCTACAAATTTTTTGACTTCGTCCCTGAAGGCAACCCTTTTTAAAAAAAATTATTATAACAATTGAAATAAATTTTTTTTTTTTTTCATATTTTTAATAATTTGAGAAATGATTCAACAATTTTCAACCAAATTAGCAAATCGTAACATTTGAAAATGGCAGTTAATACTCTTTGATACGAAGCATGACATTTCATGTCACTAATACTTCAAACATAATAGCTTAAAAATGTATCTACAATTTAAATCCGTTATGTATGTATGTATGTATAATTTACTTGCTTGAAGAAGCATGTTAACAATGGAGGAAAGGCCTAAAAGAGAGAGAGATCATAAGGGATTGCAAGGTCTAACTTGAATCATCATTGAGTTACCTTCGTTGGTTTTTAGACCTATGTATGGTTATATTGTGGTAAAAGTTATGGTCACACCAATTGAAACAATAATAAAAAAAAATTGTGCACACAAATATTGTTATCATGATTCGAATTTAACTTACACTTGCGAAGCGTTGCTCAACAAACCAATTCACTAAAGGGCGTTTACCATTGTATTGCGGTTAACATTGTATTGTTATGATGGAAAGCCAGAGGTTTGCCCTGGATAGTTGTTTTTCCTCCATGGAAAACATGATGAATCAAATGATTGAATCTCTCCAATCCCAATCTGAAGTGCAGACTCCAATGGAAGATGTCGTGCATGATGTTCTCAACTTTAATGATGAGGACCATTGTATTGTTGTTGATATATTAAGTTAAACGACGAAATTCAACAAGAGATTGGAATTGGAGACCATAATGACAAGTTGAAGATGCAAGTTGTCTCCAACCACATTGACGTAGTAGTAGACATAGAAGCAACCGCTAACATTGAGCTTATTTAACTAACGCCGATAATGGCAATATAGAACGATCGCAAAGAAATAAGAAAAAGAAAACACATAGATTTTACGTGGAAAACCCTTTCGGGAAACCACGAGCAAATGAGAAGAAAAGTCACCAATGCCGAATTAAAAAAGATATTAGAGGAGTTTCAACTACATCTATTTAAAGGTTGAAAAACATTATTCTAATAAATGTCAAATAGATGAAGTGTAGTAAGGTTGAAAAACCTTATTCTAAAATGTCAAATAAAAAAAAGTGTAGTTCTATATGGATTTTACTTTTTGTTTCATTTTACCAGTATATTTTATTTTAACAAGGATTTGGGTCACTCAACTCTAACAATCTCCACCTTGACAGGAATTCTCAACGAACAACTTCACCTCTTCCACGAAATCTCTTAAATAGTATTCTTCAACAATGAACACCAGCCAAGTCTAAGAAATGCTCAAACTTGGTTATAAGAAGTGACTTAGACATTATATCTGCAGGATTTTCATGAGTACTAACTTTGCTCAGAACAATATCTTCACTAGCAATAATATCGCGTACAAAATAATATCGAACATCAATGTGCTTTTTCTCTCATGAAACATTTGATATTTCGTAAATAATATGATGACACTCTTACTATCACAAAACACTGTGCCGATCTGAAGGTCTTTATTGAGTTTATCAAAGAGTCCCTTTAACCAAATAGCTTCTTTACAAGCGTCAGTAATCACCATGCACTTATCTTCAGTAGTAGACGAAGCAACTGTAGTTTGCAAAGTGGCCATCCAACTGATTGCGCAACCCTAATAATAAAGACAAACCTTGTGAGAGATCTTCTTTTATCAGCATATCCAATGACTCTATCTCTAGTTCTTCCAAACTGTAAGCAAACATTAGTAGCATCTTGTAAATATATGAAAATCCACTGAACTTCTTTCTAATGTTCTTTATCGGGATTCTCCATGTATCTACTAATTGCACTAACTGCATATGATAAATCTGGACGTGAGTAAACCATAGCATAATGAGAGATCCCACTGCACTAGAATATGAAACACATGACATGTAGTCAATCTCATCATCTGATTGTGGAGACAAAGCCGATGAAAGTCTAAAGTGAGCTACTAATAAAGTATTAATAGGCTTGGCACTCTGTATATTGAACCTAAAAAGAACTTTCTCAGTATACCCTTTTTGACTTAGGTATAATTTACATGCTTTTCTATCTCTAAGAATCTCCATCTCAAGTATCTTTCATCTCAAATTCTTTACTAAGTTGGGCTTCGAACTTTCATATCTCTCTTTTATCTTTAGCTGCTATCAACATGTCATCAACATAAAGGAGTATATATACAAAAGAATCATTACTGTTTTTCTTAAAATAAACACAACTATTAAAGTTGCTTCTTTTGAAATCATGAGTAATCATAAATTAATCAAACCTCTTGTACCATTTTCTTTATAACTATTTCAAGCCATAAAGAGACTTTTTCAGCAAGCCAATATAGTAACCTTTTTCTAAGACTATAAACTCCTCTAGTTGTTGCATGTAAATATCTTCCTCAAGTTCTCCATGCAAGAATGATGTTTTTACATCAAATTGCTCAAGCTCCAAATCATAACTATGTTTCGCAACTATAAAAAACATATATGTAAAGTTTACACCTAGAATCTGACTGTAACATTTTGCAATCAGCCTTAATTTATATTTTGGTTCTTCAACTCATGGAGTCCCTTCTTTCTTCTTGAACACCCATTTACAATGAACAACCTTTTTACCCTTAAGAACTTTCACTAGGTCCCATGTTTTATTCTTATTAAGTGATTCCATCTCTTATTGCATGTCAAACATCCACTTTCCTAAATCTTCATTGCTAACAACCTCGGAATAAGTAGATGACTCTTGATTTGTATCTATATCTTCAACCATGTTTAAAGTATAAGTAACTAGATCAGCCTCAGTGTACCTTTTTGGAGGTTTAATTTCTTTTCTAAGTCTTTTCTTGGTAATGGAATATTGTGGTGTTGACTGTGGTGAAGAAGCAACGAAATGTGTGTTAGAACTTTGCTAGTCTTTATTGGAAGAGTCTTTAAAAGGTAAGTTAGGTAGCATAATAGATTCATAAAAAATAACATCTTTACTAATTACAAATTTTCTCGTTTCAAGACACCATAACTTATACCCTTTCACACTATCATTATAAAAAGACTCATTTTACACTTTTTATTGAATTAAAACTAAAAGAAAAAAGTTAATTAAAACTTAATGAAAATGTTTGTATTCAAGCTCCCAAAGTATGAAAACTAGTTTAATTTGTTACATCGAATTACTGCTACGTCTGGTAAGAAATCAAGAAGGGACCTAGTGAAAAACGTAGGTAATTTATCAAATAAGTAAAGGGGTAAGGCACGAATTCAAAATAAGGTATAATGTCTATGGTATGAAGAATGAAGAATAATGAGGTGAATGCAATAATAACCAGATGCATTATACAAACACAATACAAGTAAATGATGTTTAACTCACTGAGTTCTCATGAACTTATGTTTGTGTTTTATGTCACAAGTAAGCTGAATTGTGGCTACGATAAGAGGGATGGTACCAAGGCTACGAAAGTAGTGGTAAGTTGGGCTATTATGCATACCGAGCGAGCTTGGGTTGGTGTGATCGAGTCTGATAAAAATAATGCGGATAAATTATCAGATATGTTTACAAGTCCTTGTAATTGAAATCTCTTGTACATTAATCATAATTGTTTGTTGTGTATTCAATTGAATTTTGGTGGGAAGATCATTGTAAATAAGATGTAATTGTCAAAAATTTGTACGAGTAAATCCAATGTAAGTTTGTAATATAAATGTAACTCTCGAGATTCAAATTTGACGAATCGAATCGGGTTGAGGGCATTTCAAGCTTTGTATCAGAGCACGATTTAGTCAATTCTCGAAAAATGATGTGGAAGAAACCCTTTATATATAATGTGCCAAGGCTGGCATAGTCCCTCAAGTATGATATCCTTATGATTAGTAATAAATATTTATTATGATAGTTGAAAAAGAAATTTTGTGATAAGTGAGACAGAAATGAAGTGTAAGGAATTAATTCATTAAAGAAAGATAAAAAGAATTTTATTTTAAGTTAGAAACAACAAGAACAACAAGAAGGAAAATCAGTTCTCTTCTTTGGTATGTTGATTGGTGGGCTTGTCGAACCCTATTCTATTGAAGGAACATATTTTACTATAGGTATTTCTTTTATAGACATTGAAACTCAGTGAATCAGTAGGGATGTCCTTAAAGAAATCAATGTCTACCTAACTTAAGTTTATTGGGTTAATAGCTACTTGAGTATAAAGGACCATATTTGATTTTAACTTAGGTAGGGTCTTAGCCAAGTTATGTATTGCATTATTTTAGGATCTCCTAAAGGTAAGTTTCTAAAAGAGAACTCGGATTGAATGAAATATGGAATCCACCCAAGTCGCGCATGGCATTGATAGTCAGTCATCAGTTATATGTTATAATCTTCCAAAGTTAGAAATTTCGAGGACAAATTTTGTTAAGGCGTGAAAAGTTGTAACACCCTAATTTTGGCTAGCTTAAAGTTTTAGTGCATAACAATAAAAAGTTTATCTAGCATAGGGTTATTCGCCCAAATGACTGTTCTACGTATACGAGTGGATGTATAGTGATCACCACAAGAGTAAGTAAGAATTTGATTTTCTCATATTCTTCCATATATTAAGAAGTTCATGTTAAGATGTTGAGAGTACGTACGAAATGAGTAAATCTGCATTTGGTAATTAAACTATAATAGCCCACCTAGTGAAATCCTAGTATCCGATTACTATTTATTGAGTTTTGGTACTTAGAGTAAATATTAAATAAGTAAAGTACTGGTTTTGACTAAGCATAAGATTCTGCGAATGTGCCTTTGGGTGAAGTTTGTGTTTCACGAGTCTGGTGGGTTGGCAGACTCTACTATAGTGTATACGCCACCCCATCTGTTAGACATTTATGTTAAGTCATTAGTTTGAAAGAATTGTTTGTTAGATTATTTTGTTATTCTGGTTCAGCAAGCTAGTTGGTTTAAAGAGACCTAGTTAGAATGGAACTAAGTTCTGTAGTTGAAAGGGCACACATTTAAGATGAGAGACAAAGTTCTTAGTCTCGGGTACCAAAGGAAGGATAGTGGGTGAAATAAACTTGTCCACTAAGTTTTCCTTTTGTTTATATTTGTATAAAGCTAACATTGGCTTCTTTAGTAAGTTTTATGCTTTCTTTGGCAAAACATATTTTCTCCCCAAATTTTCTCTATAGTTTTTCGAGAAAAACTTAGATAAAAAACCTTCTTGGAGATGGGTTTGTTGCACTCAGCTAACTCCGTTTGTTTTAGCTCCCTGTGAGATAAGAAACTATGAATTTTGTTGGTTCAAGATGGATATCTAGATATAGTGTTTTGAACTTCAATAGGCAAGGATCGAGTGAGTTTCTATATTGACTCTTGTGCATATATTTTGTTCATACTGAAACATATCTATATGAAATTGATTAAACTATTAATCTAAAATCATGGATAGTATAAAAATAATTCTTATATGAATGATAGGATGAAGGTTTGTATGTGAGAACTGTGCGTGAGCGTACTAATGTTTAATTATGACCATGTATGTGTTTGTTTGAAATGTATACTGTGAGACATGATATTGTTGAGTATGATATGTGTTTTTGATAGTGAATCTAATAAGTTCAAGTGTACATCAATTGTTGTTTTAGTATTAAAACATTGAAGTATGGTTGTAACAATATGTCCGAAAAATATGATGTGAAATGTGTGTATATTGATTGTTCTAGATTTTTCCATATAGAATCGTATAAACTTTAAATCTAAAACTAGGAATGTATGGTATGATGATGTTTCTATGGTATGAATGTTAAATAAGGTGATAGATGTTCTAATGAAGAAATAGGACTGTATAAATGCTTCTGGAATGTATGCGATGATACGAAATGGAATGTGTTGAGTCTTAATTGGGGTCAATGTATGAAAGGTCTATTATTTGAGTCCCTAGACTGACTCTTGCATGTGTGTTGTGCTTTTCTAGAAACGTCTATGCTAAGTGACCAAATCATAAGAGTTAGAACTAATAAAGTATAATGTGATGATTCTAATAAGAAATCTAAGACTTATGATTTGAATGATTATGGTGTACTTCAGTTTGAAAGTATGAATGAGTCTGATATGAAATGCATATGTGTCTAATAAGCATGAAAATGTCTATCATGATTGAGTCAATGCATGATAAGTCTGTGTTTGTCTCTAAAGTCATCTAAAGGGGTCCATTAGGACTAAAAACATGAATCTCTTAAAGGACAAGTCCATGGTCATGGCACCAAAACAAAAGGACCATATCATGTAAGACCATAGTTGGTGGGTTATGGCATCATATGGGAAGATTAAAGGAATGTTATTAAGTAAATCCCTATGGTTCAAAACACTAGTAAGAGTAGCTTTTGTGGCAAAACTTTGGAAAGGTATGCCTTTGTGGCGAATTTCTCAAAGGATGGACTCTATGGAGAACTCTGGTTAAGAAGTGCTTTTGTGGCAATCTTTGTAAAGGAAACACCTTTGTTGTGAACTCTATTTAATAAATGACTTTGTGGCAATCTCTATGAAGAAAACACCTTTGTGACGAACTCTATTTAAGAAATGTTTCTGTGAAAATCTCTGAAATGAAAGCCTTTGTAGTAGTCTCTGAAATGAAAGTTTTTGTGGTGATCTATGGAAAGAAGACCTTTTGGGACAAATGATGGAAAGAATGACTACATGGTTCACTCAAAAGAATGACTCTTGTAGCACCCACCTGAAAGGAAAGCCTCAGTGGCAAACCCCGAATGAAGGAAACAATATGTATGGCGTACTCTGAAGGAATGACATGTAAGACGAACTCTGAAGGAACAACTCAGTATGAAGTTTTATGACACGACCTACATGGTCTTAGGACAAGAGCGGAGAAACTATAAATTTCACTCGAGCGTGTGGCGAATTCAAAGAACGGGTCAAACATACTTGGAAAATAAATCTGAATGAGGACTACGTCTGCTAAGAAATCATGAAGAGACTAAGTGAAGAACGTAGGCTATGTACCGAAGAAATGAAAGGGTAAGGAAAAAATTCAGAATAGGGTATAATGTCTATGGTGTGAAGAATGAAGAATAATGAAGCGAATGCTATAATAACTAGATGCATTATGCAGAAATGATATAAGTAAATGGTGTTTAACTCACTGAGTTCTCATGAAATTACCTCTGTGTTTTATGTCACAAGTAAGCTGAATTGTGGCTACGACAAGAGGGACGACACCAGAGCTACGCCAAAGTAGTGGCGAGTTGGGAAATTATGCATACAGAGCAAGCTTGGGTTGGCACGATCGAGTTTGATAAAAATAATACAGATAAGTTATCAAATTTGTTTACAAGTAGTTTGACTGCCTTCGAACGTACTAATGTCAAGAGTATATTTTCAGCTTTCCGCAAGTGCACGAGTTGAGTTGTAATTACAACGGGGTTAGTGAGTACTCCGAGGATCATACCCAAGGGAGGCGAAGCTCTGTTAAGTCTAATTTCTTCACTGAAAAGATCTAGTTAGTACTTTTTTTAGGGTTATAGTACGAAATATAATCAATTATTTTTGGGATTTTATAATAATAGAAATATGCTACAAGAGATAAATAAATAAAAGAAACTTAAAATCTAATAAGAGAGTCGATAAACTTGATCATAGGGAGTTAGCTTGCTTTGGCATGATTTCATCAACCATTGCTTTGGGTTTTTCGTTAATCAACTAATCCTTACCCTAGCAAGATCTCCTGATCTTCCACTAACATAACAAGTCAACAAAAACTACTTATCTTTCGATCTCATGGTTCATATTGGTTTAAGATAAAGGTTTTCACTAATGGGCAATACCAATTTTGGGTTAATTCTCACCTTAATGACTCCCGGGGTTGTCAGGCCTAAGGTTTGTTTCTCGTTCTTCCTTCTCTAAATAGTTGATCTGCTAAAAAATCCCTACACAATAATTAAATCATCATACTTCAACTTGCTAATCCCCTATAAAAGGATTAGTTTCTAATTGCTTCTTGAGACATTATAAATTTAATGTAAATAGTAAACATGAAGATTGGATTGAAAAATATAAGTAAAAGAAACTTAGGGATTTGTATTGATAGTTGGAAGAAATTCACAAGCGTTTATGCGCGTTTACAAATTTTGTTTTAGCAAAACTAGAACAAAACGAAATCACTAAAACCTAAGAAAAGAAATAACTAAACCTTAATTTACTAAGAAATAAAATGTCTACAAAATGGTGTGTGTAAAATGTAGGCTCAAAGGGCCTATTTATAACTGTTTTCCTTAACCCTAGGCCAGCTTCCGTTCTTGAGTTTAATGATGTATTATGAAGATCAAAATGCCCTTCACTCGGTGTATTTCCATTCAATATCCATTCATGCATAGAACTATTTAGGTCACATAGGCCTTTTCAACTTGTAAAGTTCTGAGGCTTAGAACAAGTATGAAATTTCAACATAATAGTAAGCATCAAGAGGCTACAAACACAAAAATAGTTTGGCATATTGTTTTGTTCCCTATTCTTCCCTTTAGCAACCCTTTTCCGCTCAACACCTTATTTCTCTATCTCTCACCTTCCTTTTCACTTCATATAGGAAATCTTAACATGATATAGTCTCTGTAAAGGCCCATTTTCGTTTGGCACAAAATAAAGCAAACAAAAAAAGCAAAACCAAAATAAAAAAAAAACAAATTAAAAATACATTTACACCAAATACCCATTTACAATACAAACCCAAAGCACTAAACCCAAACCCAAATCGTAACCCAATACCCAAAGGCCCAAAAGGCCCAAAACCTAAAGAAATCTAAGAAACCCTTGTTTCCAAGCACTCATCTGACGTCGCTCCTCACCCTTACCCTTGCCACATCGACTGCCACGTCAACCACGTGGCCTTTCAACCTCTTTCATCGAAATGGCAAACTTCGGGACTCTCATCGCCGTTAAACAAAAGCCTCTCTGCCATTACCTGCAAAAGCAAGAAGAAACAGTAGCAAAGAGAGAAGAAAAATGAAAATATAATGTTTATTTCGGCTATAAAAGCCTCATTTTACAATCTGTAATTTAGGACATGAACAAGTGAAATAAAAACAAAGAAATTTTGAGGGTATATTACTATTTTTTATATTTTTTTCTTTTTTATTTTGGAAATAAAATACAAAAAAAAAAAAAACTAGGGTTTTACCTTGTTGGTGCCACTGTCGCTGTGGGTGGCCGAGGCTACCACCCCTGGTAAAGGGTGGTCTCCTTCTCTTGGTTGATAACCCTTCGAATGCTCCATATTCGTACGGGGCTTCAATAACAAAAAAGAACAAAGTTTCCATCAAAAACCCTAGAAAACTAAAGAATTTTGTGCATTTCAGTGGTTCCAAGGTTAGATCTAAGGAATTTTAGTCTAGATCTAACTTCGGGTTCAAAAACGGGGCAAAAGGGGCTTTTGTTGGATTTTTCGACGATCGGAGATGGTGGCCGCCGTTGTCGACGGCCAGTGGTCGTGGCAGAGGAGTGACGAAGCTCCACCGGATCTATGATTAACCTTAAGGAAAGTTTTTTTTGAAAACAAGGACAAAAATGATTTTTTTGTCAAAATTTTTTTCTTATAGGGCTTAAAAACGACGTCGTTTTTGCCATGTTTCAAAACCCCCAAAGCGACACCGTATTATTTGACCTGACCCATTTTCCATTCAAACCCAGAGGGTCCGCGTGTTTTCTAATAAAGGGCTATTTATGCCCTAAGTCCTTCCGCTTTTACAGTCTCTTCAATTTGATCCTAAATTATGCACTTTTTATTTTATAATATGGCCCTGAAATTTTATTTATTTTACATTTGAGTACTCTGTCTGATTAGCTATTTAGGGGTTGACATGTGAAGGGACTTGGGAAAATTGCCCAGTAGTCCTTATGCTTTCCGAATATTCGGAATTGGACCCTTTTTCTATTTTTTATTTTTGCTTAAAATTTTATTTTAGTTTTAATTTAACCCTTTCACTGTTTTATTTCTTCTAAATTTTGTCCTTTTTTATTCTGTTTATTTTTAATTTAATCCTTTTATCTATTTTTATTATTATTATATTGTAAATTTATTTACTTGTTGTTAATTACATGTAATTGCATTTTTATCTCTTTATTTAATTCATGTATGTATGTTTTATTTTGTCATTATTAAATTAAATTATGTGCATAATCATTGATACTTTGTAAAAATATTTAAATAAAATAAAAGCATAATTGTAAAAAAAGCCCCCAAACTTTGGGGGCTTTTGGATATATTCTTGTAACCTTTTTTTATTCACACACTTAACGTTACAGTTTTTCAGAAATCAACCCCCAATTTTAAAGGTCAAACGTGAGTTGACCATTAAAAAATTGCAAGTTAACATAATACTGATGTAGCATGTCACATAAGCGCATGACATCACATCATCTATGATGTCATCTATTTAATTTTTTTTTAATTTTGTTTCATCTTCCTTCTTCCCTCTTTCTCTCCTTCCCCCACTTTTTTCTCTCATTTCCTCTCTTGCCAAACACCATTTTTCTTATCCAAAACACCATTTATAAAAATTCAACGAATTAACAGTAATAACAATCTTAACAAATTAACTATTGAATCAAATATACTCATTCTCATCAACTGGCTCTAATCCATTTGTCTATAAAAAAAAGGAGGCATCCACGGAGTATATATACTTGGACTCACTCTCATCAACTCAACCCAACTGAAAATGTAAAAAGTTCTCTCTCTTTCTTTTCCTTCCAAAACCATCAATATGATCTACTAAGTTTATCTTAATTTTTTGGGTATTTCTTAAATCCTATGCCTTTAGTTTTTAGCTAAGAAGGTCCAAACTACAAGTCTTCAAATCCCCATTTCCATATTTGTTATTATTATTTTTTGGGTTAAAATGTGGAACCAGAAAGAAGCTGATTTCGAACTAGATTTGGGGGTGTCATTAATGGAAGAAACGATTTAATATTCTAGGGTTTCTCTTTTTTTTTTCCTGTGAAAGGAGGGCCGTTTGATTTTCGAGGATAGTGGGTGCCCTACCCTTAGTTTGAAGGAACAAGATGAAGGTGTTTATAGGAAGTCCAAAAACGATGAGTGGCTTAATGCTAAGGATATATCAATTTGCATTTGTTGCTGCTTCCATTGCAGTCATGGTCTCTGCCTTTGATTTCTCTTCTTACACCGCTTTCTGGTACTTTCTATGTTTACCTTTTTCTTACTTTCGATTTTGCTCTCAAATTTTACATTTTTGGATTCAATACAGATTTTTTCCTTTTGTTTTTTCCTATTTTGGTTTATGTGGAAAATTTAATATTCTCTTTATTTTTTTTCCATTATATCAGTATTCCGAGGTTTGGTGATTAACACAATTTTAAGTGAAATTATGTGTTTGAATCGGATTACTTATCAGCTTGGGAGCATAATTTTGTTAGGAAAAAACTATGGGTGAAAGATAATTACCTTAGCTGATTTGTAGACTTGTAGATTATTACCTCTTTGAATGTTGGTGCTAATTTGTTTCTAGTGCTAATATTTATAACAATCCTGCAGCTGTTTTTGCTACTCTGGGTGTTATGGTTTCAATTTATTGGATGTTGTTTAATTTCTAGATTTGTAATCTGGGTATGTTCAATTTTTAAGTTTAGATCAATTTTGGATACCTAGTATTTATGCTTTCTTTTTCTTAAGTTTAGATTAATTTTGTAATTTCTTTTATAAATGGTGTTTGGAAGAAGAAAAATGATGTTTGGCAAGAGAGAAAATGAAAGAAAAAATGGGGGAAGGAGAGAAAGAGGGAAGAAGGAAGATGAAACAAAATAAAAAAAAAATTAAATAGATGACATCATGCGCTTATGTGGCATGCCACATTATTATTATGTTGGCCTACAATTTTTTTAACGGTCAAACGTGGATGACATCATGCGCTTATGTAGCATGCCACATTATTATTATGTTGGTCTACAATTCTTTTAATGATCAACTCACATTTGATTGTTAAAATTTGGTTGATTTTTGAAAAATTTTAACGTTAAGGGTGTAAATAAAAAAAAAGTAGGAGCATATATCCAAAACCCCCAAAGTTTGGGGTTTTTTTTTACAATTATGCCTAAAATAAATTGCATGGTACCTTATATTGTTTTAAAAAAAACAAGGCAACGTTCTTTTATTTTAGGAAACTCGAGAAATTGTGCCCTAACGTACTGAGTATAGTTTTTCTTTGAACCTAAATAATTGAATATCCTATTTAAAATCGATAAATGCTATTTATTTTCGAAAATTCAAGATGTTGTGCCCTAACGTTCTGGACATGATTTCTCTCTCGATTTATTCGAAATAAGAGAGTATTTCTTTGAAAAATTTGATTTTTAAACAATATCGAAATATGTCATTCATTTAAGGATTGTATTTTAAATTTTACTCAAGTTCTCAATTTTCAACGATTAAAGACATTAAATAATCGAATGGGTACCAATTTTGGAAGTGTGAGGGTGCTAATCATTCCTCATGCGTAACCGACTCCCAAACCCATTTCTTTGATTTTGAAGACCAAAAAGTTATTTTAAATTTTAAATATATTTTAAGGTGATCCAATCACACCTATTTAAATGATTGGTGGTGACTCTATTTTTCGGTTTTAATATAAAAGTCGGGACTTTTCAAAAAAATGGTTTCGACAATCCCTTTTAGTTAGCCTACGAGTTTTTATGCACTTTTGAACAAGTTTTCTTTACTTTTGTGACTTTGTCATCTTTTCATAATTTTTTATTCAATCAAGAATGCTTTTATCTTTTTCACACATTTCTACTCGTATTTTTCTTCTTTGGGATTTTCTTTTGTTTTGCACTTTTCAGGCTAACCTAAAGTTCCTATACCACATTGATCTTCCAATTTCATTTTATTATTTTTTTTATAAACTTCTACCTTGATGTATCTACTTACCCTCAATACATATGGTCATACATATATAATCATGTAATTTAGGACAAACGAAAAGAGTAAATACAAATTGACATTTTTCAGGTTTTATGGTTTGTAATATGGTTCATCAAGAACTGTCGCTAAAGGTAATATCAGAATAGGTTTACTTTTTGGCTCTAAATGTGTTCCAACTTCTAGAGTGTGAATAATGCAACTAAAAGATATGGATTTGAGGCGATGTCTGCAAGTATACGAGTTAGGTTGTACTAAAATTTTACAATGAAGTAGGTAAGTACTTTGAGGATCGTAATTAAGGGAGGCGAGTAATAAATTAAAATTAACCTAAACATAAATAGAATTAATTAGTAGTTTAAATAAATTATAATACGATGAAACATAAAGAAGAATTTTTGGGTTTTTATAAATAAAGAAATAAAAACTGCATAAATAAAAAGGACTTCGGAAAACTAATTTCTAAACTTAATCGAATGTTGGCATGGGTGATTAGCCTACTTTGGTGATTATAATTGATTCATATTTCATGTTTTTAATCAATCAACTATGTAACACTCCTACACCCGGTTCACACGTATAAACTCGGTATAAGAGTATTACATACAGTGTCAGAGAATTAAAAACGAGAATAACAAAATTTTCTTTCAAATACTGTGTAATTGAATCGTTTTACTCAAAATATCACAAAATAATCAAGTATAATCAAAATCAAGACTTAAAACTAGTTTGAAAATAATGAAAATGTAATTTTTACTCAAAATAGGGCAACTATCGATACCACCATAAAAATATTGATATCTCTGTTCTAAAATCAATAAATATAGCCGAAAACTTAGTAATAATCCCCTGAAACAACTTAAAAACTTTCCTAATATTTCAAATCAGTCCAAAACACAATTTTAACCATTTCATTCAATTCATGTAAATTTTCAAAGCAACATTGATAACTCATTCATTAGAGACACATAGGTATACCATTTGTACATGTCATTTCACACAAAATAAATATACCTTATCTTGCAATCTTTCGATGTTGATGTGATTTGATGAGAGGCACCTAATCCAACCTTAACTTCTCGAAGGTCTTATACCTACGTGTTGAAATAAACGCATTAAGCCAGTGAAGGCTTAGTAAGTACTACAAGAGTCATTAATCATTCATCTTTTAATCACACATTTCAAACTCATTCATATATTTATTTATTAATTTAAAATACATACCTTTTATGTGTATAACATTTAACTTACAGTAGTGTTATGAATTCACATATTCTTCCTCGTTTCACATTTTAGCTATTCCAATCTCTTAGCTTACGTAGTTTTATCATTCTTTGATTTCTTACACATATATTGTACTTACATTTCATGTGATTATCATTTCACTTACCTCAATATCACAATTTGCACATTCTTTTTTTTTTCACATTATTTATCCTATTAACAAGACTCGGACCTTGGCGGATACACGGATCCAACCAAACACTCTAGAATGGCACCCAGTGCCTCATCGGATAGTTTGAAGCAATAAAGTGACACCCAGTGTCTCATCGGCCTAGCCGAAGTAAAGTGGTACCCGGTACCTCATCGAATCTATCCGAAGTAAAATAATGACACCCAGTGTCTCATCGACTCAAGGTCGAAGTATCCCTGAACTCTTCCAATCCTATGGCATGCCAACTATATCCAACTCAGCCCGATTAGTTAATAGGGATTTTCAATTTACAATTCATATCACTTTCAATTTCAATTTCACTTTCACTTTCAATTTTGATCACAAATCATTCACAACTTATACATCATATATACATTTTTCATCACATATACATAATCATGTATTTCTAACCTTTATTTCCTCAAATAATCCACAATTTCACCAATTAATCACACAATCAATCTTTATAATTAACCACATAATATTTCACACATGTATTTTTCTCACATATTCATTATCATATACCTCTTACTTTTATTTTTACATTAATTTTCAAAACTGTCCAACTTGCGTCACAGTCACTAAATTATTTATATCTTGAGCTACAAAAATTCAAAATTAAAATCCGCTTGATGTTTGTGAAATTAGACTCAAATATATTTTTACCATAAAAATTTCAGAAATTTTTACTTTAGCCAATTTGTACAGTAAATTCTTTCAATTTACCCCTTATCTTTCCTCAATTTCATACAAACACATTAAGCTTAAGACTAAAATTCAATACTTTTTCATGCTAGATTATGTAAATATACATGTATGTCATGAAAATTGAATCATCTTTTACCTTTGTTCTTGGATTTCAAAAATTCTAATTCAATCTCTATCCACTTTAACACTTCAAAGTGGACTCTATAAGGATATTAAGGTGTCTACTAGCTTCCTTATATGCCTTTCCTTAAGAAATTTTAATGAAAATGGAAGATTTTGGAGCTTTGAGGGCTTAACAATGGTGAAGGGACTAAATTGGAATAAAAGCAAAAGTTTGGATGGAGAAGAATGACATGGACGGTTGGACTTTTAAAGAGAAGATGATATTTTCATCTTTTAGTTGATTTTTCATCTCTCAAATTCTCTAGACTTTTCTCTTAAAATATCTCACTTAATAAAAATGGTAAAATTGCACTTTTAGTCCCTGGGCCTTCCAACTTTACACTTTGGCCCAAAATTTTGCCTCCAATAATATCTTCCACCAAATTACTCTTTTGCCCCTCCTTAATCAATCTAATTCCCATGATGACTCATAATTCAATTTGGATAAATTGTTATTTAGTCCTTCCTATTTTCTCACAATTTCTAATTAATCCTTAATTTTTCCTAATCTTCTTATTTTAACCACATATTCTAACTCTTAACTCGACACTATTACTGTTCCAACTCTGGTTAAAAAATGCGGATGTTACAAACTATTTGTTATCCTAGTTGGATCTCTCGATCTTCTACTAAGCTAATGAGTCAACAAAAATTAATTATCTCTCGACCTCACAGTCCAAACCGTTTTGGGGCAAGGTGTTCACAGATAGGTCATACCAATTTTGGGTTAACTCTTACCTAAATGACTTCCTAATGTCGTCAAGCCTAGGTTTTAAGTTCTTCCTCTAAAAAAACCCTACATAATAATTAGTTAATCACACCTCCACTCGCTAATCCTCCAGAAGAGGATTTGTTCCTCATGAAATCTATAAACTTGATGTAAATATATGCATAAAGAATAAATCAAGAATAAAGTTTAGATAGTCTTGATTGTATTTTATTGATGAAGTGCAGAATCCACTTGCGTTTGATCACGTTTACAAATTAATTGCTCCAAAGAACACAGATGAAAAGAACTGAAAAGAAATCTAAAACCTAAAAGAAAAAAAAATGAAAACTAATTTACAAGGAAACACTGAGAATATGAAAAACTATTCTTAAACAAGTGCTAACTTAGTCTATTTATAAAATTAGGGTAGTTATTGTCCTCAGCCCTAGGTTAGCTGAGGTTTTTGTGTTTAATTTTCATTGTGCGAACCAAAACGTCCCTAATCGTAGTTATTTCTCATACAAGATTGATGTCATGAAAACCAATGTTTGTGTCGCGACAACGAAGGCAGTATGCTCTAATTCAGGGGTGGCTTCATGGGTGTCGCGACACCAAAGGCAGTATGACAATTCTTGTATTCTGCTCCTTATGTTGCGACATTAAACTTCTCATGTTGCAACACATCAACCATACTTGAGTTCATATGCCTTTCAAAGGTGTCATGCACACTCACTATGTTAACTCACCTTTATGCCTTATTCGGCTCCTAAGATCATAAAAAGACTCATTTTACACTTTTTATTGAATTAAAACTAAAATATATAAACTAACTTAAACATAATGAAAATGCTTATATTCAAACTCCCAAAATATGAAAACTAATTTGATCTGCTACACCGAATTACAACAGGTCATTTAGGTGAACAAATGTTATTTTTAGCAGGCTTCCCTTGTTCCATTTATAGGAGTACTTTAACTGAAGTTGCTAAGATTTTAGAACATCTTCATTTTGCAATAGATCTTTCTTTTGTTACAACAGTATTTGATAAATCAGATAAAGAAATGATATTATATGCCCTTTATTCTTGATAATCTCTTCAAAATCAGTTTACCAAGATCTATAGGAATGGAAAAGGCTACCTTATAGAGAAGCACTACCATCCTAATGCCATTATTATTTTTTTAATAATATTTCAGCCGAATGAAGCATTAACCCATTTGTTAAGGAAGAGAATCTCTCTCATTAAATATCCAAATTCGAGTCTCATCATATATAATTGTGATGTGTAAATATTAAATTTCATCACGTACATATACTTTGTGATTGTAGTCGGTTAAATATTATTTATATTTATATATTGCACTTATAAATATACTGTATTTACAATAAAAAGTTAAAAAAATCATGCATCAAGGTAATATACTACACATAACTATTAATATTTTAATGTTGGTTAATATTATGTATATTATAATTTACCTTATAATCTAACTTTGTTATACTATGCATGCAAATAACATTATGAGCATGATTAAAAAAAGTAACAGTTACATTATACTACATTATACTATATCAATATATGATACTATATTATGTAACACTATAGATAATATTATGTAACCTTATATTACATAAATCTATTCTATTGTATATTAGATGAGCATGATTTTTATTATTATATTGTACTATATTACAATATATTGATATATTAGAAATAAAATATTAAAATATTTATTCTCAAATTCAAGTATATTATTACAAGCCCAAACCGAAACCATTTTTAAAAAATATTTTTCAAAAATTATTTTAAAATTGAAAAAATGGGAGTTGCCACCAACCATTTATTTAGTGTGATTGGATCACCACAAAACGTTTAAAATCCGTTTTGAACAATATTTTGGTCTTCACAATCCAGAAAACAAGTTCGGGAGTCGGTTATGCATGAGGAAGGGTTAGCACCCTCATACGCCCAAAATTGGTACCACATTGATTACCTTCAAGTCTTGAGTTGTAAAATTTGAAAACTCGAATAAAGTTTAAAATACAATCTTTGAATGCATGAGTTACGCTTAAAAGAAATCGATTTTTGTTTGGAAGTCCCCCTATTTCGAGGTGATCAAGAAAGAAAGTCACGTCCAATGAGTTAGGACATAACAATTCGAGATCCAAAAATAACAAGCTTTCCTTTGTTGTAAACCCTTTTTTTAACTTTGGAAAAGGATATTCGATTATCTTGATTTGAAGAAAAGTCGCACCTAGTAAGTTAAGACACGAATTTTCAGAATTAGAGATAAAGGAACATTGCCTTGATTTAAGGGTATTCGATTATTTCAATTTGAGGAAAAATCGCACCTAGTAAGTTAAGGCACAAATTTTCAAAACTCAAAATAGAAGAATATTGCCTCAATTTTAAAGTTTTCATGAAGTTATTTTGAAAACAAATGTAAAATTTTAGATACGGATGAACAGTTAATAATGGAGATTAGATAACACGAAGCAAAATAATTAAGCAGATAAATGATATACAAAAATTAAAAATACGAAATACGAAGGCATAATAATTAAAATTTAAATACAAATATTGAAGAGGAAGAAAAATAAAACAATCGAAGTTGAAAATGAGATTTTTAGGTATCTGGGGGAAAAATGGTAATTTTGGGAAATTTTGGGGTTAAATTGGAATTTTTGGAAGTTTAGGGGTAAAATAATAATTTTTGGAGAAATCGAGGTTAAAAATGAAATTTTGGAAGTTCGAGGATAAAATGGTAATTTTTGGAGAAATCGAGGTCAAAAATGGAATTTTGGAAAGTTTGGAGGTAAAAATGTAATTTTTGGAGAAATTGGGGTCAAAATGGAATTTTTTTTCAGGGGTAAAAATGTGATTTTTGGATAAATCAGGGTCAAAATTGGAATTTTTGGAAAGCTTAGGGGTAAAAATGTAATTTTTAGAAAAAATGAGGTCAAAAATGGAATTTTGGAAAGTTTAAGGGTAAATATGTGATTTTTGCACAGTTTAAGGACCTTTAGGGCAATAAAACCAAAAATGGTGCCACGTGGCAGCTTCTCAAGCATTTTGAAGTTAAATGACTAATTTGAAAATCATTTAAAATTTTTGGGTCAATTTTGTAATTAAACAAAACTTGAATTAAGGATTAAATTGAAACAAATTAAAAATAAGAGGGACCATTTGCATAAATAAGCCAAATTAAGGACACATGGCAGTTTCCTAGGCTTTCAAAAAGTAGGGATTAAATTGAAAAACATCGAAAACTGTTGGGCTAATTTAAAAAGAACTAAAAGTATGAAAAGGGTCAAATTGTAAAAATCAGAAAAAGCGGAAGGATCAAATGTGTAAATAGACCAATTTTCAAAAACATGCGGATCTTGAAGCGGGTCGAGTCGAGTCAGATCGGGCCATGGGTCTGAGCATGAAATGGCGTCGTTTTGAGGCTTAAGAGCCTTAACCAAAACGGCATCGTTTTGATCTTCTATAAAAGCAAATTTAAGCCCTTTTTCTTTCATTTTTCACACCCTTTCTACAAAAAATTTTTAAAAAAAAACCCTCATCCTCTCTGGAGCCCCCAAGATCGGTCGGCGCTCCGTCGATACGCCACCGCACGCGCCCCGCCGGCCATCGCGCGTGGTCACCGCGCACCACTGCCTGCAGTCCTTCAGTGCACACGCGGCTGCCTCCACATCCACGTGCCATCCAAGTTTGAAGGTAAAGCGTCCCTTTTTATTCTAAACCATTAGATCTATTTTTTTTAAAAAAAAAACTATGGGTCTGACTTTCTACTTCATTTGAAGACTTAGATCTAGGTTTGCACACATGGAATCATACCGATTTCAAAAATATTTTAATCCTTTTTCTTCAAAACAAGAAAACTATTTCTCTTTGCTTTTATGTCTTTCTCCTTTTTTCTTTAAAGATCGGATTTTATTTATTCAAAATTATGTTGTTCCTTGCTCTTAAGATTTTTTTATCCTCGTTTCTATTTTCTTGCAAATCCACGTAGGATTGGGCACGGGCGACGTTCCACGGTGGCTTCGGCATGAACTCAGGTGACAACGACACCTTAAGGAACCAGCGACGGCTCCGACGGTGGCGTGACCAAGGGGTGCCCTTTTGTTTTCCTTTTTATATAATTAATACTATCATCAATTATTATTAATTACTATTATTGTTATTGTTATTATTATTATTATTAATATTATTACTATTATTATTAATGCTATTAAAATAGTTAACAGATATATTTAATACACATTTTTGAAACAAACACAAAACAATAAAATGGTGACAGTAAGGTTCTTAATACATATATTAATCAGTATTTTTGAAATTGATGGGGTTGGTCTTGAACAATAAATGGCAATGAATACAAGTTAAAAGTACCTGGATAACTTAATGCCTGAAACTTTGAACTTGCCTTGAGTCTATCTTTGATTATTTGTGTGTCCGTTCAAATATCCTCTTCTTTGTATTGACTTTTCGAAAAATATTTGTATGTCTTAATCTCAATAACAGCTTTGTTGAATTTGGATGACTCCAAAAAAAGTCGGTAACCTTACAGTGATTTTCAATCCTGGCTTTATAGTCAATATTTACAATGATTTTATTTTGTTTCTTCCCCCTAAATGCTTGTCTTCTCTCCTCTTTTGTAGGTTGGCTGTGGAGGATGTAACAGTGGCGGTGACAGTCCAAGCTGCTAGTGGCAGCAAGTTGTAAGTGGAGTCTGGTCAATGCTGACGTCGCAGCATGTGGTTGGCTGAAGTGGAGGTGGCTAATGGCAAGTGGAGGTGGCAATAGCGGTTCAAGTGTTGTAGTTTTAAGTGTTTGGGTCAATTGACCCAATTAGGTTTGGGGTGTAATGGGTCCAATTGAGCCCCAATTGTAATTTGGATTTCATTTGGGCTTGAATTAGACATTTTTTTGTAATTAGACTTTTATTTTGTATTTTATTTTGGACTTTTAATTTAATATTAAGTTTTAAATCAATTCAAATTTAAAGCAAATTTAAATTTAAAAAGATAAATTTAAATTTAAGTTTAAATTTAAAAAATAAATTAAAACCAATTTAAACCTAATTTAAAATCAAAAGTTTGATCCAAAATTTGAGCCCGATTAAAATTAGGCTTCAACATTATATTCATTGTTATATAAACCTAAAGTTTAAAGCTCAAAATAATAAAGAAAATCAAATACCCTAAATCTAATTTTGGGACTTTCTTTTTCAGGTATCTAATTAAATTAATATTGAGTTTGGACCAAATTGCTCTTGAACCGGGATAGTTATGACTTTGAGCTTACTTGGGTTTAGATTTTTTTCGGACTGAATTTTTTCGAGCTTAAATTTCTCATGTTCGGATGGTTAACAGTCGAATTTTTTCAAACACGAATGAATACAAATAGATTTTTTAATTCAGCCTATTTTACCAGCTGTTCTATTAAATTTGTTTGAAGAAATCAAATTTAAGTCTAACTAATCTAATTTTTTTTGGATTTAAGAAGCTCCTGTGATCTATATGTTTGAAATCAAATTTAACCTACAACAATAATTTTGAAATCAAAGCATATATGATAATTCCTGGACCAAATGTAAAAGAATTATAATCTTCAACATATTAAAAAGAATATTTAAATTAATTCCTATAAATTATCAAGATACAATTCGTATTTATTTACCTCTATACCCTCCTTTTGTGTTTCTATCTACTTTCGGCCTGTCTTTATGTTTTTATCATGCTTTTTCTTGTTGGTGTTCTTTTGTAGGCTACATTCCGGTGAAGCCAAGGTTCGGTTTCTGCCATTGCTTGCCTAGCGACGAAAATGCAACCATCTCTCTAGTTTTGAAGGGTTGGAGATCTCTCCATAATCTCATCGTCCAATAGGATAAAGATCCATGAAACAAAAATGGATGAGTCACGTGGTGAAATATTGCCGACAACCAGCTGATCCAAGGATGAGTGGTCGGACCGTTTCAACTGTTGCATTTCGTACGACCCTTCCAAGTTTTTAGAGACTTTTTCTGGGGGATCTTTTTCAAACTTTTTCGTTTTTCAGTCCACAACTCGGCAATTTCTTCATCTGCACTGGTCCTTGTTTTTGAATTGTAACTTTGCATGCAAGATGTTCACGAAATTGATGAGATTTTTTTTGCATGTTTTCACTCTTCGACAAAGGCAATGGGTTATTTAGAGCAAGATTTTGTTGTGATATGTTTGATATTTATTCACTCCTAAAATTGGTCCAACTTCAAGAAGAATCTCACATTTGGCACACAAGACATGTTACTACTTAATACTCATGTAATATCAATTCATCTTTGATAAAGTACATAATTTCTCAATTTATTTTTTATATTTTACATTTTTCTTTTTGAATTATACTATTTATTTTTTATTATTTTATTTAATATTGATTTAAAGAATAATTGGAGAAAAGTGAATTTAAAATTTATTTTTGACAATTTCTTTTTGCAAATTTGACATTCAACATATAACACAACTCAGTAATTTTAACATAACTTGAACTACATAACTCCGTTTTGAGCCTATAATATACTATTCAAAGAGAATTAAAAGAATTAACCGACGTTATCTCACGACTTAAACCCCAAAAACCATCAATAATGCATCCAAAAATGACTTGAAAGTTTGCCCTATGTATAGACATTATAGGTTAAGGGTAAAACATACAGCTTTCTTAGTTTTATTTTGATTTCACGTTTTATAATTTCTATTATTTTATTTTTTTTGGTCAGAGGATTATCAAAGTTTTTTTTTAAATATATTAGTGTGATTACATGGTAGTATCTGTTCATACTTTCTTAATTCTTTGACAACACATACATCTTGCACACACAGGCGCTCAAATCTAGTACCCCTAAGATGAATAATATCTTTTTTTTCACTGGAACCACTTGTTGGGTTCATTATCAAAGTTTGATTCAATAAATTCGCTAGAATTCATTTCAGCTTAATTTTTTCTTTGTTCTTTAGTATTTGTGCATCTTCTGTATGAAATACATTTGTTTAAGTTTGTTAAATATGTAGCCAGTATTTGATAGCCTAGAATGCTTGCCTTGTTAGTTAGAATAATTAAATTTGTAATTATTTAATTCATTCTAATACTTTATTATTATGTGGTGTGGATGTGTGATATAGTTTAAATGAACTCTGTTGATGTGGGTTTGTTGCTAAGAATTAGATCTCTCATGTTCTTAATGCTACTGAAAAGTTAAATCTTGGGCATTGAATTAAAATGTATTTATTGGTAAGGGAAATAATTTTAAATAAGTTGTCTCTTGGTTACCGAGCAAGAAAGGAGATTGATTTCCAGGTGTTGAATCAACAACTACAAATAATTTATTAAAGGTATTGAAGATATCCTTGCATCGATGATTAAATCTATGAATCAAATGAAAATTTCACCTTTAACTAGAGGTTCTCACAGTTGATTTTCCCAAAATTCTTAATTATTGCTTTCTTTGTTTTAGTTTTTAATTTGACTTTGGTTTTTATTTTTATAAACTACCCTCAATTTACTTAACTTGTTTTTACTTAATGAATAGAATTATCATCGATCTCTGTAGATACCATTCTACTTGTTGTTTTCTATTAATAAGTAGATTTTATTTTTGTTAATCTCGACAACCTATCAATGTGAAATAAAAATTCTACAAAGAAAGAAAAATTATAGTGTAAATTTTTATGTTTTATTTTTTTTAAGATAGGAGGTCAAGGCCTAAACAACTAATGGTTCATTGATGAGCATAGACACTTACGCAAGCAACCAATAATATCCTCATTAAGTATAGTCGAAATAGCATTTGAAAGAATCTCTCCCAAAAAGTAAAGATCAAAATGAGCATCAGAACTCATATGAGCTAGAAAATCTGCAACAAACCTTCTCTGTACGCGTGCTTGATTTGTACTTCCCAAGCTCGGTCGCAAAGTTCCCTGATGCTTCGACACTTACGCAAGCAACCAATAATATCCTCATTAAGTATAGTCGAAATAGCATTTGAAAGAATCTCTCCCAAAAAGTAAAGATCAAAATGAGCATCAGAACTCATATGAGCTAGAAAATCTGCAACAAACCTTCTCTGTACGCGTGCTTGATTTGCACTTCCCAAGCTCGGTCGCAAAGTTCCCTGATGCTTCGAACTAATGCAACATTGTCATCATCCTCACCTGCACTTCCCACCATACGAGCCACCTACAAATTATCAGTTTTTAAGAATAAGTCATTGATGGCCCTCTTTCCAAGCAAGTGACAGTCCGTCAAACACTGCTCATAGTTTAGTTGTGAGTGGTGAAGCAATGCCAAGGTTCCTCATGCAACCAAACAACCAAGTGCCTGAACTGTCCCCAAGCAAACCTTTGGCCCCTGACCGTTGCAGACAATGATAACAAGAGCCATCTGTGTTCAAATTAACCTACACTTCTTGAGGTGGGGTCCATCTAATTTTCCTCAGGACCTTTTTGACCAATATTAGAATAGCTCTGGCGTTGTTCCTTACAGCTCCTTGCCTAGCTGAGACTGTAATTGATCATATCTTTCGGTATAAAAACTTCATAAAGGAAGATTGAAGATTAGTTTAGTAATGCTTTTTAAAAGTGTTTTTGCTAAAAAGTACTTTTGAGAAAAAAAACTAAAATTTTTTCTATCTTTTTTTGGCTAAAAAAGTATTTTTCCAAAGTATTTTTTGTACCAAAAGCACTTTTGAAAAACTAAAAAACACTTTATTTAATAGTGCTTTTATCTTAAAGGTGCTTTTTGTCCCAAAAGTGCTTTTGAGAAACAATGCTAAACAAAGCCTAAGTTGTTTCTCTAATTCCATAGACGCTACTGTTGGAATTTTGATATTAAGAAAGAAAGACTTGCATAGAAGAAACGAGAAATTTAGCAATAAAATTATCTGTAAAGTTTTTATATATTTTCCACTTAGAGTTGAACAATGAAATAGAGGTATTTATAACAACAGAAACTCCTAAATATGGAAAAAACAATAAAGCATCTTATCCTAATAAATACTAAATTTTCTATAAAGAACACATAATCTATAAACATAACTTCAACACAAGCTCTTAAATCTATAAACAGAAACTCCTAAATATGAAAAAAAATAACCAAGGTAATGAGCTCGCCACTTTTTGTGTGTCCGTGATCTTCTGTAATTCGACCTAGTAGATTAAACTAGTTTTGCACTTTAGGAGCTTGAAATTAGGTATTTTCGTTAGATTTTACTTAGGATTTACTTCAGTTATAGTTTAGTGAATAAAATGTGTACAATGTGTGAAAAGGAGTCTTTTATTGAATTTAGGGTCGATTGACGCCTAAAGGTTGGCTCATGAACTTTGTGAGTTTGCGGGAGACCATTAGAAGAAGAATTACATTGAAATTGATCAATATGTCACTACACGAGGCAAGAGATGTTGCAACATAAGGACCAGAACCAAAGAATCCCAAAGTTGTCTTCTATATCAGGACACAAGCATAGGGTGTCACGACAATGCCTAAAAATCACAGCAAATGAGTAGACTACCTTCTATGTCGCAACATGGATCTTGTGTTTCGTGACATTGACTCCTGAACGCGAAAATACATCGAGTGAGGGGCATTTTGGTCTTCACAACAAAACCTAAACTCGAAGAACGACAGTTGACCTAGGGCTAAGGAAAACGACCATCCAAATGCTATAAATAAGCCCCTTGAGCACTTAGTTTTGCACATATTTTCTCTTAAGCTTATTTCCTTCCTGTAAATTAGGTTTAGTTTTTTTTTTCTTTAGTTGCTTTTATTCTTGTTTTACAGAAACTAGATTTGTAAGAGTAACATAAACGCTTGTGGATTCGTCCAAACATATTACAATACAAATCCTTGAGTTTCTTTTCAATTTAATTACTTATGCATATTCTTTATATTGAAATTATAATGCCTCAAGAAACCATGAGGAACTAATCCCTTTGTTGGGGATTAGTGAGTGGAGGTATGATGATTTAATTATTGTTTAAGGATTTTCAACAGATCAATTGTTTGGAAAAGGAAGAACGTGAAACAAATCCTAGGCTTGACAACCTAATGAATTCATTTAGATGAGAATTAACCCAAAATTGGTATTGCCCACTCTTGAACAACTTTACATAAAACCAATATGAACTGTGAGGTCAGAAGATAAGTAGTTCTTGTTAATTGTTATGTTAGTGGAAAGATCAGAAGATTCTGTTAGGCTAACAACTAGTTGATTGACAAAAACCCCAAAAGCAACAGTTGAAGAAATTATAGCAAAGTGATCTAATCCCTTATAATCCAATTTATCAATCTCTTATCTCATTTCCTGTTACTTTATTTTACTTTTATGATTTTTATTATTATTATATAAACCAAAACCTTTATTTGTCTTTTGTATTATAAACCTAAAAAGAGTACTAATTAGATATTTTCCAGTGCAGGGTTAGGATTATTAGCGCTTCGCCTCCCTTGGGTACGATCCTCAGAGTACTCTTTACTTCATTGTAACACTATATTATAACTCAACCTGTATACCTATGGAAGCCCAAAATATACTTTGAACAGGAGTAAGTTCAGAGGTGGTCAAGTTGTTAGCATCGTTACTGGGGAGAAACATCTCTACTGATTTTAATTTTGCATTTAGAAGAAGAATAATTAGGAAATTTTATGGCCAGTAGTATAGGAATTTTATGCTTCATTAAGGTATTACATATCTAGAACACTTATGATTTTGCATGGGACACAATACTAGTACGAGGGTTAAATGTGAAAATCACCCATAAAATTATTTGCAAATTCTTTGATGCTCCATACTATGAACAAGATTTATTAGACCAAACTGATCTAGAGTATTTTAAAGACATAGATATGGACAATGTGATAAATTATTTGATTGAGGGGAGGGGTGAATGGAAATATCGGCCTGGCACTAGTATCCCAACTTCTTTTAATCAAGCAATCATATTTCTTGAGGTAAAGATGTGGATTCAATTTGTATGCACACGCTTAGTACTTGCTTTAAATGTTTCTAATGTCAATACCTTTCGAGCGATATTATTATTTGTAATTTTACAAAAAAAAATAGGTTTGTATCGGTAAATGGATCCACCAAAACATGAGTAGGTGTGTGGGAGGCCGAATAGCGGATATATTCTTTCCCCCCTTAGTGATGACTTTGTGCAAAAGGGTAGGAGTGCCCATGACATCCACTGAACAATCGCTGAAACCGTTAGGGAGCATCATTGGTGATACTCACTTCCAATAATACATAGAGCTTCGTGCTAAGAAAATCAAGGAATGGAAGAAGAGACAAAGAGAAATGACGACCACACCGACTTCATTGCAAAGGCCGGCGACAACCCAACTAGAAGTTGGTGAGGGAAGTCGGTCAAAACTAGATTGGATGATATAGTGGACGCAATAACCGAGACCTTTTTTTCAATAATTCACTAGACAAAACAATATTCGGGTCCCTGACTACACACCTGATATGTTTGGACCAACAACAGAGGAGCATGATGAGGAAGAAATCAAGGATGACCAGGAAAGTGATGAGGAAGATGATGAAATGGAGGAAGATTGATTGTTTTTAATTTAAGACTTTATTTTAAAGGATTGTAATATTTGGATGATTTTTCTTTTGAGGACTTATTTACTAGTGGGAGTATGAGTAATATTAGATTTCTTTTTGTATGTCTGTTTTGAATTTTTATGTAGGAACCCCATATAAAGAAGAAACCACATTTTAGAGCTATTCACGCCACATGGAAGAGGAACCCACCAATAGTTGAAGAGCTAATCACGATCAATTGGGTAACTTCTTTCCTTGCTTTTTAGGGGCTACACATTGAGGACAATGTGTTTTCTAAAGTGCGGGGTGATAACATAGGAATTTTTTCTTTTTACTTTGTTTTTGTTTTTTGGTGTGCTTGAGCTTGTAGAAATACAACTGATTGGTTAGGAGCATGTACATAGGTTGCTTTTATTTTAGAACAAATTTGGCACAATAATAAGTGACTTTTAAATTTTTGAGTAATAGACTACTAAAGTTCTATAGGTTACACTAAATATATGTTATAAGATATTATTTGTACCAAATGACATGAGTAATATAAGGAAACAAGCATGCTAATATATATGATAAATGGTAAATTTTGGACTGTTTAACTAGATTGAAGTTTATGCATATTGAGATGTTAGTGATGACCTAAGGCATTGTTTGGAAACCACTTAGAGCCAAAAAGCGAACCTATTTTGATTTATGTCTATTAGTACCAATGTTTGAGCCTATTGACCCTTCTTGATGAACCTTATTACAAACCATAAAACCTGAAAAGAAATGCCAATTTGTGCTTATCCTTTTTCTTTGTTCCTGTAATTAAACGATTATAGACATATAACCATATGTATTGAGGATAAGTAGCAACATCAAGGTGGAGTTTGTAAAAAAAAGAGCAAAATAGGAAAATTCAATGTGGTATATGAACTTTAGAATAGCCAGAATTGTGAAATAAGAAAAAATCCAAAGAGAAGAAAAAAAAATGAGTAGAAATGTATGAAAAATGAAAAAAAAAATATTAAGTGAGAAAAAGCATGAAATGTGACAAAATCATAAAGTTAAAAGAAAACTCGTTCAAAAATTTATGAAATACTCGTAGGCTAGCTAAAGGGACCATATCATTTCCTAAATGGAGAGATAAGGAAGGTGAGAGAAGGAGAAACAAGAAGGTGAGCGAGAAAAGGGGTACTAAAGAGAAGAATGGGGAACAATGCAATGTGTCAAACTATTTTCATTGTAACATCTTGATGCTTACCATTCTTTTGAAATTCATACCTGTCCAAAGCCTCAGAACGTTACAAGCCAAAAATATCTATGTAACCTAAATAATTCTATGCATGAATGAATATGGCATTGAACAATCTCATAATAGTTATTTGTATCGTGAGAGGTTAATTAAAACACTTATTTTAGTCATTGATGGAATGCTAAAGATAAGACCTTTATATGTGTATCTTTTGTAACTTACTGAACTTAGATGTCTTAATCAAAAGTGATAAGATTGCTTGTTTATTATGCTGAAATGCCTAAGATAAATGTTTTGAATCTAGTACTTGTATGATATATGCTCAAGTTCTTATGATCTTTTTCATTTTGTTTGCTTAAGGACAAGCAATGAGTTAAGTGTGGGGGAGTTTGATCTTCCATAATTCGACCTGGCAAATTAAACTAGTTTCGCACTTTAGGAGCATGAAATTAGGCATTTTCGTTAAGTTTTACTTAGGATTTACTTCAGTTATATTTTAGTGAATAAAATGTGTAAAATGTTGGAAAAGGAGTCTTTTATTGACTTCAGGGCCAATTGAGGCCTAAAGGTTGGCTAATGAACTTTGTGAGTCAGTAGAAGACCATTAAAAGACAAACTACATCAAAGCTTATCACTATGTCACGACACGAGACAAGAGATGTCGCAACATAGGGACCAAAACCAAAGAATCCTAAAGTTGTCTTTTGTGTCACAACACAAGTATAGGGTGTCGCGACAATGCTTGAAAATCACACCAAAGGAGTAGACTACCTTCTATGTCGTGACATGGATCTTATGTGTCGCAACATTGACTCCTGAACACAGAAATACACCGAATGAGGGGTGTTTTGGTATTCACAACATAACCTAAACTTGAAGAATACCAACTGACCTAGTGCTAAGGAAAACGACCAACCAAATGTTATAAATAGGCCCCTTGAGCACCTAGTTTTACACACCTTTTCTCTTAAGCTTATTTCCTTCATGTAAAATAGGTTTAGTTGTTTTCTTTTCTTTTGTTGTTTTTATTCTTGTTTTACGGAAACGAGATTTGTAAAATTTGCAAAAATGCTTGTGGATTTATCCAAACATATTGCAATACAAATCCCTAAGTTTCTTTTCAATTATATCTTCAATTCAATTACTTATGCATATTCTTTATTTTGAAATTATAATGTCTCAAGAAACTATGAGGAACTAATTTCTTTGTGGGGGATTAGGGAGTAGAGGTATGATGATTTAATTATTGTGTCGGGATTTTCAACCGATCAATTGTTTGGAAAAGGAAGAATGTGAAACAAACCCTAGGTCTGACAACCTAAGGAAGTCATTTAGATGGGAATTAACATAAAATTGGTATTTCTTACTCGTGAATATCTTTACCCCAAACCAATTTGAACTATGAGGTTGGAAGATAAATAGTTCTTGTTGACTCGTTATGTCAATTAAAGATCGAAAGATCCTGCTAGAGTAACGATTAAATGATTTATGAAAACCCCAAATGCAACAATTAAAGAAATCATACCAAAGTGAGTTAATCCCACATAACCCAGTTTATTGATCTCTTATCTCATTTCCCATTACTTTATTTCACTTTCATGATTTTTAATATTATTATAAAAATCTAAACCTTTATTTCTCTTTCGTATTATTATTCTAAAATGAGTACTAATTAGATTTTTTTTTTCAGTGTACGATTAGGATTATTATTGCTTTGCCTCCCTTGAGTATGATCCTTGGAGTATTTGTTACTTCATTGTAACACTATATTACAACTCGACTCATATACTTGCGGAAGCCCAAAATGTACTCTGAACAGGAGTACATTCAGAGGTGGTTAATCCGCCACTATTCGAGGATTCACCAATATCAATCCTCAATATGTGCCCGTCTAGTGTTATGAGTTTGCCATTCTCGAAGAGTTCACCAAGTGTGCACGCTCCATGAATGGTCATCTCCCAACACTCCTCATTGGCCTTCATGCTGTGAGCACTAATTTTATTTCTTAACTCTTCAAATCTCGTCTTTCTAAGTGGTTTGGCTAGAATGTCTATAGAACGATGAAAATATATACTTTTTCATACCCTTTTTAACCTAAATTCATACAATTTCTCAGTAATTAATGTCAAAAAATACAATTTAATTATAAAATAATTTATTTGCACTAAAATTTCCAACATATTGATTTTTAATTATTTTTATAAATATTAAGAATGAATTTGATGATTTTTTGATAGTTTTGCACAATTGGTGAAAATCGGCCCGGCAAACACTATTAACAGCTTAAACCGTTAGGGAATTTTTTACACCGAGTTAATGAAGAGTTAAGAAGAATATTTTCCAACCAAAGGTCGGTCCAATACGAAGCTAAATTATGCTTTATAATTATATTTTTAATTCAATTAATTTGGATTAAAAATAAATTATAAAGGCTGAAGTGAAGTGGTTCGATGTGCATACAACTGAGGATCGAACCACCTTGTTTTGAGCTAGCCATGTGCCGTCCAAGAGCTGACCCATTCAACTAATTATGTTGACCATTTCAACCTTGCAAAACAGACCCTAAACTTTCCTAAAATCTCATTCAAACCCCTCCTCTTTTGGTGGTTTCAAATTCTCACCCCCAAGCCAAATTTAGCAAAGTTTGAATTTTTCAAACCTTGCTTAAGCATGGACGGCCAAGCAAGTTGTGTGGCTGATATTTATATGATAAATATAGCCACCAACTCTCACCTATACATACCACCCTCGCTCACCTCATTTTCCAAACCAATTCACACCATTCTCTCTTCTTTCTCTCATTTGCTCTCTAGCCTTCCATCCATTTTCCCTTCCTTTCCCTTGCGATTTCCCCTCTTGGAAAAGAGTGGTTCTTCAACCCTTGCATAGTCTTTGTTCAGTGTTCATCAAAGACCTCGATCCGAGAAGATTGAGCAAGAATGACGAAGAACGCAAAAGGTCCTACATTTGTTACGGATTCTTCATAGCTTGTGTGAGCAGTATCATGTAAAGTTGCCATTTCGACAGCTCGTGTGAGCAAACCCATTTTCACAGCTCATGTGAGCATTTATTTTCACATCTTATGTGAGAAATCTTATCTCATGTGTCTCGAAGCATATTTACTATAGTTCTCCGGGCAATAAACAGGTTATGAAAGTTAATTGGTATAGAGGTTTAAAGATGCATTAAATGTTGTACAAGAGTTGAGTATGGTATTTGTGTTTCAATTCTTGAGTATCTTGATTATAAAGTAAGTTCGCGTGATCTTTATTTGGACTAGTATTTTTTTATGCTATGATGTATGTTTATAACTTGTAATTAATTTATTATGAAATAATGAAGAACTAATCTATGAGAATGTATATGGATATGTTACATGATTATGAGAATATTGTTATGTTGCAAAATGAGCATGGTTTTAATTTGATATGAATAAGAACTTAAGTATATACGTAAATAAATAGAATACGAATTGGATATCAAACTTATGTTATATTGAATTGTTGTACATGTGTTTGTGAATTGCTTTATAAAGGCTTGATGTATGAGTAAAGTAACAATTTGATTATTTCATGAAAGTGTATATGAAAGTAGCAGGATGCTAAAAAGATTCTCGTACTTAGCTACATTATCATTGTATTGCTTAAATTTTAATTTATTAGGGTAAGTTAAGTGAATTTTCATATGGACTTACTAAGCATTCCTAATGCTTATCTTATTTACTTTTATGTCTCTGTATTGGTTCTTTTGCGAAACATGTAGGTCAGATTAATCTAAAGCTCACACTATCTAGCCTCTGATTCGGTAACCTTTTCTTTGTTCCAAATTCGGTTATGTGTCATGTATATAGGATTGGATTTTTACTTATGTTTTCTTGAATTATTATAAACTTGGTCTAATGATGATATTGACTTGGGGATAATTTTGTAAGTTGTGCAAATGTGTGTGTGGAAATTTGCATTGTGGTAAGCCATGTTTGTGACAAGTGAATGGTCAGGTCCTAATTTTCTACAATATGATATAATTGGTTTGGGTTGATAGGTTTTGTTTGGCTTTTAATTTGATTTGGTATTATAAATTTTGGTGTATGGGAATGATATTAAAAATGGTGTTAAATGGTAAGTTTGTGTATATAGGCTTGGATGTGAATATGTGTTCTTGAGGTTTAAGTGATAATTTTGTAAAGTTGCTGAAATGGTTTATACATAATGTTAGTTTTGAAAGATTATATGGTATTCCTGAACACATGAATGTTATGTGTGTGTGGTTAAAGTGTTCATAATTTTGAATTCAGAAAAAGGTCGATCTTAGGTAATGCTTGGATGAATTTTTAAGGCATGTATTTTAAATTTTAGTTGTTATGTTTAAAGCCTAAAGGGTTAAGTTTGGTATGAAATAAAGTGAGTTTAATGGAGTAAGATTTTGACAAGTTCTTTTGATAAATTGAGAAGTTGCAACATAAGTCCATTTGCATATTTGAATAGGATGAATGGTTTGAAAGTTTCTTAGGACTTGATTGTGATGGTGCCAATGAGGCATATTGGTTAAATGATTAGTGGTTTATATGACATGTTTTTGGATTGTTTTGAATTCGTATAAATTGCCAATTTATGTTTTGGAAGTTGTCATTTTAGGTTGAAATTGAATTATGTGTCAAATGATCGATTTTTGCCCCACACATGTTGACACACGGCTGTTTGTCACACACGGGCAGATGATATGATCATTTGCTTACTAGTAATTAGGAAGCATTTAGACTACATGACCTCAATAGGTTACACGTATGAATACATGGCCATGTGACGTCAATACTACACAGTTTTAGTTTGTTACATGGCCTATGCACACGACCGTGTGACCCCTATTTTGCACAATTTGTCTTCTTTTGTACAAAGTTTCAAAACAATTCTTGCTTGATTTCGAGTCGATTTTTAGATCTTTCGTAAGATCGATTTAAACCAATGTTGTATGCAAAGCATGATTTGTGTGAATTTATGAGACTGATTGAATGTTTAAATGAATTTTTTATTTAATCGTGTGTAATTGTCATGTTAATTGTTGTAGCAACATGTATCTTGGTCCGGCGATCGAATCAAGAAAGTGGTGTTACATTTAGTGAGTTACAAATCAATCGATTCTAAGACTAAACTTTGTTAGATCTGGTGCCCTAAGTGTAGTATTTTCATCTAAGTACACTTGTAATTTTTTCAAATAGATTGGTTATTAAAATTATTCATAAATTACATTAATATAGTTTGTATTATTGTCCTTAAATAATTTCTGCACGCAAAGCAAAATAGAAGCAAATGTTCCTCATTATTTGTCTATTATTTGAATTGATATTAAGCGGTATTATGTGGTCGGATCGTAGTACGAAAAGACAACTTGTATTAATAGACGAACCTAAACACGTCCTTAGTCTAATCTAAAATGAGCAAACCGATTGAAAGACTAATATGTCTCCTATCAAGTCCAATTAGAGAGATGCCTTGTCTTAGGCATCGAAATGGATGACTCTCAGAAGATAGAGACATAGATGTAACTGATTGAACTGACAGTACATCGGGCAGGACCCAAGCAGAATAGATCTTGAATTCATTTATGGATTTATTCAATTGTAACATTCATATTGTCGCATACCTAAATCCTAAGTGGATTGTGAACTATGTATGTGTGATTCGCACACTTTAATGTAAGTAAAAGTCTGAGTTCAAATAGATAAGGAACTAAAAATTAGTGCATTAGGTGTACGACTTCTACAGTATGTAGCTTAATTCACAACAACGAAATTCATAGCCCAAAACATGGGTAAATGATATTTTCTCATTAGCATTACATGGTTGATGAAGAGTAAATGTGGCCACAGGTCGTCCGTCTTTGTGATGGTTGACTTGATCACTATTTGGGTAACACACTTACGACAAGGTCATTGAACGAGCACTGAGTAGTCACTTTCGTAACGGTATGTCATTAGGGAGAGCTCAGTCACGATACTATAGTGGAATGACATCGTGACTAAATTAGTTTATAATTAATATGCTAAAAGCTAGAACTTAATTATAAATCATTTGAGCCTCAACTACATATATCCAATCGATCCCTCCATTAGCTCGTTGAAACCAGAAATGAATTGTGTGTTTTGAATAGAAATGAACAAAATCAATAAAAAAAGAGAAATGGGAAATATTCAGGAATGACCATGGTTTTCTCCGAAATGAAGAAATGGAATCATTTGGAAATGAATATAGTTTCGTGTGTTTACAACGGAACACTTGGTAGTATTCCGAGGATCATACCTAAAGAAGGCTTAAGGTGATAGTAAATAGAATCCTTGCAAAGAATAAAATTAATTAATACTAGTTTTAGGGTTTATAGTACGAGGAAAAATAAGATAGTTGTTTGAAAGCATAAAAATAAAAGGATAAATATAAAATAAAGTAAAATTGAGTTGTAGAAATTCTTATAAACGTCTTTGGGGGGATTAGGTCATTTTCGTATGATTTTTTCAATCGTTGAGTTTTGGGGATTTTCCTCCAATCAGCTAGTCACTACCCCAGTTGGATCTCTCGATCTTTCATTGGCATAGCAGGTCGATAGAGATTACTTGTTGCTAGATGTTATAACCTAAATCAGTTTGGGGAAAATGTGTTCACGGATGGGTAATGTAATAGCTCGATTTTTAGTGGTGTCAGGAACTGTGGTTACGAGACCACAACTCCGACAAGTCGAGTTAAAATTTTCTTTATTTTAATATTTATGATGTCATTAGCATTACATTAAAATTTGGACAATAAATTTTAATGTTTCGATAGTGAATTGAGTAAAATGACTAAATCGTAAAAGGTATTAAAGTAAAGTTGATAAATTAGAAGGACTAAATGGTTAAATTACCCTATATGATTTTAGTAGGTGAATTATTATGAGAAATATTAATAATAAATAGACTTAAATTAAAGGTAAATTAAGTGATTATTAAAGCTAATTATGAAGTTCAAATATTTACAAAAATGTCATTGGTTATAAAAGTGAAAATTAAGAAGAAAAACTACATATTTTTCTCCTATTTTCTTCATCTTCTTCGGCAAGACAAAGGGCAAAGCTAGGGTTTTCATTCTAAGTTTTGAGCATTGATTTGAGTAAGTTTTTGTTACCTGTTTTTAATAATTTTTATGTTTTTTAGTCTGTATTAGTTTAACCTAGCTAATCTAAGGACCAATTTGTGAATTTTTCAAATTTTATAAAAATTTCCATTTTTGAATATGTTTGTTCTTGAAAGTTATGGATATATTGGTATGCTTAATTAATTAGATTCTTTGATTTTGTAAAGTGATTTTTGATGAAATTAGGGTTTAAGAACTAAAATATTAAAATGATGATATTGTTGAACTTGGTGTGAAATAAATGGATTTTTTAGGGACTTGTTGAGGGTTATGAATGTTTGGTTGGATTGTGTGTTGAGGAAATGACTATTTTGCTTGTTTTGTGCTTAAAGTACTAAATTGAATAAAAGTGAAAGTATAAGGGTAATTTTGTAAATTTCCTAAAAAGACATAAATGTAAGAAATGATTTAAATTTCATGGTTTAATATGGAAATATAATGATTTGTTGATTTAGATCATGAGCGAGTGGCAGATCGCGGAAAAGAGAAAATTACAGAGTAATCCTCGGAGTTTCCATTTTGCTACAAATTCGTCTGGTAAGTTCACGTACTATCTTCTACTTGTTAAATGCTAACCTTACTTGTTGGTTTATTTCTCGATGATGGATCGTGATGGAAGATGCGGAAGGAATAGCATACTGGCTCATTTGAGCATACTGGCTCATATGAGCAATATTGGATCGTAAGGAGTTATTTCCCTGAAAGACTTGAAAGGGATTTTGAATAATGAAGACGAAAATAATGGAAATGATAGCCCACATCACTTTCTCATTTTTATGGTTATTCATAAGATAACTGTACAACGAACTTACTAAGCTCTGTAAGCTTATCTGTGTATTATCTCTGTTTTGTAGATTCATTTTGCTTTGGAGATCGAATCCCCGAGAAAATCACAGTATCCCGGGAGCTCGTTTGATAGTCTTCTGTATCACTTGGCTTATATGGCATGTAAAAGGAACTATGAACTTGATATAATTTGTTGTAAAAACTCTGTAAAATGTTTACTAATGTTTAGCTAGATTGTAGTGAGTTGTATGACTTGGGATGATTTGTTGTAGCCTTGTTTGAGTTATTTCTGGAATGAATATCATGTTGTATTTATGTTATGAAATGTTCTGTGATAATAGTTCCAACACTTAGAAGAATTGTATGCATTTTTATGAAATCTGCTTTCTTGTTTCGGTAGTTCTCTTGTATGTATCGGTAGAAGTACAGAGTAGGAGAGAGGTTAGATTCCAACTTGTGTTGTTTCGGTAGTTGAACTTGATGTATCGGTAGTTCTAAACATAAAAGTATCGGTAAAACGTCTGCTTGTATTGATAAAAGTTACAATGTAAAAGTTTCTAGATCTCTGGAGTTTTTAGTATCGGTAGAAAGTACACTTGTACCGGTAGGACCATTACAAGTATCGGTAGAAGTATATTATTGTTTAAAATTGTTCACTAACTCGTCAACTACCGAACCTGTCCAACAAGTATCGGTAGAAGTTTCCAGAAATCATAGAAATAACCATTTTGCCCTTGTTGAGTTGTGGTTATAATTATTCTGTGATTATAACATGTTATTTGCATTTCTTTAAATGAAATAAGATCGAGTGACATACTGTTAAAGGATGAACAGTGAAACAGGAATAGTAGAACACCAGAACCTCAAATTCGTGATGATTTCGGGTTTTAGGTGTTACAGGCAATAGCAATTTTGGATTCATTCTCACCTAGATGACTTTCTAGGGTTGTCAGGCCTAGTGTTTGTTTAATGTTCTTCGTTTCCCAAATAGCTTATCCGAAAGGTAAAATACCTGTAAAACAACAATTAATTACTCGTACTTCCACTCCCTAATTCCCCAAAATAGAATTAGTTTCTCATGGTTTCTTTATTCATTAATAACACAATATATGAAAACATATAAATGCAAAAGAGAATGAAAAAGAAACTAAATTGTATTAAGCGTTCTGTCGAGAAAAACTCCTCGATCGTTTACGCGAGTTTCCACAATCTAGTTTCAAAAGTGGAAAATAAATAAAACTAAAACTGAAAATTAAAAGCTAAGTAATGGTATGTGAAATCCTAGTGCTAAAGGTCCTATTTATAGTTTTTGATGGCCGTTTTTCCTCAACCCTAGGTCAGCTGTCGTTCCTCGTGTTTAAGTGACATTGTAAAGACCAAAACGCCCTTCATTTAATGTGAGATCTGCGTCCAGAGGTCGATGTCATGACACACCAGGTCTTGTGTCGCGACAAATGCATCAGTCTCCATGTGAAGCGTCATCCTACAAGCGTTATCGCAACATAGCTTCTGTGTGTCGCGACAAAGAAGTCAGATTTCAAATTCCTTAAGTCTGGTCCCTTGGTTGCGACGTAGCTCAGCCTATGTCGTGACGAAGTGTTCAGTTTCCATTTAGTACACTTCTTGTGGTCTTCCGCACACTCACCAAGTATGTTAGTAACCTTTAGGTCTCATTTGGCCTTAAAGACAAATAAATAGCATTTTAACACTTAGGTTACACAATTTATTTAAATAAGAAATCTAAACTAATTCCTATGAAAACATAACGAAAATACTTGATTTCAAGCTCTTTAAGTGTGAAAAGTAGTTCAATCTACTAGGTATGAAACCGGCAGATCAGTTATTCTACCAAAAATAAGAGAATTAATTCTTAACTATTAAATATATTTTTCTAGAATAACAATTCTACCGTTTCTATAAAGAAGAGAGAATTTTTATTTTCATCCCAAAAGGAGAGAAAACTTTTTTCTAAATTGGTTCGAGCCCACATTCGAAGCAGTTCATGGTACAAGAATAGCGAAGAAGATCATTTGGTTGAAAGCCAAAAAATATCAAGGATTCACTTATCCGAAAACACAGGTACGATTTCGGTCTAAGGTTTATTGCTATAAATATCACAAATCGGGTCGATTTTTAAAATTTTAATTTTTCACTGTGCAAGAAAATCGTTTCCAAACTGGATTTTTTTCCAACAAACGTAGTGTCTGTTGAGTCTAAAAATACATGTCACATTAATTTGGAATAGTGTGATGAAATACGATTTAGTTTATTCTAAGACTAAACGTAGATTATGGCCTGTCAAAAACAGTGTTCAATACGCGATATGGTCACTATGAATTTCTAGTGATGTCATTTCAACAAATGGCTGCTCTTGCATCATTCATAGATCTCATGAACCGCGTTTTCCAACTGTATTTGGATTAGTTTTTGGTAGTCTTTATTGATGATATCCTGACATATTCAAAATTAGAGGAGGATCATTGTAAGCATCTAAGAATTGTGTTGCAAGTGTTGCGGGAAAAACAGCTATATGGGAAGCTTGATAAATGCGAATTTTAGTTGATTGAAGTTATTTTTCAATGGCACATTATATCAACTAATAGAGAGCTCGTGTGGATCCCAAGAAGTTTAAAGCTATCTTCCAACGAAAATCGTCAAAAAATGTGTCAGAAATTTGACAATACATATTCAAACTAATTCTTATGTTGAATAATCATAAATATTTCTCATTTCTCATTTTTTTCAAACTACACATTAGTCCTCAAACTTTTCAAAATTTGTGATTTGGTCTTTTTTGTCACATTCTTATTTCTCAAAATTCTTTTCATCAAATTTCATCTTAAATATTAACTTTTCTTTCATAATAACCCTTTATGTGACTCATTTTTCCAAATCTTCTCACCAATTCACTATATCTACTACTGGAATAGTGTTAGGTGTCTAATCGAAATTTTTTGGTTGTTATAAATTTCCCCTTCGTAAGAAAAATTCATCCTCAAAATTTCATCTAGAAGGTTACTGAAAAACATATTTTATTAAAAATGTGTTTTTAAGAAAAAGAATCCATATCTACATTTTCAAAGTTGTTTTTATTGTTACGTGAATACATATACTTTTAAAATTTTAAAATGTCACATTGTGAATTTAACAAAATTTTCAATGTTATTTTTATTATTACATGAATACCTAAAGTTTTTAATTTTAAAATATCACCCTAGTGAATTTAACAGAAGAATTTTAACGATAATAGCAATTGGACCGGAATTTTTAAACTTGAAAAGTAGAGATATTAAATTTCAAATGTATGAACTGTATAAGGACTTAGATAAATATATTTTCTTTGGCACAAATACTATATTTTAACCTTCAAATTTTACTCTATAATTTGACATAAACCAAAGTTTTCAGAATCGAACTAGTGGTCGAACCAATCAGGATTCATACAAATCGATTAAATAAATCATTAAAAACTTCATAAAAGAATTGGTTCAACAACCAGTTCACCTAATTCAACTAGCTCATACCCATTCCTAAGTCAACTTATCTAATGCCTCTTTTAGAACTATTACCTAAGCTAATTATTGATTCAAACTATCCAACCGACTAATTTGATTCGGTTCAAACAACTAGCAATGGTAATGGGGCAGGTTTTTGCCCACCCTAACTCAAACTTTTGATGAATCTACCCCGACCCCGACTCTTAAAAGAAAAAAAATCCATCCGAAACTGGAATTTGAAATTTAATAAGAGCTTTGACTCCGACTTGAATTTAATTCAATAGTTTTATTTTTTATTTTGAAGTAAATAAAATTATATTTTTTAATTTCGACTTGAAATTTAATTGCTTCTCTTTTCCTTTCATGTTGCCATTGAACCCGCATTTTACTGCTTCGTTTAATCGTACTCATTTTGTTTATAGCTTTATTTCCTAGAGTGGAAAAAATAAGAAGTATGGAAAATTGAAAGGAAAAAAAATTAGAAGGATGAAAAAATATATATATATATATATATATATTTGTGTTTGGTAGGAGAGATAGACAAATGAAAAGAAAGAAAATAAAATATTTAGAAAATACATAATTTTGAACTAACATTAGGGGTGGGCAAAATCCGATTCAATCAGAAAAACTCAAAAAATAATTAAAAATTTTGCATTAAATAGTTCAAATTATTTGAGGTAATCAAATTATTCAGATCAACTAGAATAAAAAATTAAGTTTTTCAATTTAACTCAAATATGAATTACACAATTCGAGTTATCCACAAATCCAAAAGGCAAAACTACGTCGTTTTGATAAATATTTACATTTTCTAAAGTTAAAAGTCAAAACTAGTAAGTTAAAAAGCAAAATTACGTCGTTTTAATAAATGTTTATCCATTAAGTTAAAAGGCAAAACCATTATCTTGTTTATGTAGTTAAATAATCTTGTACTTCGTCTACTAGTTAAACAATCGGTTCATATAAATGCAACATTGGATATAAATAATAGGATTCGTTAACTTGACTCGATTTGACTCGAATTTTTTTGATTCGATTCGAAAAAAATTCAAACTGAGTTCGGTTGCTAAAATAAGATTCGCCACCTCGACTAACTCGAAATTTTTTTACTCGATTCGACTCGAATCGATCGAATTCTCAGCCCTAACTAACATACAAATGTCTCTCATTTTCTCTCCTCTCATCATTTCAATTTGGAAGGATTACTAGAATTGTTTTTTGTGCATTAGGATGGAAAATAATCATCTCTTCTATTTCCTTTTCTCTCATTTTTCTTCTCAACCAAACACACTCAAAATTTATCTTCTCATTTTTCCTTTCTTTCCTCCCATCCCTACACTTTTTCACCCAACCAAACACACCCTAAATGTTCTAAGATACATTAGTTTTAGATTTATGTAATAGACGGTTAAAGGACCAATGCATGCATTGAAGCAGACAATTCTCCAAAAGGAAAATACTTTCATTTACACGAATAAATATGATATGGATAAATAATATTAGATTTATGGAAGACGGTCAAAAAAATATGTAACAAATGTTTTTATTAAAAAATTCACATAAAAATCAAATAATGTTTTGATTACAATGATAACGCTAATTGTTTATCATGCATTGTGTTTCAAGTTCAAATCTCATTATAATAAATTTTTTCTTTATTTTATTATATAAAAAAGATAAAGATACCTGATGAAAATAAAAACATGCATATGATATTATTTAAATCCATGCGAATTAAATTCTTGAATAACATTAAAGCAATTGAAACCATAGTTAAATCCTGAAAACTTAGTTTACGAAAATATGGAACTAAACCAAAGATATATTTACAAAAATAGTTGATTGATCGAGCTCCTCGTCCATCGACCTGATCAGTTAGGAGAGTTACTTGAAATTTATTCAATAAGTTAGCGAGCTATAAACTCAACCTATAACATAAGTAAATTCAATCATACTTATGCATAAATCAGTAGTTTGCATAGAATCAGATTTACTACTATTTCTAGATGCCAATTATTTAATTTCATAGATCAAATATGCTGCATCATTACAATTCCAGTTACCGAATAGTTTAGATACAAAACAAATCAGTTATCGATACAGACACAAATGCAGTTTTCCTACCCTCCCATCCACTACACACCATCTCCATCCAACCCAACACACTATATAGGTATATAATACCTATCCAACCCTACACACCACATAGTGTCGGTATGACATAATTCAATAATTGCAGTCTAACTGCCAAAATAGACACAATTATCGGTGGCTTAGTCAATATTTCAGTACATAACACTTCCTTCCTTACACATTACTCACCCCATGCGAATGCAAAATTTAGATGACAGATATAAGATTCATATACAATTATGAATATACAATTCAGGTTTATAGAATGCATCAATAGCAACAATATCATCACATACATATATTCAGTACTCATTTCAAATCACAATATAAGAGTTTATATAGTCCAATTCAATTTATATGAATCTTACGGACAACCTACGTTCACCTCGCACGACGATTTTTACGGTCTTAACAAAAAATTCAAGGTTTAGGTTCACACGCTCATGTGGCTTCACACAGCCTAAAGGATTGGCGCATGTGGCTCCACGCGGTCATGTGGTTGCCCCTGTGACCCTATTTCCCAAACAGTGAGTTACACGGCCTGGACACGCTCCCGTAAATCAGCCCGTGTGTCTCACACTATCTGGCACCTGCCCTTTTCCCCTGCCCGTGTGACCCTAATACACAAACAGTGAGTTACACGTTCTGAGCACACGCCCATGTGTTAGCTCATGTGAACCCCACCTTATTTTCCTCACACGGTCTACCACATGCTAGTGTGGTCAACCCGTGTGCCCTAATTACAGTAAATTGTGTGTTACATAGCCTGTCACATAGCTTACCACACGGTCGTATGGCTCATACGGTCCACCACATGCTTGTGTAGCTGCCCGTGTGGCGTCAACAAGCCTCAATTTTCGACGACCAAACAGTAAAAATTTTGAGTTTTCGATAGCCACCTAATATAGCGATGATGCCAAACAATCCCGAGAGTCTCAAAGCCTAAAACAATGATCCAACATTCAACAATTACAAGATTATCCTCACAACACGCCAAAACTATGCACAATTCACTTCGTCGAAAAGCTTCGACATAAAAATCTAACTCAAGAACATGTTTACCTTTGCACGATACCAAAATCACAGAACTAACGCGCTGGGGAAGAGTTATCTCTACAAGCTTCACCTAAAGAAAAGTCAATTGCACACTTAAAGGAAGGATTCAAACTATTCGAGAAGAAAAATCAGATTCTAACCAAAATGCACGAGAACAAACATTAACAGAATTCGACAATGAAACTTACGTAACAAAAATTTTAGTCGCAGAACAACAAAACAGACAACCACCTCGACGAAATGTCAGCAACAATTTGATGAAAGGGTTCAGAAATTAAAGAACAAGGACAACCGATAGAACAAAAAAACAAAACAAGAGAAAAAAGAAAAAGAAAAACGAATGGGAAACAAAAGAGGGAACAATCATTTACTTAATTTAAAGAAAATAGTTTTTCGGAGAAGTGCAAAAATATTTCTTATCACATACACAGAAATTCGAACACAAGATCAAAAAATATAAAATGTTCATCCATTGAACCACTAAGCTCATCGATGTCACAAATTAACACAAAAATAAACTTGATGAAGAGTTCAAAGGTTAAAGGTTCAATTTAAAGAAATGAGAAAATTTCCAAAAATTTGCTCAAACCCTAAACTTCAAGCAAACATACAACACACATAACCACTAAAGAATATACACAATTAGTGATAGAATTTAGAAATCGAATACTCAAATTTTTGGCGCGTTACAATATTTATACTATTATTTAAACTCTTGATTGAGTTGATGTCACGAGTCAACGGGGAACCAGCTCGATTATGGAAATTACAAAAATATCCTTTTGTAATTTAAATAAGTTATATTATTTGAGGGTTTTGTAGCTTTTATATTTTAGCAAAAACTAATAAAAATAAAATATACATGTAATAGGTTTAAACCTACATCAATTAGGTTGATGAAATTTTAAATTTACCACTCAACCAAAGTTTCATTTTGATCTAATTCATACATTTTTATTTTAATATGCATAATTTATGGGACCATCATTATGAACAATTGAGTCGATGTCACAAGTCAACTCGACACTAACTCACAATTGATAACAACATCATGATAAATAATTATAATGCATTTAATATTTATTGTTTATATTAGTATATTTTTACAAATATATTAAAATTTGATTTTGTTAACACAATACTTCAATATTTGTATACCCGAATAAAGAAAATGGAACACAATTGATATTATTATTTTCGAAAGGAATTGAAAAAATAGGCCAAAAAATAAAAATGAAGATTTGGTTGGAAAATTTGACTGGAAAAGAAAACAGGAGAGTTGAGAAAAGAAGAATGATGTTGCTATTTTTTCTTGTTGTGTAAAATGAGGAGAATGGTTTGCTATTAAAACCGTTTTCTAAATGGGGCAAGATGGTAAAACATGCAATGTCAGTTTCCACAAAAACAAACTCACTAAATTTTCTGCAATAGTGAAAAGATTATTCGTAATTAATAATATTTTGAAAATAAAAAAATAAAAACAAAAATTTTATCCAAAAAGAGTGTTAACACGGACTGGATGGTGGCAGCTCATGTGTTAAACCTTTAGCCTCAATTATTTAATGAAGATAAGAGACAAGACTATATTTAAACCCTTTTAGTAACATTTTTTCAACCAATATGAGATTATTATGATTGCTTAATTTCAAACCATTCGCTTTATTAATTATTAATATTAATTTTAAACATATTTATATTCTGAATTCATAATTTTCAAGTATTAAAATTTTTAATTATAAATAAAAATATCTATAAAAGAAGTAGAGTTTTATGTGTCACACATGTCCATTTCGAATATATTAAAAATAAAAAAATTAAAAAAAAAAAAAAGGTGACAGAATTTGAATACATTGAAAAAGCATTGAGCAGGAATAATGTATATCCAAAAGGTCAATCCAGAGAGAATACAGTGAAAAAGGAAAAGAAAAAAACTCAGTGATGAAACGAAATGTAGTGTACACCTTTCACAAGTGGATTAGCTATTAGGCGCAATACACGAGTCATGATGAGTGAGACCAGCCCCTCTCCTTTCGTTTTACAGATGTAGGGTTAGCTGATTTTATAAATAGAGACTCCACTCTCCCATCCCTGCACCAAGAAGTTTCAGCCCCCGCTTCATCCAATTGTGTCCCCCGACGCACACGTCTCCTAACTCAAACGTATATTTTATTCATGAACTTACCCTTGCCGATGTTAGCAAATCTTTAATTGTTAGTTGATCCTGATGGCATCTGTTTCTTTACCTTTTACATCTGTTCATCTGCGATGTCAGGTTATTGTCCGGCCGATTAGAGCCTCAGTGTCAGGGAAACCATCCATATCAGAGCGGACCGTGACGACGCTTTCCGAAAAGCTTCCGCTGAAGGAAATCCCCGGGAATTATGGGATTCCTTTTGTTGGTCCAATCAAAGACCGACTTGACTATTTCTACAACCAAGGTCGAGATGAATTTTTCAAGTCAAAAATCCAGAAATACCAGTCAACGGTGTTTCGGACCAACATGCCACCCGGTCCTTTCATCTCTCCCGACCCAAAGGTAATCGCCTTACTCGACGGTAAGAGTTTCCCTGTTCTTTTCGATGTGTCCAAAGTTGAAAAAAAGGACCTTTTCACCGGTACTTACATGCCCTCAACCGACCTCACCGGCGGCTACCGGATCCTGTCTTATCTCGACCCTTCCGAGCCAAACCACGCCAAGCTCAAACAACTTATCTTTTTTCTCCTCAAGTCTAGCGCAAAACGAGTTATACCCGAGTTTGAAGCTTGTTACACTGAGTTGTACGATACGTTAGACAAAGAACTTGCGGAGAAAGGCAAAAGCAGTTTTCAGACAGTGAATGATCAAACTGGGTTTAACTTCTTGTGCAGGGCCTTCTTCGGTTCGAACCCGCCTGATACTAAACTAGGAGATGACGGTCCAAGTTTGATTAGTAAATGGATATTGTTCCAAATCGGACCGGTTCTGTCTCTTGGTCTCCCAAAATATGTGGAAGAACTTTTAATCCGTACTTTTCCTCTTCCGCCATTTCTGGTTAAAAAAGATTACCAGAGACTTTACGATTTTTTCTACCACTCGTCTGGTTTCGTTCAAGATGAAGCTGAGAAACTGGGTATCTCGCGAGAAGAAATTTGCCATAATCTGTTATTCGCCACGTGCTTTAATACCTTCGGTGGCATAAAGATTTTCTTCCCCAACATGCTAAAGTGGATTAGCAGGGCTGGAGTCAAATTACATACTAATTTAGCACAAGAGATCAGATCAGCCATCAGATCCAACGGTGGGAAACTCACCATGGCCGCCATGGAACAGATGCCGTTGATGAAATCCGTTGTATACGAAGGGCTCCGGATCGAGCCTCCAATTCCGACACAGTACGGGAGAGCAAAGAAAGATCTCTTGATCGAGAGCCACGACGCCGTTTACCAGGTGAAAGCAGGGGAGATGTTGTACGGGTACCAACCTTTTGCAACAAAAGACCCGAAAATATTCGAGAATCCGGAGGAATTTGTCCCGGACAGGTTCATGGGTGACGATGGAGAGAGGCTGTTAAAGCACGTGCTTTGGTCGAATGGACCCGAGACTGGAGATCCAACGACGGAGAACAAACAGTGTGCCGGCAAGGATTTCGTGGTGCTGGTGTCTCGGCTTTTCGTAGTGGAACTGTTCAGACGTTACGATTCGTTCGTGATCGAAGTTGGTAAGTCGCCATTGGGAGCTGCAGTTACAGTAACCTCATTGAAAAGGGCAAGCTTTTAGGGTTAAATTAGGTTTCTGTGTTTGTTAAGGGTAAATTTGGCCCCAAAAAAAGAATCCGTCCGTTTGTGAGCATGTTTTTGGGTATATTGCAAGAGAAGTGAATTTAATATACATGGAGATTTGAGAAATTATGTTAAATTTTTTTAAAATTTATTGATTTATTTATTTTTGAAGAGAAAATGAAAAACACGTCTTGTAAAAAGTATTTTTACTGTTGTGTTAGTGAAAACGTATTTTATAAGACGTATTTTTATTATCATGTCAATAAATTTGAAAATTGCGTTTTACAATAGGCATTTTCATTTAAAATCAACAAATTAGATGTTTTGATCAAGTGATTAAGTGTTAGTGCTTATAGCTTTAAGTCTTGTGTTTGATTCCTCTCTTATTCATATTTGTATTTTTTATTTCATATTTTTAAAGTTTTTTTTAATTAATATTTTTAATACATTAGTTTCGTTGGTCAAATGGTTAGATAATTGTGATGTTGTTTTTAAGGCCTAAGTTCAATTCCTCTTATAAGTAATTTAATATATATATTTTTTATTTCATGTTGTTTAAAGTTTTTTTCTTTATTGAAGCACCAAGATTCCATATTCGTAATCAAAAAGTTTTCATGTCTGATTCTTTGTCGACGGTTAATTTGGTGGCCGGTCTGAATAGTACCGGTTCCAATCTTAGGATCGAAAGAGCGACCAAAAAGGTTCGCACTGATCAGATTTGTATCTCGATTTTGATAATCCTACAGTAGATAGTAATGGGCAGAAAATTACATCTGAGGTGCCTAAGGTATCTTACAAATCTACTCTTTTGGGGAATGATACTGACTCTATGCAAGAGGATGATCTGGAAGAGCATTTCTCGTTATTGGAGGGGGATGTTATCACTGAGATTGTGGATGGGGTTCCTTCCATTCGTTTCTCAGACAGGGTACAGGATTTTATCCGACAGTGAATGGCGAAAACGGTGGTGGTTAAATTGCTTGGTGGCCGAATTGGATTTAAGGCCTTATTAAATAAGATTACTCTTCTCTGGAATCCTCAAGGGCGTTTCCATCTGATGGACTTGGAGAATGAGTTTTATTTGGTAAGGTTTCAAGATGATAATGACATTACCAAAGTTTTAACTACTGGTCTACTGGTTCGTGGGTTGTATTTGGTAGGTACCTATCTGTTCATCCATGGATAGTTGATTTTTCAACAGCTCAAAGCGGGTTGGAATCACAAGTTGTGTGGATTCCATTACCTGGTCTACCGGAAGGTTTCTATTCTGACTGGCTGTTGAGGGCGATTAGGCAAATGATAGGTCCAGTTGTCAAATTAGATGCTCACACGGACAGAGGACAACGTGGATGCTTCGCTCAACTCGCAGTCTCAATTGATCTCCGAAAGCCTTTGGTTTGGAAAATAAAAATCAATGGTAAGCTTCAAAGGGTTGAATATGAAGGATTGCCTTCTATCTGCTTTTCTTGTCGAAAAGTCGGTCATATTACTAAAAGTTGTGGTGGGGTGCCAGTGATTGAATCGGTAGGGGTGAGGGAAGAATCTCATAAAGTTCAAGAATCATCGATTTTGGAGAAAAGGGTGTCAGAGGAATGTTTTGGTGATTGGATGGTGGTTGAGAGGAGAAAGGGGCAATCAAAAGGTTCCGATGAAGGGCGAAGCACCAATGATCATGATGTTAATGGAGGATCGTTTTTCGGCCTTGATTGGGGAAGATGATTTTGGGGATAACGAAAATCAAGGGATTAATTTGAAAGCAAGAGATTCTGATCTGCCAAAAGATATGGAAGGTGGAGAAAAAATAAGGATTCAACATGTTTCTGAAACTAATGGAAAACAAACAGATGGAGGAATTATCAAGAAGAAAGGGTTTCCGGTTAATGGAGTTAGCAATAAAAATGGGTCAACTCTTAAAGTTTTAAAACCCAATGTGGGAAGATTGAGTCTGGATCAAAATGTCCATTTGGGTTTAAAAGAGAGTGTTTCATTTAGGCCATATGCTGGAGGTTTAAACAAAGAAAAAAGGGTGGTTTTTGAGCCAATTAAAATTTCAGACAAGTTGGTAATAGGTTCTCATGCAGCTGTCCGAATTTTGGATAGTAACAAAGGTGCGCATAAAGAAAAAAAGGAAAACTCAACCTTTTTATTTGGTGCAGCTAGTGGGGCGAATATGTCCAAGCCAAGTGGTTTGATGAGAAATGTTCCTATGCATGGCAAACCATCGGATTTGGTAGTGAATTTAGGAGTAACCATGGAAAGTATAGTGGGAGAATTAGATAAAGTCATTGAAGGTCATGAGAGTGTAATTGCTATAAAAGATGCAGTGGATGCAATGACGATGGAGGATACTACTGTTACTTCTAATGTTGTCCCATAATTTGGTCGGGTACGTGTTTACACCTTTTTGTATTTTAATATGAATTCTAAAATAATGGTGTAGAATTGTCAAGGAGCAGGACATCCCCGTTTCCATAATATGATTAGGGAGTATCGCCAGGAGTTTTCTCCAGATGTGTTGTGTTTGTGTGAGACTCGGATTAGTGGTAGTCGTGCTGAAGTTGTTATTGCGAGAATGGGTTATGGTAACTTTTTTCGGGTCGAAGCGAATGCCTTTATTGATGGAATTTGGTTATGTTAGTCTAAAAGTGTGTGTATTGATATTCTTCAAATTCATTCACAAGTGGTTCATACCTTCATACAATACACTCATTTATCTAAAGGTTTCTATGCCTCGTTTGTCTATGCTAGTCCCTAGAGTGAAAAGCGGAAAGAGCTTTAATCTTTGCTTTCTTCTGTGTCGAATACGATGGATGGCCCTTGGATCATCGCTGGAGATTTCAATTGCATTATAGATGGCTCGGAGAGGGATGGAGGAGCAAATATTTCTCATGTTGGTTGCCAACGGTTCAGAGATTTTATTTTTGATAATGCTTTGCAAGATCTTGGTGCTATTGGATCTCAGTATACTTGGTATAGAGGTGGTCTTTCTCAAAGACTAGACAGGGCCCTATGTAACATGGATTGGGAATCCTTTGTTCTGGATTGCTCAGTCGAAAATCTTTATCGTCTTAAGTCCGATCATCGGCCAATTCTTATTTCCTTACAATCATCTCCATGTCGAGCTGAGCAACCTTTTCGGTGCCTTGCAAGTTGGATAATGCATAAAGATTTTAATCCATTGGTTAAAAGGAATTGGGATCCCCATCGGTCGGTTATGGAGAATTTGAAGAAGTTTAAAGATGTTATTACTGTTTGGAATAAATAAGTTTATGAGAATATTTTTGAGAAGAAGAGAAAGCTTATGGCTGAGCTGAAAAAGGTGCAGGGAGTGTTGGATTTTCACAATTCCCAAGCCTTTCAGAGCAGAGAGGCTTCATTACGATATGAAATTGAGGAGCTTTTGGTTCATGAGGAGATGCTATGGTTTCAGAAGTCTCGGGTAAATTGGCTTTACCATGAAGATCGGAACACTGCTTATTTTCATAGTCGTACGATTAGCAGACTAAAAAGAAACAGAATTGAAGCGTTGATGATTGATAATGAGTGGTGCTTTGACGGTTCGACTTTAAAACAACATGTAGTTAATTTTTTTCAAAAGCTTTACACTATAAATTATGAAGTGCATGGTTGATTGTCTTCACAACAACGGTTTCCTCAATTATCTCTTTCAGAGGTTGCTCGTCTTAGTTGCATGGTTACGGATGAGAAGGTGTGAAAATCAGTTTTTGGAATGGCTCCTTTGAAAGCGCCTGGGATAGATGAGTTTCAAGCCCGATTTTTTCAGTCTCAATAGGGGCATGTTAGCCCTTCGGTTTGTACTTTTGTGCATAGTATTTTGAGTGGTATACTGTTGGACCCTATGTTGAATAAGACTTTGTAAGTATTACTACCGAAGATTCATAGCTCAGAAAGAGTGACTCAATTTAGGCCGATCAGTCTTTGTTCGATTTTATACAAAATTCTGACAAAAACAATCGTTAATAGATTGAGATCTTGTATGACAATGTTGATAAGTCCCAATCAATCTAGCTTTGTTCTAGGTCGAGATATTACAAATAATATTATAATAGCACAGGAGGTGATCCACTCTTTAAAATCCTTTCGTGGGATGAAACGGGGTATGGTTATGAAAATTGATCTCTAAAAAGCTTATGACAGAATTAGTTGGGCTTTTCTTCGGGATACTTTACAGCTTTCGGGTATTCCTGTTGAGTTAGATTGCATCATTATGAATTGTGTTTCTTCTGCCTCATTTCAAGTCTTATGGAATGACATTGTGACAGATAGTTTCCAACTAACACGAGGTGTACGTCAAGAGGACCCTTTATTATCGTATTTGTTTGTACTTTGTATGGAATGGTTGGGCCATTGGATTGGAGATGCTGTGGTTAAGGGGGAGTGGAAAGATTTGGCTTTATCTAGAAGGGGACCTCCTATTTCTCTTTTTTTTTTTGCAGATGACCTCATGTTATTTAATGAGGCCAGTATGGAGCAAGCAATTGTTGTTGACAATATCTTGCGGACTTTTTGCTATTTTTCAGGACAGAAGGTGAATGTTTCCAAGTCTCAAATTTTTTTCTCCTCAAATACTCCTGATGATATTGTTGATAGCATATGTAATAGATTGGGTTTTAATAAGGTTGATAACCTTGGCATCTATTTGGGCATGCCTTTGCTTCATGACAGAATGGGTGTTGGTACTTTTGATTTTCTGGTTGATAAGGTTAGAAAGAAATTGTCGGGTTGGGACGCAAGGAAACTTTCGATGGTGGGGCGTATAATGTTGGTCCGTTCTGTACTTCTTTCTATTCCAAATTATTTCATGAATACGATTAAAGTACCTGTAACTGTTTGTACGAATATTAAGAAGCTGGCTCGTAATTTTATATGGGGATCTTCATCGAATCAAAGGAAGTTAGCTCTTGTCTCATGGAATACTTGTTGTTGCCTGATTGATAATAGAGGATTAGGGTTGAGGAATTTAAGGGATCAAAATCGAATATTTCTGTTGAAGTTGGGATTTCGTTTCCTTACAAAAACCGATTCTCTATGGGTATAGGTTCTCCGAAAAAAATATAATATTCATGGCATCTTGCCTAAGACTATTTCACATAGTAATAGTTCTTATATTTGGCGTTCTCTTGTTGGTGTTTGGACTGATGTTATTTCAAATGTTTACTGGGATATTGGAGATGGTAAACTTGTGAATTTTTATACTGATCCTTGAATCCACCAACTTGGAAAATTAAGTGACTATTGCCGTGTTCCAAGTGTGATGGACCATACCAGCCGTGTGTGTGATATGGTTACTCAAGATGGACTATGGGATTGGGACCGCCTCAAAGATTTGCTACCTAATCATGTGCTTTGTTATATTTCGGCCATAATGCCTCCTTCTGAAGGAGCCGGACAGGATAATCTAGCCTGGAAATGGAGAAATACGGATGGTTTTTCATCATCCTTAACATACAAAATTTTTTTTTTCTGATACTACAGATTTAACAAATTGGAAGGTTCTTTGGACTGTCAAAGCACCCCAACGGATTCAGGTATTTCTTTAGCTATTGTGGCATGGTTGGCTATTTACGAATGGTGAGAGATTTAAGAGGCATTTAACTGAAGATGGATTTTGTCCGGGATGTGGAGTGCAATTGGAATCGGTGGTACATGCTTTGCGAGATTGTATTTTTGCAAGGAAAATTTGGGCTGCAGTACTTCCTAATCAATTGCAGCAGGTTTTCTTTGCTTTACCATTTTCTACATGGATGCTATGGAATATTAAAGATTCAAGTCACTTAACTACTGATGATGTAGATTGGCAAACGTTATTTGTGATCCTTTGTTGGCTTATTTGGAAATCACGAAATGAGTTTGTATTCTCAAACCGACATAGGAGCTCCAAGTTGATATTAAAAAAAGGATATGCATGGGCACAAAGTTATCATAATTTGGCTCCCAAGGTATCTGTTGTGTCTTCTAGCATTAATCTTATGGCATGGCAACATCCTCGTTAAGGGTGGGTAAAGCTTAATTCTAATGGAGCGGTATCTGTGGATAGGGCATCCACTAGTGGGGTTTTAAGGGATGACAAAGATGATTGGTTATGGGGTTACAATTTGAGTTTTGGTAATGCTTCAGTCTTCAAGGTGGAAGCGTGAGCTTTATTGGAGGGCTTGCTTCTAGCATGGAGTAAAGGCTTTCGAAAAGTTGAAGCGGAGAACGACAATATGCTGTTTGTTAACTTAATTTCTTCAGGAGGTGGAGCTCATAGTAATATTGTTGAGGTACGTATGTTACATCAGTTAATTCGTCGGAAATGGGAAGTTCGTTTTTGTCAAATTTCACGATCTCTGAATTAAGTTGCAGATCTTATGGCAAAAATTTCTATGCGTTCAATGGGTTACTTCGAGTTTTTCGCACACCTCCATCGTCAGTTATTCATTTACTCGATGAAGACAGAATTAAAGTTATAAGTTAATTTTTGTTTGATTTGTAATCGCTTTTAGCTGTTTCTATTTACCAAAAAAAAAGTTTTTTTCTTTATTTTTAATTATTGAATATGTTGTTTTTAATTTTTTTAATTAATAATTCTTTTATTTATAAATTCAAATTATAAAAATGTAATTATTTTTTAAAAACATCAACTAATTCTTTAGATATTTTTTTATATATAATATTTATATGTCAAATATTTATTTTTTCACCTATATTGTGGGGTATAATGATTTTTAATATTATAAAATCAAATATTATTATTATTTCAAATATGTAAAATATTTAATTTACATTTTGGGTATGATATTTCAAATATTTTTATATGTGAAATATTTTAAATACAAATACAAAAATATATAATATGTCAATTTACTACACTCATGTTATGGATTGAAAAATAAATATTACATATATAAAAATTATATTTACTAAAAATAAGGTTTTTACAATAATTATTTGACTTTATAAATAAAAGAGTTATTAATTAAAAAGATGAATTAAAAATAAAAAATTAAAAAACAATATATTTATTAATTATAAACATTAATTAAAAATTTTTGAAACAACATAAAATAAAAAATACATATTAAAATACTTATAAGAGCAACTGTAGTTGGCCTTAAGGATGAGATGACAATTATCTAACTATTTAACCAAATGAGCTAATGCATTACAAATTTTAATTAAAACTGAAAAAAACTTTAAACAACATGAAATAAAAAATACAAATATAAATATCAAAAGAATTGAACCCAAGACTCAAGGCTAAAAGTACTAACACTTAACCAATTGACAAAAGAATTATTTTGTCAAATTTTAATAAAATGTCTCTTGTAGGATGCGTTTTCAGCTAATGTGGTTGAAATTCGCTGACACTATAGTAAAAACGTAACCTGTAGGATGCGTTTTCACTGATACGATAGTGAAAACACATAATGTAAGATGCATTTTCCTTTCTTTCTTCAAAAACAACATAGATCGATAAATTTAAAAAATTTCAGCATATACATATAAATTAACCATAACGATGACTTAATTTTATCATTTTAAGTACTTACCTAATTTTTATAAGTTTTAATTCTAGACATTGAAAACAAAAAACTGTAATTTAGACACTGTTATTATATACTTTTATCATTTTAATCATTATTATTATATACTTTTATTATTTTAATCACTCACCATTAATTTGTCATTCAATACGTTCATTTTAGTTACCAACTTTAGTAAGTTTTTATTTTGGTCATTTATTTTATTTTTTTTATTTTTTAAAAAATTAATGTTACTTTTTTAAACGGAAATCCTGAGATCTTATCGAGGAAATGCTGGTTAGAAGAACTATTTTATCTTTTTTTTTTCATTTTTTGAATTAATTTCATTTTTTTTCTCAACAAAAGTTGAAGGATTTAGATCTTATCGAGGAAATGCTGGTTAGAAGAACTATTTTATCTTTTTTTTTTCATTTTTTGAATTAATTTCATTTTTTTTCTCAACAAAAGTTGAAGGGGAAATTTTGGAGATTTACAGGAAATTACTTGGGCTTTTATACGAAAAAAGAACTTCAGTTTTTACCGAAAAATTAATTTATATTTTTCATTTTCCCTTTTTAGAATTAATTTTAGTTTTTTAAAAAAAGAGAAATACATAAGGTTTTATATGAAATTACTTGGTTTTTATAGAGAAAACTTGGATTCTTAAAGGAAAAATCATTTTATTTTTTTAGAATTAATTTTAGTATTTTTAGTAAAAGGGAAATATTTGAGGTTTTACAAGGAACTATTTGGGTTTTTTTTATAGGAAAAACGATGATTATTTTAATTGGATTGGACTAGCCGGTTAAACCGGTTGGATAAAAAATCGTTTGATTATTGATTTGGAGAAAGTTTTTAAATCGATTGCGATTGGATCAACAAATCGATTGCCTGACTAGTTCGATCACTGGTCTAATTCTAAAAAGCTTGGGAAAAACTTGAGTTTTCACATAAAAATGAGCTATAGGTGAAAAACTTGAATTTCATCTTAGTAGTTGAATACATGGTGGTTGGTTTAGCACAGTTTTGGTCATATTGGTCGGTGCATATTGTTCGAGTACTAAAATAAAACAAGCAACACCCTTTTCTGCACTATTGAAATTTTGATCTGTATTGATCACACTGGCTCATTCTAGCCAATTCCGATCACACGTGTCGGTGCATGAATATTATTAAAAATATAATTTTTAACTAATTACTATTATGCTTAAGACTTAATTAGAATGTACTGGCCAATTGAAAGAGACTACATTGGAAAGTAATGTTTAACATTTTAAACTTTAAACTTTTCTTTTTGAGGACATACTTTCACATTTAAAATTTAAAAGGATATATCCAAATGCTATTGATTGAGAATAGAGAAATTAAGATTGGAAACACTAAATTGAAAAAGACGGTGAAGATGGATGAAATATAGAAGTTAGTGATGAAGGTTGCAAAGTAAAGGGAGAAATTAAGTGGCTATAACTTATTGGTGACAAAGACTAAGAATGGTGTGTATTTTTATAAGGTTGCTTTCATTGCATCATGAATAGTTTTTGTTGTCCTTAAATTTGTGGTCTAGAGAGTAAAATAGTTATTTGTAATGCATTTGATTGTTTATTGACTTTAGAATGGAATGGAAAATTTGAGACTTACGAAATATAATGAGATAATTTAGCTTTTGAAAATATGTTTATGAGGTATGTTTATGAGCAGATTTATGTCGAATTACATAAATTTAGCATCACCTTTTTACTGGGAAACAACACAAACAAGACTCTAGAATTGCACTTACAATTATTGTTAGCTTGATTAAACAATTCAAAAATTTTCAAGAGGCAAGTGAATTGACATTTTAAAATTGGGGTGAAACAATAAAAAAATGTTCCAATCTATTTGAAAAGGTTTCAATCGATTTAAAAATGTTTGAATCGTTTTTGAATTTTGTCCAAAATTTTTCTAAGTGTTCAAAATATTTTTTAAGATGTTTCAAAATTTTGAAATGATTTTTTTTTTTTGCTTTGAACTTTATAATTTCTTTGTTCAAAAACATTTTTTATTTGTTATGTCAAAACAATTTATAAAATAAAACTAGTTTAACGATATTAACAATTTATGTAAAACCAATTGCAAATCATTCATTGATACATCGCAAGTAATGATCAAGTATGGTTGATGTAGTTGCCAAAATTACTTAAATGTAGCCCTCTTGCAGATGTGATGACAACAAAAAACCAAAATCCCGCAATAAATGAGAAGCAGGTTCAACAATAAATGAGAAGAGGTATTTGAAGTACAAATCAATGTTCTTAATCCACAGGAACAATGAACAACTCTAAACCCATCATGAATTTTTGAGCTTGTAATTGACATCTACTACATCCAGTCAAGTAAGAAAGAAAGAACCTTAAGTTTTTGCTTTACACCAAAAAAAAAATCTTCAATCAAACTAGGGTTTTGATAAAAAAATTTGGTTCTTCAAATTTACCCTCCTATCAATTCTACAAAAGATTGAAGGTTCTAAGATGATGATTGAAAGGGTTGATGAATATTTTGAAGCAAAGCGAGTTCCAAAATATTTTTGAATGAAATAAGGTATGTGAAATCTTTTAGGGACATATTCCAGGTGTAAAATTTTACTTATCAGTTAAACTTTTTTTTAACTATTTTTAAATATATTTATGAATTTTTCTAATATTTTGAAAAAAATAAATAGATGTTTACGTGGCAATTTGTGATCGGTTGAAATTTTTTTTTCTTAATGGAACTAACAATTGAGGTAAAATAAGTAACGATTTAATAATTTAGGTATCAAATTTGACCAAAAAAAACTTTAAATATCGATTTAAAAAATAATATAATTTAGGTACAATTTTATTGCTTAAGCCAAAAAGGAAATTGAATTTAAAATATTATTTTTAAATTTTAGGGAAAAGTTAATACTTTTTACTAATTTTCATATATACATATAGTCTTGTATTTATTTAATTTTGGTAAAAAAACCAGAAGTAAAAACCTAAATGCATGACAGTAATGCTTTGCAGATTAGAGTAGTTAGTTTCTTTTTAGGGATAGAGAAATGCTATCCGGAACAGCTGTTCATAGAACTATTTAAAATTTGATGTGATAGAGAATCTTTTGGTCGGTTCACAACGCAAAGATCCAAAAATAATGGTCCAGGGGATTTTGTTTTGGTTTGTAACTCACACTCCTGCTTATCGCATGTTATATTTGTTGTAAGAGCATGCACATATCATGGTTTTTGGGGTGTGTGTGGTTGGGTTAATTAAAATTTTCGAATTTTTTGGTTATTTTATTCGATTAATATGATTTTTTATACAATACTTAAATTATATGTAATCTTTTTTAACTTTTAAATAGAAATAAAAGCTACGTTAATTTGCTCAAACTCATGTTCTCATACATTGATAACATCAACGATATTAATTGAGTTAAGACTCGATCATCAATTAATATTGTTTATTTTCTCGGTTATCCATATAAGCAACCCTCTCTAAAATGGAAATTTTTTCATTTAGATCTTTTATAATTTATAAAATTATAAATTAATAATGGTAAACTTGCACTGTGATCTCAAAAATGATAAAATTTTGATTTAATCCTTTAAAAACTATAAAGATATAAACTATCAAAATAGTGAAATTATATTTTTTTATCGTAAAAATATATAATTTAATTCCGTCCAAAATATAATTTTTTAACTCCGCCACTGAACATAAGTATATATAAAATTTGTTTGACACGTTGGTGCACTAAATATGTGCTCCTCTTTTATTTATTATTATTATTTTTTTTACTTCATAGAAAATGATTAAATTTTAATTTTGGTCCCTCTTTAATGTCATAATTCGGTTTTTATATTTTTATAATGTTATTAATTAATTTAAATAATTAACAAAATTAATATTTTGATTAAAATGTTACATGATTATAAATAAATTGAGTTCCCTAAGGGTATTACAAATTGAATCCTTTTTCGGGGTTTGTCTTTTTTTTTTTTAACATTATAAGATAATGATTAAATTTCAATTTTAGTCCCTACACATCAGCATCTTCAATGCAATTTTCAATGTTAGATGACTATTAAGTAAATATAATTTTTTAATTTCAAAATACCAAACTAATGAAATTAATAGAAGGCCAGATAATAATGGAGTTGAATTTTTAAATTAAAAAAATAGAAGGGTTAAATTCTTAAAAATAAAAATTGAGAGACAAAATTTCAAATGCATAAAGTATATAGGGATTTAGAATATATTTCAATTAACAAAATTTTACTCTATAATTTAACACAGACAAATAACCAATCCAACACAAAGTGTGAATAAATCATAGTAATTTATTTTAATTTTCCAAACGAAGTAAATTGAGTAATATTTAATAAATAAATAAGCTTTATATATATATATATATATAAAATACCCAAACAAACAAAAAAATTGCCCAAATTACTCAGAATCCAAATTTAAATTATTCATAATTCAAATATTCATCTGTTGATTAAGTATTCATATTTTCAAAAATAACTTGAATTCAAATAAAAAATAATATTAAAATTAAAAAATAAAAAACCCTAAATCTAAATGAGTAAGCGACCTACCCTCCCTAGTCTGTTTCTTCTCTCTTTCTCAAGTCTCAACAGAGCCGCAACCAGCAAGCCTTGATTAACTTCACCATTTACCACAATCCATCGTCAATCGTCAACCTCCACCGACTTTCTTTTTCTCTTCAACATCCACCAACTGTTTTCCCAGTCATTTTACTCGTTTCTCTAGGTTGCATTTAATTTTCTTTAAAAATATCAGAAGTAGTTGTACATGGTTCTTTTATTTATATCCATAAATATTTAGCTTAAAATATGTTTTAAATTATTGTAATTTCGTATATTTGAGATTTAATCTTTCTTATTTTTATTTTTAGTCTTCACTTTTTTTATTTAGTGGGAAAAAAAACGAATCCGACAAAATATCTCGAAAGCATAATTGATATTCTTTCACCCAAAAAAATAAATTCGATAATTATGACAAACTTGATAACAAAATATATCTAACAATAGTCAAATCTTTATGGTAGAATACTTACATAATTGTCTTGTACCTTTTGTATATGAATTTGTGGCGTTGTGGTTGGAATACACTTAAAGAGCAATATAGAATTTGTGGCGTTGTGGTTGGAATGCACTTAAAGAGCAATATATGAAATCTAACAACTTAACTTTTGTCTGTGTCAGAAAATGTTGTTTCGCAATTTCAAATTTATAAATCGAGTCTGTAAGGATGAAATAGAAAGATTATCAAAGTTCATATGAAAATATATTAAAGATCGATTAAGTAATTTAACTGAGAAAATAATTAATTAAAATTTAGGGATTAAATTATAAAAGTCCAATCTCTATTGAGTTTTAATTCAAAAAATACTTGAGGACTTAGTTAACAATTATCCAAAGGACGTACATGGTTATTAAACTATTTTTCTTTTATGAGTTAGTGGGAAGTTATGGTGATGGTCATTTATTTGATGTTATTACAAAGAAAGAACATAAATATGATTAATTAGCTTAACTAAATTTAATTAAGAACTAAACTAAGTACAAATAAGAAATTAGTGGAATGAAAGATGAAGTTGCCATCCTCTTCATTGTCCACGCTAATGAAAAAGAAAGAAAACTTCAAACACTTTAGCAACATTCGGTCATATAATTTCTCAAGGTAACCAAGCTATTTCTTTAAATTTTTTTATAGATTCATGATTATGGGAGCTTGATTTAGATAGTCCATGTATCAATTTATTTAATTGTTAAGTTAAACTCAAGTTTCCATTAGAATGAAATTGAGGTTTTTGAGCTTGATTTGAAAAGATTGTTAGTTAGTGAGCGTAGATTATGATAAGGACTAAATTAGAAATTGAGTTAAGCTTGTTAAAAGACTTTGTGACATTAGGGACTAAATTGAATAAATTAAAAATTATCATGAAATTATGGTATAGATGGAAAGTAAATATGAAACCAGATTTTGATCAAATGTTATATATTGAGAAATACGAGTATCATTGATTTAAGGCGTAAAATGAATAAAATGCAAAATTTGTTTAAGTATGTGATTGAATGTAGATTGGATATATACTGATATTGGTTCTATGATTGAATTATCAAACATAGCTAAAGATGATGTCAGACTGTCCCAAGAGAAGGGAAAGATGAGAGTCATAGGCGAGTAATGAAAATTCGATTTATACTTTTATGATTTGAGTTCAATCATGTTTTCATACTTACATGGATGTTGCAAAATTGACTATCGAAGTAAGCTTATAATTTGTCTCATAACTTGAATGTCAAGAATTGAATTAAACTGAGTTCAACATAACATAAATGAGCATGATATGAACTATGATATATGTGATCATGAATATATGATAAATTGGAACATTGGTACCCTATTAACTGTCTCGAGTAAAGTCGGGTATAGTTAGCATGCCATAGGATTAGATTTGTGTACGGGTTTATACTTCAATTTTTACCAATGAGGCATAGCGCGCATATTTACTTTGGATATCTGATGAGGTGCGGAGCACATTTTACTTCGGTTATACCGATGAGGCATTGGGTGACGAAATAGTGTAATGGTTGGATGATTCGTGTATTCGATCTTGAGTTCGTGTCCGTTAATAGGGGCTATGAAACATGAATTTGCCAAACGATATGTGATATGAAATTATTATGAAAAGTTATAACATGTTCATCTATGAAATGTGACAAGTGATAGCAAGTGAAAGATCATGCAAATCGGTTTACACGAGCCTAGAGGGCCGATATGAATATGAAATGAATCAACGGATTCGAGATAGCAATAAAAAAAGGAAATGAAACTTGTGACATGTTGTATCATACATGAGAATGAGATTTGATGATAGAAAGTATAAGATGATATATATATATGCTAAATGTAGTTGGCAAGAATATGATACATAAGACATGGATGACAATTTGAATTGTTAAGAACTAGTTATATTTTGATTGTTTTCTTATCATGCAATGTTTATCGTATTATTGACTTGAGTCATGAAAGTTTCACTGGGCTTTGTTACTCAGCGTATGGTTTATTTATTCTGTGTGCATGTATCAGTAGATCTTGAAGCCTCGAGAAGTGAAGCATCATCTAGATCGCAGCTCTCGACTCAAAATGTTTGTACAATTCCTTATGTTTGACATGCGTCTCAATCTTTGTGATCCACCAAGTAGATGCACGACAGTTGTAAAGGAATGTGTACGAAAATACATGCATATACATAACATACCCTTAGGGCCTTAACGTATCATTCATTTGAGTATAGTTGATAGTTTAACTAGTCGCACTTGGTGCATCATGTCTTCTTGGAGGCAACCCTATTATCTAAGTCTCTTTATAAACCTTCTAAGCTTCCTTTCATATTGATTCATTCCTTTCTAAGGGAATTTCATATCATATTAACTATGCACCCACATACACGACAAAGGTCTTAGTGGGGTGGATACCGTTTTTTTTACTTATAAATTTCAGAGCTCGCTCATAAGCCGAGCGTTACCTTACCTCAATCTTGTCTAAACTTTGGGCCTCAGATTTGGCTCAGAGTGCCCCAGCTTCCTTCTAGCCACTTTCTTTCAAGGAGAGGAAGAGAGAGAAGATATTTTCTTCTTAACCTATATTAAACTCTTGACTTAACCCACGTCCTTATTGAAACTTTATAAATGTCATATCAGTCATTTGGTTGTCTTATCCAAATCTAAAAATTCCAAGAAAACAAATAAATTGTTTTCCTTTGGTTCTTAACTATCTTGGTTCACATTTAGTTGATCCCTAACTATCTTTTCCTTATAACTTAACTAGCTTAGGGCCAACATTACAAGATGTTCTATACTACTGACATAAGCTTCACATTTCAAGGCTCATATCCCTATTACACATAAAGGAATCCGCCCACCTTATGTACGTCAACAGAGGCTTTTGGGGGTGAACCCTCCCTTATCTAGCATACTTCTAGATCACTAGTATTCGCCAATATCAAGGCGTCACAGAAGCACTGAAATAATTCTTATACATAGTCTAGATTTAACACTATTCACTTCTATACTCATCGTATCCTTCTTATTTCTTAAGCAATACTAAAATACAAAAACTCCAATGGGCGGGATATTACACACTCTGCGACTTCTTCTTTATACATTGGCGGGACTTCTAGTATACCATCCTACGGACTCCTTATGTTGTCATAGTCGAACCATGATCTTACACATTGTAACCCATCTTTAATGTCTTGGCAGCATTTATTGGTTGCCTTAATTAGGCTATGGTATTATACTCATAATCCCCATGTTTAATGACTTGGTGGAATCTATTGTTTGTCATAGTCGAGTTATGGTCTTACAGTTGTAACCTCTTGGAATGATGAAAATGTGCAAGTGTACACAATCGTATTCAAGTAATAAAATGACAAGTAAATGTCGAGTATCGTACCCAAAGGTACTATACTATGAAAAGTATTTATGAAATAAACAATCGACAAATTGGTTAAACACAAGAAAATATTTAAGAGGGATTTTAATCTAAATGTTCTAAACTAAATTAAACTAAGTTAAACTAAGACTAAATTATATTCCTATGCACGATTTCTAAGTGTTTTAATCAATATGACATAAATGTGTTAGGTTAATTGCTTTAATTACTTAATTAAATCTAACTCATGTTCATGCTTGTTAGGAAATAATATTCACGATAACCCGGTGTTAACTTATGAACAACATCACTTACTAAAATTCATTCATCTCTTGAACATATCTCTATGCCAATTAAACCGACTAAATAAATTCTAATAAGCAAATGTGTTATTGCACATACATACTATATGAAGGCTAAAGAGTCTCTTAAACATATCTCTATGCCAATACAACCGAGTAATTAAAAAACATAAGAAGGGTCGAGTGAAGTAACAATCATTTCTCTATGTTGAAACAATTTAATCACAACAATCATGCAAGTTATGCAAGGCTGTGTAATGTTTAATACCATCACAATTCTAACCTTCAGATCCCTTAGAAGATTAGACATGCACAAATTAAATAGTGTGTCCATTAATCACAATTTCAATGTGCTTAAATGATGAATTAATAGTTATATTGCCAGGGTAATCCAATAATAACTTAGACATGATAACATTTAATTAAACAGAATATTCAAGGCCTATAACAGCATAAACATGAATCAAATATAAACAAAAAATTAGAAACAATCAACCCAACACTTAAAGAATTTAATCCATTTCAATTAAATAATTAATAGCATTCATAATTCATCATAATAACAAACAAGAATCTAAAAAAATAAAGAAAAAGACTAGGATTAAATCCGTCAATTTCTAAGAACAGTTGTCGCATTCTTCGTCGTTCTTGCTAAATTCTTCTCAGATCGAGGTTTCTAATGAACACTCAACAAAGGCTATGGAAGGACTGAAGAACAAATCTTTCTCAAGAGGGGAAATCGGCAAAGGAATGGGGAAAACTAGGATGGAAAAGCTAGAGAATACTAGAGAGAAATAAGAGAAGTGTGAGTGAATTGGTGTTTTGAAATGAGGGGAATAGAGGGTGTATTTATAGGTGGAGCTGAGGAGAGGTGTGGTGGCTATATTTAGCAAATAAATATCAACCACACACTCCCCCATGGCCGGCCACCACACACAAGCTTTGATTAATTCAAAGTTTGCTAAAAACAAGCTAGGGGTGAGAATTTGAATCCATGAAAAGAGGAGGGGTTGGAATGATTTTTAGGAAAGTTTGAGTGCTATTTTGCAAGGTTGAATTGGTCAATATTTCAGCTGATTATTGTCAGCACCTGGACGGTACATGGCTAGCCAAATTGGAGGTGGTTTGACCCTCGGTTGCATGCACATCGAGTCACTTCAGCTTAGCCTTTATAATTTATTCTTAATCCAATTTAATTTGTATTAAAAATATAATTATAAAGCATAATTTAGCTTCATATTGGACCGACCCTTGACTTGAAAAATATTCTTCTTAGCTTTTCATTAACTCCGTGTAAAAATTCCCTTAACGGTTTAAGTTGTCAGCAGTGTCTGTCGAGTTGATTTTCACTGATTGTGCAAAACTATCAAAAAATCATCAAATTCATGCTTAATATTTATAAAAATAATTAAAAATCAATATGTTGGAAATTTTAGCACAAATTAATTATTTTATAAATAAATTATATTTTTCGATATTAATTACTTCAAATTTGCATGAATTAGGGTTAAAAAGGGTATAAAAATCTATATATTTTTATTGTTCCACACCCCCAAACTTAATTCATCGCTCATTCAGAGTAATGCACAAATAAAAAAAGAGTTGATTATTTCTCCTTATACTTACGAATTCAAAATAATTAAGCATAAAAACAAAAATTTAGAAATTATGTAGCTCAATTATTTTTTTATTCAATTATCTTCAAGTATCGTCATGCTTGTCTCAATAAAAACATGTTTAAAATCCTATCACTCAATCTTGATTCCCTAGTTAAGACTAAACTGCAGTCATTAAGTTTAACTTATGCCTTCATATGTTGAACATAACAATTTCTCTCCACTAATGTAGGTAGCATTAAATCTTGAATCAAATAGGTCTTTTGCATAGGTTGTAATGGGGCTCGGCTAAGGGTAAGGAAAAGATAGATAAATTTAAGCTAAAACCCTAGACTCAACTTGCATCGAACCTTCAATTTCACCAACTTTTTTTGAACTTTGTATGCTCATGCTCATGCTCTTTTCCTTTTTCTTTTGAGTACATATGCTCTTTTTTCTTTTTCTTTTTCATTTCTATTTTTCTAAGCATCATTTTAGTATGTACTATACTTTGTTGAGCATTTTGGTACTTCTTTTCAACTCCCCCAAACTTATTTTTGGAACACATTCTTGATAGACTGAGTCTAGTAGTTGGGACAATTTAGAGATAAGTACAAGAGATAAGATGACTTATAGTTGTAAGGTACAAAGAAAATTAGGCCATATAGTCTCAAAATTGGCTTCAAGGGATAACATTCATCAAGGTTAGCTTGAAAGGCTCAAATGGTCCAAACAAATGTTGCCTAAATCATTTTCAAAATTCCATGCTTCCTAGGATTTTGCCTCAAGAAATTACTTAGTCAATTCTAGAGACTTAAACTTTCATGCATATCTAGCTTCTATAAGGAGTTAAAAATTTTGTGATATGATTCACATATTTTATTAAGAGTAGCATTTATATCATGGTTCAGCTTAACATCATAACCATTGAGATAATTGAATTTTATTTATACTAAAGTTGAACATAAGTAACATAAATTCAAAATTTTGAGCAAAATTATAACTAAATTCATAAAATAAAAAGAAATAATACTTATTAAGAAGTTTTCGATTTTGGTCCCCCTCCTTAAGATGAATAATGTCACCATTGTTAAAAACAATAGAGAAAGTAAAAATAAAAGTGAATAAATACTGTACACCAGGTAGGATCAAGAAAGAGGAGGTGAGTCAAACTTGACTGCTTAAGTACCAAGCTCTTTCAATGTCCAATCCTTGACATGTACATATCTATTACCACACTCTAATTTTTCTAATTTGTTCAATTATTGCCTTCAACCTATTAATTTATTATTCGAGAATGGAAAACTAACCTAATGACCTAATCCTAAATTCATTAAAAACTTAAAATAACCTAAGAAAATAAAGTAAAAAAGACAATAAATTCCCCCCTTTTATTAATTTGTGTCATCTCTTTTTTTTCGAGATTGCTACGACGAAGGGAAGAGGCAACGTGTGTTGGATATTTTTCTCCTCGTCACTGTTCTAGGCCTCAAGCCCAAAACTGCGACAATTTTATTACCAACACAAACTTGACAGAAATAAACTAATTAACCCTTAGGTCAAATTGACCCTCTTATTCAACATAAAAATAAAAATAAACTCGAAATTGAAAACAAAAATTAAAGTTCCTTGTAAGCAACTTAGAAAAAATTTTCTCAGAAAATTACATTAAATTAAGTTCCCAAGAAAGGTTAGAGGGGTCACAAATGGTCCCACTTAAGTTCCAATTTTCTTGGACAGAATTAATTTAATGTACTAATTCAAGAAATTTTTTCGAATCATGTCATTTATTCAAATGAAAGAGAAAAAAAAACTGAAAATAAATTAACGACAGAGAGAGTGAAGAGAACTCCCTCAATATTATTGATGATTTTCACTGACAAAGGTGATGTCGAACGACCATTTATCATACCAACCCTATCCATCTAGAAAAAAAAGATAAGGTTGCCCAATAATTGCATTCAACATTTGATCAATAAGTAGCAGCGAGAGATAGTCTTTCTGTGTTGCTTTGCTTAATTTCCTTTCATTAATACAAATCTACCTACCCATGATGATCCTCAATGGAGTCAACTCATTATCTGTGATATCTTCTTTCTTTGGTACAAGTTCCACCCATTAAATGTCATAGATGGGATCCATGATCCTTGCTTTTAAATCTTGAGACTCGAGTTTCCCAAGATTAAATACTCGAGATTGACTTACACTTTTCTATCCCGCAATAGAACTCTTTTCACTATCTAATGACCTTTTCAAAACCTGTAAGTCTAACTCGAGTGGCTCTTCTCTTGATGGGTTTGTTTGCTTGTACTTATGTGATGATAGCTTTAATGATTCGAATTGAACTCTTGAACTGAATCCTTTCGCGTTAGCTTTCAAACATGTATCATTCTTATCTTGATATGAAAGGTCAGATGAAATACCTTCCAATGGATCATTGTATTCTAATTTTGCAACCAACGAATCTGCCTTGGAGATAACAGAACAATCTTTAACCTCATCAGGAGATCTTACAACCTTGAGTAAATTAATGGTCACCTGTTCATCTTGAACTCGCATGGTGAGTTCACATTTCTGTACATCTATTGTCGCCTTGCTAGTTGCCAAGAAAAGTCTTCCTAAGATTATTGGTACCTTTTATCTGCTTCAAAATCTAAGATAATAAAGTCAGCAGGAAATATGAATTTATCAATATGTACCAGGACATCCTTAATCTTTCCTTCTTGATATGCTAAAGATTTATCCGCCAATTGGAGTGTAACTATAGTCGGTCTAGCCTTAGCAATAACTAATCATCTAAACACAAACATAGGCATTAAGTTGATACTTGATCCCAAATCACACAAAGCTTTACCATAATAGGTTTCTCCAATATTGCAAGGTATGGTGAAACTTCCTGGATCCTTCAACTTAGGAGGCAACCTGTTCTGGAAGAATAAGCTACATTCTGTAGTAAGAGCTACAATTTCAAATTCCCCCAACCTTCTCTTCTTAGCAAAAATTCCTTCATGGCTTTCGTGTAGTTCGATATTTGCTCCAAAGCTTCTACCAATGGAATGTTGATACGTAGCTATCTTAACACATCAAAAATTCTCTTAAATTGCATACCTTGCTTATGTTGCTAGTCTTTGAGGGTTTGGAGGTTGTGGAACCTTTGCTTGAATTGGATAACTCTTTTGAGGTAATATATCTGCATCTGACATAGATGTTAGATTCTCAGAATTGACAAGTTTACGGTTTACCTTATCAGAGTTTTCAAAAGTTTGTTCCTGTGGCGTGAGAGTTTCAATTTTTGATTGAACCTTTTCTTTTTGTTGAGCATTAGTGGACTTATCTTTGACCTCGATAACATTGGGCTCTAGTGTTCTTCCACTTTGTAAGGTGATTGCTTCACAATTCTCTTTCCTCGATTTTCTTGGGTTCTCCATGTAATTAGGCAAAGCTCGTTGTGGTCTACCTCGAAGTTCGTTGGCTAACTGCCTTATCTGGTTCTCCAAATTCCTCAAAGTTGCATCATTCTTTTCCATGCATGCCTTTAGTAAGTTCTCAAGATTATTAGAAGACTCGACTCGTAGAGGATTTTCTATATTGCTTGGTACAGCTCCTTGAGGTTTGCTTCTAAGCTCATTAGTTAATTGTCCTACTTAATTTTCCAAACTCTCCAATGTTTTTGCTTGGCCTTGAATCAAGGCATCATTTCTAGCAATGTATGCCTTCAAAAAATTCTCCAAATTATTGGACGGTTCAGCTTGTGGTGGCTGAGCTGCAACATGATTAAAATCGTTAGTAGTAAACTGTTTCAGCATTGAAGAGATAAAGGATACATGAGTTGAGAGTGAAGCGAGGGCATCTACTTTATGCACTTCGACTACTTGTCTTTCTGAAGTTGTTTGATTTGTTAGCCATTATTAATTGTTATTAGCGATCCTCTCGATGATTTCGTAAACCTTATTATAAGACTTCGACAAGAGAGCGCCATTCATAGAAGCATCTACCATCAATCTTGTGTGTGCGTTAAGACCATTATAAAATGTCTCCAACTAGATGCAATGTGGAATCTCGTGGTGAGGGCATTTATGAAGTAACTCTTTGAATCTCTCCCATGACTTGTACAAGGACTCATCATCCTTTTTTGGGAAAGTAATGATCTTGATTCGTGACTTAGAATTGTTTGCTAGGTGGGAAATATTTTACTAGAAAGCGTTCAACTAATTCTTTCCAAGTTGAAATTGAATTGTGTGGCAACAAATTAAGCCATGCTCGTGCTCGATCTCGTAATGAGTACGAAAACAACTTCAATTTCAATGCATCTTCAGTTACACCGACTATCTTAAAGGAATCGCTCACCTGCATGAATAATCAAAGATGAAGGTGTGGATCTTCTGTGGGCATTCCACTAAATTTGCCTATTATTTGAAGCATTTGAAACATCAAAGGCTTCAATTCAAAATGTGATGCCTCGATCTTCAATCTCTGAATTCCCGGATTTAGTTCGTTAAAAAGTGGCACAGCATACTGCCTTATAACATGATCCTTATCATCAACAATAAGCATTGGATTACGAACATTAGCGACTCTATTCCCTTGAACATCATTTTGATTCTCAAGGTCCATCTCTGCTTGTCTTTGGGCTTGTCTTTCTTGTCTTCTTTGTGTAAATGCCCGGTCGATGTCAAGGTCGATAGGGAGTAAATCGATGATTCAATCAATACCCATAACCACATGAAAAGAAAGAAACAAATTAAATTAAAGAATTATTTAGTAAAAGAAAATAAAAATAAATAAATAGATAAATAAATAAAATGAAATGAAAACCAATTTGAAAAGAAATACAAAAAAAAAAAGAATAAATTAGTAAAGTTATAAATAAAATAAAAACCAAATTGTAAAGAAACAATTCCACAAATAATTTTAACAATCCTTGGCAAAGGCGTCAAAAACTTGAAACGATGAAAATGTGCAAGTGTACACAATCGTATTCAAGTAATAAAGTGATAAGTAAATGTCAAGTATAGTACCCATAGGTACTGTGCTATGAAAAGTATTTATGAAATAATCAATAAACAAATTGGTTAAACACAATATAATATTTGAGAGGGATTTTAATCTAAGTGTTCTAAACTAAATTAAACTAAAACTAAATTATATTCCTATGTACGATTTCTAAGTGTTTTAATCAATATGACATAAATGTGTCAAGTTAACTGCTTTAATTACTTAATTAAATCTAACTCATGTTCATGCTTGTTACGAAATAATATTCACAGCAGCCCGGTACTCTGCTAACTTGTGAACAACATCACTTACTAAAATTCATTCATCTATTGAACATATCTCTATGCCAATTCAACCAACTAAATAAGTTCTAATAAGTAAATGTGTTATTACACATGCATACTATATGAAGGCTAAAGAGTCTCTTAAACATATCTCTATATCAATACAACCGACTAATTAACAAACATAAACATGTAAAGGATCGAGTGAAATAACAATCATATCTCTATGTTGAAACAATTTAATCACAACAATCCTGCAAGTTATGCAAGGCTATGTATTGTTTAATACCATCACAATTCTAACCTTCAAATCCCTTAGAAGATTAGATATGCACAAATTAAATAGTGTGTCCATTAATCACAATTTCAACGGGCTTAAATGATTAATTCAATAGTTATATCACAAGGGTAATGCAATAATAACTTAGGCATGATAATATTTAATTAAACAGAATATTCAGGGTCTATAACAACATAAACATGAATAAAATATAAACAATTAATTAGACACAATTAACCCAACACTTAAAGAATTTAAGTCATTTCAATTAAATAATTAATAGCATTCATAATAGCGTTCATCATAATAACAAACAAGAATCTAAAAAATAAAGAAGAAGTTAGGATTAAATCCGTCAATTTCTAAGAACAACTGTCGCGTTCTTCATCGTTCTTGCTCGATTCTTCTCAGATCGAGGTCTCTGATGAACACTCAACAAAAGCTATGGAAGGGTTGAAGAACCACTCTTTTTCAAGAGGGGAAATCGACAAAGGAATGAGGAAAAATATGATGGAAAAGCTAGAGAATACTAAAGAGAAAGAAGAGAAGTGTAAGTGAATTGGTTTGTTGAAATGAGGGGAATAGAGGGTGTATTTATAGGTGGCGTTGAGGAGAGGTATGGTGGCTATATTTAGCAAATAAATATCAGTCACACACTCCCCCATGGGCGGCCACCACACACAAGCTTTGACTTGTTCAAAGTTTGCTAAAAACAAGTTAGGGGTAAGAATTTGAATCCATGAAAAGAGGAGTGGTTGGAATGGACTTTTAGGAAAGTTTGAAGTCTATTTTGTAAGGTTGAATTGGTTAACATTTCAGCTAATTATTGTGAACACTTAGACGTCACATGGCTCACCAAATTGGAGGTGGTTCGACCCTCGGTTGTATGCACATCGAGCCACTTCAACTTAGCCTATATAATTTATTTTTAATCCAATTTAATTTGAATTAAAAATATAATTGTAAAGCATAATTAGATTTATATTGGATCGACCCTTGACTTAAAAAATATTCTTTAGCTCTTCATTAACTCGGTGTAAAAATTTCCTCAATGGTTTAAGCTGTCAACAGTGTCTATTGGGCCGATTTGCACTAATTGTGCAAAACTGTTAAAAAATCATCAAATTCATGCTTAATATTTATAAAAATAATTAAAAAAATCAATATGTTGGAAATTTTAGCACAAATTAATTATTTTATAAAAAAATTACGTTTTCGACATTAATTACTACGAATTTGCATGAGTTAGAATAAAAAAGGGCATGAAAAAGTCTATATATTTTCATCGTTCCACACCCTCATATTTAATGTCTTGGCAGACTCTCTATGTTGCAATAGCCAAGTAATGGTCTTACACATTATAACCCATGTTTAATGTCCTAATCGACTCTATTGGTTTCCATAATCGGGTAGTGTCGCCCCATATGAGGTGTCCTTAAACCTCCTAAGAGGTGTCGCCTTGAAGGATCTTACCGTAGTCGTAGTGTTGCCTCATAGAGCTTGATGATTGCTGTCGCGGTGTTGCTCTATGGAACCTAATAATCATCGTCATGGTGTCGCCTCGAAGGACCAGTCGATAACTATCGTCATGGTCATTCTAGCGAGCTAATAGATATCTATTTCATGATACCACCCAACCTCCCTGAAATTCCCCATTTCAGCCCGCCCATTCCTCTAACACGCCAATTACTCCTATCTTCAACTTCCCCTTCAAGGTAAATTATCTTCGTACTCCGCATATGTTACCCAGGCATATCATACAACTCATCATTCTTCATGCTATATGCCATTTAACTAATCATTAATTAATGGCTGAAAAATAGTCAACAGACAAACTAGCAAGAGTTCACACAGTTGTTGTGCGCACCCGACCTATTCTTTTATCAAGTACATACACACCATGAACTCAAAACAAACTCAGTGCAATTCATGCAAGCAACAAAACATCATTTATCACCCAAAAAGGCAAGGGACAAAGACTCACTTGAATTCCATTATCCTCATCAGCTTAGTTTGTCTAAACGCTAGAGCCTCCTCCGTCTTGGAAACTAAGCATGACAACCCTTTATCATTTAAACTAAAATTTGTAAGCCCTTAGAAATTCAGAATCTTTAAATTTTACAAAAGCTTTTAAGAGTCCTTAGTCTATTTCTTCCTTTAATCCACTAGTATAGAGAGATAAGGAAACTTACTAGTTCCTCAATTTCTTTACTTCTAGACTTCAATTTACATGACGGTTGCAACATGTAGAGCTTTCTTCAACTACACCTTTTTCTTCTTCGGAGCGCTCGAAGAAGACATTGTTACAGAGGGAAAAATTGGTAAACAAAAATGAGAAGAATTTTGTCTCCATGCACCCCTATATATATATATATATATATATATATACACACTCCATTGGCACGACCTTCACTGACAATTACAACCTTTCATCCTTAATAATTTTGTCTCCCACTATAGAACCAGCCAATTCCAAACTAGCTAAACCATAATTGAAATCTAATTATTTACTACACAGTCACAAAAATTTCCCAAAATTCCAAGTAGAGTCCTCCAACTTACTATGAGTTCAATTAAGTCCCCAAAATCCTTTAAATTAGAGTTCATATAGTGATTTTTGGGGTGACAAATGATTAACTGATTAAAATTGGTGATATGATTATTCATAGTTGTACTCGAAACATAAGCGAAGCAAAAAAAAACCTTTTTTTCATGACAAGCTTATTCTAACTATTTTTCTTCAAAAAAAAATTCTTCTAGTACCGACCACAACTTATTTGTAGAAATCTGCTTTGTGAAATCATACATCTTCTCTCAAAAAAGGCACAATTGAATTGAACCACATGTCAAATGATTGATAGTTTTTCAATCTTTCTCCTCCACATCATTTGACTTCTTTTAATCAATAAAAATATCTAGCTTTACTGAAAAAGAGCATCTAAAACCTCACTTTGCAAGAGCAACTTATGGCATTTGAAAAGATGAAGTAATAACAAACTGAAGAAATTACAAGTAGCAAGGCTCAAATCTTGATTTATAGCTTATAGATCATTAATGCAAGAGCATGGTGTTAAAATCATAAGTCAAGATATGATATAAAACTTAATAAATCACAAACTAAGATCTGTCATGTCAAATCATCAAGAACAAAACGATAGTAGAACTAGATGCAAAAGCGTACTTGAATCCATGGATTCCTTGAGATCTACAGATCTTGGGGCTTTGATCTTCCAAATTAGAACACAAGCAATTTTGAGAGGTGGCTCTCTCTTTTCCGAAGATGGGATATTAGAAAAGTTTTCTTGTGTGTAATTTGGGGACCATAACCCTAATATATATAACTTTGGCACATAGCCCTAATTCCTAATCAGCCCATTATCAATTAGGAATTAGTAATCAATTAGAATTTAGTTACTAGAGTATCTACACATATTTATCCCATATTTTATTTAATAATTAAAGCCCAATAAACTTTAACTAAATTAGATCACTTTTAATTTGGGCTAACCCATTATGATAGTAAATAATAACATGTAATTACCCTTATTATATATGTTATGTCCATATTTTCCAACAATCTCTCACTTGGACCACATTTATATACTAATTATATGTCATTATATAACCTTATGAGCTCAAAACTTTACTATCATATCCAAAAGGTATTCTGAACAATCTCATCCATTAATTATGTTAACATAGAACCAATGCGACTTTCGTTACATATATCGTAACTAAATCTTCCTTGATAACGTATATTAACACAACCAAATAACATAGATCAAGCATGGATGTGTAGCATGAAAATTACATGCAATATGATCTAAACATGTCTATTTCAAACTAGTCCTCCTTAAACTTAGTGAGATCAAACTTTACCAAAATCAGAGTGTGAATAAACCAAATAAACTTTATTTCAACAGAAAATAAACTTAATATCCGTAAACTGAAATAACTGAAAATGTGAACATAAAAGAATTTAAAAGTACAAACTCTCACTAAAACCAAATATCCTTAAATGACATTACACCCTGATCGGCCTGTAAACGTCACAGCAAATGTGCAAGCGGACACTGTTGATGCAAGTATAGTAGATAGAGATGAATCTATCAGATATCGATCCCACGAGGATGGTGTTCTTGTTGCTTAAATTTGTCGAAGCAATTAGAGTTTAAATGAAAAGAATTATTAAGAGTAATGTCAATGCAATTTAGTTAAGACTTCACAAATCAAAGAGTTAAATCTGTTAACACAAATATAGCATAAAATGTCAAAGCAAATTAATAGAAAATGAATTGTTGTGAAAGATGTTGTAAATGTAAATTCAGAAAAGTAAAAGTAATTGATCAAGTGTAAAGAACTAGGGGGATCCCTGACTTCACAAGTTGGCAACGCTAAATGTGACTACAAGGTAACTGATAGATGAATTGTTGCCGCAATTAAGTTCTAAAGAGATTTGACTGATATCAACTCCTCTGTTTAACAAAGACCCAAGTACTCACAATTACCATACCTTCCCTTGCTGGTACTGCTTTGCACTCAAGAACAAGTGGCCAGAATTCCTTCTTGCCTCAAGCAACTTCCATTGTCTTGCTCGTTAATCTAACTTGTCACTATGCCTTCCAGTGTTTGTGATTTTAATAGCACTTCCATGTTCAAAACAATTAAAACTAAATATAAACAGATGAGAAGAATTGAGTAGAAATCAAAATAGATCTAACATTAATAGATACTTCCGTATACAATTAAAAGTCAATATAATTCATCAACACTCAAGAGGGATTAAAAGATAAATTGAAGCATGCTATTCCTAGTCTACTAGAATTCTCCCGTAATCGCTCCTTTTGCATCGTACATAGGCACTCCTCGTCAGGAGTAGTCGCCTCCTTGTTGCGTCAGTTTACCCTCCTAGGAATCAAACTTCCATGGCAGCTGACTTTGAGAAAGAATGGGAAATTTTATGAAATTCAATTCTTCATAGCTTGATATTGATCTCCTCGCACTTCCCTCTATTTATAATCATTCCACAGCACAGGTATATCCCTCTTCTCAGATCTAACTTCCTTTTTTGCATCTGTACAAGTTTGTTATTGCAGTTATGCACTCACGTAGATCTGGTTTGTGCATCAGGCAATTGTAGATTGTCGCGACATCTCTAGACGTAAATTATGATTTAAATTTGCTGCGACAACTTGACATTCTCCTGCGCTGATGCTTCTGAATGTGTTAGCAGCGTAAAATCCCTGATAAAATGTAGAAGCATTTATGTGGTGACATCTTTGGCCGTAATTTTAAGTCAACTTATGGTCGCAACTCTAAATGCTTTCCCATTCTGATCTTCTAAGGTGGATTTTTGCACTAACAACTTTCGATGCAAAACTGATACTCAATACAACGACATTAGTAGCACAAAAGGAATAAAATGAAAGAAAGTAAGACCATACAACATTGATTTAGAAAATGCTAATACTAAATATGAAATGCTGAAAATGTAAGCTAAATATGATACAAAAAGAACAAATTATGAACTAATTCAAGGAGAAATTAAGTGTTATTTCTAATTCTATCACACCCATATGAGTAGTGTGATCTTATAAAGCCCTAGGTGTAGTCCCTTAGTAATCGGACCCACAATCATGGAGTTTGTCCCAATATGCTTTATAGACACCTAACCACTCTGAATTTTTACTTTAACAACCATGAACTTAAAGTCTATATGCTTTGACTTTGATATGCTCCTGTTGCTAATGGAATAAAAATATGCATTTTGTTTTCACAATTTGCACATTAGTAGACAAAATCATGTATCCATATTCCATTAAAATCGGAGTCTGTATACTTAATAATCTCTAACTGATCAGACCTCTGATATATGAGAATGTAATCTTTTGTTCTCTAAAAATACTTTATAACCCTCTTGGATGCTATCCAATGGTCTAAATCAGGGTTGCTTAAATATCTTCTCAACATCCTAATAGTGTACACAATATTCCAATGTATACAAACCTGAACATACACTAGACTTCCTACTACTAAAGTGTAAAAAATCTCTTGCATTTCTACAATCTCAAAATTATTCTTAGGGCATTGATTAAGATTATACTTATTATTGATAAGCAATATGTCATTAACATATAAAACCAAATATAGAACCTTACTTTCACTAAACTTGTGTATATACAATTATCGACCAAATTCATCTCTAAACTAAATGAGATAATCATTTGGTAAAATTTGTAATACTACTGATGAGAAGTCTGCTTAATCTCATAGATGAAATTCTTTAATTTTCAAATTATTAGCTTTGCATAATTAGACACAAAATTCTCTAATTAAACCATATAAATGTATGATCAATTTTACCATTAAGAAACCACTAACTTAATATTCATCTAATGCAGCTTAAGGTCAAAATATTCCACTAAAGCCATTGTAACCCTTTCTCTAGTGGACCTTCTTAATGACATTCGTTCTTGAGGTTGTTGAGTTTGTTCTTCTGGAACAATTACCTCATCTTGAATAGGGAGTTGTTCAACATTATCTTATTGAGGTTATGAATTCACTTCTTGATCAATGATATGTATGAGAACTTGAATATCGTCAAAAGTGATAGTAGGATCTGAGTTAGAATTCAATTCCTCCTTAAAAGTAATGTCTCTAACCTTATTTCTCCTCCTCAAAAAATGTTGTAGTTCTCGTCTCAAAATATTCCTAATCGTGGGATCATAAAATTCATAGCCCTTAGATCGCTCAGAATAACCAAGAAAGTAGTTGCTCATTGTTTTGGAATCTGATTTCATTTCATGTAGCCTATAAGGCCTTGCCTCATTTAGACATCCCCAAATGTGAAAGCACTTTAGACTAGGCTTTCGACTTGTCCAAAGCTCATAAGGTGTTTATGCAACTACTTTAGTTGGTATCTTGTTCATAATGTAAGTTTTTGTCTTTAGAGGCACTAACCAAATGAAGACTTTCAAACTTTTCATGTTTCAACCTTTCTTCCTCTTGCACACAATGAGAAATGAGCTCATTTAGAGTCCATTTCTCCTTTAGATAGATGTAACTAATTTAAAATTGGTTAAACTGTGCAGGAAGCGATACCAAAACCATAAGAACAAGCAATTCTTAAAAAAGCTTGATCTTAAGTGCCTTAAGTCTTGAAGCAACACGAAACATCTCCATAATGTACTCCATCACGTTTCCTTGACCCTTTATACTTTTTAGACATCAAAAAATTCAAAAGTGATGTCATTTGAAACTTATTGTTTTTAGAAAAACGTTTCTCAATTTCGTCAAGGACATGTTAGCTTGAGTAATCTCTTTAGATTTTGTGCCCTTAAAGGCTTTTGGAATACTGTGCTTAATAATCATTAAACTCATGCAATTTGAACGATCCCACCTCTCAATATCCCTTTTAACATAAGGGGTGCTCTCCGCAGTGAGAGGTGCATGTTGTTCTTTCCTTAGTGCAAGGTCTATGTCCACACAACCAAACACCATAAGTGCCTTTTCCATTCCTTAAAATTAGTCCCATTAATAATGGGTATAGAATTTATATTAGCAGATATTGTGGCAGCAAAAGATGATAACTAAATATAGAACAAAATAGATAGAAACAAGCTCACATGAATATTCAAGTAAACAATAAATTCAAAATAATGACTAATCCTATCTCAAGATACCAAACACAACATTAATATCAAGTCTTTGGACTGTAATACTAACTGTAAGCGGTACTCTTATTGTAGTAATCAAACATTGACAATAAAATATGTCAAACAATGAATTAATCTTTGGACTAATTGATTGCTCACATAAAGTACATTATAATTGTCGCACATTTATCACCACAGATGTCTTTGAAATTCAATCAAATATTAACTTACTTTTGAATCAATTAATAAACACATTAATCACAAAAATATATAATCGTCTTAATATTTTAAATAAACTAATCTATGCAAAAGAGGTCACTTTGACGGCATTTTGTTTCAACTAATATATTTAAAATATTAGGCATCCTTAATTAAAATCCAAAGCCAAAATTTGAATTTATTTGTTTCAAAATATTTCTCTTAATTTCATTTTTCAATCAAATTAAAAGATATATATATATATATATTTATCCCAAAACAACATACAATGATGTTGACAAGTATAATATTACCTAAATAAATCAAAATAACCTCACATAAGACTTCAAATTTAAACCAAAATAATTTGAATAAAGGAAAACTTCATATCAAGATACCGAACACTCCATTAATATTTCATCTTTGGACAAAATATTAACTTGTAAGTGATATATTGATGTAGTAATCAAACACTGACAATAATAACATGTCGAACAATAAATCTTCCTTCAGGCCGATTTACAGCTCACATGTAAAACTGAATAATCATCACATGTTTATTACAACAGTTGCACATGTAATATTATTAACCTTATTTTGGGCCGACCAATATTACCATAACTTAAGTTACATGCACACAACCTTTTATATTTTAAAACAAAATAATTTACACAAAAAATCACTTTAGCGACTTATTGCTTCGATTAAGTTATTTTAAAATATATAAACATTCCAATATTCAAATTGAAAATTTCCATAACAGTTAAATGTCAAAACTAAATATTTTTTATTACTTTATAGTTTCTGAAATAACCCAAAATAATGTTGTTTAAATAGTGCAATAAAAAAAAGCAAAAACCTTAATCTTTAACTGATATATATATATAACTATATATGTCAAAACCAAACAAAAAAAATAAAGTACCGATGCAAGGTCAAATAATAGACATGCACATGTATTCATAAAATTGGCATAGACAAAACACCAAAGCAATTCATTCATATACGAGTATTCAAAATTAAATATAAAACCTTACCCTACATATACCATATAAATCCAAAACTGTATTTATGATTGAACAGAGATTCGCATGAATACTTGAAAAATATTTTCAAGCTAATAAATCTCAGAAACATAATCATAATAGTTGACATATATCACAATTTATAAAATAAACCATATCATCATAATTTAACCAAATATTTGGAATCATAAGATGCCAAAACCTAATATCATAGAACCAAACTTAAAATTAAATTCTTTAAACATGCATCAATTTAGCATGAATTTACATCAAGACGCCCATAAAAATAATTATATATATATATATATAAATCGAATCCATAAAAATTTATCCACAACCTTAGTATCAATATACAAAATTTAAAATCATAACATTTTATAGATTCAATAATATCTAACTCATGCATTATACCTTTAAAATCACACTGCTTTTGTTTCAAAAGCATAAAAAAAATTAACCGTATTTATATATTATGATTAACATGAGTTTACTTCAAATAATCAAAAAACTGAATAAATATTCATAACATAAAATTAATAACTTCAATGAATATCAATTAAAACTTAATATAATACAAATATACAATTTGTATCAAACTCAACTATATATACTAAAAATAAACAAATAACCAATATGTATGGTTTCATAACGACACCTAATCACCATCATTAAAACTAAAACATCTTTAGCTAAAATTCATAATAATAGCAGTGCAAGTATAAATCCATCAACCATACCAATATGCTCAATCAAATAATGGAATTTAACACAAACACACACTTTTATACTTGAACCAAATATAATATTTAAAAACATAAAAATTTGACCATATAGCAATAATATTATCCAAATTTCAAAATATATACTTAATCTAAATAGTATGAAAAGAATAAGTATATAAGCTCAATAATAAATATCAATGAATTAATATTATTCCAAAACAATCTTTATAACAAGAAGTTAAAGATTTTAATCAAGAACTCAATCGCACGAATATTTATCAAATATCAAGAATCAAAACTTTTATTACAAGAACACCAAATTAATATTTTAAATCCATATTTGATTTTCGGATAATAAATTGACAGCACAACTATGATATTCAAGTAAGATTTTCACGATTAGGTTTTCTTAATAAATGTATTAATGATCTTAATGAAATATCAATTGTAATTATCACATGAATCAAAAATACTATACCATAATTAATCAGTATTGAAAATTAAAACCCTAATCAATATAAATCCAAAAGATTTGACATGTATAAAAAACACCATATCCAAATATCAAACCCATAAAATCTTAAAGAACGAATTATTTAAAAAAATAGAAAATTAATTCATTCTTAATGATTTAACATGACAAGACTCTGATGCCACTTGTTAAAATCATAAGTCAAGATATAATATAAAGCTTAATAAACCATAAACCAAGATTTATCATGTCAAATCATCAGATATTGGGGTTTTGATATTTCAAATTAGCACACAAGCAATTTTGAGAGGTGACTCTCTCTTTTCCAAAAATGGGATATTAAAAAAGTTTTCTTGTGTATAATTTGGGACCATAACCTAATATATATAACTTTTGCATATAACCCTAACTCCTAATCAACCTATCATCAACTAGGAATTAGTAATCAATTAGAATTTAGTTACTAAAGTATTTACACATATTTATCTCATACTTTATTTAATAATTAAAGTCAAATAAACTTTAACTAAATTAGGTCACTTTTAATTTGGACTAACCCATTATGATTATAAATAATAACATATAATTATCCATATTATATATGTGATATCCATATTTTCCATACTACATGAGCTATCAAAGTTGTCGAAAGAGAATTTTTCAACATCCGACAGATAATAATTCACAATTTTTTTCTCCAAGGAGTTGATTAACCATCAACAAATTAAAACATTGTTTAGTGAATATAATTATTGAATTTGATTTGTTGCGCGCATTCTTTATAAAAAATTTCATCATTTAGATCAATATTAAATGTTTCAAGGTTTATTTTTTTAAAACAAGATGGTAATAAAAATTCTATGGGATATAAGACATTAACCTGTCATTGCATGATTCGGTTGGAGGTTTCTTTCATTTCTTTCAACTTTTTTTTTTTTTTATAAAAAAAACTCTCAAATTTGATCCTAAATTAGGAATTGAAGTTAAAGAAACCACCTTACAAAAAATAACATCCCAAACCGGAAGGAATAGAAAATTATGAACGCAGTGCGATGTTGGCAGGCGATGGACTCGGATTGCCCTGGACCATACCATTTTCCTCCCACCACTTGTCAAAATTCTATACCTCCATCTCCTCTTCCCTTCTTATCGCCATTTATGCCTAAATTTGTCGTCTACCATTTAGTAATAACTGATCATTGATAGGTCAAAGCAGAGATATAAGATCAAAGGGAGTTGGAGGAGTTGGAGTTTGTCCCCTGCTCAAATGTTCAAATCAGTTTTTGGTTTAAAAGAAATCTAATTTCCCATACTTTTTAACTTCTTAAATAGGGAAAAAGTATAGAAATAGTGTGATTTACTAAAATAATATGACTGAATGAATTCAATGCAAAAGCAACCACTTGTGTCTCCTCTCCCAACCCTAAACTTGTTTTTCTGATATATCATTCTCTCATCCCTCAAATCTCTGTTGTTTTACTATACTTAGAATTTGGTTTAGTTTTTTTTGGGGTCTTTGATAGTTTGATTACAATATTTCATTTTATTAGTATTCATTTTCATTATTTGGGATTTGGGATGAGAGACGGAAGAGGGGGCTCAAACACGGTGTTCGAAGAGGCTGATAGCCTTAGAAGATCCCCGTGTGGAGACATGGAGTATCCGGATCCTAGCATGCCTGTGAATGCTCCTATGACTGCAGCAGATGATTTATGCCTTGTTTATAACAACACGGCAGCTAATTGCCCTGCCTTTAGTGAAGGCAACAGATTGAGTTGTGAAGTTTCACCCCTAACCATGTCACCATGGAACCAAACCAATACTATGGAAAAACCTTCATGGGTCCCTTTCGAAGACGATAGCAACGGTCTGGCGAATAGCCTCATCGGGTCTCTCACACGTGAAGAGGGACATATTTATTCCTTAGCAGCCACAAAGGATCTCCTTTACACTGGCTCCGATAGCAAGAACATTCGTGTGTGGAAGAATCTTAAAGAATTTGCAGGCTTCAAATCGAATAGTGGTTTGGTTAAGGCCATTGTGATATCAGGTGAAAAGATTTTCACTGGCCATCAAGATGGGAAGATTCGTGTTTGGAAAAGCTCCCTTAAGAACCCTACCCTTCATAAAAGAGCCGGTACTTTGCCAACCCTAAAAGATATCCTTAAAAGTTCCATTAAACCAAGCAATTACGTGGAAGTGAGACGTAAACGTGCTTTATGGATCAAACATTCGGATGCGGTATCGTGTTTGAGCATGAACGAGGAACAAGGTCTTCTTTATTCAGCTTCTTGGGACCGGAGCTTTAAAGTTTGGAGAATTTCAGATTCTAAATGTCTTGAATCAGTTCAGGCGCACGATGATGCCGTTAACTCCGTGGTTTCAAGCTTCGGTGAACTGATTTTCACAGGTTCAGCAGATGGAACAGTTAAAGTGTGGAAAAGAGAACTGCTTCGGAAAGGAACAAAGCATACATTGGATCAAACGCTTATAAAACAAGAATGTGCAGTAACAGCGTTAGCAATCATCACCTATGCAGGTCCAGCCATGTACTGTGGCTCCAGTGACGGTTTGATCACATACCGGGAACTCGAAAAGGACTTCTCCCAGGGTGGTACTCTTAAAGGCCACAAGCTGGCGGTTCTTTGCCTCGAGGCAGCTGAGAACTTTTTGTTTAGTGGTTCAGCTGATAAGACTATAGGTATTTGGCGTAGGGACGGCAGCGTCCACACGAACATTTCAGTGCTTACGGGGCATACGGGGCCTGTGAAGTGCTTGGCAGTGGAAAGGGATCTTGAATCAAAGAAAGAGCAGCGGTGGATTGTCTACAGTGGGAGCCTCGATAAGTCGGTGAAGGTATGGAACGTGTCGGAGTTTCCTCAGGTGGAGACGATGCAGTCGAAACATCAGCACCAGGTGAGTTATGATGCGGAGTCTTTCCCAGATGATCAGAGCTCCACCAGCTAACCAGTCGGCACGGGACATACTGATAACGACTCGTGTGCGTGGTTGGGTTTTGGTTAAACTCAGGGTGATACCATCAATTATTTGAATTGGAATTAAATTGTATAATTTTATTTTTCTAATAATTTATACTTTTATAACTTTTAAAAGATAAAATTAAGTTTTTATGATTTTTAGAAAGTTAAATACAATTTTACCATTAACAATATAAAATATTTTAAATTATAAATGAATTTTTTTTTTATTTTAAATACAACTGTCAGCTCCGCTCGGTTTCGGAGAGGGACCGGATCATTTTGGGGAATGTCCTATGGTTATATGTTGTAAAAATTGTTATGGACCTGATCAATTGGCTACCATGGAATGGAGAAATTTTAAGTGAAATATTTCTTTAATAATATTATTTTTCTTCCCAGCAAACATTTTCATCAATTGCCTGAATCTGATAATGAAGCTTGTTGATGTGCTTCCACTATATCAATATATATCACAAAAGTTAGGCATTATCTCTAGAGCTTTGTTTTCCAATTTTACTAAGAGTTTTAATAAATTGATGGAGTGGAGACTGACCTATGTAAAATCAAAGAGTGTAGATGATTAGATTTGATTCAATGACTTATGGTATATAGATCAATTATAATAGAGAATCACTTAAACCAGTAATGCAAAAACCCTTTAATTAGTTTACCATGGTTTCATTTGTTCAGATATTCCGAGCTGCTATCATTCTGTAAATTTACCGGAACTCTTAGGACAAGTTAAAAGAGGTAAATTCTCAATAATTCTTTAAACAAGAAGAGATTGTATTAAATTGTGATTTCATGTCATTTTTATCTCTTTTCAATAGGGGAATGATAAATCAGAGGTTTACTCCTGATTTTTTGCAATTTTAGTTGGAGTTGAATTTTTTTAGGAGCAAAAAGCTGAAAATCAGAAGTAAAAATCTGATTTGTCATTTCCTATTGAAAAAAGATAAGTGTCGAAACCATTTTTTGAAGAAAACAATAACAAATCTCGATTTGGAACATGAAAATGGAGTCGTCGTGAATAATTTTTTAAAACAGGTGTAATTGGGTCACCTATCAAGATTTATTAAAAAAAATTATTAAAAGAATTTTGGTCATTGAAACCATAAAACGAGTTCAAGAGTCGGTTACGCATAAGGAAGGATTAGCACCTGTACACGCCCAAAATTGGTACCTTAATCGATTATTCAAAGTCTTATTTGTTGAAAATTAAATTTCGAGAAAAATTTAAATCGCGATCCTTAAATGCATGAAGATCAGATTTGTTTTATTTCAAAAGCAAATTTTGCTTCCGAAGAAAGCTCGTTATTTCGAGTTAATCGAGAAAAAGTCACATCTAGTAAGTTAGGATATAACAATTCGAATATTCGAAAATGATGAGCTTCTAAAAAAAATCTCATATTTAAATTTTAAAAAGATATTCAATTATTCTGGTTCAAAGAAAAAATCACACCTAGTGAGTTAGGACATGGTTTTTCAAATTCTCGAGACAAAGAATATTGCCTTGATTTATTAAAACAATTTGAGTATTTTAAAAAACAAATTTTCATGTTATGCAAAAAAAAAAAATGCACATGATTTACAAGTATACATAATAAAAAATAATACATATACCAAATACAATAAAATAAAATAATATACATATGCACATAATAAAAAATAATACATATACAAAATACAATAAAATAACATAATATACATATGCATATAAAAATGTGTTAAATAAAAAAATTACATTAAAATTGGGTCAAATTTAAATTTTTGAAAACTTAAGGGGTCAAATCAAAATTTTTGGAAAGTGTGGGGGCCAAATTTAAATTTTTAGAAAATTTGGGGGCCAAATTTGAATTTTTGGAAAATTTAGGGGTCAAATTCAAATTTTTGGAAAATTTAAAGGTCAAAATATAATTTTTAGAAAATTTGGGATCACAAATAATTTTAAATAAAGTAAGGGCTTTGTGGCAATAAATTCAAAAATTTGACACGTGACAACTTCTAGGGCACTTACGGGTCAAATACTAAATTGAAAACCAAGTGAAATTGTTGGGTCGAATTGAAAATGACAAAAACTGGGTCAAAAGGACTTGATTGAATCAATTGCTTAAAAAAAGAATAAGTGAACAATTTTTCCAATTTTTTTTAAAAAAGAATTTCTCTCACTCTTACGCATCTTTTCACTATGTGATTATCCAACCCCTTTTTTATTTCATTTCTCTTTTACTTTCTACCAAAAAAAAAAGTTTTCTTTCTTTTTCCTCTCAAAAATAAAAACCAAACTTTTCTTCCCTCTCCAGCCCCCATTCGGTCGATCATGGGTTAAGGAGCCCCACCGTTGTTCATCTCAGCGCCGACGACCCGCTGATGGCCACCGTGGATGGTGCAAAAAGGTAAAAAAAACTCAAAATCCCTTTTTTACTAGTATTTTCGAATAAGAAAAAAAAGTTTGAAAATGTATAGATTTAAAAGTAATACCTTGCTTTTATTGATGATCTTGGTTGCTAAAAAAAATAGCTACACTTTTATTGATTTTCGTACAAATCTGTGTATTTCCCTCTAATTTCGTATCTTTTCTTCTTTACTTTGTGTGTACATGTTGTGTATTTATAACATTGTTTTACAACCACTTTTTCGGATTTTTCGGTTGTGGAATCGTGCAGATCGTGGAGAGGTGGTGTCTGAGGATCACAACGACAATGGCCGTGGCGGCTGCGTGGAGGGCTGACGACGGCGACGATAGATTTGTTAAGGTTAAGGTTTCCCTTATTTTTGTTTAAGTTATGAGTTTGTAAGGTTAGGCTTAAATTTGGGCTGTTTGGTTTGTATTAGGTAGTTAGGTTTGGGTTTTGAGTTTTGGGTTATTAAAATAAGTTGTTTGAGTATTGGGTTTTTGTTTAACTTTATTATTTATTATTTGTATTTATTTATAAATATAGATAGATAAATAAATAAAATTAAAATGGAATTGGGCTTGTATTTTACTTTTTATTTTATTATTTATTTGTTTGTTTGTTTGTTTGTTTATTTATCTATAAAATAATAATAATAATAATACAATAAAAACAAAATTGGATTGTAAAGGCTCGGACAAATTAGGCTTCTACAGCTGTCCTTTTTGCTCGTTGTCGCATAACAGGAACAAAGCAAAGACTCAAAAGAAGACCAGTTTTGTCCGGTCCTGTTGCATTTTGTCGTCTAGTATTTCTCATTTTCACTAACTCGCTCTTTCACTTCACTGTATCCACTTATCTTCAATATTGTAGTTTTATCCTGCTCCATTATATCTTTAAGGAGATAGAACTTGCTAATGTAACCTCAATCCAATCCACTGTAACTTTAGGGATATAGGAATTGATATCGTAGCTTTATCTTGCTCCACTGTAACTTTAGGGAGATAAAGATTTGTTTTTATGATTTTAATCCGACCCACTGCACTTTAAGGGTACAAGATTTGTTCTTGTAGCTTCATCTTGCTCTACTACAACTTTAGAGAGATAAGGATTCGCCTTCGTAGCTTCACTCTATTCCTTTACAACCTCAGTGAAGATCAAGGTCTGCTACTGTGAGTTTTAATCTGCCCCTCTACAACTTTAAGGGTATAGGATTTGCTTCTATAACTTTAATTTGCCCCTTTATATCTTTAGGGGTAAAAGATGATAGTCTTCAATCTGCCCTCTAGTTAGGGTAAAAGATTGGATTACTTCAATCTATCCCATGGTCAGGGTAAAAGATCTGATGGTCTTCAATCTGCCCTCTGGTTAGAGTAAAAGATTGGATTGCTTTAATCTGCCCCATGGTCGGGGTAAGAGATTGAATTGTCTTCGTTCCATTTCAACTTTAGGAATATAAGATTCATCCTTGCGACTTCAATCTGCCCCTATACAGCTTTAGGTGAATGAGATTCACCATTGCGATTTCAATCTACCCCTCTATAGCTTTAGGTGTATAAGATTTTCCATTACAGCTTCAATCCGTTCCTTTACAGCGTTAGAGGTATAAGATTTGTCGTTCTATCGCCATTCTTTGAGGATATGACCTGTAGAACCTGTTTTATGGGCCTCTATCTAGGCCATGTAACTAGGATACCATGATTTGAATGAATCAAATGCTCCTATCTAAATGTGCATGAATGATGCATGTAAAGATGTCATTTTAAAATGGTTTTTTACTGTTTTAGTCCTTAGGTTGTCACTAATCATCTTTGGCCTAAGTTCTAACATTGATGTGTGTGTCACCATGCCTTTCCTTTAAGTCTGGTGTTCCTGATACGGAATCCGAAGAGGTAATCATAAGTTGAACTTATTCGTTTTAAGATCCCTTTAACCCTCGGATTTGGTTATTTCCGACTAATGGTCCTGTTTCAAGTCCCTATACTATTTAAAATTTCCCAAAGTAATATGCAGAAATCTTTTTATACCTTATCATCAAGTCCATTAACCATTATTTCAATGCGAAGAATGCTCTGAGTAGGGTTAGAAAAATGGGTAAGATTGAATTTATTGGCGATAACGCTCGAATGGAGATAAATGAGAAAACATCAAACATTAATCAAAACACCAAACAAGATAACAAATGTTGGTAAAAAACTAGCAAATATTGATCAAGAATTGCTAAAGTGAGCAACAAGAAATAAAACCAGATGCTCTATATATCAATGTATGAACTTCTTCGAATAAACTTGATGAGGATCAATTTGAGCCTGATGTGTACCCATGAAAACTATTGCACTTTGTCGATACCCAAGATGCAACGTCTCTCCATCTTGCTACTTCTGAGAAAGAAGCTCATTTCATGCCCAATCATTGATCCAAATCTGAACCGCCTTTCGAGTTTTCGGCTCAAATCTCCTTAGGCTTTGAGATGCCTTTGCGAGTTTTCATCTCGGCCTACCTCTTTTTTTTTGTTTGAACAGCCCTTTCGAGTTTTCAACTCAACCTTTTTATTAGGCGAGGTACTTCTTTAGAATTTGAATTCACGGGGTTTGACAAATTCTTGCCATCCATCTCAGCTAGAATCAAAGCTCATCCAGAGAAAGCTTTATTTACTACATATGAGCCTTCTCAATTTGACATCCATTTGCCCCAAAAGTCTTTTTGCATAGGAAGGATCTTTTTCAAAACTAGATCTCCCTCATGGAATTCTCTAGGGCGAACCTTTTTATCATAAGCTCACATCATCTATTTTTGATACATCTGGCCATGTTGGATAGCTTTCATCCTCTTCTCATCGATTAAGTTTAGCTGGTCAATCTTGACTAGATCCATTCTGCCTCATCTAACTTTACTTTTGATAAGACTCAGAGGGAAGGAATCTCGACTTCAATTGGGTAAGACTACATCTATTCCATATACTAATGAGAAAGGTGTTGCCCCGGTAAAAGTTCTGATAGACGTTCGATAAGGTAGAGAGAAAATGGTAACTTCTCATGCCAATTTTTGTAGGTCTCAATCATTTTCCCTACGATTTTCTTGATTTTTTATTAGCTGCTTCCACAGCTCCATTCATCTTCGAGCGATACGGAGCTACATTGTGGTGCTTGATCTTGAACTGACTGCAGACTTCTGCTATTGTGCTATTATTCAGGTTCAAAGCATTGTCGGATATGATCTTCTCTGGCATTCCATACCGACATATGATTTCTTTCTTCAAGAATTTACTGACCGTTGATCTCGTGACACTAGCGCAGGAAGCAGCTTCCACCCACTTAGTAAAGTAATTGATGACCATAAGATTGAACCTATGCCCATTAAAAGCTTTTGGCAAGATTGGTCCGATGACATCCATGCCCCACAAAGAAAAAGGCCATGAGGAAGTCATAACATGGAGAGGTGAAGGAGGTATATGAATTTTGTCTCCGTAAACTTGACATTTATGACATTTCTTAGTGTATTTAATGCAATCTTCTTTCATGGTTGACCAGTAATACCCGAATCTCATAATCTATCTGGCCATCACGAAACCATTGGCATGTGTTCCATAAACACTCATGAACTTCCTTTAAGATCTTCTTAGCCTCAACAGAATCAACACACCTCAATAAGACATGATCTTTTCTCTTTTTATACAAAATATCCACGTCAAGGACATAGTCAATTGCGAGCCTTCTCAATGTTCTTTTGTCATTCTCGGTGGCTTGCTCAAGCATCCGTAACAAATCAGGAGATAAACTACAATCTTGGACTTCTTCAAAATCCTGAGATTCCTCTGAACACACATCCTGCTCAAAATGAGGCTCTAAGTCGACAATGATGTTACTCATATCGTTGATATTTAGGACCTGTCATATGGACCAAAAAGATCTGAAAGATAAATGAATTTAAGCATGTTTATTGCAGTATGAGATAGATGAAAAAAATAACGAGAATTTTTGCCAATTTGGGTGAAATAAAGTGCATTTATTTATTGAAAATAAAAAGCAAATGAACTTGTGCCCTTTACAAAAAGATCGTAATTACTCTCGGGCTTAGGGCAACAAGGGTGTTCTAAATATTACTCTGGAAAAGACTTAAAAGTTACAGTGAGCTATTTCGCAGTTTAGTTGCCTAGAACGCTTTTGAGGGCGTAAGGGTGAATTCCTGACAAATTCCTTTGTTCACTCATCCCTTCGAAAATAGTGCTGATGTTCAGATTCTCCATTATTCCTGCCAACCTATCTTCTATAAGCTTTCGCTCGAGGATAATAATACCTCTCGATACGAATGACTTTGAAATATAAGGAATGAGCATCGCTTGCTTTTGATCTCTTCCCCACTTATTCGTGCTCTTCTCTTTTTTTTTTGTAGTTATTCCTTTCTCTATTTTATATTTGCACTTTCCTCAGAAGCACAAACAACATTTGTCTCTTCACCTTTCCTCTCTTCAAAGAACTCAAGTTATTTATTATTTATCAACTTTTGTACCAAGGTTCGGAATTCGACACACCCTTGGATTTTATGCCCCTCTACGGCATGAAACTCGCAGTAATTTTCAGTTGTGGTCACTACGTCCTCTCCCTCTTACACGATCAAACCTCTGTTGACCATCTTTGTCAAACCCATTTAAATGGCGACTTGACCTCCCCCACATCATTCCTAATTCTCTTGCTCTTCTCTTCCATTATTGCATTCACCCTCTGATCGGGATGGTTTGGCAAGAGATTTCCATCCATGTTAGGTCCTACAGATTTATCGAACCTTACGATCCCTATCTTAATAAATCTTTCAATCAGCTTCTTGAAAACAGTGCAATTCTCGATGGAGTGACCCGTTATTCCCGCATGGTAGTCACATTTATCATTTGTGTCATACCAATCTGGGAACGGAGGTTGTATTGGTTTCAAATAATAGGGGGACACCACTAGGGCATCATATAAACTCTTGTAAATCTCCTTGTACGTCATCGAGATGAGAGTTAATTGGATTCATTCGGTGTTCGACCTCAAGCCCGATTCTTGCCTCGATCTACTTTGATAACTAGTTGTCGAGGCTTTAGATTATGTCACCATGATCGGTTTTATAACATTTGCCCGGTATAAGCTTATATTATTCACCTCATTGTCATTCCTTCTAAGAGCGAACCTTTTGGTACTCTCTCTAGCATCGATTTTTTTGCTTCAGATTGCATTCTCAATCATTTCTCCTGACATGACCATATCGAAGAAACTTTTAGTAACGTTTCTCAGTAGGTGATTGATATACGATGCCTTCAAAGTATTAACAAAGAGCATGGTTGTCTCTTTTTCAAACAGTAGTGGTTGTACTTGGGTGGCCATATCTCTCCACCTTTGAGCGTATTGCCTGAAGCTTTCACCTAACCTTTTCTCATCATTTTACAACGTGATCCTATCAGAAGCTATGTCTATGACATGACCGTATTGCCTCATGAAAGCCTATGCCAAATCCTTCCAAGAACTGATCTTGGTACGACTTAATTGATTCTACCATCTGACAACTGATTCCATAAGACTATCCTGAAAACAGTGGATTAGCAGTTGATCATTATGGACATACCCCTCAATTCCTTCTAAAGCTCTTTAGCATCGATCCCATAGCACCTCTCAATTCCTTCTAAAGCTCTGAACCTCTCCTCTAACCATTTACAATGCTCCTCCAACTGGTTAGGAAGTTCAACTCTTATTTTTTCTAACTCCATCACCTTATTTAAATCTGGTATGCCAAAGTCGACAGGGTTATTTCCTTGGTTAGAACTAGAACCCGTTCGGTAGTTTTTCGGTTTTGGTGTGCCAAACAAACACGATTGTGGGTTAATAGTGACAGATGCTCCTCGAATATACGTTTCTTGTGAAGCCTGGACCAGTGTGGGAGTAACATTTGAAGGACACGGAAGATTATCACTCCCTTCCTTTGGGTAAATTACAATATTCTTTCCCTTATCAGTTTATCAACCAGTAATTAAGTGAACTTTTTGATAATGTCTTTCTAGGACTCAATAATTTGGTCCTTCATATCTTGCTGCACTTTTGCTAATTGTTCATGCAGCTGATCCTACATTACTTTTTGTGACTGCTCCAACTTTTTCAATTGTTGATCCATTGCTCTTGTCTTAGCAGGTGTAACAGCCCAATTTTCAGTAGTGTTGAAAATAGTGGTTTCGGGTCCACAGCTCCGACGAGTTGAGTCGTAAATTTATTTATTTTAAATATTTCTAGTGATATATGCATCGTATGAAATTATGATTTGAAATTTCATAGATTAAATAGTTAATTGAATAGAAATGACTAAATCATAAAAAGAGTAAAAGTATAGATGTTTAATTAGAAGGACCAAATGAATAAATTAATCAAAAGATTATTAGTTAGTGGATTGGTATGGTTTATATTAAGTGTAAATAGATTTAATTAAGAGTAAAAAATGATTAATTAAGGCTTAATGGTGGAAGTCTTAAAAATTACAAAATTGTCATTACTATATATATGAAAATTAAAAGAAAATAAATTGAATTTCATCCCATTTTCTTTTTCTTTCTTCTTCACACGGAAACCAGGGGAGAAAAACTTAGGGTTTTCAATTTCATTCTTTGATCTTTGATTTGGGTAAGCAAACCTTGATCCTTTTTAGTAATTTCTTTATATTTTTTGAGTCCGTATCAACTTAATCTAGCTTATGCAAGGACTAAATTGTGAATCTGTCAAATGTTAGAAAACTTGACATTGTTGAAATTTCTTATTCTTGAAAGCTTTTGATGTATTTGAATGCTTGATACTTGGGTTAAATCTTTTTGTAAAGTGATTTTTGATGAAATTAGGGTTTAAGGACTAAAATGTGAAAATGGTGAAATTACATGTATTGTTGTGAAAATAAATGTGTGAATAGCTTGAATGAACACCCAAGAAATTCAACTATAGTTAGTTGTGGAAGGAAATGGTTATTTTGCATGTTTTGTGTTGAAAGGACTAGATTGAATAAAAGGAAACTAATAGGGGTAAAACGATAATTTTCCCAAAAAGGATTAAATTGTGTTGAATGACTAAATTATGTAACTTAATGTGAGAATTGAATGACTTGTGAATGTAGACTACGATCGTGCTACAGACCGTAGAAAAGGGAAATTAACGGATTAGTCTCTAAAGTCTTTCCTAAACTGCAAACCAATCCAGTAAGTTCATAGTGTAAATCTTACTTAATATTCCTTGTATATGTATATATTGTCAATGTACAACAAATCGGATGCATTCGATATTGAAGATGATCGAAGAAATGAAACGCAAGAGATAGTAGACTTTATACCGTTGAAATAGTACCGACACAATGGCTGGGGTACCGCATGTGTTATGAGTCCTCGACAGCTCGTGTGAGCTGCATCGTGAATCGAAAAAGAGATACGGATCCTATATGGATTACAGGTCCTATGATGGCTGGGACTTATGCTTTATGCATACTCCCGACAGCTCTTGTGAGTAGCATCGTTAGGAAACAGTTTACAGTACAAATAGACACCGTACCGATGGTTGGGGTACCACATAGGTTACGAGTCCTCGACAGCTCGTGTGAGCAGCAACGGGTACTGGTAACGGAAAGTTATGAACAGGGAGAAGAGTTGTAAATTACTCAAAGAGCAATGGAATTACGTTGGCTCGATGGAGTCATTATTACTTATTACCTTGTTGATATTTCTTAACTATCGAACTTACTAAGCTATAAAGCTTACAACAGTTATTGTTGTTGTTTTGTAGATCATTTTGCTAACTAAAGATCGGATCATCGTTATCTCTTGAAGTCATACTATCACAGAGTTTGTCAGTAGATTTTGCATTACTTGGTCTTATGGCATGTACTAGGATGATATTAACTTTGATGTTGAACTAAAGATGTTGAAATCTTGCTATTTTGATTGTGTAAATGCATGAAATACAACTTAGATGTTTTAAGCTTATGATGCTTGTAAAACTTAGAAGTTGTGTATGTAGTGTGATGACTAAATGCATAACTTGTGTTTGATATGTTAAACTTGTATCTTGACATAATTCTTGAGTTTCTGCATACTTGTTTCAGTATAACTTATACAGGTATCGATAGAATTTTAGGATAGGAGAGAGATTGTTCTCTGACTTGAGTTGTATCAGTAGTTTAATTACAAGTATTGGTAGTTTCTAGCATGGATGTATCGGTAGATGGTATCCATATAACGGTAGAAGTTGCAGGGTGAGAATTTTTGCTCTCTGGAGTTTTTGGTATCGGTAATTGCATGACTTGTATTGGTAGAAATCATACTTGTTTCGATAGAACTAGAACAGGTACTGGTAGAAATCTGCACAGTTCTAAAATTGCACATTGATTTGACTACTACCGATACTTGACCATCAGGTACTGGTAGAAGTCCCCTAAAATGTTGAAAATACCATTTTTACCCTTGATGAAATTGTGTTATGATTAAATATTGGTCCAAAATATGAGAGGTGAAATTTCGTATTGAATAAATATTAAAATATTTTGATATTTTAAAAGTTTAACAGAGTTAAATGAATAGAAACACCGGAATCCTAACCGACGACAGTGTTCGGGATTTAGATTTTACAGCACGAGTGTAGTAACTGTGTGGTTTTTCCAGAGTAACTTTCAGAGGAAAATTTTAATTTATTAGAAACGTCTTTCTCGAAATTTTAATGCATGAAAATGCGATGCAAAACTTTATGAATATATGAAAATGCGATGCGAAATTTTATGAACGCATGAATGCATATGCAAGAAAGATATTCACTCATACTCTGATAGAATAACCTTACTAGAAAATGAATGTCTTTACATAAGATAATTATAAATAAGGCATTGCCCTAATGCTCAAAGTGTTAATCTTCTGAAGGAGACATGCTAACTTTTGGCCTTTATCAAACACTGACTCATACTCTATACAGTTAACTTCTGCAAGTATTCTGCCACTTTTCTCACTTGTGTCAATGCTTCACCCATGATATGGTCTCGGTCTCTGACTTGCCTCTGAGAGTGCTGAAGTTGCCTATTACTTGTTTCAAAGATTCCCTTAAGGGACTCAATCTGATTTTCAGAATTTTGTAATGCAGCTTCAAGCTCCTGTACCCTTCTCTTTAATTTTGTATTTTCAGCCTGGCTTGCCCTCAATTCTGTCGCATGTTTACGACTGTGGTGCCTTTGCAATGACTCCTCTCTCGATTACCCGGCTTTCAACTCAACTTTCTCCACTGATCCGCTCGAGTCCTTTCCTTTTGTAAGTTATTCTGAATCACACTGATTCGAGTGAAATCCCAGTAATCCAATACATGACCTTCAACTAGGCTATCACCCTTCTCACGTTGTTTATCCTCTGACCACATACGCACGGCCACATTCTCCTCTACCTCATCAAGATACCCTTTTTCCATGACCAGTTCTCTACTAGTAATCAAACTCAAGTCAATACCTTTCCTAATATGAGGATGCAATGCAAAATAAGATAAAAAATAAAACAAGTTAGTACTCACGGTCATAAAATGTAAAACAAATATAAAACAGAGAACCTACGCATCTATTAGGTGGTCTCTAAAGGTTTGGTATAGTTTTACTTAGGGTGGGCACTTAGGGCTCATTATATGCGGTTTTCAATTCTAAAGTAACGGTACCCAAAAATCAGTAGATTCCTCAATCCTCACACATTATAGGCTCATACGGACGCACTCGGTTCAAGGGGACACATTTCCTGTATGTTTGCACGAAAGTGAAAACTGCACGAAAACATACGTACGGATGTATCCCGAAAGCGATTCACTATTCTACACGGAGGTGAAAACCTCATGAAGGAGTAGCTTCTCACTTCCACTTAAGCGATGTAGTAACAAATGCATGTATGCAAAAACATAGACATATAATATCAACATGCTATTATCACAACAAACATATAAAACACACAAAAAAAATGTATAGGATCGCAAATTAAATTAAATCGAATTTGAAATTTTCAACAAAAAGACAAAAAAATAACCGACTTACGGCTTGACTCTCTTATTGGTCCCCAATGGAGTCGCCAAGTTGTCGAAACCATTTAAAAAAAATAAAAACAAATCTCGATTTGAAAAATGAAAATGGAGTCGCCACCAATAATTTTTTGAAACATGTGTAATTGAGTCACTCTCGAGATTTATTAAAAAAATCATTAAAAGAATTTTGATATTTGAAACCATAAAACGAGTTCGGGAGTCAGTTACGCATAAGGAAGGATTAGCATCCTTACACGCCCAAAATTGGTACCTTAATCGATTATTCAAAGTCTTATTTGTTGAAATTTAAAATTAGAGAAAAAATTAAATCGCGATCCTTAAATGCATGAAGGTCAGATTTGTTTTATTTTGAAAATAAATTTTGCTTTCGAAGAAAGCTCGTTATTTTGAGTTAATCGAGAAAAAGTCACATCTAGTAAGTTAGTAAATAACAATTCGAATATTCGAAAATGACGAGTTTTTCAAAAAAAATCTTGTATTTAAATTTTAAAAGGATATTCAATTATCTCGGTTCAAAGAAAAAACGACACCTAGTGAGTTAGGACATGGTTTTTCAAATTCCAGAGACAAAGAATATTGCCTTAATTTATTAAAACAATTTGAGTATTTTAAAAAAAAATTTGCTTCCGAAATATGGACATGATTTATAAATATACATAATAAAAAATAATACATACACAAAATACATTAAAATAAAATAATATACATATGCACATAATAAAAAAAAATACATATGCAAAATACAATAAAATAACATAATATACATATGCATATAAAAAAGATATTAAATAAAAAATTACAGTAAAACTGGATCAAATTTGAATTTTTGAAAACTTCAAGTGTCAAATCAAAATTTTTGGAAAATGTGGGGGTCAAATTCAAATTTTTGGAAAACTTGAGGGTTAAATTTGAATTTTTAGAAATTTTAGGGGTCAAATTCAAAATTTTTTTAAATTCGAGGGCCAAAACATAATTTTTAAAAAGTTTCGGGGTCACAAATAATTTTAAAATAAAAAAGGGCTTCTTGATAATAAACTAAAAAATCTTGAGACGTGGCAACTTTTGGGACACTTTTGGGTCAAAAACTAAATTGAAAAACAAGTAAAATTATTGGGTCGAATTGAAAATGACAAAAATTAAGGCAAAAAGACTTGATTGAAACAATTTCTTAAAAAAGGATCAAGTGAGCAATTTTCGCAATTTTTTTTTTTTTAAAATTCCTCTCCCCTATACGCGTCGTTTCACTATATGATTATTCAACCCTTTTTTTTTTTTTCATTTTACTTTTACTTTCTAAAAAAAAAAAAAGTTTCCTTTCTACAATACAAAAAAGTTTCCTTTCTTTTTTTCTCTTAAAAATAAAAACAAAACTTTCCTTCCCTCTCTAGCCCCCATTCGGCCGATCATGGGTTGAGGAGCTCCACTGTCGTTCGCCTCAGCGCCAACGACCAGCTGACGGCCACTATGGGTGGTGCAAAAAGGTTTAAAAAAAAACCAAAATCCCCTTTTTTACTAATATTTTCGAACAAGAAAAAAAAAGAAAAAAATTTTCGAAAATGTATAGATTTAAAAGTAATACCTTACTTTTATTGATGGTCTTGGTTGCTAAAAAAATAGCTACACCTCTATTGATTTTCGTACAAATTTGTGTATTTCCCTTTAATTTCGTATCTTTTCTTCTTTACTTTGTGTGTACATGTTGTGTATTTATAATATTGTTTTACAATCACTTTTTCGAATTTTTCGATTATGGAATCGTGCATATCGTGGAGAGGTGGTGTCCGAGGATCACGGCAAAAGTGGAAGTGACGGCTGTGTGGAGGGCTGACGACGACGGCGACAGATTTGTTAGTGTTAGGGTTTCCCTTTTTTTGTTTGTTTAAGTTATGGGTTTGTAAGGTTGGGCTTAAATTTGGGTTGTTTGATTTGGGTTTTGGGTTATTAAAATAGGTTGTTTGGGTATTGGGTTTTTGTTTAACTTTATTATTTATTATTTGTATTTATTTATAAATATAAATAGATAAATAAATAAATAAAGTTAAAATGGAATTGGACTTGTATTTTATTTTTTAATTTTATTATTTATTTATTTGTTTGTTTATTTATCTATAAAATATTATAATAAATAAATAAAAATAAAATAAAACAAAATTGAATTGTAAATGTTCGGATAAATTGGACTTCTACAATAAAAAAAACATGAAATCATAATTTCATATAATTATTTCTATTTAAACACATTTAATTGTATCCCTGATTTGGATTTCGTTTTTTATTTTTTAAAAGTCTTAATAAGTGAGGGAATATAATTAGAATAATTGTTAAGGTGAAACCATGGCAAACAAAAGACTCTACACAGGGTCTGTCTCAATCCCATGACATATGGCACATAAGACATTGATGGAGAAGCATGCTACCATTTGAGCCATCACTTGGTGAACATGGCTAATTATTTTAGCACTTTAATCGCAAGTAATTACACCTTTATTTTTAAGACTCCCTTTCAAATAAAAAAATTATTTGTAAAAAATGTTTTGTTGTACAGTTCAAATTAAAAAAAATTCATAAAACTCAAATTTTATTGTATTATTTATAATAATAAATTTATCAAATTTAGTATTTATGATAATAATTTTTTCACTATTCTTAAATCTTCAAATACTAAGAAAGTGAACTCTTATCACAAATTGACACAAAACAAAAACTATAACCTTCCAATGGGAAAGTTCACTGTCTCTATTGATATCTAAAATCGAAATTTATAGTCACAACTTTAAATTATATTTTTCAAGGAAGTTGCAATTATAATCTCAAAAATCATAAGCGTTCTATTAGAACAAAAGAGGAGGGGAAAATAATACTTTAATAATAAACCCCGAATCATAGTGAAGTCAATGTGGTGGGTGGTAGCCACTAATTAATTTTAAAATGAGCTAATTAAGCCTTTAATGATTTTTTCCTAAGTCAATCAATTTTTTTGACTAAAGACCTTATAAAAAGAGAATACCATACAAAAATTAAGTAGCAAAAAAACACCACATAAGAAAATCAAAATTCGCTTAAAACAAGGACATCAAGATCATAGAGCTCGACAACCCTGATAAAAAAATATGAATTTCATGCAAAGACATGATTTTCTCAAGTCAAACGTAAAACAACGAGCACCCACCTCAAAAACTTAATAAAACTCCTACATGCTTCATACCATAAGACCATACGACCATTAAAACACGACAGCTCACCAAATTGGAGCAAAACCACAACACTATCTGCTGAATTAGATTGCAAAAGGCCATGTTGGCGAAAGTCACCAAAACCCAAAACTTAAAGATCTTGGAGGTAACCAAACGAGGAAACGATTGAGCCGCCGTCGCCCATCTCTCCCTCCACTTTGAACTTTTTATACTACAATCAAGTCTCTACCAATGCATCAAAATCCATTCGACAATTTCATATAGCTCGACAGGTAATTTCATGGAAAAATTTGTTCCTTAACCACGCTAGGAGCAAATACTTTGATAATGCGATCCAACAGGGTTGCTCTTCGGCCTTGTCTTCATGTGCACGTTGAGGTTGATCTTCGGCCTCGTCTCCTCCCTCTGTGGATGAATGCGATGGTGTCCTAGCTGACCGTAGTGCATCCTCCTAACCCAGTCAACGTTTGCGAGGACGGCCCAACTCAGAAGAACGATGCTGGGGGTGTTTGCGACATTATCGGCAGGTCATTATATATTGTCGCATGGGGCTATGGCGCATAGGGTGTGTAACACGATGCGAGGGGTGGCAGTCGTGCGAAATATATCCCTGGAGAATGTGTTGGTGCAGGAAAAGATTGCACGTGTTGTGGTGCTTATGTAGAATAAATTGGTGATTACTGTTTTGCTGCAAGAAATGAATGCACGTGTTGTGGTGCTGGTGTAAAATAGATTGGTGCGTATTGTGATGATGGTGTAAAATAAAATGGGTTAGTAACAAGAATAAATGAACCATTCTGACCGGGAGGTTATACGGGAACCGAGTCCCCATGTGCATGTGGAGCAGATGTCAATTCATCCTCAGCATGTCCTCTCAACCTGGGATTCATAGGCACTCGTCTTGGCCTCTTACGGTGGCGTTCCTTACTCCTTTTTGTAGCTGGTTGTAGATACAGCTTCACGTGATGCCTGGACCAATCCATGTAATCTGAAGATGTCGCCAACTTTGACGTTAGATACGGTTCACGCGTTGGCAAGTAATCGTACCTTTGCTACCACATATCAATATACTTCTTGTGGAATGTTGCCCAATCTTCATCCAGTCTCCTCACATGTTGATTTTTTGCAGGTCATCGAGGACTTGAGGTTGCCACGGAATATGTTGTGTACGCCCGATCTGCCACATCACTTGGTCGAATTCGTGCATCTCGACCATTGCAAAAATGAACAATTACACTTTCACGTGCCAGATACTGTGATTCGCCAAAAATTCCTTTGAGATGCATTCTTGAATCCTCGGATCCGCGTAAGACATCCATAGGAACTGCAGTACGAATTTATAAATTTCAGCAAGTGTCTAATATTTAATTTCAAAAACCAATAACTATGAAATTCATAAACTAACCTCCTCCTCGATTTCTTGATCTAAAGCTAGTCAGATGTCATCAAGCTCATTCGGTATACCGTTGTGGCTCGCAGGGTTATTCTACCTATTAAAAAATGTTATTTTAAAATTACAACAATAAAAAATCCAAAACGGTAACAATATTATAATATGAATTTTACCATGTTATGAGTGGGAATTCGTAAGGGACTTGCACTCAGGGCGTAGAAATGGTAGCCGATACCATGCCCACAATTGAAGAAGGAGCATGCAACCGCCTATTTTAGTTTTTTTCGATATTACCGCTCGACACATTTCTCAGGACAATGTCATCAACACCATCAATCCCCAACTAAGTCGTCCTACTTCTCTTAAATCGGCTAGTAGTAGTTGATAAATGCAAAAAGTAACATGTTTAAGCCTCATTCTTAATGCATTTTTGGATTACTATTCGATTTAAAATGGTGAATTTTACGGTCCCAATCCTTTAAATTCATGTTTCTATACTTAAGCAAGCATTTGGGAGTTATTTTTCGGTTTTATACCTAGCAAATTGAACTAGTTTTCACACTTGAAAAGCTTGAAATTAAGTATTTTCTTTATGTTTTCATAGGATTTAACTTAGATTTTATCTTTTGAATAAATTTTATAAACCGAGTGTTAACAGGTTTATTGTCTTTAAGGCAGATTGAGGCCTAAAGGTTAGCAAACATATGTCGCGAGTGTGTAGGAGACCATGAAAGTTGAACAAATATGAAACTGATCACTTTATCACAACATAGGATGTTCTACATCGCAACAAAGGAAGCAGTCTTGAAGAGTTAAGGGACTAACTTCTTTGGCGCGACATACATAGGCTATGTCGCGACAACGCCTGCACGATGACACTAAGGAGGGAACTGATTACTTCGTCGCGACACAAGTCCTGATATGTTGCGACATCAACCCCTAGATGCGGTTTCTACATCGAGTGAAGGGCGTTTCGGTCTTTACAATGCCACTTAAACACGAAGGACAACAGCTGACCTAGGGTTGATGAAGACTACCAACCAAGGCTATAAATAGGGTCTTTAACACTAGTTTTAAACACATCTTTTCTTAGTTTTTAGTTTTTACTTTGTATTTTCATTTTAGAAACGAGATTGTAATTTTCACATAAACGATCATGGAATTCTTTCCCGATAGATTGCCAATACAATTGAAGTTTCTTTTTCATTCTATTTATTCTATTATATATTTTCATATATTATTGTTTTGATGATGATCAAGAAAACCATAAGGAATTAAATTCCATTTTGGGGAATTAGGGAGTGGAAGTATGAATATTTAATTATTGTATAAACAAGAATTTTGCAATCGGGTCAGTTGTTTTGGAAAGGAAGAACATTAAACAAACACTAGGCCTGACAACCCTAAAACGTCATTTAGGTGGGAATGAACCCAAAATTGATATTGCCTATCCGTAAAAACTTTTTCCCCAAACCAATTTAGATTGTGACATCTAGCAATAAGTAGTCTCTATCGACTTGTTATGCTGGTGGAAGATCGGAAGATCTAATTGGGTAATAACTAGTTGATTGAAGGAAAATCCCCAAAACCCAACAATTGAAGAAGTCATACTGAAGCGACCTAATCTCCCTTAAGTTAAATATTAGATTAAATTTAATATTAAATCTTATTGAAATAAAAAAATGTTTATCTACAAGATAAACATTAAATTATATTTAATATTAATATAATCACTTTAATATTAAATTAATAAATACTATTAAAATAAGTATTAAATTAAATTTAATACTATTTTTGGAATAGTCCAATTTTTAAGTTCAATTATTCATTGGACCAATTGTTTGACTTGAAAATTAATTTCCAAAAATATCATATTAATTTTAATAATTTAATTTTACTTGATCAAAATTAATTTTCCAAAAATCACTTAGATTTTTCAAATTAATTTTTCAAGAAAATCATTTAATCAAATTCTCTAGTTTAACAATTCTCATGACCGCCTAACTTAATTTCACATCGACTAAATTGACTTAATTAAATTATTTCCAAAGTCGTAGAATTTTCTTTTGATTAAATGCAGTCCGATCGAGCTTTTGTTGAGCTAGCTGAGGGACCAATCAGACATATACAATTAGGCTCTAGTAATTGCAATTATGTATAGAAGCATCATTCTGATAATTCACAATTACTTAATCATGGAGTCAGTCCACAAGAAGATTAAAAACTCCTTATTGTATACTCTTTACGAAAGCAATTCATCTAGCTGCTTTGTCCAATGATCTCGTCATGTGTGTGTTACGCTCATATGATATCCTTGATTCCTTTAAGTTAAATTTGTTCACTCAATACAATCCTATTTTATTTCATTGTCACCATCGTGTCTTCTTAATGATTAATATGATCACTATCAACAAATGATTGTGATAAATTACTAGTTCAAGAACAAGCGACCCGTGGCCACGTTCCATATTTATCAATTCACACAATGTCAATGACAGGATATCATTAACTCTTTAATTGAGCTATGAATTCCTCTGTTGCTAGTAAAGTCATGTCACACACAAGTCATGTACCCAACATACCAACTATGGGCTCGATCATTTTTAGAGCATAAGCCTCCACTTATATCAAAGCACATTATTTGTATACGCATGGTCAGTGACTATTTCAGGATTTAGGTAAATCACACCATGAATATCACAAGTGAATTAATTTACAAACGGATTTAGAATTAATTTATCTTGGGTCTAGGCCAATGTATCATTCTACCAATGAATACATCTATGTCTCTACCCATGGAGTCAACTACTCTGATAGCCAAGACTAGCCATCTCCCTAATTAAATTTGTAGATGACATAATAATCCTTCTCAGTATTTGAATCAAACGCTAACTTTGATTCTTTTACGAGATTACGGACTCATTTAGATTATCCACTGTAGTAAATTGTCTTCCTCTCAATGTAAACGTTCTTGCAATGTCACTTAAATTTGAACTTAGACAATCGATGAGCTCATATTTGTTGGTCACAATTTTGCTATGCATGCAAAATATGAAAGGCAAAAAATACAAAAGACATAATAGTGAAATGTGAAATTAACTTTATTTATTTATTCATCGTTCAAATAAATAGTAAATAGTTACATGTTTACTACAATATGGGCGCATTTCCCAACAAATAGGATGACATAAATCTACTGGATTAGAGTTAAATCTAATAGGGAGATTCATATATCGAGTTAATGCGATAATAAAGGTTTTAATTAGAAAGAAATTTCAATTAATAAACCTAGAGTCAGTTGCTCTTATTCTTGAAAAAAAATACTAGCATAATTTAGGGATTTCTATAGATCAAGATACTAAGTCAAGAAATTGCGTAATTCAGATTGATAATGACAGATGAAATCTAGGCGCATTCTTTCCTGGGTACTGTATTGCCTCTTGATTGTTAATTGTTTATTTTCCTGATTTCTTTTTTGTCGTGTTCTTTAGTTAATTAATTTAGTTAATTTTAGTTTTAATCACTCCAATTTATCGGTTAAATAATATAAAGATAGTAATTACTAATACGTTTAGTCCTCATGGGAACGATATATTTGCTCGCTGTAGCTATACTATTAATTGATAGGTGTACTTGCCTTAGTCAAATTTTTAGTTGGTTTACGAATGCATCAATTTTTTGGCATCATTATCGAGAACTGAAATATTAGTAAAACTTTATTTCTATTAATTTAGCCAATTTTTATTTTTATTTTAATATTTTGTTTTTAATTTATTTTTTACATTCTAATTTTTCGTTTGTTTGCTTCTGGCAGGTTATTTTGGTTTATGACTAGAGGAAACCCGTTGGATCCATTACTTTACGATAGTGAGATTTGAAGAATTGCTTGCGAAAATTGTAGAGAGGTTAGAGAAGCAAGGAAGGGTCAACAAAATATAGTAGAAGATCAAGAGGAAAATGATATAACTGTGGAGATGGGTGATAATCAAAATAATCAGCTACCTCCTACACGTTCTGCTTCTCAGACTATGTTTGATTATGCTAAGCCTACTTTGACTGAGACTAAATCGAGTATTGTTAGATCGAATGTTAATGCAAACAAATTTGAGATTAAGAAGAACACAATTCAGATGGTACAATAGTACGTTCAGTTTGATGGTTTGCAAGATGAAGATTCGAAAGCTCATTTGACTAACTTTTTGGAGATCTATGGCACATTTAAGATTAATGGTGTTACTGATGGTGTCATACGCTTACGGTTGTTCTCATTCTTGTTGAGGAGCAAGGAAAAACAGTGGTTAAATTCATTACCACGAGATTTTATCATGACTTGGGTTCAAATGACTAGAAATATTTGTTGAAATATTTTCCACAATCTAAAACAACTAAGTTAAGGAATGACATCTCCTCCTTTTGTTCAATTCAAGTTTGAGACATTATATGATGCATGAGAGAGATTTAAGGATCTTTTGAGGAGATGCCCTTATCATGAGTTACAGTTTATTTTACAATGGTTTGAATCTCTTGACCAGACAGATGATTGATGCAGCAGCTGGCGAAACATTGAATAATAAAACACCTGAAGTAGCCCAAGGGTTCACTAAGGAGATGGAATTGAATAATTATCAGTGGCAAGTTATGAGAGTAAAACCTGCCAAGGCAACTGATGTTTTTAATGTAGATGTAGTTGCTATGTTGAAAAGTTAGGTGGAAGCACTGAGTAAGAAGATTGATGGTTTAAGTTGCAATAGCACGATGAATCTGGTAATGCAATGTGATGCAACTAGAGCAGGGATGATTAATTCGGAATATTCACCCTTCAAGTCTAACATGGAGCATGAGCAAGTCGATTTTTTGGGTAATAATTCTAGACCTCAAAATAAGCCCTACAACAATAGATATAATCCTAGATGGAGGAATCATTCAAATTTCTGTTAGGTGGTTAAGGAAATCAAAGATCACAACCCCCTTTGGGTTTTCAGCAATCTTATCAATAAGAAAAGAAACCAAACCTTGAGGAGATGTTAGCTAAATTTATTTCGATGTTTGAAACTAGATTTTTGAACACTAAGACAGCTTTGAAAAATCAACAAGCATAGATTCAAGGGCTTGAAAACCAAATTGGATAGCTTGCTAAACTGGTTTCAGAGAGACGACAAGGTAACTTACCTAGTAACACTGAGACCAACCCAAAGGTACAAGTTCATGCAATCACTGTTCAAAGCGTGGATGGGTCAGTCGAGCCATATATACTTGCCACACCATTAGAAACCAAAATGAGCATGATTCTACCATCTCGATCATAATGTGTGATCCGTACTGATTTAGCTTAATGAGTTCCGCAAATTGAAGATCTACAAGTAGGATAAACAACTATAGTAAGCATTTAAATGCTTAGTAAGTTCAAATGGAAATTACAAACTTACCTTGCTCAAAGGTGAGCATACTAACTATCATAGTTTTGGTATACATTTGGTTAGGACATGGTTAGGACATGATATTTAAAATAACAGCAAGGTAAGCATAAATATTCATGTATTTCAAACATTATAAACGTAACTCAAAACATCATCAATTTGTACAATTTCACATATATTTATATCAATATCATATTTTATCACCAATCCACAAATTTATACCATTTCACGTGAGTAACATATCATATTAGTTTATCAAGTTCAATTCATTTCGTTTTCAAATTTTTAGATTCAATTTCATTGTTTCGCTCAATGAAACCCTAGTAAAACAGACTTAGATACACGGGTGAACTAAACCACACTAGATAGCTCGTATGAGCTTAAACTACACCAGACCAAGACACCAAAGTGCAAAGCCCGTAGATATCAAATGATTAAACATTTTCAATTACATCCTTCCACCACATCAAAGTCTCCATAGAGACAAAGAGTACTCGACGATCCATAACAAATGCTAGATCTTGATATTCTTCACTACACCACACCAAATAGCTCGTATGAGCCTAAAATACATCACAACAAGGCACCAAAGTGCAAAGCCTGTAGTCATTAAATGTTTAAACATTTTCAATTATGTCCCTCCACAACACCAAAGTCTCCATAGAAACAAATAATACTTGATGATCCGCAACAAATGCTAGATCTTGATATAACCTATCATAATCTTCATATCATCACATATCTCATGCAAGTGCACATATGACCCTAGTGCCAATCTTATCCTAACCTTTTACTAAGTTCACATGAGCATCAATTATTCATATATGCATTATCATACCATGTAATCATTCATATTCACATGTTCGTACCTTGTAATTATCCATATTTACATATCATACCCTATAATCAATCACATTTTCATTTTCACACCTTGGAATCATTCACATTTTCATTTTCATTTTCATACATTTTACTATTTCATATCAATCACCAATCTTATTTCATTTCAATTCAATCCAATTCCATTTCATTTTCTACCATATATGCCAACTTAATCAACATTTAAAATTATGCTCAAACATAATTATAATGAAATAAACACAAGCATATATATAACACAAGGAAAGATAGTAAGTTCCATATGAACTTACCTTTTTCAAAACACAAAATAGGTAGATTATTTAGGGACTAATCTATAATTTTTGTTTTTCCCTATTAGCTCCACTTTGATCCAATCCTTGGTTTATACAAAAAAAATTTATACCATACATTATCACACACTATCATAAGATGCATGATCCTAATTAAATCCCTTTTCTTATTTCATACATATTTTTGCATTTTATTCAATTTAGTCTCTGAACTCAGGATATGCATAACTTTTGATTCCTAGCTTCGAATTACAATTTGATTTCACATACTTTCATTAGGGACCTTGTACTTTCTAATTCTAGCATAATTTCATCTCAATTTTTACATTTATTCAATTTGGTCCCTAATGTTAAAAAGCTAACAAATAAGCTCAACTAACTTTACAATCTTGTCCTTTTCATAATCTGAGCTCAATATCTATCAATGCCAAGCCTGATTCATCAATTTATAAATAATGGCAACTTGTTAAAGTTTTAACAATTGATCAAATTGGTACATAGTCTACCTAAACCCGTGATCATAAATCTATAAAATTACAAGAAATGGACTTGAATTTCGTACCTAATCAATGGTCGAATGCTCAAGCTTTAGGTTTTCTCTCTTCAATAGACATCAAGGAGAAATGGAGGAGGAAGTTAACACTTTCCATCCACTAACTTAGCAAATATACCATGTTTAAGGATTAATTAATCTAACTTAACTAATCTAATCATGGTTTAATATACTTAAACTATTTGTTAATCATACATAATGGAGAATGTTATCATCCTCCACTAATTCATGATGGGCAAAGGTTAAATAACCATTTTGGTCCTTGAGATAAATGCTATCTAGATCCCCAAGTCTTTTCTTAGTTAAAACTCAATAGTAATTGAAATTTAACAATTTAGTCCCTAAGCTTTAATTATGTATTTTATTGGCTAATTTATTCGACCATTCCTCAATATATTTGTATATTAACTTCGTAAATATTCCTATTTTATATTTACAGACTCAATTGATGGAATTGGGGTTTCGAAAATGCATTTTTCGGAACCATTGAAAATCGGGTCGATACAAGTGTAATGAAATTTTAATGAAAAAGAGGGAAATTTTCTCTTCAATCCTTGAACCTTTTTTGGGTAAACTATTTTCCAGCTTTTCCTTTTACTTGTTGGAATTTAGTCTTTATAATTTTCAAATTTTAAAATTCAATTCCAATTGTTAACACTATTTATTTATTTTTGTTAAATTTGTTGGTGTAACATTATGAAATATAAAAAAGTACTCACTTAGGAGCCATGTAACTAAAGAAAATACTTTATAATTAACCTAGATTTAACAAAACTGTTTTAATGATGTCAACAGTTGAACTTGAAATTTCTAAAAAGTAGAGGGACTAAATTCTTAAAATAAAAGTACAATGACTTAATTTCAAATTTACAAAAAGTACAAGGACCTAGACATATTTGAAACTTTTAGAATACATCCTATATTGATGGTACTAATAAAATCGTCGATGTATATAAAACCTATACTGACGAATAAATTTATACTGACGGTAATAGGATGTGCTGGAATAGGTTCATCAAATACTAACGGATAAGAAATCCATTGATATAGACATACTTATACTTACTGAATTGAACCATTAGTAAAAATAAGTGTTGGTATATGACAAATTATTTGTAATGTATATTACTTAAAAATGTTTTTCTAAAATTTAAATTACACTTTTAATTTATTTATTTTTTAAAAATTTCTATTTAAGTGACGTAACTTTGAAACATTTATAATTTCTTCATTAATATTTGTAAAATTATTGATATTTTATTTTAACATTGTGAAAATTTTATATTTTGATTAGAATTTCTTGATTGGCTGATGTAATAAATATTTAAATATTTGATGATTTTGATATCAAATTAGTAATCAAATTTATTTATAATTACGGTAAAGTTAAAAGTTAAAAATGGATGAAATTGAGATTGAATAACGAGAGGGGATCACCTCAATCAAATCCACTGTATTTGGAGAATTATGCTTCATAATAGTATATATAGGCGTTCTCATCTCTTTCCTAAGCTCAATTCATTAGCACTATGTTTGATTTATATAAAGAAGAATCCCAATATTTCATTGAAAGAACCAGCTAAACTTGGTGGTTCCTTAAAAGCTCCTTCTATATACTTAAAAGCTCATTCTATATATGTATACTTATATATATATATATATAGAACAATCATGGCATTTCTAATGGGTCCTCAAAGAATGATCACGCTTGTCGAAACGTTTATTTTTCGAGGAAAATAAACAAGTCTCGAACAATATTTAAAAATAAAAAAATGGGTATTTTAAATGATCGAAAAAAATGGGAGTCACCACCAATCTTTTTATATGGTGTGATTGGATCACCACAAAATGTCTAAAATCTAGAAAATGGGTTCGGGAGTCGGTTACGTATGAGGAAGGATTAGCACCCTCACACGCCCAAAATTGGTACCACATTGATTATTTTCGGGTCTTGGTTTGTTAAACATTTGAAAACTCGAGTAAAATTTAAAATACGATCTTTATCTTTAGAATACTTTGCATGATTTTCAAAAAAAATCCTATTTAAGGAAAATCGTCCGTGTGTTTCGAATTCTAGGAGAATTGGAAGTCGTGTCCAACACGTTAGGGCACTATGTTCCGGGACTTTCGAAACTGAAAGACATTTTGAAAGACTTTAAAGAGGATATTCGATTGTGTGAATTATACGAAAGTCACGTCCAACACGTTAGGGCATGGTTTTTCGAAGTTTTCACACGAAAGGATATTGCCTCATTTTGTTTTAAAATTATTTGTATACATATATTTTTTTTTGAGAACTCGAAATTTCGTATTGAGTTTAAAATATGATCCTCGGACACATGACTTAAAAAGATTTGAAGAAAGAATGCCTGTTTGCTTCTACTTTCGCAAAGAATTGAAGTCGTGCACGTTAGGGCACAACGTTCTCGAAATCTCGAAGTTAAAAGACATTTAAAAAAAATTGGAAAAGGATATTCGAGTAGTGTGAATTATACGAAAAAATCACACCCGACACGTTAGGGCATAATATCCCGAAGTTTCCGCATGGAAAGGACATTGCCTCGATTTTAAAGGTTAATGAAAAAATAATTTTGAAAACAAATGTGTGAAATGTGAACGGTTAATAACGAAAATTAAATGAAAAGAAAATAGTTAAGCAGATAATTATATACACGAAATTAAAATATATATATGAAATACGAAAGAATAATAATTAAAAACTAAATATAAACATTGAAGAGAAAGAAAAGCAAAACAAATGGAGTTAAAATATGATTTTTGGATGCCGAGGGCAAAATGATAATTTTTGGAGGCTTGAGGGAAAAACGGTAATTTTCGGACACCCGAGGGTAAAATAGTAATTTTTGGAAAGTTTGGGGTTTAAATGGTAATTTTTGGACATTCGAGGGTAAAACGGTAATTTTTGGATGTTCGGGGGTAAAATGATAATTTTTGAAAAGTTTGAGGTCAAAAATGTATTTTTTTGACATTCAAGGGTAAAATGGTAATTTTTGGATGTTCGGGGATAAAATGGTAATTTTTGGAAAGTTTGAGGTTAAAAATGTAATTTTTGGAAATTTGGGGTAAAAATATGTTTTTTTGAAGTTCGAGGGCAAAAATGGAATTTTTAGAAGTTTGGGGGTAAAAATGTGATTTTTGAAAAGTTTAGGGGTTAAATATAATTTTTGGAAAGTTTTAGGGTTAAAATATAATTTTTGGAAAGTTTAAGGGTCAAAATGTAATTTTTGGATAGTTCAAGAACCTTCTAGGCAATAAAACCAAAAAAGAGGTGACACGTGGCAACTTCTCATGCCTTTAGAAGTCAAAGGACCAAATTGAAAATCATTTAAAATTACTGGGCAAATTTATAATTAAAACAAAACTTGATTTAAGGACGAAATTAAAACAAATCAAAAATAAAAAGGACCAAATACATAAATAAACCAAAAATGGGACACGTGGCAACTTCTCATGCTTACAGAGAGTTTAAGGACCAAATTGAAAAACAATCAAAATTATTGGGTAAATTTAAAATTAATTAAAAATAGCATTAAGGACTAAATTAAAACAAATAAAAATAAAGAAGGATCAAAGGAGAAAATAGCCATTTTTTGAAAACACGCTGATCTTGAGGATGGTCGAGTCAGATTCGGATCGGACCATGGGTTATTAGAGTGAAACGGCGCTATTTTTCATTCAAAAGATCCTTACCAAAACGCTGTCGTTTTGGTAAGGGTATTTAAACCCAAAATTTCGTTCAAACTTCATTTCTTCTTTCATTTCTCAAAAAAAAAAAAAACAGATCAAAATCCTTTTTTTCTCTCAAGGGTTCTTCACGGCCGGCCTAGATCCGTCCACAAGCCTTCTACGCGCCGCCGTCGATCCTCATCATCGTCCGCCGTTGAGCTGCCATCCACGAACGCCGTCACACACCTCCGTCTGACCACCGTTTAAGGAGCCATCAAGTTAAGAAAAGGTTCCTTTTCACCTCTCTCTCTCTCTCTCTCTCTCTCTCTCTCTTAAAAAAAAACATATCTAGACTCGGATCTTGATAAATCGAGTCTAGATCTCGGTAAAACGATTGGGAACACCATCTTTTTGTATCTATTTTTTTATTTCTTATTATTTTAAAGACTGTTCTTGTTGTCCCTTAAATTTTGTTGTTTTAGTTTCTTTTTGTTTAAAATTTGTTCTTGCTTTTGTGTGATTACTCTGCAAGAATTCGAACGAGAGGGGAGGGGTAGCTCGGTGGAATTCTGTCCGCAGCTTCGACGATGGTGACAGCGACAGAACAGATACGCCCTTTCGACTTTTCCATTTATTATTATTATTATTATTAATTCATTTATTGTATTTTTAAAAACCCAAAAGTAATAATAAATGATAATAGATAGGAATTCAATGTGTTTTAATATCAAATTGGAATGTAAAAGATTTGGAAACTTAAACTATAAACAGCAATAAATGAATGCACTGAAGTAATACCTGAGTGATTTAATGCTTGAATACTTTGAATCTGTTTCTTGCTGTTTAGTATCTGTTCCCTTTCGCATTCAATTACAATGTATCTAGTGTAGCAATTTCGAAAATAAACGTGTATGTATTCAGATATTTCAAAGTCTATTTATTTGTATTGATTCTTAGTATTCAACCAAAGACCGTAACCTCCTCTTACAAGTATTTGAATCTATTTTTATAGCCAACAAACCATCATTACAAGCATTTAAACCCTATCTTGTCTCTCTTTTGCAAGTTCGACTGTGGAGGCTGTAGCAGTGATGGTGGTAGTGGAAAGTTGCTGGTGGTGCAACTTGGTGCTGATGTGGCAGTCTCTGGTTGGCTGAGATGGAGGCAACAGCAGCAACAGTAGCAAATTAGTGTTTAGGCCTAGTTTGTGTCATTTGGACCTGTTTGGGTCAATTAGATTTGGTACAATTAGGTTTGGGGTGCAATGAGTCAAATTGGGCCTCAATTGTAATTTGAATTTTGACATTTTATTTGGGCTTGAATTGTTTGTAATTTGAACATTCAATTAAACTTTTAAATTTAAATTTTTATTTCAAAATAAATTTAAACTCCAAATAAGCTTAAATTTACAATAAATTTAAACTTAAAATGAATTAAAATTTAAAATCTAAAATTGGGTTTAATTTTTTATCCAAATGTTGAATCCGGTCAAAATTGGGCTCCAACAACGCTCATTGGAGTACTTGCAACTTAATTAATAGATAGGGGTGGTGTAATTTATATGAATTGGACCCACTTTCGTCGAATGAGTCTTAATTTAGTTGGTATTGACACTATTATTAGAATAAAAAGACGTAAGTTCAAATATATTGAAACGCGTTTATACTCTAAAATAAAGATAAATTTTCATATTTAATTTCATGCAAGTTAGATATTTCCCAACAGGAAAAAGAAAACCATTATATTAGCTGGTTTTATGGTTCCTAGCACTTGAGAAGAGTTGAGTAGTTTGAAGATTCAACATAGTGGCATCCCGAGGGTGAATTCTAGGTTAAGTAACATGTGTGAAGGTGACAAAGAGCTGGAATCTAATCTGCCCTTCAGTCTATCCGACACTTGAATCTCTGCCTTGTCTACCTCCACCTATAGAAAACACCAAATTTAATTATACCATCGCTATTCAATACACAATGATAATAATTTCAACTTTCAACATGTTGGTCCTGCAATCGTACCTTGGCATCATTCGACTTAAAAGTGAAGCTATTTCCATGGCCTGATATGCTCAAATTATTAGTCTCCATTGAGGATAGCCATGGATCGCTGCAATCAAACGAGGAAACACCGACTAAGTTAAAACTTCACAATATCATCTTTGGGGAAGATAAGAATTTTGTCTAATTAACGCATTCATTTAAATTAGGCAAAATATTATTTTAATCTTTCAAACTTTGTGAAGATAGAGAAGACAATAATGCAGCTTCTAAGATAAAAGAAATTAAAATGGAAAGAGATGGAGGGAGGACATGTTGCACCTTCGGATCCTCTGTGATGAGGTTCGTAAATTAGCTGATCCCTTGTCAGTGCTCTTCACTGTTCGATACATCTGCATGAGCACAGAACAACAATGAGAAAAGTGTTCAAATTGCCAAGATTACTATCTAGCTAGATGCCACTTTGTCCTTAGTCCTTGTTCCTCCACATCCCGCTACAGTTGTTGAATCATAATAATAGAAATACAAAACTAGGTACACGACAAAGGAAGTATGAAAAATCATCATAAAATAATAGCAATTCTTATACTTAAGGTCAAACAAATGATGATTCCACCTGCAAGTGACTCTTCACGTGAGCTAGGGTTAGATCCTTGACATTCATCAACTCTAACACAGATTTTGGTGTTGCTCCTGTGATAGTTGCCAATACAAAGGTGTAAAACTTGCTAAAGGGAGAAAAGCCAATGTTTTGTAGATGAAAAGGTATATCATAGGTTGTTTAATATTATTTACTTTCATGGCCTCCAAGAAGCTGTACTGCATGAACAAAATGAGCATGGAGAGTTGTAGTCCATCTCATTCTTGGAGCTCTCATCCCTCTTTTCACTCCATTGATCATTGCTGCATTTCTCTTGAAGTCACGACCATAGATTTGAGGTTGATGATGATTAAGTTTTGGTTGGGGTGGACTCAAAACTGCCGTTTCGAACCCTAAGCTCAACCTTGGCTGTCCCTGGCTCAGATTGGTTCCACTGCAGCTAGAATCAGTGGTTGAGCTCCTGTAGTAGGCCATTCCCTTAACCCACAATCTGAAATGGAGGTTGCGCTAATCTGCAAGGATAAATCAGGAAAAGGTATGGTCCTTATTATAGTTTTTGAAATTTGTGGAAACAACGAAAAGATGAAGATCTTAAATCAAAACTCAAAATCCAAGAAAGAATGAACATATTATATCATCAACATCATGAGTGCCTCATGATTTGCATGGACGTTGTTGGAGAAAGAGGGAGTGAGTAAAAGAGAATATTCTAGGCCTTTTGGTGGAATATAGGTTCAACAAGAATATCAAAGGTACTTAAAAAGATCATTGCAAACATTACGACTGGTTAGGTTAGGGAGAAGAATAAAAAAAAAGTTGCAGGAAAAGAGGAATTAAGTAACAGAGGGTTTTTTTTTTTCTTTTCTCCCATAGCCATTTATAAAGGGGTGGGGATTGGGGAATAAAAAGAAAAAGCTTAAGCAGGAGGGAGAGTGGCAACCATCAGCCATGGATAGCTAAAATGAATGGTGGTTTCATTTATGCAGGGAACGAATGGTTGGTTGGAAGAAGAGAAAACAAAATTGGGTATTATTATTATTATTAAATTGAATATTTGGAAGGGAAATTCAATCTTTTCCACTCACTACCTTGTTCATGGATCGCCACTCCATCTTCAAAGGTAGAGGCTTAAATTATATTAAAAGTTAATATTTGATATAATTTAATAAATTTAAAAAATATAATGCAAAAGGTAAAATTCATGGGTTGGTCCTTGCTTTTTATACTTGGAGTCCAGCTGTTTGACTCTTTCATTAGCATTTGGCTTAACACTCTAATTCAACTAAGATTTAATCAGCAAATTTTTATATTATATATAATATTTTTTATTGAATTGATCTTGGGTCTCAACTTAATTATTAAATTACAAAAATGTTTTTATTTTAACAAAGAAATTAATATAAATTTGAGGATTTTTTTTATTTTTTTATATGAAATCCATAAAAAATTCATATTCTTAATAAGATTTAAACCCAAAAGACCGTAATACTTACAATCTTAACTTCACCATCTCAACTAAAGTATTACTTAACTTTAATGTCACTTGTAAATAAATATGTTATATTATTAATGTCTTTAATGTCACTTGTAAATAAATATATTATATTATTAATGTCACAAGTCAACCGAACAATAATTTAATTTAAAAAATTACAAAATGTTTTTTCATATTTAAAGTAAATTATATTATTACAAATGTATTCTTATCTCTTTTCATTTTTAATAAAACCAATAAAAATATTGTATGTGATTAGATTTAAACCCATACCATCAGTATTTACAAAATTTTACTTTTATCACTCCAAATAAAATTTTATTTTAATTTCACACATATAACATATTTTTTAATTTAAAACTTTACGTTTTATTATTTATTTTATATTATTTTTAAATATATATGTATACTTTAAATATGTGCTTGTAATAGAAGTTTTAATAGGCTTAATTGAATAATAAGCACTTAAACTATTTTTTTTAATTAGGTACCTAAATTTTTTTTTGGTTGAAGTGATATTTAAATTATAATTTTATAATTAATGTTTGCCCTTATCGTTATACTCCTTTAAAAAAGATGGCTAAGATGGATTGTCTTGTCGACAAATAATTCAAAATTTTAAATGTAACGACCCGTTTTCAACGGCGACAAAAATGGTGGTTTCGAAATCTTAATTTTGTTAAATGAGTCAGTGTTTTAATTATTTAATTGATGTTATGAAGTTCGAAGAGAGTCGTATTAAAATTTGGTTAAGAAATTTTAACGTTCGATTAGTTAACTTAGTAAAAAAGACTAAATTGTGAAAGTTACAAAAGTCAGGATTTATAAAAAAAATGTTAAATGGTGTTGAGAAGTTAATTAAGGGCTTTAAATGGTAATTATACCATAGGAATGGATGGTGGACAGTTTAGGACAACTATCATATTAATCAATTATGTTATTATAAAGGTAATTTAGTAATTAACGAAGGAAAAGAATAAAATACAAAAGAAAAGAAAGAAAGACATCTTCTTCTCCATTAAGCTTCTCCACCGAAAAAACACCATGGATATAGCTTTTTGGAGTTATTGGTTCTTTTCTCCTTTGCATGTAAGTATTTTAAGCTCCCATTTTTAAAAAGTTTTGCATTTTTTGAAACTGTTGAAGCTAGACTAAGCTTAATTAGGGATTGATTTGGTAAAATACGAAGAGTGTAGGTACTGTTTTTTTTAGAATGTCAAATGTTATTTAAGTGATAAATGAGGTCATGAATTTTAAGGTTAATTAAGGACAAAATGGTATACGACAGATCACTAAGGGCTATTAAGGTCCATATAAATGGGTTTTGTTGTTCAATTTTTGGACATTTTAATGGGATTATTACATTCCGATTGAGGGCTGATTAAGATGTTTTTTTATTATTATTGTGCTGTCCAGTTTCAAGACCAATAAAATGAAATAATACCGGTTAGAAAGCATGGTGGTTTCCTGCTATGTTGGGCTATTAAATTTTAAGACAAATTGAATGTGTTTTTGTTAGTATAAATTCTCTGCATGCTTGCTGTTTGTGCTGTCCAAAAATGAACAATTTGAATGTCGTGTAGCTGGACAATTACACTATTTTAATTGGACATTTAGAATGAATGTGGTGTTGTTGTGTGAAATTTTTAGCATGCAAGGGCTGTTTTGCTTTGGATTTTTCGTGTGCTGGAAATAAAATGAAGATGAAGTATAAATTTTATTTAATATTTAATTACTTGGTGTACTGATTTGTGAAGGTAATAATCCTTAAGGATGTAGCTATAATAAATTTAAAATGGCATGGTATTAAGTTATAAATTTCAAGAGTTTAGGGAGTAATTGAGAAATTCAATTAAACATTTGTTTGATAAAATTATAGAAATTGGTTGAAGAATGATTGAATGTGATTAAATTTCAAGTCTATGAACTAGTGACTTATGTGCACAAATGGTAAAATGATAGGATAATCTCATGATAAGCTATGGAGGGATTTAATTGAATAAATATATTTAATTAAGTAATGGAATCGAATTGATTGAGTTGAATTATTATCCAGATAAAGAAATGAATCAATCGAACGTGAACCATTGAAAAACTAAAGTGACAGTAGTTATCGACCATCATCTTACGACTATTTTTGTTAAGGTAAGTTCGTAGTCTTTAAAACTCAAACTTTAATTATTTAAATAGTTATGTTATTAATTAAATTGATATCCAATTATACATATTTAAATGGATAGTTGAGTATATATAAAAATGATTCAGAAATGTATTATAATATAGTTGAATAATACAAAAGATTTAAATTATGATGTAATGAAATGTGGAATGATGTATTTATGTATTTTTCATTTTATTTGAGTTATGTTATTTGGTTTTAATTATGTTCCTATATGAGTATTTGGAAGTCTCATTGAATGGAAAATTATAAAAAAAATATAAATATACATGTATAATTATGGAATTGATCAAGAATTACTCATAGTCATTTATTGTTAAATGGTTGAATTATGAAATGAGAAATTGTTGATTATGCAATTAGGTAAGTTTGTATTTCCGAACTTAATATTTCTATTCCCTTGTAATTTAAATTCAATTATGTTTAATTGTTACTAAAACTTTTGACTCATGTATAGCATATCTTATGCATATGTGATTAAATGGTAACATATCTTGAAATGATGAAATGGTAGAATTGAATTGTGGTTATTGAGTGTGAATTGAATAAATTGTGGAAAGGAATTATTAAAGGATCATTCGTTTTTCCGACTAGCGTTGGGCGCAAAACTATTGGTTAATCCAACTAGAGCTGGGCTCACTTTTGCGGTTTATCCGCTAGGCACTAGGTGCCAAGATTTGATGGACATTGTTGGTTAATCCAAATAGAGTTGGGCTCACTTTTGCAGTTTATCTGCTAGGTACTAGGTGCCAGGATCGTAGGTTTATCCGACTAGCGCTGGGCGCAAAACCGTTGGTTAATCTAACTAGAGCTGGGCTGACTTATTGCGGTTTATCCACTAGGCACTGGGTGCCAGGAATTGATTGAATTATCGTTGGTTAATCCAACTAGAGCCGAGCTCACTTATTGCGGTTTATCCGCTAGGCACCGGGTGCCATGAATTGACGGATTTATATGGTGATAACATGATTAAGTGTTTTGAAAGGGTTGGTGAGTAAACGCTATTGAGCGAGAAGTACCCTTGTTATGTATTATATACGAGATGGAATGATTGGAAACATGTGCTATATATATATTTGAACTAGGATCGTGGAAATTTGTTAAGTTGTTCCAATCAAATGAGAAATTATATGCATTCATGTGAATAATTATCGTATAAATGAAAGTTTGCTAATCTAAATCAAATTCTCGTGATTTCAGGTTAGATTGCTAATAGACTCTAACTCAGCATCTCGTTGGAAATCCCGTACTCAAAATCGGTGAAGTTTTCGTTTGTTATATTGGAATGTACCTAGGACTTATTTTATGTTTAGAAGTCTTTAGGAGGTGAAAAATGGTGAATATTATTAATATGATAGTTGAATTGATATATTTTGAATGATATAATAATCTAACTAATTTTGATGTTATGAATTTAAAATATAATAGAAAGATATGAAATATGTATGGCTTGTATGTCAATATTTATGAATGATTGAGTTGTGAGTTTGATTCTAATGTTTGCATATGATGTGTGTGATAAATTGTGTAAATAAAAGTGCTTAATAGTAAGTTAAAAATCGTAAAATATCTTGTGACATTTTGAGCCTCTAAATCGACAACGGTTACGGGTTAGGGTTGTTACATTAAAATTTTAAAAATCAAAATAAATCAAAATTAAATTCTAAAATTTAAAAAATATATATTATGGAGTTCACATGGATTGTCATGTAGGCAATCGTATTTAAAAATGTAACATTTTAATTAATATTATCATTAAAAAAAATATCATTTTGACTCTTTCTCAAAAGATTAATGATCAAATTTGACTTTTTTAAAAAGTTGAGGGTCAAATTTAGTTAAAAACTAATAAGGGTCTTGACAAAAAAATGTAAACGTGTTAAATTTGACATTATGCCTTCTCTTTTTAACCCCTTCAATTCTTAAAGCGAAGAATGTTATCATCTAATAGTATTCGAACTAAAGTTGAAATCAAACAAATTTTCAGGCGGAGATTTTGTTATATTTCTATATGGAAGTTAAAATACAATTTCACAATTGTATTAACTTATATTTTTACTATTTTAGAATAACTAAATGAAATTTTTATTATTTTGAGATACTAACTATAATTTAATCATATATTAACTTATAAATTTATAAACTTTGAGATCTAAAACAAAATTATACAATTTTAGGGGGCAAACCTCCCTTCACCCCTAATTCAGACCCACATCCTTCAAATTATTGACGAATTATAATAAAAAATTAATAAATAATAATATATTCAAATAAAAGCGTACCACTTACAACTTTAAAAATTCAAATCAAGATAAATTCTATTGGTTAACCTTTCTTTAACCATCAAGCCAATAACAAGGATTGGTATATATGACTAATTTAATTTTATAACAATGCAAATCTTTTTGCAATATCAATTTATTTAAAATAAATAGGGGTTCAAAAAATAAGAAAAGAAATCTATTTCTATTTCTCTACAACTAAAACAACAATATAAAAAAGAAATCACATGTTAACTAAAACTTGAATTTTCCATGATTTCTCCTGAAGGCTTGGGTACAAGTATGCCTTGTACTCCTAGTTTGGGGGATTGTGGAGGAACGGCAAGGAATCTGGATGGAGCAGTTGGTGGCCCACGATTGAATGTCGACAATGATAAAGGTAGTAAACATATGAGGAGGCGATATGAGGAGGATGATATTGGGGATGATGTGTCGATTAAGGAACATCAGGTGGGCAAGTATCGTTTAGGGATATCTTGACTCAAAAACATGCATCATCTAGTGGAGGGTGGATGAGGATGACATCACCTTAAAAGAGGAAGATGTGGTCATTGGTGTTGAGAAATTCCATCAATTTCATTCTTGGAAAGAGTACGTATCTTAGTTTCATCGATTGAGTCTTAATTCGGTTGGCATCAATATTGTTGTCAGTACAAGAGGATGTGGGTTCGAGTGCATTGAAGTTCATTATCCTCCGTTTTAAGGGTTGTGGAGGGGTTATGGATAGTTCTAAGCATTTCATAAAAAAAGTATGTCAAAGACAGGGGTGATAAAATTGTTAGGAAGGTGAACTAGATTTAATGCTTTACGTAACAAGATCTATGTGTTATGGAAGCCATCATAGTCCTTTCAATTAGTGGACCTGGAAATGAATATTTCCTTATTAAGTTCCAAAATATTGAGTATTACACAAAAGCGCAAACAAAAGGACTAAGGACAATTTATGGGCAGTATTTCACTATTCAACCATGGATAGAAATGTTTTTTACGTTTTAGGAATATCCGTTGAATCTAGTCACTTGGATTTTATTCTTTGGTTTGTCGAATGCGATGTATAAGAAAAATCTTCTAAGAGCTATTGGTAAAGTAATTGGACAAGTGGTGAAGATAGACTGCAACACTGATAATGGTTCAAGGGGTCGTTTTGCAAGGTTGGCAGTTATTGTTGACTTATCGAAACCATTAGTGTCCAAGGTGTTAATCAATGGTAAGCTCCACCAAGTGGGATATGAATCATTACCAAATATTTGTTATGAATGTGGATGTTACGGACATTTGAGAGTGATTTGTTTGGTTGCTCGGCACAAGGATAAGTTAGATACCTAAGAAGAGGAAGTATTGGAACTAGAGGAGAAAACAAACTCCAAGGTGGAGAGAGAGGCGTTTGGACCCTTGATGGTTGTGCAACAGAAATCGAGGACCAAATAGTCTGAAGTGGGAAAAGTCTTATGGGAGTATCTTACAAGTAAAAGTCCGCAAAGAAAAGGGTGCTTAATTATCAGTCAATTATCATATTCAATGTCGCGAATGAGGATATCATTAAATAGGTTTTCCTTAAAAGAAGGGTTCTATGCAACAGGCTAAGTCCTAGAAGGAAATTGCTAGGGTAATATCATAAGTCTATATTAAGTCAATATGGAATGAAGAAATTAAGGTAAGAATCTGTAGTTATGGAAAAATATATGGTAATCTGTTAATAGCAGTCACTAACCTATATATTCGCACATCTGAATATCATTGATGAGTCAAATCGGGAAAGGTAAAATGGAAGTCTGAAATGAACTAGACAAGTTCAAGTCTCAAAAAGGGATCATCAGTAAGAATATGTTTCAATCGAGTCAACTAGATTTGTCCGCCAACTATTCATTCTAGAAGAGCATATGGGCGCCATCTACGTCAATCAAGCCACAGAGTTTCCTAAGACACAAGGAGTTCTAATTCTGTGCATGAAATCTTATTTACCTGAAATATTTAAGAGTTCCTATAAATACTAATGTACAGTATCTCACTAGGTTCACTTGAACTTATAAATGTATTGTCTTGTATGCAAGGTAAATGAATGACTCGAGGAGCTTGAGGAGGGACCAAGCCAAACACCACCAAATTCACATAAAGGGCGTAGTAGTTATTTCATGCATATAGAGGGGCACCATTAGAGGCCATACCCCGGGAATTAATTAAGTGTATCTATAGTAAAGTCTTGAGTTACATTTTGCAAATAATTATTCATGCTTAAAAAGGTAGAATGAATGTAAAAACTTAGTATTTGTATGATATAGATTATAATAAAAGATCAAATTTTAAAATTTGTTGTTATCCATGGAATTGAATAAGGTTGAATAGTAGTAATGGATTTTGTAACTAAATCAAGTTAAAATTTTGTTAAGTAGTTCAGGTTAATTGTGACACTTGATACTCAGACTTGACGATTAGGTCGAGCACTGATCTATTGTAATTCGACCTAGCAAATTAAACTAGTTTTCGCACTTTAGGAGCTTTAAATTAAGCATTTTCCTTATGTTTGTTTAGGAGTTATTTCAGTTTTCAATTATTGAATAAAATGTGCAAAAAGGTGCTTTTTATTGACTTTAGGGCCGAGTGAGGCCTAAAGGTTAGCTAACAAACTTTGTGTGTCTGCAGGAGACCTCTAGAAGATGAAATATAACGAAGCTGATCACTATGTCACGACACGGGCTGATCTATGTCGCAACACAAGGACCAAATTTGCATAATTCCGAAAATATCTTCTGTCACGACACAGGCATGGTGTGTCGTAACAACGCTTAGGAAACACGCTAAAGGAGTATATTGTCTTCTCTATCGTGACAATGAATCTTCAACTCGAAAATAACACCGAGTGAAAGGAGTTTTGATCTTTACAATGCAACTTAAACACGAAGAACAACAGCTGACCTAGGGTTAAGGAAAACGGTCGTTCGAAGGTTATAAATAAGACCCTTTTAGCACTTAGGTTTACACATCTTTTTTCGTTAGTTTAGTTCTTTTCTTTATAATTTAGGTTTAGTTATTTTTTCATTTCTTTTGTTATTTCATTTTTGTTTTATGGGGAAACAAGATTTGTAACTTCGTATAAACAATTATGGATTATTCCCAACAGATTGCTACACAATTCTTAGTTTCTTTAAATTCATATTTTCAATCTTGAAATTCATGTTTACTTATATTATTGAATCTATTATGTCCAAAGGAACCATGAGGAACTAATCGCATTGTGGGGGATTAGGGAGTGGAAGTATGGTTATTTAATTATCGTATACAAGGATTTTCAATGATCAATTGTTTGGAAAAGGAAGAATGTGAAACAAACACTAGGTCTAACAACCTTAAGAAGTCATTTAGATAGAATTAACCCAAATTGGTATTACCCATTCGTGAACGCCTTTACCCCAAACCAATCTAGACTATGACATCGAAAGATAAGTAGTCTTTGTTGACTCATTATGTTGGTGGAAGATCAGAAGATCTTGTTAGGGCAACGACTAATTGATTGAAGAAAAATCCCAAAAATGACGATTAAAGAAATCATACTGAAGCGAGCTAATCCCTTATAAATCTGCTTATCGAGTTTTCCCATATCTATTTCCCTTACTTTATTTCTTTTATCTTTATGTTTTTTAATTTTAAACCTAAAACCTTCATTTTCTTTTCGTACTATAAACCCTAAGAAGATTACTAATTACTTTTTTTCTTTGCAGGGATTAAGATCACTATTGCTTCGCCTCCCTTGGGTACGATCCTAAGAGTACTCGTTACTTCATTGTAACTATATTACAACTCGACCCATATACTTGCGGAAGCACAAAAATACACACCGAACAGGAGTACATTTGGAAGTGATCAAGTTGTTGGTGTCGTTGCCGGGGAGGCAACGTCTTTAGTGTTTTTTTTATTTTTGCATTGTTAACAAGAATAGTTAGGATATTTTTAGGTTATAGTTACAATTACTATTTAACAATACTAACAAATATTTACTTGTAGAAAATCCACTATCAACATTATAGAAACTGGGTGCAATGGACGATTATTACTATATGTGGTCAGATGAGGGAAATTATAGAAACTGGGTGCAACGGACAATTATTACTATATGTGGTAAGATGAGGGAAAAATTATGATGATGATATTTATGAGGATTAATTCTATGAGGACGGTGAGATACAAGAAAATAAGAGACTATTAATGCTCGAGTTGAGTCAACTTCGAGAAGAAACCTCAATTCCAGAACAAGATGATAACAATTTTTTTGAAAGACAACACGAAGAACTCGAGCAAAAAGAACAAGAAAAAGAGGAGCCATTTATTGCTCAAGATAAAGAGATAGAAAATTCTAAGGAACCTAGTGGTAAAACCAGTGAGCATATAAAAGGGACATCATTGGATGAGGAAATTGAACATATTTTGAGAATAGAAAGTGAACCTCAATCCAGTAATGAATTGATTTCTTGGCATAATAGTGATGATCTCCATTTACAAAATATGAGTCTTCAATTAATATTGGTTGTGAATGAAAGTACAAAAGAAGCATCAAAAATTAAAGAATCCACCGATTAGGGGTTTGAATTTGAGTGGGAAATGGCTATAATGTGCAATATCTCCCTTTTGATGTAAATTCCCAAGAAAATCAATAATATCGGGATCTTTCACACACTTCAGGTGACAGGGAAAATATACGTTTATAAACCGTCACATCACTTTTCAGATTATAAAATCATGGTATCTTCATTTAAGAAGGAGATAGATCCATGGAGAGATCAAACCATTCGATGGTTTCCAGCACTAGATATAGAGATAATATTTACCCAGTGAAAATATGAGTCGACAGTTGGTAATGAAATTTCAGAAAAGTTACAGTTGCACCAGCATTAAATTAATCACATAAAAATTCATTGAGAGATTCATTTTTGCTAAATGAGAAAATTGAATAGCTGTTAGGGCACCACAATCGAACTTATATTTTTCATAATTGGCACCACGAAGGAAGTAAGTACGGAATCGAATGGCGGCCTTGATTTATACCTGTTATCGACAAATATAACTGACGTAAGGAGATATCAGTGATTACTGCAGGATGAAAGGGTAAATTTCGAGAAAGAGACAAACGCCATAGGATAGAATGGCATGACAGATGTTAGACTAATAGTGACAGAACGAACTACTCCGGAATGCCAAAGTGCACCCTGACTAGCCTGCTGGACAATTCCGGTAGGCACTAATAAGTGTTTTTATCTTTCACTAGTACTAACATGCTAACATTTAAATATTTCATTTCAAGAGACACTGACGCGTGTGTCGTGACATGGTTTGCTCGTGTCACAACAAGGAAACCAAAATACCCAAGATTCACCAAAACACTTCAAGGATACGAAATACATTATTGGTGTTACTACATAGGAGCTAGACTACCTCCTTTACAAGAAATTTCAACATTGGATGGTATGTCGCAATACACAGGAGTCAGTGTTGCAACAAAGGCATACTGATATCGATAAGTACTGACCCTGTTTCTTGCATCCATTGAATTATGCCGTTAAATTTCCTTTTTATGTTTCTAGCACGTCCTCCTTGAACTGTAGCTTTTTCCTTTCTTTTAAAAGAAGCTGGTACGTCCATCTTTTCCTTTCTTTATTGGTTTCATTCTATAATTTTCTTTCGCTGAAGCCTAACATATTGTTTGTATAAGGAATCCCCGATAATGCTTCGAGTTGTCTTCAAAAATTGCTCATTTTTGCCCATCGACATTCTCGCCTTCTTACATAGTGCCGTTACTAAATGGAGGAAGAAAAGACCACTCTTTTGACTTTGCGCACAACGCTTAATCTCCTTGTAAATCCAGCTACCTACACAAATTTATTTCCTCTGCAAGATACCATATAATAAGATAGCTCGAAAGGTATTAACGTTGGAAACATTTAAAGCTGGTGCTATTCAAGTTACCAAGAACTGCATCCATATTTTTGTAACAAGAAACATAATAGCTTGATTAAAGTTAGAAGGAGAACTTGTGTCTGGTCTATAATTCCAACTACCTCTTCCTTGTGTCAAAAAATTAACAACTTCTTTCATGTTAATGTTCCTAAACAAGTCTAAGTCCACACTATCTACATAATCTTTTTAATAATACGATACATTATAATAATCATAAATATACGCGGGTAAAATAGGAACCTCTTCCCCTCCTAGTGTTACCTTTCTACTGGTGCCCCTTTTAATCATATAAGTTTTTAGAGACGCATAAAACTCCTGAACTATAGGTACAACAACATCACCTGTTGAGGTGACACAGAATTGTTCCCATTGATGGTACTTGACTAATGTCCAGATTTCTTTGTAGTGAACCATGGAGGGTTCAAATCCTTGTTCTTGGATTAAAGGATGTCTTTATGAAGCCAAGAAATATTTATTGGTTTTTGACTGTTCCGAACCTTTCATAACTCGAATCGTCCTGATCTTGCTACACCATGGTTCGTTTGTTCTTTCTAGGAAGCATCTCTAATCTTCAAACAATAAACAAATATGAGCAATAATCAATAGAACAGTAAAAGTTTGAAGATACATTAATCCTTGTTTCGTGCTTGTCGAATAACTTGATTTTGACCTTGTTTACTCCCTTGCTTTTATCCTTTAATCAATGGGTATGAGAGTTTTGGGGGATTTTTGGGTAGGATTGAGAGTAGATGAGAGAGTTTGGAGTAATTTGGAAGTGTGTAAATAGGTTTAGTCTTAGTTTAGTATTTATAGGAGAGACTTAACTTAGGGTTTTAAGGTTAAAATCAGGTGAAAATTATGTTTTAAGTTGTTAGTTTTCATGTTCGGTCGGGTTAACCCTGCAAAAGTTGTAGACGACAATAAGGAAGGAGAAAAGGCTGCTTAAGAATATCCAGAAACGGAAGAAGAGTATGAGGCTATATTTCAGCCATAATATTTGACTCTCAAGGGATCAGTAATTCGAAGCCCAACAAAGCAACAAGGTGGGAGCTGTCACCAAAAGTACTCCAGCAAGGGCAAGGCACCAATGACATTGCAATAAATGCTTCCCTTAGATGATTCGATGAAGGATTGACCATTTTAAATTTTTAGTTAAAAACACTTTATTTTTATAAGACTTGTAATTTGGAGGATTTGGTTTTTGTTTTGAAGACTTATTTATTGGTAGGAGTAAGAGTAGTATTAAATTTATTTTTGCATGTGTATTTCTTAATTTTTATGTAAGAACCCCACATGACGAAAGCACAACATTTGAAGCTATTCACAACAAGAGGAGAAGGAACCCACCATTAGTAGAGGAAGTCTTTCACGATCAATCAGGTAACTTCATTCCTTACTATTAAGGACTACACATTGAGGACATTGTGTTTTCTAAAGTGTGAGGAATAACATAAGAATTTTTCATTATTTTTGTTTTCTTTTCTTTTTACTTGTCGTGTGCTTGAGCTTGTATAAATACAAGTGATAGGTTAGGAGCATGTACAATAAGTTGATTGTGTCTTTTGAATAAATTGGCATGATGATGAGTAATTTTTAAATTTTTGAACATGAAACTACTAAGTTTTATAAGTTACACTAAATACAGGTAAAGAGATATTATTTGTATCAAATGACATGAATAATATGAGGAAAAAAGCATGCTAGTATATACAATAGATGATAATTTTGGAATTATGTGATTAAATTGACATTTATGTATATTAAGATGTTTAGGGATACCTAAGCCGTTGTTTGGATACACTTAGAGCCAAAAAGCAAACCTTATTCTAATATGTACATTTAGTACTCATCTTTGAGCTTATTGACCCTTCTTGATGAACTATATTACAAACCATAAAGCCTAGAAAAGTCAATTTGTGTGTACTCTTCTCTTGTGTCCGAATTTGCACGATTATAGACGTATGGTCATATGTATTAAGGGTAAGTAGACACATCAAGGTGAAGTTTTTAAAACGAGAATAAAATAGGAAAATCAATGTGGAATATGAACTTTATAATAGCCAGAAATATGAAAACAAGAAAGATCCAAAAGAAAAAGAAGAGACGAGTAGAAACAGACAAAGAAAAAAATTCTTGAGTGAGAAAAAGTATGAAAAGTGATAATGTCATAAAAGAAAAAAAGAGAAATCTTCTTCAAGAAATATAGAATACTCGTAGGCTAGCTAAAGGGATTAGACCATATTAAGATTTCCTAAGTGGAGAGAAAATGAAGGTGAGAGAAGGAGAAATAAGGTGGTGAGAGGGAATGAGATACTAAAAGGGAAAGAATAGGGAACAATACAATGTGCTAAACTATTTTTGTGTTTGTAACCTTTTGTGCTTATCATTCTTTTTGAACTCCTTACCTATCTTAAGCCTCAAAACGTTACAAGCCGAAAAGACCTATATGACCTAAACAAATCCTATGCATGAATAAATATGGCATTACATAGTTCTATTATAACTATTTATATTGTACTAGGATAATTAAAGTACTTATATTAGTCATTGATGGAGTAATACTAATAAAATCTTTGTATTTGTATCTTTTGTAACTTATTGAACTTAGATGTTTCTAATGAAAATGGTAAGGTTACTTGCTCATCATGTTGAAATTATTCAAGGATATAAAATACTTAAGGTATATGTTGCGAACTTAATCCTTGTATGAATATATGCTCAAGCGTCTATGTTTCTTTCTATTATTTTTATTTTTGTTTGCTTGAGGACAAGCATTGACTCAAGTGTAGGGGAGTTTGATCTATCGTAATTTGACCTAGCAGATTAAACTAGTTTTCACACTTTAGGAGTTTGAAATTAAGCATTTTCCTTAGGTTTGTTTAGGATTTATTTTAGTTTTCAGTTATTAAATAAAATGTGTAAAAAGCGTAAAAAGTTACTTTTTATTGACTTTATGGTCGAGTAAGACCAAAAGGTTAGCTAATGAACTTTGTAAGTGTGTAAGAGACCTTTTGAAGATGAACTATAACGAAGCTTATCACTATGTCACGACACGGGCTAATTTACGTCATAGCATAGGGACCAGATTTGAAGAATTCTGGAACTGTCTTCTATGTCGTGATACAAGCTTGGTGTGTCGTGAAAATGCTTGGGAAACACGCCAAAGGAGTATACTATCTTCTCTGTCATGACACGGCTCTTATGTGTCACAACATCGACTCCTGAACATGGAAATAACACCAACTGAAGGGCGTTTAAATCTTTACACTGCAACTTAAACACAAAGAATGGAAGCTGACCTAGGGTTAAGGAAAACGACCATCCAAAGGCTAAAAATAGGGTCCTTTATCACTTAGGTTTACACATCTTTTTTCCTTAGTTTAGTTCTTTCCTTTATAATTTAGGTTTAGTCATTTTTTCATTTCTTTTGTTATTTCATTTTTGTTTTGTGGGGAAACAAGATTTGTAACTTCGTATAAACGATTGTGGATTATTCCCAATAGATTGCTATACAATTCTTAGTTTCTTTAAACTCATATTTTCAATCTTGAAATTCATGTTTACTTATATTATTGAATCTATTGTGTCCAAAGGAATCATGAGGAACTAATCGCGTTGTAGGGGATTAGGGAGTGGAAGTATGGTTATTTAATTATCGTATACAAAGACTTTCAATGGATCAATTGTTTGGAAAAGGAAGAACGTGAAACAAACACTTGGTCTAACAACCTTAGGAAGTCATTTAGATGGAATTAAACCAAAATTGGTATTACACATTTGTGAACGCCTTTACCCTAAACCAGTCTAAACTGTAAAATCAAAAGATAAGTAGTCTTTGTTGACTCATTATGTTGGTGGAAGATAGAAAGATTCTGTTAGGATAGCGACCAATTGATTGAAGAAAAATCCCAAAAAAGAACGATTGAAGAAATCATATTGAAGCGAAGGTAATCCCCTATAAATCTGCTTATTGAGGTTTCTCATATCCATTTCCCTTACTTTATTTCTTTTATTTTTATGCTTTTAAATTTTAAACCCAAAACCTTTATTTTCCTTTCATACTATAAACCCTAAAAAAATTACTAGTTACTTCTTTTCTTTGCAGGGATTAAGATCACTATTACTTCACCTCCCTTGGGTACGATCCTCAGAGTACTCGTTACTTCGTTGTAACTATATTACAACTCAACCCTTATACTTACGAAAGCCCAAAAATACACACTAAACAGGAGTACGTTCGGAAGCGATTAGGCATAGAGTGTTACAATTTAATAGTATCAAATATTCGGTTTAGCTGATCGTCTAGAAATAGGAAGATATGGAGCAACCTCTATATGCATATTACCTTAGATTTGGCATAGTCCATCGATTCACTCGTTCCTTCTTCTTTCTTCTCCCTCCTTTATCATAGAGAGAGGTTTGTGCTGAGGGAGAGCTATTGTTGACTGTGGTATTTAGCTTCCTATATTATTTGATTTTGTTCATCAAATTGCTAAAGGGGGAGATTGTTAGGGTGAAATGTTCTTAGAGTTGCTAAGTGGCACTCGGAAGTGCCAACTGCAGGTTACCACTAATGTCGTTAAAAACTTTCCTTATTTGGTTTGACAATTTAATGAAGAAAATATTTGAACCTGGTTATATGTTGTTATTTTCAAGACACTTTGGTCCGTCTATGGAAACCAATCATTGAGTTTGAAGGTTGGATTGGATTTGAGTGAATTAATTAAGTCCTTGGAATGTGAAGAGTTGATCGAGATAGTGCTACTGGTTTTGGAAAGCATATCTTCAAGTGATTTTGTTTGGATTGTTATTGATGTAATAGCTATTTCAATGAGTTACTTTGTCTTCACCTAGATTTTATGTTAGCAAGCCGAAACTAATATATATTTTGAGGCTTGTCTAAGTTATGTAATGAGAGCTTTTTAAGTGTGGTCTAATTTGTTCATTGAGGAACGTTTTTGTAATAGAGTGCAAATTGTTATGATAAACATTATTGAAGTGTTTACTGTCCAAGTTCTTAGGGGGAGGATTTATAGGTGAATATTCTAGTCATCAGGTACAAAGGTGAGATATATATACTTAGAGAGTGATAGAGTGTAAATAATGTGTTGTATTTGTGATAAAAGATAGTAAAATTATTCACTGAGTTAAGCTTTGCAAACGTAGTAAAACCAAACTACGTAAACAAACCTTAGTGTTATTTATGTTTTGTTTGCACAATTTTTCGCAATGCCAAACCATAGTGGCCACTGCAATTTAGCACTTCTTGTCATTTAAAGAAAATAGGCATTTGAAAAAAAAAATCAATGAAAAGGTCTAATTTTTATTTTTAAAAATCTAAGAATAATAACTAAAAATTTGGTTTTATCACCTCCTTCGATTTCCAATTTTCATTTTTTTTACTATTTTTCCTCGATTCTTTATTTATTTATTTTATTTTACTTATACAATTTAATCATCAACCAATGTATTGTTATTTAAACTTATTATTATTTAGGGGGTTATGAATCATATTAATTGAAGAAGAGGAAGAGGAAAAGGAAAAGTGAAGGCAATGGATGAATCAGACAGAAGGGCATAGATGCCAAAACAAAAAGTAGTCTAGAAACCAATTGATGAATAAGTCAGATGGGGATGATCCTTCGATTTCCAATTTTCATTTTTTTTACTATTTTTCCTCGATTCTTTATTTATTTATTTTATTTTACTTATACAATTTAATCATCAACCAATGTATTGTTATTTAAACTTATTATTATTTAGGGGGTTATGAATCATATTAATTGAAGAAAAGGAACAAGAAATGAAATAGTGAAGGCAATGGATGAATCAGACAGAAGGGCATAGATGCCAAAACAAAAAATAGTCTAGAAACCAATTGATGAATAAGTCAGATGGGGATGATTTGTTTTGTTAATGATGTATTGTTGTACTAGTAAGGTTCTAACTTTCCTCTTGTTCCACAATTTTCATTTTTCCATTTCAATGGCACTACTCATTAGTTTTTTTTTTTTTTTTTTCACTCTTGATCCCTCTCAATTTGATAATTTTTCTCAACTTGATTCTTACATTTTTTTTGGATCATATTGAATCTTAAAGTTTACATTTGTTACACAAATTGGTCCCTCTTATTAACATTATCAATTTTTGAATGATTGAATGATGTGACCAAATTAAGATGTGACATGTTAATAAATAAGGAAACAAATTCTCTTTTATTATTCTATAATATTGTAAAAAGAAAGCTTAGAATTGAAAAAAAAATGTAAAAATTGGAAAAATATAAGAAATATAAAATTATAGAAATTAACAAAATTCATATATAAATTTCAAAATGTTGAATAAATTTGAGAAAAATATAAGAAAAATGTATAAATTATACAAATTAAAAATTAATATATAAAATTCAAAAAAAAAAAAACTTCTTAAAATTTAAGATTACAAAAATATTTTGAAAATTTCAATAAAAATAAAAATATTGTTAAAATTTTAGAAGTTTTGAAAAATTTCAAAATTACAAAAAGAATTGAAAAATAAATTATCAGTCAATGATAAACATCCATCAACGTCGGGTCAATGGTAATTGATGGTAATTTTTTAAAATTTTATATTTTTTCAGTTTTTGAGTTTTTTTAATTATTTTAAAATTTTTAACTATTTTTATTTTGAAATATACATTTTAAAATTTTTATAATATATTTCTTCTATTATTCAAAAATTATTTACTTGTCATAAGTTTTTTAGAATAATTAAAGAGGGAGACATGTGTCGTCCCCTATTTGTCCATGTTTCACATCTTAATTGTCATCAATTGTTCAAAACTAACGGTGTTAACCATAAAAACTAATTTATGTAATGAATATCAACTTTTAAAAATCGATGTAATCCAAAAAATATTACGGTCAATTTGAAAAAAGTTATCAAATTTAAATATTAATTTACATATTAAATTATTATTTATAATTAAAGTAATTTTCATATCTATTTTACTCATTCAGTATTTGTATTTATATTCGTATTATAAGTCCAAACTTCAAAAAGTAAAAAAAAAAAAAAAAAATTGTATTAAGAGCCAAATTGATAGTAACCAAGTTGGAATTTTTTACTGTGTAAAATAATTATATTTACGTAAAATGTTATTAAAAATTAATTTTCAAAAACACATTAACTTTAATGTTTTTTTATTTTTCAAAAAATTAAAAAAATTTCTTTTTCCCTCAATTGCTGGTCAATATTCCTCTGACACAACCTTTCAAATCTCATTTTTTATACATACTTATAATGGTCCTTTAGGACCACATTTATAGATTATTATCTTTTTTTTCATTGTTGCTGTTTCATAAACTACAAATATTTAATGTTAAAAAAGTTAATAATGTTATAAAATAAAATGACAGAGAATAAAAAATAAAGAGAATGAAATAACAAAAGAGAGAAGTGTATTTTATTTATTAATAAAAGTGGATTATAATGTTTTTTTAAAGTCTATATTTATAGATATAGAAAGTATAAATGAAATAGAATTCTAATTTTAATGACTACTAAAATTTAAAATTCAACCAAATTTATCTTGATCTTGATGAACATCCACTTAATAAAATATTCATAACACTCCTTCTTAGATGTCTATTGGTAGATAATGTGCCTCGTTAAAACTTTTACTAAGATAAAAATCCTATAAGAAAAAATTTTCCTAGTGAAGGAAAAAGAGTACACATATCTATAATACTCATAACATATTGTCTCATTAAAAACCTTACCAGAAAAACCCAATGGGACAAAACCTCGGTTAAGAGAAAAAGAGTACAACGCGTATTTATCCCCTCTCATAAAAAACATCACATAATATCTCATATTCTACGTATTCAATCTTGAATACTAGTCTTTCAAATGACTATTTGAATGTATCTGCTAAGCATTTATATCATCATTCTTTTGAAGTCATTAATGAGGAAAATTTTGGGGGAAATATATTTTGATCTTTTCAGGAGTTTCAAAAATAATTATAACAAACTTTAATTATGATTTTTTTTTATAAAAACACAAATAGGTATTTTTGATCATTTTATAATCCTCCTTCAACTACTATTGATTAAGTCAAATTTACCATATGTTCAGTTATTTCAATTCATATAAATGAACAATTTTCCGATAATTTCAATATGCTTTTGGCATTTCAAATCCTTTAATGATCTTAATATAAATTTTACTATATAGTGATTCACAAAAGGTTGTAACAACAACCATGAGATGCAAGTATGAACTGTCAACTTAATAATATATCTAAAGGTTATTGCATCCACCACAAAAAAATATTATATCTTCTCATAATCAATTTCAAGACTTAGCGAAAAACTTCATATTTTTATTTCGCCTTTGCAAAACTACTTCATTTGTACCCTCACTAGTTTTATACCTTTAGATATTTGGACTGCTGATCCAAAAACTCCACGAATTTAATTGTATTTGAGTTGCGTGTTTATTATTTTGACCAATTTCTTCCATATCTATATTTCTCAACAACATTATTCAAGATCCTCCTTTTATTTCATTATTTCAAAAATATTATTGCATGCAAAATCATCGTCGACCACTTTATTATTGGTTCGACATTTTCTCAAATTGACATAACTTATCGAGATCTCTTATTTTCACTATTTTAATCTTCAGTTTCAGGTACCTGGATCTTTTCTGAAGTTTTACTTATTAGTTATGTCTTGGGTCTCTTGTGGAGCACTCGCCTTCACTATATGACCATTTAGATTTTTTTCTTTTTATGAAAATTTTCATATTTGGAACTTTAATGAGTTATCTTTGTTGAACTTCTAGTTTAAATTACTTTCCCCCTTAACTCATTACAAGTTATTAGCTCTCTCCCCCTAATATCGGGAAAACTATCAAAATCAAAATAGTAATCACAATCATGTCATATTGAATCTTCAATATATTTAATATATCATAATAAAAGGAGGCACATAATTAATATATATTTTCAACTTTCTTTAAGGATTCACTCATCTTTGTGCGTTGTGGTGGAGCAATTGAAACATATACTCACAAACAAAAAATCAAAGATGAGAAAAATTTAGCTCTAGACCAAAAATCAATTGTATTGGGAGTATTTAAAACTTATTGGCTTGATGCGTACAACAAGTAAATCAACATAATCCCATGTTGAAAGAGGAAGTTTAGTTCTTATAAATAATGGTTTAGCCATTAATCAGAGACATTTAATCAATAATTTCTCAAAATCATTATACGAATAAATAATAAACTTTTTCCAAAGTTTTTCAAACTCAATTAATAAAAGACTGAGATATAAACTCATCAGTATTAGCAAGATAAATTGTCCTAATTACGTGATCTGAAATTAATTATTCAAACAATCTTGCAAACGATAGGTAGCAAGTTGATAACACATATGTGGTTATTTTGTAGATGCATCTACCAAAACCATATAATATCAAAATCATCCACATGGTGGATTAATGGGCCCATATTCATTTAAAAAATGCAAGACATTAAATCTCAACTTTAGCTAGTGAGTTTTTAACAACCAATTTTCATTGAGAACAATCAATAAATGAGAATTTTTTTTAAATTAAAGAATCTTCTAGTTCTTTAATAAATGTTCATATGAATTCTCAATTAATTTTCACATCATATATGATCCAGGATGGGCTAACTTGTCATACCAAATAGTAAATGTATTTGTACAAATAAACTTCTAGTTTACTTTAACATGCGTTTCAATTTGAACTAAATTATATCAAATTGATAATTTTACTATCATTCATTTCACTTTGTATCCACATATAAATACCATGGTGACATTTACTACTGAAAATGTCTAAATCAATGAGAAGTTTATAATGACATTAAGTCATATAATATAATTTCCAAATAATTATATGCAACATTCGCTTCAGAGAATATGCCAAAATATTCAAATATCCAAAAAAAATTGTCAATAATGACAATAGGTTAAATTTTCATAATTGTTATGTATTGTTATATTCACTTCGAGAAATGATTAGGTTTCGTATTTAAAAACTTTTTTTTCAACCATAAGTACTTTATTTCATGATATTGCTATCGTAGAAGCACATTTGAATCATGAAAAATTGAATAAGTTCTCTCTTACAAGGTTCTCATCAGTAATATTTTTCCATGTAATTTTAATTGAAAACTTATTTTGAACATTGTAAAGTTATACTCACAGTTTTAAAAACTTGCAACTTCAAGTGCATCCAACCATTACGAGCTTTAAATAGAATTACCCTATTCTATTACTCATATCTTTCTTCCACATTAGGTAGATATTTCACAATCAAATATTTTGATTTCAACCTCTTAATGGGTATAATGACAAAGCAATATCACAAATATAGTCACAATCAATTCAATTTTTAATAAATATAAATCAATAACCCAATCATCTTTTGATTCATATGAAATATATTTTTTCCTCATTCACAATCTCAATATGAGATCCATTATGAATATATTTTAAAATCAATGAATTAACCATCACAAGACATTAATATATTAGCTCTTCTGAAACTTTCGACTAATTTTGTACTACCAAATATTAGAATAATATTAGTTTGTTTCAGTACCAAATAAAATAAATATTTTTTATCTGTAATGATAGAATTTATTACTACATTTTAATATCCTTCCTCAAAAAATATTAACAAAAACAAAATATTTGGGCATACACCACATATATGGCCAATAACCTTGATAACATATGTTTTCTTTAACCTTTGAAGAGTTATCTTGAGAACTCTCATTGTTCTCTTATTCATCACTATGTTCTCACTTTTAGTGATCCATGATTATATCCCTTATTTTCTTTATGTTTGTTTTCAATTCTAGGACTACAACAAATTTAGTAGGACGAACTTATAAATGTCCCACTAGATTATTTATTCCATAATCACCATCGCAAACATGCGTGGATTTTAAATCAAAATCTATCATCATGAGCACTGATTGGTTAAGGGCTCTAATGATTACCCATAGTGCGTCGATCTCAATTGACGACTGAAAAAAATAATTAAAAGAGAATCGTGCTGATAATGTGTTATAAAAAAAAACAGAAAGTAAGAACAAAGAGAATGAGAGAACAAAAGAGAGAGTGTATTTTATTGATCAATAGAAGTGGATTACAATGCTTCTCCAATGTCTATATTTATAGACATAAAAAGTATAAATGAAATAGAACTTTAATTATAATGACTACTAGAATTTAAAGTTCATCCAAACTTATTTTGATCTTAATGAACATCCACTTAATAAAATATTCATAAGCTTTTAGTGCTAAAATTATATTACAAATTTGTATGATAAATTAGAATACTATGTTGCTTCACAAAAAAAAATATTGACATTTGAAAATTCAATTACTTTTTAATTTTACTTTTTAATATTTTTGAAACTAGATCAGTTGTCGAACCAATCAGATCACTATTTTTCAATCCAATTAATTCATTTGATTCGAATAAAATAAATTATAAAAAAATTATAAAATAAAAAAATTCTTAAAATCTAATAAAATTTGATTTATTTTTCAGTTCAATCAGTGTTTAGCTCAATTCAACCAACTTGCATCAATTTGTAGGTCAATCAATTTTTTGCTTTGTTTTGGACTGGTGTATTGATCGGATCTCGATCCAACCAATTTGACTGGTTGATCTGATTATGAAAACACTATTAATCTTATTAATATAAATATTCTAACTTATTTTGGATAGTTTTGAGTAAAACTTAGATATAAATTATATCTCATATACTTTTTAAAAATGATAATTTATTCCAAATATAAATTTTTAACGAAATAAAATAAATTTAATAGTTTTAACTGTATATTTATCTCACTGAACATTCTTTTGCTGAAAATTTTATATTAAATAGAAAAATTAAAATAATTATTAAAAACATTTAAGATATTAAAAATTTATGAAAATTTTTAATGATTTATTAAACACATCTTGAGTTTATTCAATAAATTTAACTTATATTAGATTAAGCTGGTGTTAAAAAATTATCCATAATATATATAAAAGTAACATCCCCAACTTGATCTAGATCCGAATTTGGAAGATTACATTAACCATCGAAGTGGCCAGTAAGCTATCAGAGTTTATAAAACAATCATTTTAAAATATTTGTTTATTTTAGAAAAAAATTAATCTATTTTTAGAAAAACTTACGAGTTATTAAAACCGATTTAGATTAACTAACCTATGTAACAGTGACTCCTTTTGAAAACTTAGCTAATTACTAATTTATTTATTACTAAAAAATTTAATTATATTTTAGCAGCGAAAAAATTATATCGGTTTATATTTTTAATGAAAATCAAAGTTCATGAATAATTAATTAATATATCTATTTTAAGAACCTAAAATCAAGTTAAATGTCATGCCGGCTATAAAAAAACCCAAATCCTAAGTCTCATGTCATAGTTCCAAAATAAAACAATACAGTCTCTGAAAAATAAAAATATCAAATAATAAATCCAAAATATTTTAATGAATCAAAACTAAGCCGAGACCCTTCGGATGTCGTATCCGCGTCCTAACCTGGTGGGTTATCTATAGAGATGAAATAAAAAGGAAGTGAACTATTAAGCTCAATGTGAGTTCCATCACAAGCAAATCAATGCAATCAATTAGCATACAAAATCATATCACATAGAATAATCCACATTAGCAGTTTCAAAATATCAGTATATCAGATCAACTCGTATATGTATGTATCATCTCAAAAATCTCAGAATTGTATGCACATGCCTTATGAATGCAATATAACTTCGATTTAACAGAAAATATCCTACCCCATTGCTACACACCATAATAAGAGTTCCCTAGAACTCGTCCATCCCTACATATCGGGTTGTGGATTAACCACAAAAGTTACAGGTTAATACGTTATCAGATGGTTGTGAGTGCACAACATATTTGCAAATGTGAGATGCCAAAATGCGGGTGAATGAATCACCAACATTGTAGGTTAATACGTTGCCAGATAGTTGTGGATACACAACATAATTGCATATAAGAGCTACCAGAAAATGGGTGGATGAACCACATGTGTTGCAGGGTAATATGTTGTCAAATGGTTGTGATTGCACATCATATTTGCAGATAATATGTGGATGAACCACAAGAGTTGCAGATTATTAATCCGCCAGAACTTCCTCCTTTCAAAGCGTCTTGCCCCGTGCAATGCATTATGGCATGCTTATAACAAATCAAAACGAAAGTGAATAATATGCTTATAACTAGTCAATATAGTAGCAAAACATATACTTTTCTTGGATTCAACTTAACAGTATCATAGGGCATTTGAATGTACAATTAGAAATAGGATGTATCAGACTTATACATTATTCACATATCATGCGTATATATAAATTAGAACACTAACAACAGTACCGAGAATATCCAAGAACTAAACTGCACATAACACAACAGTTACGTGTGGCCAAGCCGTGTGAGGTGGTATAGGTCATATGGAAGAGTTACACAGTCGTGTAGTCAACCCATGTAACAAACTATGGCCGTGTGAAATTTGCAAAATTAACCTACAAAAGAGACATAGCCATGTGGTAAGTTGTGTGAAGGGTTCTTGGCCGTGTGAGATTCGAACTAGCCTAGGGTTCTAGAGGTACATGGCCATGTAAGGGGCTATGTGGTCTACACGCTTGTGTGGCAGACCATATGGCCTTATTCCTATACATGGTTTGCCCCGATTCACTTGTAAAAGAACACACACCTTTCACCAGAAGCCGAACGATGTCTCTCACGATCAAATCTGATTCGATGCACCTAAAATGGGCCCTTCAAACGATGTTTATACACGAGTTAACATTGGGTATCAAGATTCAATCAAGATTAATGGAAGATTTCGACGAGAATCTTAAGAGATTGTAATCAAATTGAAAGCTTAGCGTGGATCGATGCTATTTCAGATTTTACGAGTTCTACTAATCGAAACGAAAGTACTTATTGAACTTTTGACAAAGATACGGAGGCTATAGACGATGAATTCGACAACCGGTAGAAAAACTATTTAATGAAGATTTATTTTGATTCAGGAAAAGCAAAATTAATTTTAAACAATGGAATGAAAATATGATGAAAAGAAAAGGAGAGAAAAGAAAAATAAGAGTATATAGAGAAAAGAGGGAACAATTCTAGTTGGACTACATACCTAGGGTTTTCAAACTTTAGGGGGCTGCATGGTATACTAACCATTAGACTTAAACCTATTACTTGTTTAGATTTTACTCCTAATAATATAATATTTTAATGTGATTTTTATTCTAATTTGTTGAAATTAAAAAAAAAAAAAGAAATGAGAAAAAAGTGGCTTGAACCTAACACCTCTAAGAAGTATACTAATTACTTAATCTTCAAGTCTAATTTATATTTTAGTTAATTATTTCAATTAATCCCCTATATTTTGGGGTGCAACAACATAAATTTGAAAAAACTTTTGAATTGATAAGAATATATTTTATTATTAATTATATTATTAAATTGATATTATACTAATATGAAACTAATTAACTTTGTCACATACTTTAAATGTTGTACTCAAAACATCATATATATATATATATATATATAAATTGTAAATCGATTAAAATAATTGAATATAAATTGTTAAATTAAAAATAATAAAAAATAAATATGATTCTATTTTAAATATGATAATAATTAAATCATGTTATCACAATTCTTTATAATTAATATAAATTGAATCCGTTAGATTAGATTATATTTTAATATTTATATATTGACAATTTTATAGTATCTATAATATATATGAATTTATTTATTGTTAATTAACATGTCGAAATTTAAAAGAAAATAAAAATATTTCATATTTTATAAGTACATGGAAAAAAAATCTATCAATAAACATTAATGGAAACAAATCCAGTCGGTTTGATCCCATATAATTCCTAGCTCAGCATATTGCACTCAAATCTACTTGAGATCAAGCTAAAAATAAATCGTATAATTAAGAATTAGTATTTTTTTTGTTAACTACATTTTTTTTAAGGTATCTATCAGAAATAGTCTAATAATTAATCCTTCACGTTCTGTAGATCCATTAAGCGATAAATACTGACCACGAATTTTAAAATTACTCCATACCCAAAACGAAGATTGAACCCAACCATTGAATAAAATAAAAGAGACCAATGCCACCTTAAAATAATGTCTATAGATTTTGTTTCCATCAATATAGAATGTATGGTCTTCATTATTATTCATTATTATTTGGGTAAAAGACTAAAGAAATATCAGTGGTGATAGCTAAAGGTCCAAATAAATTGCATCTCACAGTCAGCATTAGATTAGTGCAACAATGTACTCGCAATAACACGATTTGATCAGGCAGGGTAGGTCTACTTAGCAGGCAAATAATAAACATTAACAGATTCCAATTCTCTGAAACTGCTCAAAGGAAGCAGGTTCTTTCAAACCCTTTTCATCCACATACTTGGCTTCACATGAAGAGCACGAAAGAGATGGACAGAAAGAAACCAAGGTGTGCATCAGTACATATTATCACCTGAAGGTTGAAGTTTTCAATATACCTCACAAAGAAGTGTGTTGGCGATCTAGCCCTTTTCTTCCTGGCCCAGATATATGCACACGCATTTCATAATTGTTGACAAGTTCAAATATGCAGATATCACCAATCTTTATCTCATTATCACGAACAAAGGCCATCCATCCTCCACAGAAGGTATGCACAGCTCGACCTTTTGAATCTGGGAGAGAATTTACAGTCCAACACTTGCCTTGCAAATTACGAAGCACTACTTGTGTTTTGCAGTAGGGTAGATGCTCCTTTGAAAACTTATATGGTATTTTCTGCATCATATGATCCAGATACTAAATGAATATCGATACTAGAGAATCCCCAACGAACCTATGCCTCTACTATTTCTGCAAAGAAAACTTACAACAATTGCTAATAGTTATATTGATGTCCAAGAAAGACACAGATGAGTCCATACTTTGTTTTCAGTATCCAACATATATAACTAGCATCCTTTCTATTTCTCCTTTTGGATCTTTTACTATCACCGTCAAATCAGTTATGGAAGAAACCTTACTTTAGTCAAATTTCTGAAAAGGGAAAGCGAAATTTATAAATTGCTCACCAAAGTATACGAACCACTGATGTTGAACTTTCTCATAATTCTCACAAAACTAGGAAAGCGAGAAGCAAAAGACCTAGCAGCTTTTTCTTCATCAACTGTCATCATCATTCTCAAACCACTAATAGCTGCTTCTGATTTACAAGCCAAATTAAAAATAAGACCAGTGAATAAATATTCTACTAAATGGAAATCATAATGAGTATCTTATATCCATGGTCCTACAAACACAAATAATCTCCCTGGAAGCAAAGAAAAATACAAACCTTTCCTTCAACCAGATATAGATTAACACTCATGGTCAAGTATAGACAAACTATAGAACAATTTAGAAACTTTACCTTGCTTTTCATTGCCTGACCTTGACAAAGAGCAGAGCACGACACTGGCAGATTTTTTTGCTGCATTACCATATTTCCATTTGTCAAGCATCTTAGTCCCTTTGTTATCACAGATTTGAACCTTTTTCGATTTCAAGTGGACCTTTGAAGTGCTCTTTACAAATTTCTTCAGTAAAGTGGAATCAGTCCTGTCCAAGACTGCTTTTCTGCTTTGCCTGTCCAAGTCTTCCTGTCCAACCCGAAGAACATGCACACGGAATTCAAATTTGTGCACCAATTCAAAAATACAAATGTCTCCGGCCTTTATCTCATTACTACGGACAAAGCTCAACCATCCACCACATAAAGTATGACTTGTATGTACTCTTGTTGTAGGCACAGAATTCACCGTCCAACAAACTCCTTTCAGATTCCGAAGCACGATCTCAGTCTTGCAGTTTGGAAGATGTTCCATTGCAAACAGATAAGGAATATTCTGTCACAAAGAATTAAAACATAGTTTAATACATAAGCAGCTTTCAAGATGACTAAATAATATATCCTGAAAGATCTAACTAGTTGATTCAAGACAGCAGGTAATGGCTAGAAGAATTTCCATTAGTAAGTAAAAATGTAATTATTAAAAAGGTTGTCTAGCCCCTGAATTTGGAACATGTATATGAGGGACGTCAAATTTTCTTCTCGTTTTTCCCTTTACAAGTAGGAGGAACTTTTTCCCAACTGGTGCCAGAGAGCTAAAAGCACGATGCTCACTAGGTTAAGAAACTTGTTCAAAAGCTCCAAATGCCAAAGGATTGCTATTAAGAGAAGTTTCTAGCGAGTAGAGTCGTTTAATACCCTACATGTTTGCCATATAGCACGATGCTTGGTCAAAATTATGTGATGCTGCAAACAATGTCCAACACAAAAATCCAGGGCGAAACAGAGAGAAAGAAACATCTTACCAATGTATATGAGCCACTGACATTGAATCTTTTCATAATTCTTACAAAAAAGGGGAAACATGAGTTGAAAGATTGGGCCACTTTCTTCTCTTCAAATTCTCCTATCATCTGTATACAACCACTGCCATGAAGGTTCAAGTCATCTTCTTTGCCAGTTATTTTCAGGATGGTTCCATCTGTTTCAAGAGACCAGAGACTCTGTCAAGAGGAATTCATGTAAAGTAAACCACCAGTGAAGTTCCAATAAGAATCGGAATGAACGTCCACACAAGAATGCACAAATAAAAAGGCATGAAATTTCTCACATTGTGTTTCTACCAAAAGCAAATTTAACACAAATAAGTGGTATCTGCGCTAACATAAGATAATGAGAACTAAACAAGAATTCACATACATTGATACCATAGTTCTTACTTAGTGCTTATTAAAACAAGTTTTTATTCTTACAACATAGAACACTGTCAAATCAATGATAAAACAACAATTCATATACAAATCTCAAATGGGAGAGGTTGATTTCTTTACCATGATTTTCATCACAGGAAGTTAATCCTTGATAACTTGTAGTAGAAAGAATCAGCTCACGCCCACAATGTTCTTCATCACGATCGGACTCGGAAGAACTCTGTCTAATTCTCTTTAACAACTCATCACAATCTTGATCCAATGAAACATCATCATCCTCCCTATATCTCTTCTGCCCCACAACTCCATTAAACACACTACCAGCTTGACTGCATTTACAATGAAAAGCAACTTCTTTCTCGCAACTGCTTTTATCAAACACTTTGACATCGAAAACCAAGTCACCATCATACCTAAAAACCAAAAAATCACCACATTCTAGGCTATGGTCTATGACGAAATCAGCCCATCCTTCATCAAATAACAAGTCATCATTTCTTTGAACTAATTTAACATTCCAACTATACCCACTTGGTCCTTTTAACAAAACTGACCCAGCAACTCTTCCCTCCAAGTTTCTATTAAATCCCACTGGAATTATCTGTTAAAATATCACCCATCACTCGAAGGTAAACAAACCTAACTAATCTAAAATGGAATTCATAATAAGATTTACACTAAACCCTAATTTTTGAATAGGAAAAAAAAAAGAAGGGGGTAAAATACCAGGCTGTTTGCACTTGAAGTAGAGGAGAAGACATTGAGAAAATGCGGCCGCCTCGGTTTCGACATCGCCGTTGCTGGCTTTGATATGCTTTACACTCATCGACAATGTTAATTCGGACCCATATTTTGAACCTTCCGAAGCGGAAGAGAGTTTTTTTTTTTTTCCCTTCGAAACCTGTTGTATGGATTGGGTTGTTTTCTTATCCGAGTTGGATGCGGTTGTGTCACACGTATCATTTTGACTCATTGATCTAAGCGACTCTCTTTCAATCAATCGTACTAGCGCGTTTAAATGACGCCGATACTGAGATTAAGTGAAACCTGCCATGTCAGATGTTAAGGTCATTTCTATAGTTGTTAAGGCCCAATTTTTATCCCAGGCATAGGCCCAATTTAATTATGCATAGATTTATTAATTTAATTTTAGTAATTTATTAATGTTCAAATTGAATTTCCATTTTTTCAAAAAAAATCCCACCCCTATCATAATGATTTTTTTTACTCCCCAACCATATAAAAAAATTTATTTATTCATTAAACTTGCACTGTTTATCAAGACACCAAAAATGGATGAAAACGTTAGTGTTTATTAATTTTATTGACGAAACATACACGTGGATTATCACATATATGCTACATTAACAATTAATTATTTTTTTTAAAATTAAAAGTATTAAAAATGTTTTTATATATTTTTTAATAATTTTTATATATTTTTTAAATTTTAAATAATTAATGAATTGATAATGTGATATCCACATAATAATCTATGTGTATATCATGTTAACAAAGTTAATAATTTGAACTTAATGTAGTTCTCTAGTATAATAATTTACTCTCTTTTATTCTATTCACACAATAATTGCGAGTTAAACTTCTTGTGTCCAGAAATATCATTCATATGTTGCACTTTGCAGATTGATGTATAAGTGGTTTTAAATCGCATATTAGCATGCACCTATCGTTCTATCATATCGTGGTGTATAGGAGTTAGTATCTGTGTAGCTAGCTCGATTGTCCTCCTTGTATAAAAATGGCTAAAATGTGCTAAGACTGATAAACATATTAACTATGTTCATTAATTGAATATTAAATAAATGATGAATTTAATGCGTTTGTTATATTGATAAAAAAAAATGACTGAATTGAATTACCGTGAAAAATTGTAATTATCGAATGGTAATTATATTTGATAGTGATATGATCTTTATATATATATATATATTGAATTGAAAATAATAGTCGATTGATAGTGGTGATTATTCATCTTATTTTTTAATTATGAAGTTGAAGATTTGATTCTCGTCTATAAAAAAAATAAAACACAATATGTCGTTTATGTTTTTGAAAAGCACCCACGATGAGAGAATTTTCATTGCTACTGACAATGAAACCATAACTATTATAAATGAATCTTTATTTGATTGATATATCTACCTATCCTTTAGTGGCATGTAAATAGGTAGTCGAATGTAAAGTTGGGGATGTTACATTTCTTCCTTCACTTGAAATGGATTCCTAGCAAAAGTTTTGAAGTGAATATTCTGCAAAATAATTTCTGGGGGATGGCATTCTTGAATGCCCTGATCAAGGATTAGATGGAAACAATGGAGTTGATTCTGGAAGACCATCATCGAAATAACACATCAAAATTAGTATACAAAAAAAAAAAAACCAAAGCTGTAAACCATGAATGCTAATCCTCGTATTTGTGAAAGGAATCAGGCATGTTTGTAAGTTGTAATCTTAAAAGCAAAATAGTGTTGTACTTTTGTTTCGGAGAGGGTTCATACAGGTAGTCTGGGCAGTCAAAAACAGGTCTGAATCACCAAAGGTAATTCAAATTATACTAACTCAAGAGGAAGCTGATAAGAGACAGCAGACAAGAGATTAAAAAAACTCTGGGGAACAAGTCAGTGGACTCACCATTTCATGCTCGGCAGACTGCTGCTAGAGACGCTGGTGCCGCACGCGTGTTTGGCTATTAACAGTAACCACCATTCTTTACACACCACGTGTCTGATTCAGCGGTCAACTATGGGAGGACAACCCTTCTTGACCCCCTGTCTGCAGTGTCGCAATCCCAGTCTCCCTTGAGTCTTGACTCTACCTGTGCCACCCCAAAGAGGCAAGGACAGGTTAAGACTCAGTCAAAGTCAGGTAGCTCGAACAAGACAAGCCCATGCCTGTTTTCCTCAACCAACTATCCACTGTCTATTTGAATATTTCATTAAAAAGACAACCATCTACTGTCTAATAAGAATTTGGATAACAATACACGAACATACCAATACAGTTAAAATACGAATAAAAATGAGGGAAATAGGAGGAAAAGCAAATAATAATAAAGTAATAGGTGGGAGAGAACAAAATCAAAGGAGCAGAGATCACGGCAACCGAGAAATCCGGCTAATAGGGTACGTGCAGGGGGGGGGGGGGGGGGAGGGGTAGGCATATACAGAGCAGGCAAAGTCCCAATTATTGTTCCCACGCTGCCCGACATCAATTATATTGTTGGTCAGCTTCCAGTACCTATCTTATTGCTGCCTAACATGATTTCTCTCTCCATGCCTGCTTATCTTAGATTGACTATTGTTTATTCTCCCTCATTTTGATACTTTTCATAGGCTTTTATTAATTGGCAGTTGATTTAGCAGCAGCTTTTTATTTGATTAGTTGTTTTAAAAGAACGTGTCCCTGAAGGTGATATGGAATCCCCATTCATCCACTACACTAAAAAATCTTAAACGTATGAAATACTAATAGCATTCAAGTGGCCAACATTGATTCAAAATTTAAAAAATATATATTTTTGTTTTCTTGGTACAGGATAGATTGAGGAAGAAGAGAATTACACTTAAATGGTGTCAGTTGGTTCGAGAGACGTTGGGGATGATTAGTGTAGGCTTGAGCAAATGGAGAAGAAAAGAGTAGTAAAGAGTGAAAATTAAAAAATAAAAATTACATATTTCAAAACTCCAATAAAAGCAAGATTAAAAATTGACCCACGGAAATTAAAGAGGATTTGAATGGCCGAAATTAAGAGGCAACAAATTTCAAATTGCAATAAAAGAAAAGATTGAATATTGATCCCTCAATAAAGAGAGAAAGTAAAGAGAGTTTAAATTGTCGAAATTATGAGGCAATATATTTCAAATTCCAATCAAAGAAAAGATTAAATATTGACCCTCGAATAAAAGGAGAAATTAAAAAGGGTTTAAATAATTGAAATTGTCGAAATAAAAAACGACGTGTTTCGAAAATTATTTCAAAATCGAAAAATAATGGGAGTCGCCATCAATCCTTTACTTGGTGTGATTGGACCACCACAAAACGCTTTTAAAGAAACCGTTTTGAAAACATGTTGGTCTTCGAAATCCAGAAAAACAGGTTCGGGAGTCGGTTACGCATGATGAAGGATTAGCACCCTCATACGCCCAAAATTGGTACCGTATTGATTATTTTCAGGTCTTAATTTGTAACATTAATAAGCTCGAATAAAATTTAAAACACGATCCTTGAATGCATGAGTTAAGTTTAGAAGAAAACAGGTTTGTTTGGAAATCCTGTTGTTTCAAAGTGATCGAGGAGGAAAGTTACGTCCAGTGAGTTAGGACATGACATTTCAGGGGCCAGAAATAACGAGTTTTCCTTTGTGAAACTTCTTGGATTTTGGGAAAAGGATGTTCGATTATCCCGATTTGATGAAAGATTGCACCTAGTAAGTTAAGGCGCAAATTTTCAAAATCGAAGATAAGGGAACATTGCCTCGATTAAGGGTATTCGATTATTTCGATTTGAAGAAAAATTGCACCTAGTAAGTTAATGCGCAAATTTTCGAAACTCGAAATAAAAGAATATTGATTTTAAAGTTTTTTTTTATAAAAAAAACAACTTGGAAAACAAGCATGCACGTTTAGTATGGATAAACAGTTAATAATGGATATTGAATAACGCGAAGTAAGATAAATAATAAGATAAATTATTTGTGAAAAATCTAAAAAATACGATTTGCATAATAATTTAAAAGTAAATGCAAATATTGATGAGAAAGAGGAATGTTGCAATCGGAGTTGAAAATAAGACTTTTCGGATACCTGGGGGTAAAATGGTAATTTTTGGAAGTTTTGGGGTAAAAAATGAGATTTTTGGAAGTTCGGGGATAAAAATGGGATTTTTGAAAGTTTCTAGGTCAAAAATGGGATTTTTAAAAGTTCGAGGGTAAAAATGGGATTTTTGGAAGTTTCGGGGTCAAAAATAGGATTTTTGGAAGTTTCGAGGTCAAAAATGGGATTTTTGGATAGTTTAGGGACCTCCAGGGCAATAAAACCAAAAAAAGGTGACACGTGGCAGCCCCTCAGGCATCCTGAAGTCAGAGGACTAGTTTGAAATCCATGAAAAATTTTTGGGTCAATTTTGTAATTAAATAAAACTCAATTTGAGGATTAAATTGAAACAAATTAACAGTAAGAGGGACTATTTGCATAAATAAACCAAAATATGACACGCGGCAGCTCCTGGTACTTTTAAGAAGGTCGAGGGATTAAATTGAAAAACTATGAAAATAATTGGGCTAATTTAAAATTAATTAAAAGTGCAAAAATGACCTAATTGAAAATTTTAGAAAAAGCGGAAGGATCAAATGCATAAATAACCTTTTCTTTAAAAGCACGCGGATCCTAAGTTGGGTCGGGTCAAATTCCAGGTCAGCCATGGGTTATTGGGTGAAACGGTGCCGTTTTGAGCATTTTGAAGCCATGCCAATACGACACCGTTTTGGATGGCTATAAATAGGCCATTTCTCAAAAAAAAAATCATTTTTACCCCTTTTAAAAAAAAAAACCAAAACCTTCTTAAAAACCTCTCAAACATTCCCATGGCCGGCCACACTCCGACCGGTCAGCCCTGTCGTTGTCCGTCGTGTGGGGTCGCCACGCGCCATCGTCCGCGGCCGCGCGTCATCGCGTGTCGTCGCCGCGCCTGGTCACGCACGCCGATTCGATCATGTCTCCATTGATGCCTCTCCTTCCCATGCGCCACGCGCTACCGTCGAAGGTAAAAGCCTTTCTTTCTTTTCCTTTTTTTTTTAAAAAAAATTTCTTAAAAAACTCCCTTTTTTAAAACTGTTTTTACTATTTTTTATTATTAATCGTTTTGATTCTTCTTTTTTTTACAGATCCACGCGCGACGGGATGCAGGCAACGTTCGGTTAGGTTCGGCTTCCGGCGATGGGGACCAGGGAAGCGTCTTTTTAACTTTTTGTCTCCTTTTTTTATTTATTATTATTAATAATAATATTATTATTATCAAAACATTTATTATTATTAATGACTATTAAGAAAAACTTATTTATTATTAATGATATCATTAATATTATTATTATTATTAAAACAATTATTAATATTATTAAGAATTATTGAAACGTTTTAAAAATAAAAAGGAATAAATGACAACAGTGAGTATTGAATGCAAGCATTGAAACTAAGTGTGGTTTTAAATAAAAACTTTAGTCATAAATGGTGGTGAACATTTATTGAAAATACCTGGATGCCTTAATATCTAAGTGCTGTGAATCTGATTTGCCCCTTTGCTTCTGTGGTTTTATGCCCTATCTGTTTGAATACCTCTGCTTGCTATCCTTTTTCTTTTTTGGATTTGTAAACACTTTGGGAACCTATTTGTTGTATTGATTTATCAAAAGGGTTCGTAACCCATTACAAATTTTGAAACTGGTTTTTATAACCAGTGTTTCAATCATGGTTATTTGTTGTTTTGTAATTAAGTGTACATCTAATCTCTCTTTTTTCCTTCCAGGTTCGACTATGGCAGCCCGTGATAGTGGCGGTAGCAGTGGCAGAAGCAAGTTGGGGCCGAAGAAGGAAGCTGCTTGGGCTGACGTGGCGTGTTCTGATACGCTGAAACAGAGGTAGCAGCAGTACAATTTGAAGCTTAAGGATTCTGATTTGGTTTTAGTGTCTTGGTTTGGGTCCGTCTGGGTCTTTTGTAATTGGGCCCTTTGTTTGGAATTGTATTTGGGCTCGGGTTTTTGGGTATGTAATTTGGACATTTATGTTTGAACTTTTTTAATTTTAAAGTTAAATTTAAATTTAAGATTAATTTAAATTTAAAATAAATCTAAATTTAAAATTAAAAAGGGGCTCGATCAAAATTGGGCTCCAACAGCTGCCCCTCCTTGCTCGTTACTGTGTAACAGGAATGAAGCAATGACCAAAAGGAGGCCCAATTTGGTCTCGTCTTACTTCTTCGACGATCTCTCTTTAGTTGGTCCACTTTTTGCTTTGTTTAACCGTTTGATTTTGCCGCATCTACCTCTGTATCATGACTCCATCTTGCCCTAAGGTAATCTTCAAAAAAACAAAATTTGCTACCGTAATTTCACTCCATTCCTTTCAAGGGGATTGAAATTCATCACCGTAGTCTTTGAGTCTGGTTTCATTGACTTGGCCTTCTTCTCAGTATCTCATCAGGAAGACGACCATATCACTTGTTTTGATCCACTTCTCTGTGTTTCATCAGGAAAATGATTTTGGTTCACTTCTTCGTATTTCACCAAGAAGCTAATCGTTTTATTACTTCGACTTACTTCTTAGTGTCTCATCATGAAGCTGGGGTTCGAAGATTTGCTCACATCAGGCATGAGTTTGATTTGGTCTTCTTCTCAGTATCTTATCAGGAAGATGACTGTGTCGTTTGTTTCAATTCGCTTCTCTGTATCTCATCAGGAAGACAAATTTGGTCTACTTCTCAGTATCTCATCAGGAAGCTAACCCTTTATTGCTTTACCCTGCTTTTCCGTATCTCATCAGGAAGTTGGGGTTCGAGGATTTGCTCACATCAGGCGTGAGTTTGATTTGGTCTTCTTCTCAGTATCTCATCAGGAAGATGACTGGTTCGTTTGTTTCAATTCACTTCTCTATAAGGAACAAGCACTACAGGCCAAGTACTGTGCGAAGTACTCATGAGTTTAAATGGATTAAATCCATCAGATGCTAGCCCAAGCCTCACATTCCGAGGATCACTTGCAAAGCTTGGAAATTTATTGTTAAATGATTTCCAAGATAAAGAATCCGCGAGATGGCTTAATAATCCATCATCGGTTCGTTCATCATGATGCCACCTCATAGACTCGGCCGTCTTCGACGACATGAAAAGCCTTTGAAGCCTTGGTATTAGTGGAAAATATCGCAGAATCTTTATTGGCTTCTTTCTTGACTGTGCTTCACCTTCATCCTTATTCACATTTTCTGCATTCTTATTCATCCAACGAGATGTACCGCAAACATGACAAGACTGTTGGTTTCTTCGATCACCCCAATACAACATGCAGTCATTTGGGCAACTATGAATTTTTTCGTACCCAAGGCCTAAATCCTTTATCAATTTCTTCATATCTTTGCATGAATGAGGGATTTTTGCAAACGAAAACATATCTGTCAAAAACTCTAACAGCAACGTAAAAGAGTTTCCGGTCCACCCTCCCAAACATTTTAAGTGAAAAAGACGAATGCAGAAAGACATTTTTGAAATTTTTGATCCTTCATAAAGTTCTTCATTCATTTCATTAAGTAACTTGTAGAACTTCGTCGCTTCTTCATTTGGCTCTTCATCAGGTGCACTTGTTTTCGTTTCGATAAAAGCACTTCCACCAATATCACAATCATCGAATGTAATAAATTCAGGTGGAAACGATTGCAAACCATGACTGTGCATATTAAATGCATCCCGCAACATACCTTCCATGTCATCTTCTCTATCATACTGATGATGAGCATAACAAGGATAACCCGGATTAATCGTTGAAGAGGTTCTACTATGTGTACACTCTCCATGGAAAATCCATTTTTTATACCCCCGAATAAAGCCATCAACAACTAGATGTTCGTATACAACTTCACGAATATGCCAATTGATGTTGCCACACTTCTTACACGGGCAAAGAATCATATTCTCTTGGCTTACATTTTGAAATGCAAAATTTAGAAAAGTTTGCACTCCATTTCGATAGTCGTTGCTTACCCTTGACAATTGCATCCAACTCTTATCCATTTCGTAGTTCTTGAAATCTAAAGTTGACAATAAATTATGGTTACTTAAATAGATTTAAATTTAAAAATATATATTAGTGACAACATTTTACTTAAATCTTAGTAGGAAAAATTTATGTCTATAGTGTCATATGACACCTTTTAGCCTATAGTGTTGGCAAAATTTTATGCAAGTACTTTCTTTGCTTTTTCCCTTTAGCCTATAGTGTTGGAAAATTTTTATGAAAGTACTTTTTTGCACCAAACTCTAGAGAATCATCAAAATTACAGAAGTATTTTATTGAAGGCTTAAGTTATTACTCAACAAATAAAAATTGAAATTATGAACGGGCGAGATCAATTCAGAAGCACTTTTTTTTATTCTTCAGAATATAGCAGACAGAATTTCATTGGTATAATTTTGGACCTTCCAATCTATTTTTTCTCTATCTATTCTACAACCATACGAAGATAAATAATACTGATTCGGTCCTAAAATTTATTTGTGACCCACGAGGAGCCGTATGAGGTGAAAATCTCATGTACAGTTTTGGACTAGCGATGGAAACAGTGATGTTATCATCGACTATAATTATCTAACAGTTCAAGTACAGTTGATATAGTTTAGGTGCAATCAAAATATGGTTTTTGGGGATGGAATTTGTGAGTTGTTTTTAATAATTAAATATTTAATTATTTGAATTAAATATTTGGGTTGTTTTTAATATTTAAATAATTAATTAATTAATTAATTGGGTTGATTTAAATAATTAAATAATTAAGTATTTGGGTTGTTTTTAATAATTAAATATTTAATTATTTGGATTGTTTTTAATAAATAAATAAATAATTAATTGGGTTGATTTAAATAATTAAATAATTAAGTATTTGGGTTGTTTTTAATAATTAAATATTTAATTAAATAATTAAATATTTGGATTTTTTTTAATAATTAATTAATTAATTAATTAATTGGGTTGATTTAAATAATTAAATAATTAAGTATTTGAGTTGTTTTTAATAATTAAATATTTAATTAAATAATTAAATATTTGAATTGTTTTTAATAATTAATTAATTGGGTTATTTTAAATAATTAAATAATTAAATAGAAAAAACATATTTGTATGCATATTATTTTCTGTGTCTTTTTCGAAACCAAATAGATTTAAAAATATATAATTAAATATTAGATTTGTGTATAAGTGGATAATTTGTTAAGTGTATGAGATTTAGGTTTGGATAAAAATTGTATCATCTTTTGTCAATTTCAACCATAATTTAAATTAAAATAATTTTAATTATTTTATTTAAATTTACTAAAAGTATATAAAATTATATAATGATTACCATTTTAATTTTTAAAATATTGTAGTGAGCTATTTATTTGGATGAGATGAATGAGTTAAACTTGAGTTGCAACTTAAATTTTTTTAAAATTGAACCGAAATATTATTTAAAGATAGTAATTAAAATAATAATATATATTTGATGAGATGTAAATTTAATCCATCAATTAATTTATTCAAACAAGGTTCTCATTTTTTAATATAAATGCCCCTCGGGATAAAACTACTACACTTCCCATATGAATATGTCTCTCATATATTCGTTTTATCTTTTATGGAAGGACTAAGCTAGAATCAGTGAAGAACCAAAGAAAAGAAAATTATCTGATCAAGATAACGTAAACCATAGCATCAAATCACATGAATACTTTAATTTAAGACCCATAAAACAACAATAGATGTACAGAAACAGAAAAAACAATAAAAGAACTTACCTGAATTGATGAAGTCTAGCAATGAACAACAGCAGACAACTTGACTGGTAGAAAAAAAAAGCAACAATTGAAATCCAAAAGAGAGAACAAGCTACAAAAGAAAAGCATAAACAGAAAAATCAAATTCGACAGTTGGTCATGGGATTTGCTGCAATGCTTTTAAACTTGATTATGTGCATGCTTTGTTTATTCATGTAATTTACTGTATGACTTGGAAATTGCAGAGCAGTGCATTTAAAAATAAAACTGCTAGTGGAGAATAAATTATGGTTTATATTTAGTAGTCAGTGGGATTTGACCCAATTTTATTGTCTTTAGGTCAAGCATTCATATTGAAAATAGGCAATCAGTTATTGAGGTACACTCTTTAAGAACCTCATTGAGGTGCACTCCAGAATAGTTAAGAGAAGTCCTAAATCTATGAAAATGTCAAGCTATCCAGCACAGACATAGAGAATGCATCAATCATTAAAAAAATAGAACCCCACTTCCATCACATAAATATTTTAAAGAAAAAAGAGCACATTAGTAAACTTCAAGTCTTACCTGTATCCCTAATTGCAAACTTTAGCTTCTTGCCTCCAGCAGTAACATATTTCACCTTAAAGTCAACTCCTACATAATCAAACAAGAATTAAGTTCATTTTATAAAAAAATGTACACCATTTGTTGATAAAAATAAAAAACAAATAACTCTCAATCATATACATGGTAAAACAAAACAAAGCAGCAACGAAAAATAAAGTAGTTTGAAAACTTTTAAAAATACAAAAATCAGTACGTAACATGATAAATCTGATCAAAGCAACAGCTAAAAACATCAATCTTATTATGAAAACGCAAGAAACCAATACCTAACAAAATATAAAAAAAGAAATCAAATAAATCACATAAAACGCAAAAAAAGAAATTAGCTCCATACCCAATTCCTTAAGCTGCACTCAAGCAGTAAGTGAGGTCGCCCCGTAGAACCAACTTTTAAAAAAAAGGGAAACTCAGAACGAAACCCTAATTTCTACCTTAAATCAGCACCACATTTTTTAAAGAATTGCCAAAATAATTGAAAAAGAAAAGAAAGCCAATCGGATTCCGGATAATGAATGCTTTGAAAACAAACGAAAGTCAGACGATGTTTTTAGAGAGATAGAAGACAACCAACTCAGAGGTCAGTGGTGGTGTTCGGTCGGTGATGGTGGAGATTGGAGTGGAGAAGGCAAATGGAGGAGGAGAGGGATTTAGAAATTAAGGATTTAGAATTTAGGAATTTCGAAATCTATTTTTAGAGAAGGCAGACGATGTGGAATGGTGTTGTTTCTAATAAAATGTAAAAAAAATTAGCGGCATTTTTGAGAAAACACCGCTATTGCTCAACCTTTAGCGGTGTTTTTCCAATAAACGTCGCTAATGCTTAGACATTTAGCGGCACTTCCTCATAAACGCCGCTAATGCTCTGACCTTTAGCGGCGCTTTCTCATAAACGCCGCTAATGCTCTAATCTTTAGCAGCGTTTTCTTATAAATGCCGTTAATGCTCTAACTTTTAACAGCGTTTTTCCATAAACGCCGCTAATTCTCTGACCTTTAGCGGCGCTTGGACATAAAAGCCGCTAATGCTCCGACCTTTAGCGGCGCTTTCATATAAACGCCGCTATGAAAAACGCCGCTATTGCTTGACCTATAAATTTTTTTTAAATTCTTATTAATATCCTTAAAATTTTTAGAAATTTTATAATATGATTTATCATCGGTTAATGCATATATTTTAAATCTTTAAAACACGAATAGGTCCGAATTATCGTATTATTTTTCTTGCTTACTCGAAGCAAACACGATTTTTTTTATAGAATTATCGTATTATTTTTTTCATATTTGACACGTGTACGGAATAGGTCCGATAAATTTTTAAAACACGTAAGATAAGTTATATAATAATATTACTTCCTTAATATGTCAATTAATTAATTTGACTTTAATGGTTAAAAAGTTTGCCTATTTTTCTTATGACCTTGGTTTAAATCTCATTGTTAACAAGTTAAATTTTTTTTTATACAATATTATATTTAAATATAATTAAAGATAATTAAAATTTTTCCTTAATGTATCAATTAAATGATTTAAGTTTATTGGTTAAAATATTTGTCCTTTTACCTTATTGCCTTGGTTCGAATCTATTTATTAACAGTTTGAATTTTTTTCTACTTATGAATTTTAAGTCTTTTTCCATTAATAGATTTAGTGAATTACTTCTTGAATACTACATTGAAGGTATTGAATTATGTTTTATACAATATTATACTAATATAATTCAAGATAATGAAAATTTTCTCTTAATGTATCAATAATTAATTTAGCTTAATTGTTTAGATGATTGTTCTTTTTCTTTATTGTTCAGGTTCGAAACTCATTGTTAACATTTTTATTTTAACTTAGATGGTTAGGATGCTTTATTTTTATTCTTGTAACCTTGATTGAAATTTCATTGTTAACAATTTTTATTGTTGTTTGTACAATATTATATTAATATTAGTTTGGATTAAAAATTTCCCTTAATGCATCAATTAAATGATTTTGGCTTAATTGGTTAAAATGCTTGTTCTTTTTCTTTATTGCCTAATTCGAATCTCTTTATTAACAATTTGAATTTTTAATTTTTGTACATAAGAAGTTTAAATATTTTTCTATTTAATAGTTTGAGTGAATTACTTCTTGAATCGTACATTAATATATATATTAGTATAAGAGGAGATTGAGTCAATTAACTATTAAATATTGATTAATATACATTATTACTATATAAGGAGATTTGAGTCAAATAACTAATTTCATATGAGTAGCAAATACCGGAACATAAGGCCACTCCTATCCATGGCCTTCTCTCGTTGATCTCGACACCAAATCGAAAATTTTTTAATATATATTTGGTGACTGATCAACTAAGGTTTCTAATTTTCGAGAGAAACAATTTGCATACCTAGACATGCATACAAAATAATGGTGGGTATATATGAAAGGTCATAAAGAAATAGGATTTTAGTTTGATTGTTCATAATTATTTTTTTTTTGAGGATTTCGGAATATAATTAGAGCTGATGCAAATTTGAGAGTATCATTGGATGCTTCAATTTAGTATAGGATCTACTATATATTATCATGGTTATTCAAATTTGTGACGAGGATGACTTAAATCGATAGAACACAAATTATTTCAAAAATTAAAATATGTTATAAGTCTTTGTGTTATTTATAAATTTGAAATTTAGTTTGTATACTTTAATTTCTAGGAATTTAGTTTCTGTATTTTCAAATTTAAAAAAAAATTAAATTCAATGTTTAAAAAAAAAAAAAATGAAAGTTGAGTAATTATATAAAGGGATAGAACACAAATTATTTCAAAAATTAAAATATGTTATAGATTTCAATTTTAGGCACGACATTAGAAAATTTCAAAGTACAGGTACCGTGTTGGACATGTTATGAAAATAAAAGTACCAAATAATATACAAATTGAAAGTTCAAGTGCCACATTGGACATTTTACAAGTACATGTACCACAATCCGATTTGTCATTCCTCTATTAGAAAGAGGATATTATTTCGAGTGCCTGTGTGTGCGTTGTTGTCAAAGGGATAAGAAAGTATGAGCAGATACTACCATAGTATAAATTAAAAAATTATTAGTTAGTTTAATTTAATTTAAGATATATAAAATTTAAATAAATTAGCAATGCTTATGGGAAAACGCCGCTAATGCTCTGACCTTTAGCGACGCCTATTGCTTTAACCTTTAGCGGCGATTTCCCATAAGCGTCGTTATTGCTCTGACCTTTAGCAGCACTTTCCCATAAGCGCCGCTATTGCTCTGACCTTTAGCGGCACTTGCCCATAAGCGTCGCTATTGCTCTGACCTTTAGCGGCGCTTTCACATAAGCGACGCTATTGCTTTGACCTTTAGCGACGCTTTAACATAAGCGTCGCTATTGCTCTGTCTTTTAGCGGCGCTTATGGATTGCTCTGACCTTTAGCGAAGCTTTCCTGTAAGCGCCGCTATTGCTCTGACCTTTAGCGGTGCTTTCCCGTAAGCGCTACTATTGCTCTACCTGTTGCAGCGTTTATGTAAAAAAGCCGCTATTACTTTACCTTTTGCGGCGTTTTCTGCCCAAACGCCGCTAAAAATGCCGCTAATAACCTATTTTACTGTAGTGTTTATTTGAGTTTTTTTTTAACAAAAAAGGCCCAAAGGCCGAACTACAAATATTATTGAATAATGTCTTGAAAAGCAAGGGATTGGATAATCTCAGGAATATCCAAGTTAAAATAATCATTACATCTATTATTCAGAGAAAATTTACTAAGGCAATTAGCTACAGAATTGCAGCTCCTAGGGCACCACCTAACAGAACACTAACTTAAGCTATCAATAATCCTAACACATTCTTTAGTTTTTGTGCTAATGATCGTGACGTCTTCACGTGGTTTAGACAATCTATTAATGATATTAGCATAATCTCCTTCAATTATCAAGTGAGATTTCTTATTATCAACCATCCAATTTAAGCCGCACCACACCGCTTCAAGCTCAGCCCAATTAGGATCGACCACGTCATCTCTAAACTTCATGCAACCCCCATGCACGAACCCATCACAATCTCTAATCACGTAACTAATGCCTGCTTTATGATCCTTCCAAGCAGTGTCAACATTAACCTTTAGCACCCCATTAGGAGGTTTCAGCCATCTAGTTTCACAAATTTCCTTCAGTATCATGAGATTATTATTAAGATTAAAAATACGAAAATCTCGATCAAAGTCGACCGCCCTTCTCCATATAAGGCTAGGACTCTCACTTCGCCCCCTGAATATCAAGTTATTACAGGCATTCCAAATATTCCATAGCAGCATGATAAAACACTCAAAAGCCCTACCATCAAGGAGTCTCATAGAATATTCAAGCCAGTCCACCCCAGTGTTCCAATCAGAAGTCAATATCCTATTACCCACACCACCAAGTCTCAAAACCTCCTAAGCGAACGTATAGTCCCGCAATGCATGCACCAAAGATTCATCCATCGAATTACACCTAGGGCAGCTACTGTTAACACTTTGAATAACACTCGCAACCTTCAAATTAATAGGAAGCAAATCATGTCCAAGTCTCCACACGAACACACGAACCTTAGGTGGAATCTTAAGCTTCCATATAAGTCTCCAAAGCAAATGATGAGGGCCATAACCCATTTTCTTTAAGATAAGCCATGAATAACCAGATTTAGTGGTATAGACCCCGTTGGCCAAATGGAACCATACCATCTGTCAGCAAGCCCATTGTTAAAGATGGGAATCTCACAGATTTTATTCCTCAGCTCCTGCCATAAAATCGAAAAACTTTTTTACTATTCCACACCACCCTGTTCTCATTCCAAAGATCACTCACAACATGACAGTGCTCATCAATGCGTGGCTCAATAATAGATTTTCCACCAAGACCCTCAAAACCCCAGTTGTGTTTTTGAATGTCAATACTTTGACCATTACCCACCTGCCACCCAAAACCTTCAGCCAAAACTTAGTCGATCTCTAAAGACTCGACCAAACAAACGATGGTTTATCAATCTTTTTCAAATCAAAAGGGTCACCTGTCGGGAAGTATTTGGCAGACATCACTTCAAAACACAGAATATTTATTATTAATAAGCCTCCATAACTATCTCCCTATAAGAGCAATATTGAATAAGAGAAAGTCTTTGAAACCCATGTCGCCCATGCCTTTAGGAATGCACACTCTATCCCAACTTAACTTTGCCCAACCTCTTCCTTTGTTTTTTGCTTCCCACCAAAAGGACCTAGCACAAGCCTCCAGCTTATCCGTGATACTCCTAAGAAGAAGAGAAATAAAAAAGCACATGTCGGAAGCGATTGAACCATAGCTTTTAAAAAAACCTCTTTGCCACCCCTAGACAGCAACCTTTTTGACCATCATTGAATTCTATTTATACATCTGTCCACAAGAAATTTGAAAACATTAGTTTTGTTCTTGCCAACACAAATGGGAAGACCAAAGTATTTGTTGAAAATTTCCACTACCCTCATTCCCATAATGTTGGCCAAAACATCACTTTGTTCATTAGGAGTTTTGGCACTAAAAAGGATAGTTGACTTATCTAGACTTATCCTTTGACCTGAGACCTTTTCAAAATCATAAAGAATTCTCCTAACAAGCATCGTATCCGCTTTTTTGTTCATGACAAAAAAGAGCACATCATCAGCAAAAAACATGACTAATGCGAGGACAAGTATGACACACACGGATGCCTCTCATTTGCCAATTATACTAAGCATGAGCAAACATCTTAGAAAGAGCCTCCATGTAGAATAAAAAAAATAGGGTGAGAAGAGGTCTCCCTATCTTAGTCCATGACTTGAATGGATAACTTCTGTCAAGCTATAGTTACACTTCACCATATAGCTCACTGTACTCACACACTCCATAATATTCCGCACCCAACTCTCGTCGAAACTAAGTTGAAGCATCACTTTCTCAAGGAACGTCCACTCAACCTAGTCATAGGCCTTGCTCATATCGAGCTTGGTCGCGAACCCTTTATTCGGACCATTTTTCGAGCTTTGCAGGTAGTGGACCAACTCATGGGCTATGATAAAATTATCATGAGTCATCTTACCAGGCACAAAGGCGTTCTGGTTGTGGCTTAGACAATGTGGAAGAATATTTTTCAATCTGTTTACCCACACCTTTGCAACTAGTTTATAGAGTACCCGACATAAGCTTATGGGACGATAGCTAGTAATTTCTTTAGGTTGTTGAGTTTTAGGAATCAGGACCACAACAGTTTCATTGATATCGCGCACACTTCTACCACCTTTAATGATATCTTTATACGGGCTCAAAACATCATTTCCCACCTCCGTCTAATTTTCATGAAAAAATAAACCTGAAAGACCATCGATCCCCGGGGCCTTCCTCAGATCCATCTGATTAAAAGCACGCGTGATTTCCTTATCATCCACCTCTTTCAGTAAATCCAAGTTCATGTCCCTAGTGATGCATCTAGGGATTAAAGCCATAATATTGGAAGTATCACTATCGCAATCGGTCATGAACAGGTCCTAGAAATAAGTCCTAGCCACCATACAAATATCTTTAATCCTTGTAGCCCAGTTGCCATTCCTATCAAGAATGCCTTCAATATTATTCTTTCTTGCCCCGTATGAGGACCGAACATGGAAGTACCTTGTGTTCTTATCACCTTCTTTTAACCATCTTACCCATGATCGTTGGGCCCAATAAACTTCCTCGGATTTGTGCAACCCAACCAGCTATTCCCTCCCTAGTAGCAATCTCTCAACGTCTACAATGTTGCTTTGCTCATTCATAAGATCATCGATTTCTTTCATCAAGATTTTGATTCGACCTTCTCTGTCTTTGCGCTTCCTAGACTGCCAACTACTAAGAGAATTTCTGACATTATAGCACACCTTCAAAACATCCCCATATCCTCTATTCCAAGCTTCTTTAATCACATTCTTAGCCACCTTCTCCTTAGCTTAACATTCCTTATACTTGAAATAGAGTCTCGGATCACGTGGCTCATTCTTAGGTTGTCTTCCCAGCGTATCAAAGACAATGAGGTCGTGGCTCGATTGAGCTTGACGGACCACGTCCGAAGCAAGGAGGGGCATTTTACATAGCCAGTTGGTAGACACTAAAAATTGGTTCAAGCGCTCTCTAATCAAACCACTTCCCCTACGATTGTTTGACTACGTAAACCAACCCCGATCCGACTTCACATCTACCAGCGCCAAGTCGGATAAAACGTTACAAAAGTTTTTCATGGCAGCATCACTTTTACGCCTGCCCCTACTCTTTTCAAAACTGTCCAAGATTTCGTTGAAATCCCCCCACCACCTAATCTTCAGTAACCCTACTACCAATGTTCCTAAGAATTTCCCACGATTGGTTTCGAAGACTCAGCTTAGGAAATCCATAGAAACTGGTAAAATGAAATCTATCAATACCTTCCACATCAATAATCGTATCGATATGATTTGCTGAAAAACTCTGAACATCAACTTTACAATCATTATTCCACAGCATAACTAATCCTCCCTTACTTCCATTAGCATCAACAGCAAAAGCACCAACCAAATTGCATCTGTGAACAATCCTGTCAAAATCACAACGTTGTATCTTAATTTCACACAAAAAGGTAATATCGAGGCGAATGACAGTAAGCAGTTGCCTAAGTTCCGAAACTGTCGCAGGGTTCCCCAACCCACGACAGTTTCAACTGACGAGTTTCATGGTTCATAGCGGGGCTGATCACCAGCCACCACCTTGGAAGGAGAAGAGCCTTCCATTATTTTCCTTCTAACAACTCGAGCCGGGCTTTGGTCTACACTATCCAAAAATCCTTTGTTATTTTTCCTTTTAGCTTTATTATGACCCTCTTTATCTTTCTAGAGGAGTGCAGGTTATATTACTAAGGGGGATCCTAAATCCGAGACTTCCTCTATTGACCGAGCTAGTTTCTTAGCCACATCCTCAATTCACAAGCTTGCTTATCTCCACTATATCCAAGATCGTCAGTTCCCTTCCCTTGCTTCTCCTCTTTCACAAGTATTTCCACCCCATTCCTTAACCTTCCCCCATCACCACCAGTATTGGTAATTTGCACCCTCAACCATCGTCCATATTGGAATTAATTGGGATCAACTTGTTGATCGTACATGGCACACTTCTTGGTGCTATGTTCGATTTTACCACAAATGTAACAGAATACTGGCAATCGCTCATACTTGATTATTCCCTTCACCTTCTCTCCCTTATTGTCCACAAAATAAGCAACTCTTCGCAGTGGTTTGGTCGTATCTATTAATAAGTTTATACGTATGATATCCACCCACGCTCCCCCTCGATCCCTCCAGTCTATAGCAATGACTTTCCCAACAGCCCCACCTATTTCCAAAGCCACTTTCCTATCCATGAGGTCCATGGGAATGTTAAACACCCTTATTCAGAATGGAACCTTTAAAAAATCATATTTTGACCAAGACTTATCTTTCACATACAGCAGCATCGAGATAATGTGTTGGTCAAACAACCATGGTGCCATGTTGAGGAAACGATCTCTATTCGCCACTGAACCAAACTGTATGAGAAAATGCCCGATTTTACTTCAATAAAATTTACCCAATTCACTAGCAAAACACAACGAGCGAAGAACCCTGTACATCGCCTCCTTATTCACTTTAGTCTCAATAAGCAGTTTCCCTACTGCCCAAGCATCACAAACCATCATTTTCGACTGCTTCGAGTCCATGGTAAATAGGTTTCTTGATTCTTCTTCCGAAAACCTTAGGTTAGCTAGCATATTTCGTAGCTCTTCCTCCATCATTACTCCACACCTTCCTTTACCTAGCGACGGAGGCCTCCCGATCATATAGGACACGCTGCATGCAATAGTAACAAACGCAAACACCTCTAAAAGAACACAAAATATAAAGCACAAATAACTAGAAAGACAAAAAAAAACTCAATATCCAATCGAAAGAACCAAAAAATGTCAAAAAAAGAAACCAACCAAAAACCAAAATTTAAAGAAAACCCCAAAAGGCATCAGAAACTAAAACCCAAATAGAGAGACAACGTAGGTATATTATAATTCATGCAAGTGCATGCAAAAAGCACGTAAAAGTAAAAAAGTCAAATAAAGTAAAAGGAAGTCACAAAAGAAAGAAACTCAAACTGTCCCCTGAAATCAAGAAAATAACCACACGACGGAGGTTCCCTTCAAACAACACCCAAGAAAAGAGAAACCAACGAGGCACGACACACAAACACGTCAACACCTTAGTCCCTGCCGTCCCATCCACACCCTAGGCACGACAGACCTATAAACTCACAGATATCAAGAAAACCAAACAAAGAAAATAGGGGATCAAGAAATCCTCATAATTCAAAGGAAATAAAATACTACCAACAAGACAAAAAAAACGTAAATTGGGAATGAAAACACCTGATTACACCTCCAAGAATCAAAAGAAATGGAAAGATAGGACAAAGATTCCAATGCTCCACCCCAAGGGAGACAAAGAAAACCCCACTCCACAACTTAACTATCCACGGACACCATAAACATACCTTACCATTCAATCATAAACGTGAGAATAGACGAGAATAAGAAGCAAAACTCTCGAAACTTTTCCATTGCAACGAAATATATGATTCTTTTATGAGAATAGACGAGAATAAGAAGCAAAACTCTCGAAACTTTTCCATTGCAACGAAATATATGATTCTTTTATTAAAGGTAATTGGTAACAACCTTTTATTTGAGTTATGTTGATTATATTGTTGATATTTAGCTCATTATGGAATATCATATTACTTGGGAATGTTATTTTAGTGATTGGATTGTGTCAAAATTTCTCAAGACAATCTCTTAGATTGTGGACTTTAGATGAATCATTATTCTGTTGGATGAACCGCCGAGAGTCCTTAATTTCTTTATATGTTCTTATTTTAATGTCTCGTTCTTATTATATTGTTGTTTTAATGGGATTGTATTAGATCTTCATTTTTAAGCAAGTCTCAAAATTAAAATATATATATTTGAGAGACTTGATTAAGTGAATGTACAAAGAGTTAGACACTTAATCTATTCTTGTGAGAATAATTTTGCATGAGTGTTATATTGATAGTAAAACCTTTGCATAGTGGTTTTACTTGCTCTGTTCACGAGGGGTGACTATAGTGGTAATAGTATTGTATATTCAAAATACAAAATTGAGAGAAATTATCACGGTGGGTGTGATTGGATAAGTTCACTTTTTAATTGTTGAAGAGGGTGCATATTTGTCATTAACATAGACTTCACAGATGTAGGAAAATCGAATTGTGCAAACAACTTTCTTATGTTCAGTTTTACCATTTAAAACTTGAAAGAGTGCCCACCAACTTAAAACCACTTTAATTGTGCATATTGTTTCTTAGCAACAACAAAGACATTTCAATAATCTTATCAATTTGTTTAAATTATGTATCATTTTTTTACTTATCAATTGGTTATTAATAATGATTAAAATTAAACGTCGACAATGAATAAATATTGTAAAGAAAATGAAAAAGAGAAAAAAAAACATACAGATTTTACGTGAAAACCCTTTTGGGAAAAAACCATGGGTAGAGAAGAAGAAAATTCACTAATGTTGAAAATCGAATAATACAAGAGGAGACGACTACGTCTATTTATAGGTTGAAAAAAACTTATTCTAATCAATCTCTAATAGAAATAATGTAATAAGGTCGAAACACCTTATTCTAAACAAAATCAAATAGTAAAAGTATATTCTATACGAATTCCATTTGTGCAGTCTGTATTGTACCGCTCTCACATATTCCCTTATCTTGTCACTTATATTTTATTTCTTTAACAAGAATTTGGATCATATAACTCTAACAATAATAAAACTTATCATTATCCTTTTTCTTTTTAAGAATTTTATAACTCTTTTAGATTTAATTTTGTTTTCAATAAATTAACATAGCACATTTTTTAACTTTTTAAGAATTTTAAAACTCTTTTAAATTTAATTTTGTTTTCAATAAATTAACTTATCATATTTTTTTACCTATTTAACTCAACCTTTTCAACTATCAAGTGCTTGAGCTACCAAAAAAAAGTTCACACTCAAATCTTTAGCCCTTTCACATTAATTTATGTATTTTACAAAAATTGAGAAATTTACTTTTATAATTTGGTATCGTATTTTACAAATGCTTAAATTGAGACTGTTCTTTTCTTATTTAACGAGTTCGACATCTTTTTTTTAACCTTATATATATATATATATATATATATATATATATTACTCTACATTGATAATAACAGTAAGAATGATCGCAGAATAATAAGAAAGTGTTAATTTGATGGATTGAACCGAAATTGCCAAGAGGGTGGGTGAATTGGCCTTTTAAAATTGTTGGAAGAGAGTAGAGAAAATTGAAACAATTTGACACAAGAATTTAGAGTGACTCAGTCCCAAATGCCTACTCAACTACCTTAGCTTTCCACCACTAAGGATTTTCCCAAATCCACTAGATTTGTAGAACCTTTGAGAACAAGGTTTAACCTTACAATCACTTAAGATTTCTACCTAAATCTTCTGTCTCAAATTCTCTCAAAGAAATACAAATTAACAAACAAGAGACAATCCTAACAAGATCAAATTGTTTGCAAATTAAGCTCATAATACAATGAAAGTACACTTGAGTAAAGAAATGAAAGGCTCACAAGTGTATGAAAGAAAGAAAAAAAAATTTAAGCTCTTGGGATGTTTGATTGAAGATATTTGTTTGTAATTGTTTTGTTAGTTGTTGTAGGTCCTTGGAAGATGGCATTTAAGCACTCTAATTGATTTTTAATTGTTGTGGTTGTTGGTGTCATAAATAGAGTCGTTGGGGATGAAAAACCAGAGCATTTAAGTGACCTTCAAGTTCCAGTATCGATACAGTACAAAAGAGTATCGATATTTTTTGCATTTAATGCAAAGCCAGTGATTGTTGATACCCTTAAAAATCGATACCTCAACAAAATTATCGGTACCTCTTTCAAATGGTATCAATACCAGATCAATACCTACTAGGGTTTGTGAAAAACAGAATGCCCTTTTGGTATCTTTTTTAGCAAGGGTATCGATGCTTTCAAAAATTATCGATACCTATAATTTGGCATCGATATTTTTTAGGTGTTGTCAAAACAGAATGCAAGTTTGGTCTTGATTTTACAAGGGGTATGGATATTTTCAAAATTATCGTTACTGTACCAAAAAGTATCGATACTTTTTGGCTTGGAGCTATTTTGACTTGTTTAAAAAATATTTTTAAGTGTTAAAATGATTTTTGACTTAGTACAAGTATTTTGACATGTTAAAAATCATTTTAACTTGATTTGAAAATTGTTTCAAACTTTTTTAAGAGTTTAAGATAGGAGTTTAAATTTTACCGCTTAGATTTTAAAATTGATAAATAATTTTGTCAATTTTAACTTTTATTAAAAATATTTTAATTTATTATATCAAAATAGTTTATCAAATAAAGCTTAGTTTAATAGAAGGAAAAATAAGAACACGCATATTTTACGTGGAAAATCTTTATCAAGAAATTCATGGATAGAGAAGAGAAATTCACTAATGTCGAAAAACAACAATACAAGAAGTTTTCGGCTATACGCCATTTTTAAGGGTTAAACAACCCGTCTAATAAAAGAAGTATAATCTTGTATAGATTCAAAATGTGTGACAAGGTCCCCAATTTTGCCTCTCTACTTTTTTTAACAAGTGAGTTGCACATTAAACTTTTCAGATTGAATCAAACGGGATTCAGGTCACACAACTTAAACAATATATTTTTTTATGTGAATTAATTCACATCTAATTGTTCAAAATGGGAATGTATCATATTCTTTCAAAATGAAAATGTTTCAAATTTTCAATGTTCATGCATATCTGTTTAAGCTCTAATTGTTTGTAGTTTTTGCTACGTGATTTGTATTTATGTTTATTTTCAAAATGGTCAATGCTTGTGTTCGCTAACTTATATATTGATGCAATTTTAAATGTATTAAACAGACAAATTCAAACTCCGAAAATAAAGTCTTAACTTGAGAACAAAATTTTTTCTATAGTTATCATGAAACTCTCTCCAAAACTCATATACGATTACATCTTGTCACCCTAAAAAAAAACCCTTGTTGATTGGCATATCCAATCACGGATACAATGACCCCTTTAAATAGGCTAAAACTAGAGTCCCTATATGACTATAATATTTTTAGAATAATCAGAGTTTAATTAAGGAATAAATAGCAGAGTTTAACTAGGAGAAAAAAACTCAGTTGAATTTGGGAATATGTCGTCACGTCGAAACATCGTTTTCTTCTCGTCGGGATCTTCATCACGACGTCGTCTCATAAATACAAGACACCCACCACAAAACAAAATATTTTAACATTTTGCATTCTACATAATTATCTGATAAATGTGGATCTTGATGATGCTGTTATTGATGAAGTTGATTGTGAATTGAGTGCTGAATGCACTGAACAAGAGCATGGTGCTTTTAGAAATGAAAATGAAGATGTTGCTCGAGGAGAACAATTAAGAGGTTCTATAGGTAATGCCGTGTGGTTAGATTACAGAAAGTGAATTTGAATTTGTATGGAATGTTAGCTTTTTTATGTATTTATTTTATTGATAAAATGTTTGAGCAACCAAAAAAGTTTCTTCTTGACGACGATGACTTAAGGAAGACTATTGATAACATCGATAATTTAATCTCCAACAATGAGGTAAAATAGGAAAATCATTGAGTGCTTTTATCTGTCTCTCTTAGATGGTGAGGTTTGTTTATTTATATGAGATGATATATTAGGTAGGACTCATGCATGTTAACACGTATCCTACTCTAGACTTAACACGTGTTTAGGCGATCTCATGCGCTATCTCACGTGTGACTTTGTAGGAGAATATAGGTTCATCCTGCGGACACATATTATCATGCAAACTCGATCACGAACTCGATGCACGACACATATTAGACATGGAATTGCTTAAAGAGGGGTTTGAAATAGTTGCTAATGTCTCTTTGGATGGACATTTATTTTTAGTGTGGTGCGTTTAGTTTTTTTTGTCTTATATTACAGTATTTAATTTTATTATCACCGTTGTTTTTACATTAATCGCAAGTAAACACACCATCCATTTAAAGAAACCCTAAAAATCTTGAAAAAGTTAAAGCAATACTTAAATGTTTTAGAAAAAAGGTTAATTAGGTCATTGAAAACGTTGAAAGTTTTTCTATTTGAGACATTTTTTTATCGATTGAAATAAACAAATTTGGTTAAGCTGAATGTTTTTTTGTTGTTAAATTTCGTTACACATGAATATGTCAATATATGATTGCTCAACACTTTAAATATGATTTTATTAAGAATATTTGTATTTTATAGTATTTAATTTAATTTAATTTAATTATATATCATTTATGTAAAGGTTAAAAATGGAAATTTTATGTAAAATAAATATTTCCTTTCCTTTCTACTATTTACCCAAACAAGAGAGGTTAGAATTCCTTTACTTTTCCTTTATAATTTTTAACTATTCAAACAAAAATTAAATATATATACTTTTCTTTTCCCAATATATATATTTTTCTTCATTAGACTTTTCCTCACACTTTCTTTTCATTTCCTTTTACTTTAATTATATTTGTAATACAATATTTAAAATTATCCATAATCTTATCTAATCTTGAAATATAAGGATAAATGTGCTTCAGTTCACTTGAGTCCACGTTCTCCTGCACTAGCAACAATATCAATGTCAATTGAGCTAAAATTTAATCGGATACTTTAATTATATTAATCCAAACATAGTGTTAATTTAATAATTTTATACATTTTTATTCTTTTATCAAAATTTCATATATAAATAGTTATAACATATTTTTTATATTTATTTATAATATTATATATGTTAAAATATGTCATAAGTTCTTGTACATTTCGTAAATTTAGAATTTAGTTCTATACTTCTATTTCTAAGAATTTAATTCATCTACCTTTCAAATTTCAAAGTTCAAGTATTTTTTTTTTTAAATTCAGGTTCATTATAACATTATTTTTTAGTTATATTGCTATCAAGTGACCATTTTTATTATTTCAAAATATCACATCAATAAATTTAACAAAAAAATTTCACAACATTAACAATTAGACTCGAATTTTGAAATTAGAAAAGTAGAGGGTCTAAATTCCTAAAAATAAAAGTATATGGACTAAATTCCAAATTATGAAGAGTATAGGAACCTATTACATATTCTAATATAAGTTCATTTTTTTTATAAATTGTATAATATATAAAAACAATATATTATAACATTAGAATCGATCAAATAAGATATTAAATGTTGGAGATCAAACTTCAAGTTTTTTTTTTAATTCGATATTGTTAACATTGGATTAACATGTAGAGAAAGGAGAAAGGATTGTATAAAACTGTGATTCCACGTCATCTCTATCCCTTTCGTAGAGGAAAATGGTGGTTAGTGTGGAGGATCACCTAAGGAGAGCTAGATGAAAGGATTCTCTAGTAGGAATTTTTTTTGTGTTGAGGAAAAAGTGTACGTGAGTGTGTATGAGTTGTTTGCATGGGCTTTTTTTATAGTGGGGACATGTTTGGTTACGTGTTCAAAGGTTACTGCTATGAAAGTCTAATTTGATCTCCCTATCAGTGAAGGTGATGCTATGTCTTAAGATAAAACACCTTAGGATAACTGCTAATCAATAACTTTGAGCGTCCACGTGAACCCCATATAAATTTAGTGGAGATGTATAGTATCAAAGGCTCACCAAGCTAAGGTTCACAAGTCAATAGGCTGGATATGCATAGTCTGCCAAGATGTTTGCTCTACTAGGAGACATATGTTGAGCTCTATTTGGGCATGTTGTGAGGTCCACTATGTAGGGTACAACAAATATAGTAAAAAAATTAAATACCAAATTAAGTATCTTCGAAAGTTATTTCTAAAATATGTTTTTTTAAGAGTATCTTGACATCTATGAGTAAAGAGTTTAGTTATATGTATTACATCGTTGAGGTTTCCGGGCCCATTGGAATCAAGGTAATGATTATTAAAACCTCGACACCTATGGTGTTGATCTCTTTGTAAAATATTAAAATTTTTAATTGTAATCATTCATATATTTTGAAATAGTTGTGGATAATATTTAACCAGACCTTAATGACCAATGGGTCGAGCCTTTGTAAAAATAAAAAAAAATGTAATTGTAACCTTTCACTAATTTTTTGAATAGGAGAATAAAATTTTAAATTTACTTTGCCACCCATGCGTGTTAAGGTCCTACTAAAAACTTTAACAAAACTCTAACCATAAAACCTATAAATAGCTCATTCAACTTGTTAGGTTTTCACACACAAAACCCCCCAAAGCATTCCTTCTCTACATTCTTTCATATCTTACATGCCTAAGATTTTTCTAAATTTGAATTTTAAAACAGACCATAATGGTTGTCCCCTTATTAAGGTTAGAAGGACATGCCATTGAGAACACAACAATAATGGAGTACTCTTTTGTGGCTCTCTATCGCGATAATTTTAAAATAGATGTGTCTAACAACATAATCATTTGTCACTTAAGAGATATCAATTTCTATCATTGCTAGCCAAATTGGGAATTTTTCTTTCATTCTGGCATTCATCTCCACTTTGATTGAATGGTAGAGATTTGAGACCTATATGGTTTATCTCCCATTCAACGAAGCAATAGTAACGCTAGAAGATGTAGAGTTACCGGTAGACCTTCTAGTGGACCAACATCCAGTAATATGAATTGTTTTAATTCAATCTAGTGGAGGTCCTTGTTGGAGTGTTCTAAACAACTCTAAATGTTAAGTTTGATTTCAGCAATTCTCAAATGAGTAAGAGTAGCTAAACCTTAGGTGGTTGGTTGATGGAAGTGTTATTTGGTTAGTTTTCTGTACAAGGGCTAAATCGTCAATATTGGACTAAATCGAATGGAGTTAAAAACTAAGGATTGATGCCCCTAAAAGAAAATTTAGGTAAGTGAGACTGAGAAGAGATCTTATTAGGCACCAATTCGTTAGTATCAGATTAGTTGGTGAGATCGAGAGATAAACCAGATTGATTTGTCCAAGTTGGTAAAGTTAAGTCCAAGGGGTAAAATGGAACCAATTTAGGAGTGTTAGCAATTTAGATCTCTAATTCAAAAGTTAATGAACAACATGGACATGAACCAGTCGCTTCCTGTTATCGTATTTGTTCGAATTTGCTAGTTTCATTTTTTTTTTCATTTACAATTTAGTTCTTTGTTGTTTTTAGGTAATTAATTAGCATAATTAAACTTAAGAAGGCACGTCGTAATATAGTATCTAGCGAGTAGTTAGCTAGACTCTTTCATTGCATGCTTGTCGAGTGGGAATCATTAAATCGCTGACTCCTTTGGGTTCGATCATTGGAATACTCCAGTGTTCTATTGTAACACTATAAATATTACAACTGCCACTATCCGCTTATAGTTAAAATCGCACATTTAAAATTATTTTATAAAATTGTTTGTTTTACGTGCACGTGCGATAGCGGTTAGTGACCACCATTATTTGTTTCATGAGCAAGTTGAAAGAAATCAAACTATACATCTAAATTGCTTATTGGAGAATAATGATGGAATGAATTGAGCGGCTGTAATGTGTACGGGCTCATCGAATTGAAGAGTTGCGTAAACCCTAGATTTGTTAATGTCATTTCCACCAATTACATCGTAAATGATGGAGGAGATATGTTGGCGTAACCACATCCCTCACAAACATGCAATGGGGGGTCATTTCGATGGTACATTGAAAGAGGAAATGGAACTAATATGACCTAGTAGGTAGCTCTAACATGTGGATCCGATTCAAGTCGTAGCATAAGTAATTACGAATCACACTGGACAAGTCGGGCTGCTCAACCACTATCTCACTAATGTGCTCATTGATGGGGCTAGGTCGTGCATGACATTCCTTTACTATCAGATATTCCCCTTATACATAGAACCACACTCGATCTATCTATAAAAACCAGTATATATATATGCCTCACAGGTTCTAGATACTTTCCTACAGATGGAATGTTGAGCTTGTTGGTCCTAAAGCATAACCCACTATGCATGCTTGGTTGGACAATGTTTATTCTGCCCCCTTAAATATATCCTGTGAGGCCAATCGAGATTTTATGGATTAACCGAAATCTTGCACCAAGCCAATATGTCATTTCTCTCAGTTAAGGTGTTGCTTTGGTACAGCATGGAAATAAATTGTGGGCACCCACATCCTAAATAAAACATAGTGGTCATAGGTTGTCCCGATTAAAACAGTAAAAATGCATTATCCAAGTATGACGTCCGTAGAAACTGCAAATATATACAATAAATGCAAGAATAATCCTTTACATTGGATACGAATATAACATTCAACATCCCTCTCTAGTGGCTTATCAATCAATTTCTCGTCGCATCCAAATAAGGTATTTGCTATAACAGGTTGATTTAAGTAACCATTAAATTTGGTCAAATATTCAATTCAATGAGAAATTATAAACAATGCTTGTTCAATACATTTTAAGATATTATTTTTACCTTCAACTAAAAGGAATTCTCATGGCAAAGAAGGGATGGGCATTAACCATGACATTGTGCACAAGTCCAAGTTTAACAAGCAGACAACAACTACTTATTTTGTTGATCAGATGTCGAGTCGCCCTGCAAATCGCCAATTACATATACACTAGTCACTAACCCTCACTGAATGTACCAATCGCATTAAAAGAATCCAATAGAGGAAGATACATATAGTAAACCTTGTTGCCAGATTTATCTATCAACAACATTCCTCCTACCATCCAAAGCATCTAAGTTTTGGCGTACCAATCCATCTCCTCTATAGTTGCATATAGCGGTGAGAATTTGATTGGAATCGAGAGAAAAAATTTTGAATTAGTGGAGTTGACGAGTCCTATTTTATCATCTTAACTCAATTTGATTTTTTTTTTTCAAATCGAGTCAGTGAAATGAAATTTGAGTCGAATCGAATACATTTGTTCGAGTTAAATTAAAAAAAACAGACTCACCATATTGGAATCTTATTCACAATATGACTAATTTTCGAGTTGAAGAACATATCTATCTTATGTATTTGAAAATGATTTTAAAACAAAATAAAAGAACAAAAAAAAAAAAGATAATTAGTATGATAAACTTGATTTGATATATTACTTGTTTAATACCTCAAAATTTTCATCTTGGAATTTTTTCAAAAAAATATAATTGGACATTTTTTAAAATACTTTTAATTTTTTAAATTTATATATACTTATAAATTTTTTGAAAAATATTTTATAAATTTTGAAGATTATTGTCAATTTATTTGTAATTTTTTTAGAGGGATCAAGTTGTACATTTTTAAAACTGTTAGAGACCCAATGTAGTATTTAAATCAAACTATTACTCAAGTTATTTGAATTGTAAAATTTCACTTGACTCAAACTCGAAAAACCAAATAATTTGAATAACTTAATTTGATTAATTCAAAATTTGAGACAAAAAATATTTTTTTTTTCACATCAAGAATGAATCTAAATAAAAAAATTACTCTTTTTCTAATTGATTTATTTTTGAAGATTTTTAATTTTTTTTTAAATTTATACTCATTAAAAAATACGTCACATATCACTATCAAATTATTATAATATCATGTCAATATAAATTAACAATATCAATACAAAAATACCATCTTAAAAATAAATATAAAAATTTGAATTCGATCCCAAAAAAAAAAACGATTAATCCACTCAAATATATAAATAAATAAATAAAAGAAAAAAGAAGACCGCCTTATAATTTGATTTGAGGGGAGGGGGGGGGGGTGAAAAACCATTATTTATTGAGGCTCCTCAATCCCTCTAACTTGCTTCTCTCACCCTCCACTATCACATTAAGTTATCATCCAATATTGTCTCTTTTACAACTTCCAAAACGTCTCCTTCCTCTTTACTCTCTCAAAAAATCTTCTCTTTCTCTCTTTTGTCTCTTTCTCTGCGAAAAAATTTCGCCTTTAGCCCCAACTTTCCACTTCCACACAACTTAAACCGACAAAATGCCTGCTGATTCCGGCGACAGCCGTCCAGTTCGAGCCCCCGGCACCATGGGGTCGCACCCACCGGCCAAATTGACCGAGCCACTGTCATGCCCGAGGTGTGACTCAACAAGCACCAAGTTCTGCTACTACAACAACTACAACCTCTCTCAGCCTCGTTATTTCTGCAAATCATGCCGCCGTTACTGGACTCAAGGTGGGACTCTCCGTAACGTTCCTGTTGGTGGTGGGACCCGCAAGTCTTCCAAGCGCTCTCGAAGCTCATCATCCCTGCCATCTCCCTCTGTTGCAACTTCTTCTTCCTCGAGCGTTACGCATGAAGTCGAGTCTGTGCATATGGCTGTTAACCCTGTTTCGGCTGTGGCTGCAACTGGTGTTAAACCTGAAGTGGGTTTGGCTGACGTGAATTTGAATGAAACTGTGGATCTTCCTGTGAGTGGAGGCTTCACTTCATTCTTGAACTCTCAGGGAGAAGGGTACCTAACACTTGGTGGTTTCGGGCTTGGAACTGGTTCAGGATTTGATGGAGTTTGGGGATATCCTGGAAACGGATATCTGGGTGTTTATAATGGTGGGGATGGTGATGAACATGCTGAGGCTGTACCTGGAGCTTCCGGGTGTAATACATGGCAAGCAACAAGCAATGTTGAAGGCGGCGGAGGGTTAGTCGACGGAGATTGCTTTGGTTGGCCTGGCCTTGCCATATCTGCACCAGGGAAAGGTTTGAAGTGAAATGAATTTTGCCATTTTCGAGAGTTTGTTGGTTACTGATTAGTGGTGTTGTCGTTTTTGTTGTGAAGTTTTAGTTGTCTTTTTCTTTTGGGTTCGGTTCATTTCCTTTTGGTGGGTATAGAGAGAAGTGATTAATAGTACAATAGAAGGTCACCTTTCATGTTCTTTAAGAGTTTCTTTTTTTTTTTTTTTTTTTTAATGACTGTAAATCTCTGGTGTCCCTTGATCAAAAACTATTTTGCGGTGGGAAAGAAATGAATGAAAAACGACAGTTTATTGTAGGAACGAATTTTCTTTGGTCTTGATGCATGTAACCCCAATAATACCATTGAATACTCTGCAGTAGCAGCATCAGGACACTCCCGAGTGATGCATATGTCTGCAGGTTTCAGGTACCAACTATTCAACCACTACTTAATCATTCCAAGGGGGTATTTTGTTAGAAATCTAACAAGTTTTGACCCATGTTTCGTCCTGATGTGGTAAGGTTAATCAATCAAACAGTGGACCTGGATTGCCATGGAATTTAATATGCTACACACAGAGGCAAATTTCACCTCTGGTCTATGGATTGAAAAGAAATTGTCGCCTCTGAGTGACATTGCACCAACTAATGGACCACATTTTAGAACCATCATTTTCTTCTTAATGGAAAGAAGAAGCAAATGCTTTCATGTCCCTACAATGGGTTATTCTATGTTTTAAAGTTCCAACAGTGTCTTTTACAAACAAAATATACCTTTTATCAATTTTGAACGGGCCATATGCTTGTACTGCAAATATTACCACTGTGGAAAGCTGTAAACCGACTCGAAATTTAAGACATGGTTTGCATGTGAGAGAAGAAATGGGATGGCCTCTGACGAGCACAGTTGTTTTGGGTGCCAAAATAACGCCAAGCCACGGAGCATGTGTTCCAGGTGATAAGGTTGTGGTGGAAGAGAAGACAGATCATTAGGTCGGTGGTTTATATTTACAAATTAGAACTTGTCTTTCTATTTTGGATTATGTTAGGCTGCTTATTCCTACCACTTTTTCAACCTATACCCATCATAATAACATGGGGAGCTCAATTACTCAATTATGCTTTGAATCATTTACCCACATTGAAATGCATTTAATTTTTGCTTCCTTGATATAGAAAAATGGTGGGTTTTTTATTTAAAAATTAATGAATTAATTTTTTTTTTAAATTTTTATCAATTTTTACTGTTAAAAACTAGTTAAAATGTAATGTATACCTCGTACTAATATACAAAGACTACCTTTTAACTAATTTGTTATTTGATCTAATAGACGAGAACTAATTTATTATTTTTTAATAGAATTAACAAAATGTAATCTTTTAACTTTTATTACAAATGACTCCCAAGACATTTTTACTGTAAATTTATCGTTCCTATTCTTCCATCCTTTTTATGCACCATGTGGACGGTGGGTAATTAATTTTTTTTATGATGCATGGTAAGTGTTTAAATTTTAGATAATTTATACTATTAGCAAACTAATAAATATTATTTTGAGTATTTAAGTTTTTTATATTTTGATAAATTATTATTTTAAGGATATTTATTTTTTATATTTTAATAAATTTTAAAAAATAGAATTGATGTTGCTTAATAATCGAATTCTAACTCAGTTTTGAATTACCAAAAATTCATTTATTTCACAAAGTAATAAATATTATTTCGAGGATATTTATATGTCGATAACATGTTATTTTGAGAGTATTTATATTCTTAAAATTTTGATAAATTTAGAAAAATATAAACACAAAAGAATAATATGATTTTAATCTAAAACATCATGTGCTTTATCATCTCAACTCGTGGCAGAGTTTGAAATTTTTTTTGAAACAGGAATTACATTGTATATTTTAAGGATAGTAAAAGTAAAATTTCATCATTTTAATAGCTTATATCTTTATAATTTTTAAATGATTAAATCAAATTTTTCATCATTTTTGAGATGTCGAAATACAATTTTATCATTACTTATTTAAAATTTTATAAATTATAAAAAGTATAAATTAAAAATTTACCGTTTAAAAAAAAAATCATGATCTCTTAAGCCTCTATTACCCCGTCATTGATCTCAACTTTACCATTTAATCTCATAATTAATTTTATCACTTTTTAATATATTTATTATATAAAAATTTTAATTCACAATACTAATATGCCATAATGATAAAATTGTTTAAGTTTTGAGAATAAATGCATAGAATATAGAATGTTCGTAGTTGCCCCATTGGTATCCCTAGAAAAGAAAAAAAAAGGAAACTTGTCCCATGGGTAAGGATAATTCCATCTTTCTTAAATGAAATGATTTTAAATTAAATTCTCTTAAAAGATTTATAGGTGCTTGTAGACATAGATTAATATTTTTAATTCTAAAATTTTATGTGATGATGTTATGATCAAAGGTGTCTATCATTTTAGATGTGATTTGAATTCGAGTTACGTTTATTAATCGAATTTTATTTTATTATTACAATTTATTAAAAAATGTTTAATTTATGATAGTTTATATAATTAATTTTAATGAATAAAAAAGTGGTGCACTGGTTATCTACAAATTAGCGATTAGGATGGTGATTTGATTCTTTACGTTAGGTGAAGCTTCTTCTTCTTCGCTGCCAAAAAGAGGACAATGACAATGAAACCTTAGTTGCTCTGTCCGCACGCGAATTCAAACATGTTGGCACCGTAATTGATGGGTTGGTTCCATACATGATGAAATACAGTGTCTTTGATTGCTGTCAATAATGATGATGTCAAGATGATCATTGCAGTCATTTCATTGCCCATCAATACGCTTAATCAAAGAAATGAATGAGAGGAACCGAATTCCACGTTATGAGTGCTTTCCCATTTATGAAGCCATGGGGCACACTCTGGCGCTCTCCTTTCCTTGTCCATTTGGACTTGCATTGGCAGGTGGACTGGAGAATGAAATACCGTCAATGATGAAAGCAATGTCCAGGTTATGCGCTACATTCAGAAGACATTGAATATTAAAGCCATCTAATATGATTTTTGTGAATCTAAATTTAAGGGAATAAGTCGATTTTGATATAGATGATAAAACCATTCCTATAGGAAGTGTTTTTGAGTGGCATGACAAGAGAAAGGAGGGGGGGGGGGGGAATGTGGGTGACGTGATAGGAGAGAGGGTGAAAGTGCAGGCTTTCATTTTTTATTTTGTCACGTCACCCAAATGTTTTTTATATTTTTTTATTAAACTTAAAAAATAATAAAAATTAACGGTTAGATTGATTTTTGAAAAGTCGAGAATTTTGATATAAAGTTTTTTGAAAACTCGAGAATTTCAAGATAAAATTTACGTCTCGTCTTTTTCGTGGCAGAATATAAATTTGATCTTAAAAATTTTTCAGAAAAAAGCTTCTTATTAGAAGTGTTTTTTTTTTTTTTACTTATCATGTTCGATTTATTCTAACATTTTGAAATATGTTTCATATTCAGTGGTAAAGTTTTTTATAAAATGAAGATTGACATGGAGAGGTTTTTATAGTTAAATTTTGAGCAAAAGATTTGCATGTTAAGGAGAAGATTGTTGGTGTTAAAATCTAATGTAAAAAAAATCGACCCAAGACAATAAATTAGTTCAAGTAAGTAAATTTGGTTTTATAGTTCTGTATAGAAAGTTTTTGTTTTAATTTTATATTAAACATGTGAAACAAGTTTTTATGGCGAAGATGAGCAAGCAAATGAAAGTTGTTATTTATTACGACGGTCAAATTTGTGACACTGAAATGGGGATCATTTTTTTATGATCCCAATCTACAGAATTAGCTTTCAGCTAGAGCATCAAATTGAACGAGCTTCAAATATAGATATCTAACGTCAATGAACCCTATTAAATAAGATACATTTGAGCTCAAAATCAACATGGATTTCGAGTTAATGCTTGATATGCATTGCTCAACCGGAGTATAATACTTTAAATTCATTCCATAAAAGAGACTTCATTAAAACATAGTTTAACAAACAAGTGTTCTTTGTAAATATTCTTCTCAAAATACACTTAGATATCACCCCCATGTGTCATGCATAGTATAAACAAAACAATTATCTCATAGCAACGGTTGCACTTTGACGTAGTCTTTTAGAAAGTTTTCATTCGATCAACAAGCTTGAGAAGGAAAAGGTAATGGAGTAAGTTCATAAGAGCTTAGTGAGTTCCCAAAGAGATCTTATAAGAATGCTAACTATCTTTAAAGTGGGTTTCACACATTAACACTGAGTATGCCCAATGACGTATATAGAACTCAAACAAACTTACTACATCGATGGCGTGTCATATGGGCGAATACGTTACGCCAACTCAACATAACTCAGACAATCCATTTTCATTCAATCACGTACCTAGATTTCAGAGTCAGATACATTTCATACGGTTTCGGTTTTATTCATATACATTCTCCCCCTTAACTCCTCATTTTAGTACCATTCAGTATAGCATATTTTATCGTGATCTATTAATCTGGTTTGCAAAATATCTGCTCTACTGAAGGCTACACAAACATATATATGAGTTCATATCTTTCCCCACATATAAGTTCATATCATATCATTCATATCAAAAGCATATAGTAATGACTTAAACACGAAAATGACCCATACTTCATATCATAGACATATTGAACTCGAACCAACGACTTTGGACAATCGCCATTCACACACATACACTTTTCATCCTTTACAGAGGAAGAATATTTACCTCACACAACCATAAAATGAAGAAAACCACAACATATGGAAGTAAGAAGGAACTCAACAGAAATTATAGCAAAATCTAAAAAGTAGGTCCTTTGTCTTTACCACTCGGACCTTCAGTATATTCTTGAGCTAAAGATAAAAATAATTGAACATATCAGATCATTGATCTATCAAATCTAAACATCCATGCAAGAAACATCAACACTTAATCCAAAATCAAGAAGTTCCCTTCCTTACACCATTTTAACATTTATGCATGCAGAACTAAAAGACGTAAATAAATTTCAAGGATAACATAGGGTTTAACAGTATTTACCAGTGAGCTAATATGAACGTATAAGTTAGTTGAATACAACAAACCCAACTTCGAAAATGTTTTTTGGACTTAATTTTCAGAGTGTATTCAAAGAAAATCGAGGAAAAAGAAGAAAATAAAGATAACACAAAGATTTTTAGAGAAGACACCATTATCCTTATATACTTAAGCACAAAGACAAGGTTTAGTTGAAATATTAGATAATTTCACTAACACTCTTGAATCACGTGATTAGGTGCACTTATTATAATTTAAGTCTTTTCATCTACAGTAACTTAATTCCATTCTAACTAAAACTCAACTTAACTAACTAAATTACCTTACTAAAATAATAAACAAATCTATACAACTATGGACCTAACAAGTTCGCCAAAACATCTAGCGTGGTGTACACTTATCAGAAGATTCCGTTCAAACAACATATCATGCCAAAGCTAAGAGTTCGTCGATTAGCGCATATATAGAATCCTATACTTAGACAAAACAAACATATTACTTACTCATATCTACGCTTATTTTACGGAAACACACCAAATAGTAACCAAATATAGAGACTTTACTACGCGGGATGTTACATGAACTGAGTTCGGCAATAGTTTCAATTAATTTGTTTCGAGAACAGGAAGCAAAAAGTCCAACCACATGGTTATGTGATGGTTTCATGGCGTTGTTACAAAGTCCATATAAGAGAATGTTGGAATTATCAATGAGAATACATTCCTTAGTTTCAACCCTCGATTTCAACCTTGGCGTACACTCGAGTCAGTTGGTTGAACGTGGAGACCTCGACACAATATTCTATGAGTGCTTTTGATTTCAACTTCAAAATGTCGATGTTCTATGTTGGAAACACTTATGCGGGTATGCCATCAAGTTACACGGGTGGGCAATTCATAAGTAATATTGGTTTTAACATAGGGTTGGCGAGAACGTGTTAGGAAATGTGGCCATATTGTAGTAAGCATGTAACTATTTCTATTTATTTGAACGATGAATAAATAAATAAAGTTACTTTCACATTTTACTATTGTGTCTTTTGTATTTCTGTCTTTCATATTTTACATTAATAGCGAAATTGAGAAAGTTTTAGGTGGTAAAGGTGCAAATCACAGCAATGACATATTTCTTGGAAAGAAACTTCGGACATCACGTTAAAAAGTTCCACTTCCTTTACTAGAATGGTAAAAAAAAACTAATATTTCTTAGAGTTAATTTATCATTGAGATAAAAAGAGCTTTTAAAAAGTTAGATAGTATTTATTATTGCTGTAAAAAAGTGATTTAAAAAATATAAAATGTTAATTTTAGACACTATGCTATAAAATAGAAATGTTAATAGGGATAAAAAACAAAAGCCAAAAGCTATAAATTTTAGCTTGAGTTAAAATTTCGGTTCAAAATCAAAGATTGGTTCTTATTTATCAAAATTTAAGTTGTGTTTTTCGACCTCAATGATAAACAGAATTTTAGAGTGGCATTTCAATACTAGTAATTGCAATTATGAGTTTAGTCAAACTGAAGAAGCACAAGCAATGGAAGAGAGTCTTAAAGTCCTTTTGGATGGGTGTTTATCTTCAGTGTGGTGCGTTTAATTTTCTATTTATTTTACGTTATAGTATCTAATCTCACCACCACCGTTATGTTTAACAAACTATCTAACAAGTTCCTGTCCTAAACAAAATTTTGCCTAATGAACAATATGATTGTTAACAAATTCATGGATTGCAACTAACACTTACAGGGTCATCATAATCCAAATGTTGTGGCTTTGGAGGTTGAGTATTAATTTTTTAAGAATTATGATGAAATTTATACAATGTTTAAATATTAATAGTTATATTTAAAAAAATTATATATTAATAGTTAAATTTGTTATATATCAATTTTAAAATTGGGTACATTATCATTCCGTCATAAAATTAGCAATAATTAAAGAATTGAACTAAACATGACAAACGTAATTAGTTGGGTGATAATTTTGAAAGTTTTTATAGTTAGGTGATAAAAAAAACTTATGAATAGTTTATCCTTTTTTTTTTTTTTTCTGTCATATCATGTTTGAGGTAAAAGTAACATAAAAGCCTATGTTTTAGGAATCAAATTGCATTTTGGTCCCTATACTAAAAGTGAGCAAATTGATCATTGTACATTAGATCAAAGAGAAATTGATCCTTTTGTTAAAAAATCCATTCATTTCTACAGTTAAAAATTGGTCCTTGTACGTCAATATAGGATACACATAGTCATTGTCTAGTAATTTTTCAGCTACTCCAATTTTAACAGTAGAAAGAGATGAAAATTTTAACAGAAAGGATCAAATTGCCCATTTTTTCATTAGAGGGGACAAAATGCAATCTAACTCTTAATACAGATACTTTTACCCAAGTTTTATTAACAGAAATAATTAGCATCCTGCTCAACTGTCTGTGTTTGTTTAAGGACACAATTGCCTCAGAGGGACTAAATTGTATTTATGAAAACAATAGTTAACACCATCTTGAAATGTCATACTTTGCGGACTTTTAAACTCGTAATGGGTGAGAATGAAATTGAATTTAGCCTATTGTACAGCATAGTCCAGAGTCCAAAATACCATTGGAGCTGAAGGCAATAACCTGCCAACCGAGGATCCAATTGATATAATCTTGCTAGGCCTGCCAGGATAAAGAGTGGCTCCTCCTGAATCCATACAACACATCTAGCTGTCAACTTTACTGTATTGGTAGTCTTGTGGGCTGTAAAAGCTCCACCGTGAGACCAGAGAAAACTGGTGATCCATCCTTACATCATGCCCAAACTGCTATTCAACTTGTTAATGATGAGGGTGAATGTATATGACACTGTTTAATGAATAAAACTGCAGATTCTTTCATCTGAATCTAGCCATCATCTGCTGCATGCTCTGCTCCATTTGTTTCTAAATTGGTTTGATTTAGATCATATAACAGCGGTTTTCATCAAAAACTACATTCATCATCACTACTTTTTATAATTTGTTTAGATATAAGCTCTATTCGAATTTACCAATAATTGTTGAGTGTAATGAAAATATATATTGCACTCTTAAAAAAAATTACATTTCCAAATTTTAGAAATGATATTATTGAAAGGGACAGACACAAACTTTTATCAAAACTACATAAACATTTATCAAAATTACGTAATTTTGTTTTTTCTTATTTTGATTTTCGGATAACTCGAATTGTGTAATTCATATTCAAGTTGATCCGAATAACTCGAACTATTTAATTCAAAATTTAATTTTTTTATCAAGTTTTTTGAATTGAATCGATTTTTACTCAGCCTAAAGGTTGGAATGAAGACCATACTAGAAGCCGAGTAGAGTTTTTGCTCCTCCCAAATGGGTTTTTTTTTTTTAAATTTATTTAAAAATTTTGAATTTAAGTTAATATTATGGTTAAATTAACTCCGTCCCATAAAATAGTAAAATTTTTTATAATTTCTTTAAAATTATAAAATAATATATTAATACGACTTCTCTTAAAAAATATAATTTAACTTTTGTCCCTTAAAATAAATTTTTGTCTTCATCTTTGTTGAAAATAATCTTAGTTTTTAATAATTACAAATTTTTTTAATTTTTTTTTTGTGAATTATAAAGGAAGATAAAACTCTAATAATAACGCGACTGACGCGATTCGAACTTAAGCTATATTTGAGACAATAAACACCCTTAACCAATTAGACCAACACACAGATTCAATTTTTCTGAATATTTTCGTTGGTGTCCAGCCCAATTTTCTAATTGATGATATTTAAAGACCATAAATTTTAATGTTAATCAATACTCCATTGAAATAGACTACAGTGAAAGAAATGGAAGGGGAGAGACATCACAAAAAAGAGAATTTCAAAGAGTGAAAAGTCCAAAAAATAAATTAATTATTAAATTTTACGATAAATATTTTTAGCCTTTTCTAATATTTGTTTCATGTAAAATAGGATGGTCAACGTAATTTTTTTTTACTCAACGTAAAATTATCTCTTTATTCCCGTAAAATATCTTACTATTTTTTTTTTCCGTATGACATTTTTTAAACTGATAAGACATTGTTCACTGTAACACCCCCATACTTAACCCGAACATCGGGGCAAAGCATCGGGATGTTACATTCTCTACTACATTCTTCACTTATCAAATATTTTCTTATAAACTTTCATAACTTTTCAATTTAGTCCATTTTATCATAAAAATTCAATATTCACTAATTAATCATATTAAATCATTTTTCTTTCTTGTTACACTTCTTTCACATGATTGATCTCAATATCTTATTTCACATATCAAATTTCTATGTATTTTACTTCTATTATTTCATCCACATATTTTCTCAAGTTTAACAATTTAGTCCTTCTCACATAAAAATTTCATATTTTTCCACAATTTCACTTTTGCAAGACTTTATGCATATTTCATCATCTCATAACACATCCATTAAACTTTTATCATAATTTCTTTATTTACATATTAAATTGTTTCGCACTTAAATTTTTATACAATTTTCAATTTGGTCCCTATTAACAGATAATTTATTTTCACCATATAAGCACTTTAATCAAATAATTCATTATAATATCTTATTTCACATAACAAAATTTAATGCATATCACTTCTCATGTTTCAATTATAATTACGTAAAATTTACAATTTAATCCTTAACTTCATGAAGGTTCATTATTTATTATAATTTCACATTAACATCACTTTGAAATCAATTCACTACTTCATTTAAACTATTTATCATAAATCTCAAATGTATGTTTGTTTCATAAAAAAAAAAAACTTTTATGAAAAATTTTCATAAAATCTATCAAATAGCAGAAAATATTTTACACAAATTTATCCAAACAACATAAAATAATAGCTTTAAAGAAAAAAGGTTATTTTTCATAATATTAGAAGAAGAGGCAGCCAAATACGTAAAGAAAAATGCAAAATACCCGTACACGTAAAAACAAGCACCCTTGGAACTCCCGTAAGCACCAAAACACAGCAGCATTAGACCATAAAAATTAAAAATCACCCAAGTTCTGCTCGAAGAAACTCCATTGCATTTGTTTTCAATGGATCTTCTTCATCTTGACGTCGGCCAAGATTGCATTTGCTTTTTCCATGGCAACAATTTCACTGCAAATCAAAGTGAAAATAAAAGTAAATACCCTTGCATCTTAATTAACCAAATGATAATAACGTCGATGAGATCATAAGAAAGATTTGCAGAAACACACCGAAGGAAACGAGTGAGATTAGCAGCTTGAACCAAATGTCCACCCTCACGAGCTATTAAGATTCCCAGCATGAGGCTCATCTTGATTCGAGTCAAGGCTGATTGCTTGGCAATCATCTCAGCTTCTTGTTTCAGCTCATCGCATTGCCTCTCAATCTCTCCAAACCTTGTTATTAAATTTCTCTGCTCAACTCTTAAGCATTCTTGATGTTCCCTTAACCCTCCCATCTCCGCTTTTAGTCGTTTGGCTTCCACCCTCGCTTTCAAATGCTTCGACATTTCTGGTTTCGATGCCACATGATCAATTCTTCTCGGTGCCATGGGGATTACAGCAGTTCTAGGCTTGTAGTAGCTCAAGTTCTGAACTCAAGCAAATTGAATTATGATCTTCCTAACTAAACATGCCTCAAACATGGTTTAAATAACAAAATTTAGTGAGCAGGTTCGCAGGTAATGGCTAGCAGGTTCGCAGGCAATGCCTAGCAATGAGCGGGAAAGAGAAAATGTGGAAATATGAATATCTTAAATATAGATATACCGATCGAAAATGCTCTTGAGATATTTTTAATAGTTAAATTATCTTTTAACTCGGGCCAAGTCGGGTCTAAGCATGATATTAACGTATTTCTTGTTTGTTCATATTTGGCTCGACCTGAAATATGAACTTAAAATTTTGTCTAAATCAGTCAATATTTACAAAAGATTAACTCAAGCTCATTTTAGGCCCGCTCATATTATTATTTTTTAAATATTTATTTTATTTTATTTTAATATTTAATAATTTTAAACATTTTTTATTTATTAAAATTTTTTATATAGTCATCTTAACATTATTTTAATATTTACATTAGAGTAGTATTACATATTTAGTATAAGTATTTTTTTTAATGTGTTCTAAATTACATAATATATAAAAATAACATAATATAAAGTATTATAAACTTAAAAATGGATCGTGTTAGGTCGAGCTTGGAACTTGAAAGTTCGAGCCCAAGTTTGACCCATATTTTAAACGGGCCTAACTTTTTGTCCAAACTATTTTTCAAATCTAATATTTTTGCCCAAATCTTTCCAAATTTCAAGCGAACCTTCGGACCTGGTAGCCCGACCATGAACAAGTCTACTTAACCTATTATTTTTATAAAAAGAGGTATTGATTTTATTACTAAAATACAACTATTTAGATTTTAAAGTTTTTATATTATTTTTTGATTATCTAATGGAAATTATATACTTACTTTAACATCAACATAAAATTTAAAAGAGTATGTCAAATTTTTTAAAAAAATTAATTAAATGTGTTATGAATATAAGAAATTTTCAGGAATTTTCAAAATTTAAAAGAGTAATTATATTAATTTCTTGAAATTTTCAAGAAATTTTAAAAATATTATTTCATTTTACTTTCAAAAACTATTATGTTATTTTCTATTTAATAATCTATTGCAGCATTAAATACAAATTAGTTTATAAACTCAAAATATTTTTATTTAAATATGAAAATGAAGAGCTTTCATGAGTAAAAAAAGATAGATTAGGGATTTATTTAAATATAAAAAATAGTATAAGGGCTTATGTAATCAATGTATAATATATTAATTGCCTTTTTTAGCAATTAGCCATAACTGTGAGTGAGTCAGTGGTCAGCATCGACGTGAACTTCGAGGTAGGTATCGCACGGTCGTTCAACTGTAATCGCGCGATTGAGGAAATTCCAAGAAAATTGAACTCGATATTTTATGATTTTAATCAAGGTTTTTTATTCAAATATTACAAAAATTTTTTTATTAATGATTAAAATGGTACTCCAAATTATTATTTATCAAAATAGTATATTTAGTTAAGTGGAGAGATTTTAAGTGACGGTATAAAGGGATATTTTTGACACGTATTTTTTTTATTTTTTTATTTTTATATATTTAAAAATAAAAAAATATTATTTTATTAGTGAAGGGACTTAAAGTGTTAGCACTCAAGGTTTTTTTTACAGAAAAATACGAGAAAAAAAATACCTGACACCCAATGGAGGAACACGAAGTGGCGGCACCAATGGAGGGTTTTTAAGTGGCGGCACTAAGGGGTGTTTTATCACTTGGCAGCATCCCATTGTGCCGTATGTGTGCGTTTGTGTGAGTTTTTTAAGAGGTGAAAATTAATTTGAGTGGTTGAAGATTTTTGGTAGGTGATAAAAATTAAATAAAATAATTTTTTTGTTATAAAATAGATGGGGAGGGGAGAGACCAACGAAAATTGAAGGAAAAGAGAAAGAAAAAAGAGAGAAAGAAAGAAAGAAAGAAAGAAGAAGGGGAAGAAGGAGAAAGAAAAAAAAAGGTAATATGTTTATTTTTAAATTTAATTTTAAAATATTTTAATTTGTTAGTTAGTAGTAATAATGTGATTGATTTGTTATTATAATTTTATTTGTTTAATAAGTTGATTAAAAGAGTAAATTAAAATGAGTGGAAGAAAGGTAAGTTTAATTAATATTTTAAGTATGGTTAATTTTAAAATATTTTAATTTGTTAGTTAATTTGATTATTTTAAGTTTTTTTGTTTTCTTTAATTTAATTTTTAATTGATTTGTTAATTAATGTTGTTATAGTTTGTGAGAAAATTAAGAGGAGAAGAAGAAATGTAAGTTTGGATATTATGTTATTATTAATTTACTTTAATTTAATTTTGCTAGTTAGTAATTTTATTTTGTTGTTAGTAGTAGTAAGTAAAAAATATTGTTCATATTTATTGATTTAAAACTTAATAATGTTTAAATCTTGTTAGCTAGTAATTTTATTATACAAGTCATGAGATTATTTAACAAAATGTGAAAGAAAACTATTACAAGTGTTTAATAAAATAAACAATAATCTATTTTTAAGTTATAATTAAAATTAGTTACAAGTATGAAATTAAAAAATTTAATTGAAATAATATTAGAGTATATTTATAAAATAATTATATAATATGGGTAAAATTAGTTATATGATAAAATTATAAAAAATTAATATAAAATTTTAAATATTTTTTATTTAAATGGTAAAATTAATAATTTTAATTTGGATATCATGTGAATATATGTATGTTTTAAATTTAAATTATATAAAAGATAAAAAGATAAAAATACTCCAAAATAAATTTATTATTTTATAAAAATAAGAGATTTTTAATAATTCACAAAAAGTTAAACCTAGCTAATTAATTACCAAAATATAATATAAAAAATAATTAATTATCAAAATAATATCCCCATCATATTATTTACTTTATTTTGTATCATTTTAGTAAATAATGGTGTGTGGATACTATTTTGGTATATAAATATATATTTTGTACTATTTTAGTAAATAACACATTTTGGTATTTAATTATTATTTTTGTATTATATTGGTAAACTTATGTATTGAACTAATTGATAATTTTTTTCAAGTTACAGAATGGTTTCATTAATTAACTCGGAACATCCTCACATAGTCAAATCGGTGAATGAAGATACACACCAAAGCCAATATGAATGTAAAAAAATTATTATTTGTTCATTATGTTATTCACGATATTATTATTTGTTTACAAAATTAATTTTGATTATACTAACTATTTTTGTAAATTAACAGGAAGAGCTCGCGTATCGTTCATTGAGGGGTCGTGCACAGGGCCTCAAATTTCCCCTCATGAACGTCTGCTTCCATACTTGCAGGATGCCGGATTTAGATTAGCGGCATTGATCCAAAAATTTGAGTTAAGATATGATTTAATCAGTGCATTGGTGGAGCGTTAGCGCCCGGAGACCCACACATTTCATTTGCCTTGTGGGGAGTGCACTATGACATTGAAGGATGTTGCGGTTCAACTAGGGCTACCAATCAATGGTGTACCAGTCACCGGTATTAGTTTGTTTCAAGAGCCGACAACGATGTGCATCTAGTTACTAGGTCGCTTACCTAGTAATAACAATGACTTTACGTCGTTGTTATTTACATGGTTAAAGAGCAATTTTCAGCACTTGCCTTAACACGCAACTGAAATGGAGGTTTCTTGGGTCGTTCGAGCCTATATTTTACTAATGATAGGGGGCATACTCATGCCGGACGCAAATAACAATAAGATCCACTTTATGTATTTGCCCCTACTAAGAAATTTGTGAAAGATTCATGAATATAGTTGGGGATCTGCGGTGCTTGCCATGCTATATCGATAACTTTGTCACGCCACAAACCCTTCTTCCTGAGATATAGGTGGATGCCTAGTGCTATTGCAGTCTTGGGCACTATATCGAATGCAATTCTTGGCATCCGTTAGGCACCAAACATATGTTTTTCCACTCGTTAACAGGTGATTACCATATACCCTAAATTTTAATTATTTGACATATTTTATTAATTATATTATTCTAACAAGTTATTTTTTGTTTTCTTAGATGGAAAACAAAATCGGAGATCGGGAGGCAGTACACAGTTCCCATGTATTGTTTGATGCTCGAGCAATATGCCGGGGGAAGGGGTATGTTATTCATTAACATGTCAAATTATATTACTTGACTCGTGTTAATATGGTTGCATGTTACTAAATTATATTACTTTACTCTTATTAATATCTTAACATGTTATTAATTGTGCAGTTCATCTGGGCCCCATATATACAGCCAATAATTACCGCTGTTATTCCCGTCTCGACATTCCTCCACTCAGACCAATGGTGCATTAATGCACCGATAATCAATTTTCAAACAGTGGAGTGGTATGCCGGGGATCGAGTACTCCGGCAGTTTGGTTGTAAACAGCCTATCTCGCAGTCGTCATTCCAATTAGGGTCTATTCATGAGATGGATAAGAAGGGGAATACAAATTGTGATTAGGGGAGTGTGCATGGACAATATGTTTATGTGTGAAACAACCGAATGATGCGAGTACCTCCGATGGAGTACACTTCGGATTTACAGCCATCGGTGCAGTACATGCAGTGGTTCATTGAGGTTGGGAAACCATATTTACTTGGTGCTTCATCGACGATAATTCCCCCATACAAGTCTCGATAAGATCGCCCCTATCATGTAGCTCCTGCCCCAGAGCCACAGCCAATGCCAGAGCAACAATAAGAGGAGGATGAAGAGGAATTGGATGATGATGATTCTTATCGTCCTGATTTTGCGGGATCGTCACATATGCATAGCTCATCAAGCCAAGGATATCAGCCTCAGTTTGATAAGCCACCGCAATACTCAAGCCAAGGATATCAGCCTCAATTTGACGAGCCACCGTAATACTCAAGCCAAGGATATCAGCCTCAATTTGACGAGCCACCGCGATACTCTATTCCTCTCGGGCAATACTCTACTCCTTTAGGGCAATGGACCCTAATGATGACGATGAACTTGACGGGCAACCTCGACGTAGATTTCGGCTACCAGGAAGATATACCCCGAGAACCACACATCTAATCATGAATACTAGGGTTGTATCTAATAGTGTTTAAATTTGACTATTGATGAATTATAATGATGATTTTTTTCTCCATAATGTACATATAGTTTAACCTATTTGATCATTTATTTAAATTTCATAACATTAAAACCTAAAACCTAAATTGTAAACTCTAGACTTGAAACCTTAAACCGTAAACACTAGACTTGAAACTCTAAACCGTAAACACTAGATTGATTAAGGAGGGGCAAAATAGTAATTAGGTGGAAGATATTTTTGGAGACAAAGTTTTGTGCCAAATTGTAAAGTTGAAAGGCCTAGGGACATAAAGTGCAATTTTACCATTTTTATTAAGTGAGATATTTTTGAAGAAAAATTATTAGAGACTTAAATTTATATGGTTAATTCCTTAATGAGTCTATTTTCAAACTAAACAGATAGGAACATCATTTGATCTCTGTACAAAAAGATAGATAATTTTTAATGAAGAAAGGTTGAAACTGCTAGGCAACAAAGAAGGGGTAAATTGGAAGAATTTACTGTACAAATTGGCTAAAGTAAAAATCCTGAAATTTTTATGGTAAAAAGATATTTGAGTCTAATTCAGAAACATCAAACGGATTATAATTTTGAATTCTTTACCTCAAGATATAAATAATTTAGTGACTGTGACGCAAGTGGACAACTTTGAAAATTAATGTGAAAATAAAAGTAAAAGGTATATGATGATGAACCGGGTTTAGGCCCTACTCAATCCAGATGACTGACCAATATGATAGGTTCGTTGAGGGCAATTACGTCGAGTATGCCCAGCTAGCTTACACAGTCCACACAGTTTACCGCCATCTGTTTTCTCCATAATGTCCATTTCATTGCGGATTCTGGTGATATAGGGACGACTTTTCGGATTCCTTCGTAAACATTTGTTCGAGATAAGCTCGAAAGTCGTCGGAGGTACCTTCCATGTGGACAAGTCAGGCAGGACGGGGAACTCATTTTCCCAAATACGTAACGTACGCTGGACAGTGTAAACATGGTCGATGAACTGTTCAACATTGAGCGACACTTTAGCACAAGCTGCAGCGACATGCGCACAGGGATAACGAAGTGTATCGAACCTCCTACAATCGCAGTGTCTGTTTTGGAGATCAACCCCGTATGACCTAGGTGGGATACCAGGTCCACGCCCAATGGTCTCAGTAACTTGAAATCGTTGAAACTGTCATGAATATATTTCAACGTTTATCGTCCTCGCACTTTGACGGTTTGCATCCATTGCATTCTTAACAGCTTCGACAAACACGTGTCCGACGTTCATCTGATCGATTTGTCACATCCCCATTACTGGCATTAAGGTAGCTAGCCTATAGAACGTAACGGAGAACACGGATGAAATCGAAAGATGTCGTATTCTCTTGAACATGCAGTTAATCGATTTTGTTAGGTTGGTCGTCATTTGACCATATCGATACCCCTCATCAAAACTTTGAAACCATTGCCACGGCTCTATGGTACCCAACTACTCGCGTAGAGGCTTGTTCGTTTGACCTTCCATGTCACGCTCAAGTCTGGTCATTCTTTGTCGGAATCGGTGTGGCTCTAGCTCGTACGCTGTAGGAATATTAAGAAAACATAAGTTACAGTCTAAAATTAAAACCTTAAAAATATAATTTGGAACTTAATTTTTTTACCCATTTTCACAAGTTGTCTCCGCTAGTTTGCATTCTTATATTCTCGTTGGAAGTTAGCCGCAATGTGTCGGCTGTAGTAAATCGATTTTCATGGTACACTAGTACGTCTAATGGCCGCAATAATATCCTTCCCTCTATCAGAGATGATGAAAATATTATCGTTATGAATTACATGCCTCCGTAGGTTTCTCAAGAAGAATTCCTAAGATTCCATGTCTTCTTTGTCCACAATAGCGAATGCTATTGGGAGCACGTTTTGATTCCCGTCTTGAGCCACTGCAATTAGTAGGATCTGCGTATATTTCCCGTATAGCCACGTCCCATCTACCTGGACAAATGGCTTGCAGTAAGGAAATGCTCGAACGTAGGGATCAAACGTCCAAAATATATACTGAAAAATTCTTCTTCCCGGTTGTATGTTGTTATTTGAGCCATAATAAGGTCGTGTCACCAACTCAATCGCAATCCCCGGCACGTACTGTCGTATTACGGCTATCCATCCTTGTAGCTCATTGTATGATGCATCTCAATCATCGAACAATTGTTCCATTGCCATCTGTTTCGCAATCCATGCTTTCCGATATGAAACCCGATAATGGAATCGTGATTGCATGTCCACAATCAGTGTAGAAACCTTGATGGTCGGATCATCTTTAACCATTGGCATGATATGTGTGCAGATGATTCTGGAATCAAGTTTCTGGTGATCTTCTGATAAACGTGTTGAACTGCATGTGTGAGGCCCATAAATTTTTCTTATCTCCCACATCTGCGACTTCTGGATAAATGCAACTCGCACCTGCCACTTGCAACCTTCCGTCGACTTCCAGCACTTCCCAATATACAATGTCGGTTTAGACACCGCGACTTTGTAGTCTATCGACAGATTCATGCTATATCGCTTAATAGCAAATATACACTCTTCCTTGGATTCAAATTTTTGGTCCACAAACAACTCTTCACAATCTGCTGCTATGGCCAATTGGTGAGCAAGTACTATTTCAGGGTATTTCGCGAACTCGACATGTGTCGTATCGGGGTTTATAAGCGACATGTGTGCCCCAAGAGGATTATTGTGCATCACAATATGTGTAACTGGATTTTCGACTGGATTTTCATCGTCATTCGCCCCTTCATCGTCAATATAATATAGGACCTCATCCACATCCGAATCACTATCAATATCGACTTCATTATCAGAAGGAATACTACTATCATATCCACCATCTTCATCTGCATCATTCTCGAGTGCAGCAACATTAAGATCGATGTCTAGCCTACGTACTATTGATTGACTTTCAATGTACGATACTGGAACCACCATACACGGAGTTAATCTTCATTTTCTAATGGAGTTGAATCTTCATTTTGTACAGGTTCCACATCAACTAACTCGGCAAACAATTGAACCGATGTATTTGGGTCACTTTGATTCTAACAATAAAGACCGATCATTGTCTCCACGTCTTCATCGTCTACAAGTTCCATCTTGGTGAATTTGATGGGATCTGTCGAAACTGGAAACTTGTAGAAAAGTTTCGAGATCCTTCTCCCACAACGTCTAAATTTTTTTGCACTAATCCTTGCTTTCATATCATCAACCAAGATATTTCGATGAAATCTCATTCCTATTTGTTCCTGACAATCAAATATACATCCAACCGATGTTCTCAAAATTACTCCATCAAAATAAATGCATACAAAAAATTGATTATCCATCTTCAATAAATCTGTTAAAAATTAAATAAAATTTTAATAAATAAAATATGATTTTAAAAAGATATCATACTGAAATAAATTTAAAAATAAACACATTACCTTTCTTTCTTTCTTCTTTCTTTCCTCTCTTTCTTCCTGTATGTCTTTCTTTTCTTTCTTTCTTTCCCGTTTATTTGCTCCCTTCTTTCCCGTTTATTTGCTCCCCCTTTCCTATTTTATAACAAAAATTTTATTTTATTTAATTTTTATCACAAACCGTAAAAATTCCCAACCACCCAAATTAATTTTCACAATTAAAATAAAATAAACACACACACACGGCACAATGGGGTGCTGCAAAGTGGTAGAACACCCCTTAGTGCTGCCACTTAAAAACCCTCCATTGGTGCCGCCACTTCGTGTTCCTCCACTGGGTGTCAGGTATTTTTTTTATCGTATTTTTCTATAAAAAAAACCCTGAGTGCCGCCACTTAAGTCCTTCCACTAATAAAATAATATTTTTTTATTTTTTAATATATAAATAATAATAATAAATAATAAAAAACACGTGTCAGAAATACTTCTTTGTGCCGCCACTTAGAGTCCCTCCACTTAACTAAACATACTATTTTGGTAAATAATAATTTAGAGATACCATTTTAGTTATTAATAAATTTTTTTATAATATTTGGGTAAAAAACCCTTTTAATCATCTTAATTTAATCATTTCAATTAAAGTCGTATTTTTTTTATATCAATTGTTTATAAAATTAAAAATCCATTTATTTTACGAAAAAAGGAAATTAGATACTATTTTATTTCTTAGAATAATCTCCCAATTCATCGTCTCTGTTTCTCAGTCTCCACAGCCCTGATGGAGTTCCATGGGCACCTTTTTCTACCTTTGGCTTTGCCCTATTGCCTTGAATAAAAGGGGGAAAATTTTGGTTGCAGTGCTCTATTCTCATTCTCTATCCAACTCTCAACTAAATCCTTTCTAGACTACACTTGCCAACAATATGAACCTTCTACAAATTACAACCATTTCAAGACTTAAAGCATGGAGAAGGAGAAAAAGCTGTAGAGTCCTGGGTAAGTTCCAAAATGGCAATGCCATTAGTCCAGCAACCACCACCAGTGACTGAAACGCAGCCGCCATACAACTCTAGCAGTAGCCATGCTTCTTTTGGTCCAGTTATAGCCGTACTTTTGGTGATCTTAATCTTAGGCATAGTGGCAGACACCATGGCACGGCTGTGCATTGGGAGGAGATACATTGGGGAGGGTGAGTATGAGAGTGAAGGTTGCATTGAAAGAAAATGCTCTTCTTGCGTTGACGGCCGGATATATTCTCCGCAACCAATGGCTAATTCTTCGGTTCCAACATCAAACCCCCACCATGAAAAATAGGATTTCAATGGAGGCAGGCAAGTGCCCCATTTAAAATCTGTCCCTACTAGCTCCAATTTACATGTTAACTGTACCAATCCCTCTAGTGTTGAGGCCTTACATTACATAACATGAACATCTTTACTGGGATCATTTTCTCGGGATAATTCACCTTGTTCGACTGGTTGTACGTCCACAGAGAGCAACCAGAGGTAGCACAAAGCATGGGGTTGCTCCTGGCCGTTGTATTTTTATTAATGTAACATGTTAAATGAAATATACCGACATGTGCTTTGCAAAGTTGAGGTTAGGTCCTTTTCCACACCCCGTAGTGGCAGTGGGGGAAGCGAAAGAGGAAAGTATAATTTCATTAAATTGATATAATATGTAATGGTTGAGAACTAAATTATTTATTATACCGAATTTTTAATTGTCAAATCACCCTCTCATTAGAGATTTAATGATACTTAATAGAAATGGATAAAAAAATTAACCTAATGATCAATTAAAGAAATTGATAATTTAGTGAAAAGAAAAAGAGAAAAAGCGACAATAATTAGATGACCAAATTAAAAATTTTAATAATTAAATGACAAAAAAAGATAACAATAATTGAATGACGGGTGTAGTTTATCCAAAAGCTAAAATGACGAGAGGGATGGCTGTGAAATATGTCAATAATAAATATGCCCATATATGAAAAGCAAAGTGGGAAAATACTGGAGGCAATGGCCTGAATTTCTGGTTAGGAATGCATATGAAAATAAAGAAAAAAGGATTGCATGAAACAGGATTTCATGTCATCCTATGTCTTTTTTAATTATGATATTTGAGTAAAATTTTTTTCATGTCATTGATATATAATACTGGTATTGTTTTACCTTAAACCTAAATTCGAACTCGAAACCTTGAACCTAAATTCAAATCCTAAACATTAAATATCAAACCCTAAACCTTAAATTTAGGGTTTTAAGTTTAAGATTTAAGGTTTTGGGGTTTGAGTTTAGGATTTAGAATCGAGGTTAGGGGTTAGGGCTCGAGTTCGATGTTTAAGGTTCGAAATTCGGAGTTAAGGTTAAAATTGTATTATTTATATTACTTTTTATATTATTTTAATTGCATTATTTATATTTTTCGTGAATTTTTTTATGAAGACATTGAAACCTATCTAGATAATTCAACGTATGGATATAATTATCGATGAGAGAAGACATGTTGCGACAACTACACTCAAACACAAATTTGTAATATTTTGATGTTGAACATCTAATTAAACGGTCTTCCTCGTCAAACAGAATCACACACATTTTTTCATTGTATTTAAAACACTCAATTTTACCATAAAAACACCAAAAAAATTTTAATTAAAGATATTATAAATTGCAATTAATTAAGATGAAAATATATAAAGATTTATGTTCAACTTTATACAATATTGAATCCAATCAATGATATTATAAAATACAATTAAAATTAAGATATTATTTGGGTAATCCAATAAGATAATTACATGTGAAAAATAATAAAATAATTAAATTATAAATAAAATTTAAAAAAATTAATTTAATGAAAATAAATGTAATTATCTAAAAAATATTTAAAATGAATGCACACATTCAATATTTTATTATTAAGTTTATTTTCTTTAAATTAAGAGTTATGTTTAAACTTCATGAATTATTTGTTTATTTATTTATTATTTTTTAAATGTAATTATTTTATTGAGTTATCTAAGTAATAAATTATATCTCATTAAAAATATTCCACATATGAAATTCCACATCATCTTGCTAACTTTTTTAACGGTACTTTCATCAAATTTGTTAAAAATGCAATTTGAAAAAAGGAACAGAGGTTGATGGCAAAAGAAAACTAAAAAATACAGTTAAGATCATTTTGACAAAACATGTAAACGTTAGTGGTCAAATTTGTCATTAAGACTAGATTTTATTGTTATTCTTTTATTCAAAAATATATTTGATAAATAAAATAAAATAAATTATTTTTAATAATAAAAATATGAAAACATGTTTGGTAATTGTTTTTCTCTTACATTAATAAAATAAAAAAAAATAAATTTATAAGGACTTGAATAAGGATACCGGATTTAATATTAAAAGCTATTAAAAAAATTTTTAGTATTTATATCGGTTTGAATCAAAGTCGATTATTTAAAGTCAAAAACTCTTATTTTCTTCGTTTTCACTTTTAAAAAGCAGTTTTTGTGTAATAATGAAAACAGTTTCTTATTATTTTCTAATTTTTACATGTTTTTATTTTCAGTTTAAAAAAATTTTCAACTAAACATATTTTCTTGAATGTTTTCCATTTTTTTTTAAAATATGAAAACGAAAATAATATTTGTTTACTAAAATCAAATGCAGCCTAATAATTTTTATTTTTCGTTTTCTAGAAACTCATTTATGTTATTTTTTTAATTACATTCATGTTGGTATTACTTTTTAATATTTGCTTTTTCTAAAAAAAAAATTTATTAAATAAAATTACGAGAATAATGGAGTTGGGTCCATTAAAGGATAGATGTTGGCTGCGAGTTTTAAAATTGTTCTATACTCAAGATAATGATCAAATCCTCGACCATTAATTAAAATAAAAAAGATCATTACCATCTCATCAAACTCCTATGGTTAAGTTATACAATATTCATTTGAGATAAAGGTAAATTAATTTATTTCTTTAAAATTAGATAATGCATTACCCTTTAATTCACTAATAGTGAATACATAAACCCATTAAACTATATCTTGATTGGTTGTGTGGAAAAATGGTAGTGGCAAAAAGACAAGCATCTTTTCCCAGATTCTTCTCAACTTGTGTGATGTTCCAGTTAAGAAGATGAAGCTACACATATTTGTTTATTATTGGATGATTCCCCCATCATTAACTAGAAGTTTTTTCTCAGTGATGTGATTGTCTATTTTTGAGACAAAGGATACCTAGTTTGTCGGGAATCAAAAGTTAATCTCAAGGGAAACAGGAGATGATATTGGCTTTCGACAACAGCAAAGTGACAGACCAACTAATGCAGTATGATGGGGTAGCTTGAATCACAATACGTAAACATGTAATGATCTTACATTAAATGAAAGTAGTTTGATGGTAAGTAAAATTTGAAGCTTTCTAATAAGATCTTAGAAAGAAAATACTTAGTTCAGGACCAGGTGCACCATCTGGGTTAATCATGTGTAGAGCTTCAGAGTCCTTTGAACCCACCACCCTCTCAAATCTGGCTCTCATGTAGGTTAATTCTCCATCGCTACTTTCCTTGTGATTTAGGGTTGGAAGGACACCTGCACCGGTTGACACCCCTCGCAACAGCTGCGTAACATGAAGCTCATCGTCACACAAATGTTTCTTCCTGATTGAGTAACCCATCTTTCTCCCATTACAGTACACTGCCCACACAAACTCCTCCAACAGTTTCTTCTTATGAGTCTTGGTCTCACTCTCTAGCGCTATTCTGACCATGTCAGATGCCATTTCCTTTTGCAGTACGCTGGTGAGCATGGGTAGCTCGATCACAAACATTGGCACACAATTGGGATCAGCTTGTATTGCTAAGAAAACTCGGCCTTTACGATACCCAAAAATTGTACATGTTGCAGCAGTATGATTCAACAAAGGTTTCCGGCGGGGTTTTCCCATCTTGCAACCTGAGGTTAGCATAGGGAAAAGCTTAAACATACGCAGGAGACCGCCACCATTACTGGACTTTTTGTGCTTCTCTCCGGGAGTAGGGTGGAGTAAAGACAGTATGGTTGGATTGTCCATTGGGAAATATGGACTAGACTGGAGTGGTGGTGGCATGATTGGACTTTATTAAATTACCCAATTCAAGAAGCTTGAGGGATACTATTTTAGGGGGGAGGGGGGGGGGGGGCCTATGGAGATTGGGAAATAAAAGGAGGGAGAGGGGCAGGTGGTTAAGTAGTCACTTTGTTTGATTGTCCTTGGAATCTTTGAGGTGAGAAAGGGAGACTAGAAACTTCTCAATATTTTCAAAATAATGTCACATGATGGAAGTGAAAAGTTATTGAACTCAATAATAAGTGAAATTAGCTATATATTCAATAATTACAAGGTTATGACGAGTATTTTCAATCACGTTTAGGGATTGAAATTAAATTGTAATGTAATTTTATTTTTTTAATAGTTTATATTTTTATAATTTTTGAAGGATTAAATTAAATCTTTATCATTTTTGGAATGATAAAGTATAATTTTATCATTACTATTTTAAAATTTTATAAATTAAAAAAAATCTAAATGAAAATTTTTTAATTTTAAAGGAGTCAAAGTCCCTGTCAACCCTATAGCTCTGCCAACACTATTTCCCATGACAAAAACCAATTTAAGGGTTATTTTTTTTATAATAAAAGAGGCATTAAAAATACCTTTATTTCATCTCAATCAGACATTAACATTTACATTATGATCATCTAGTAATAGTTTCTTAACATTCTCACATGGTTTATGAATAACATGCGACTCAACTTCATCGGAACCACACGTCCTAGCAATATAATCTCTCACTCGGTTGTTTTCCCTGCACACATATCTAAATTCTACCATACGAAACCGATTGGACAATAATTTAATTTTTCGGACAATTATGGGTAACAAAGCCCCAGCAAAGTTATCCTTAATCAATCTAAGAGCAACAAGGCAATCACTCTCAACAATGACAAAGTCATAATCACGTTGGTTCGTTATTTCCAAACCATGCAAAATTGCCCATAGCTCCGAATTCAAAACCGATCCACTGCCCACATACCTTCGAAAACCAATTAGCCACCTCCCATTCGAATCTCATATCACCTTTCCCACCGCAAACCAAGTCTTGTCCCTAGAAGCTGTACCATCACAATTAATTTTTATCTAGCCAGCTTCCGGTGGCTACCATGGAGTCATTAAGATTACTCCTGTAACATGTTTCATGACGTTGCCACTCCCTCCCAAATATGTGAAGCAAGACATTCAGCAGCTCTGACAACATCACTCGATTGACTATTTTGCTGTTTAAAAACAAATCCATTTCGGTGCCTCCATAACAGCCAACAAATTATAGAAAACTTAACCACTACATGCTCTCCATGACACCCCATCCAACTTTGTCCTTTTAAATTAATAAGCAGCCAATTATCCAACTTAAGCTCAAAGAAATTATGGTCCACCGTAACATTTCCTTGCAGCATCCAAACAGCAGCTGCAAAACGACAATCACGCAATACATGGATAATCGTCTCTGTCACCATTCCACACCGTGCACAACCATCTCTATCAGCCATCTGTCGTCGCACCCTTTCACTACTTGTCAATAATCGCCCCCTTCTTACTAACCATAAAAAATGTTTAATTTTGGGTGGCAAGCAATTATCCCAGATGAGATTCCACCTAATGTCTTTCTTTAAGTGGTCAGATTGAGTAATGCTCCCATAAGCAGACTTGATCGAAAATTTTCCATTCGTAGTCAACTTCCACATACATACATCCTTCCCTAAACTCATGCTTGAAGGGCAGCATGCTATGATTCGTTCAACAATATCCGTTGGAAAAAAAACCTCCAACATCAACCTATTCCAGCAGCTACTATCCATTACAAAAGTCGCTACTAGGACATGTTTATCAATTAACATGCCAGGTAACAAATGCCCCTGAAGGACACCCAAATGGGAAACCCATTCATCAAAAGCAAAGCTAGTGGACCTCCCATTTCCCACACTCCATAAAATCTTCTCTCGAAACATTCCTCACACCTTCGAAATAGAGCGCCACACATACGAACATACAGGTCTATCAATCAAAGTGGGACAAAGTTCACTGACCTTATATTTGGACCAGAGAATTCTAACCCAAAAACTATCCAATTTCGTGACCAAACTAAAAGCAAGTTTCATCAAGAACGCTTTATTTGGAGGAATCAATCTATGAAGCCCAATACCGCCTTTGAAATGAGTTTGACAACAACTCTCCCATTTGACAAGAGCCGTTTTAGCATCAGAACTAGTCATTCCCCACACAAATCCTCTCATAATCCTTTCAATTTATTCATAAACACGCACCGAAATCATAGTTGTTTGCATTAAATACCCTGGAATCGACAGTAAAACCGATTTTGCCAACATAATACGACCCGCCAAAGTCAATATTTTAGCATCATACCGACTAAGCTTATTATGTATTTGATCAACAATGAATTGAAAGGTGCACTTTTTTGTCCTCGAGTGAAACAAAGGCATCTCCAAATAAATACCCAAATCCTCGGTAGAACGAAAACCCAACAAGTTCCCAATATTATCTTTCGCCTCTTCTGTCATGTTATTAGAAAAAAAACACCTGAGATTTGCTGCTACTCACTTTATAACTCGAATTAAGGCAAAACTCAGATATAATACCTTTAATCACATATGCATTATCCACATTATCTTCACCAAAAAGTACGAGATCATCGGTAAAAAATAGATGGGATAGAAGAGGCCCATCCTTACCAAGATAAATTGGCTTCCACGCACCAGTCTCTATCGTCCTATGAATCAAGTGACCCAATCTTTCCATGGTAAGAACAAAAAGATATGGAGACATAGGGTCCCCTTGTCGAACCCCACGAGATGGAATAAATTCCTCAGTAAACTCTCCATTCCATAAAACTTGCATTCTAGAGGAAGTAACACAATTGATTATTAATCTCACTAAGTCTAAAGGTACTTGAGTTTCCACCAACGTATCACGAATGAACTCCTACCTTAATCGATCATAGACTTTTTCCATGTCAATCTTGACAGTCATCCACCCCTTTTTCCCTTTTCTTATCCTTATCGAATGTACCACCTCCTGAGCTATAACAATGTTGTCCGTGATATATCGACCCCCGACAAAACTAGTTTGATTCTCAGCAATCAAATCTGGTATTACTGGTTTCAAATGATTTATAATCACTTTAGTCAAGACTTTGTACGACACTGTACACAGACTAATAAGCCAAAATTGCGTCACCACCTCAGGACCAACCACTTTCGAAATTAGAACAATGAGCGTCTTATTAAGAAACTCCTTCACGTCTCCATACTGAAAACCCCTCTGAACAAGAGAGACCAAAGAATCTCCCACAACGCTCCACTATGACCGATAGAACTGAGCATGTAGCCCATCAATACCAGGGGCCTTCAAAGGTGCCATATTGAAAAGTACATCATACACCTCTTGTCTTGTCACCACCCGACTTAAAGAATTCATCACTCATGGTTCAATACGAGGAAAAAGCCCGGTCAAAAGGAAACGACTTAATACCATGCTATCATTAGTATACAAATGTTGGAAAAAAAGAAACAACCGCCTCTTTTATCCTTCCCTCATCATAACACCACAAGCCATCCTCCAGTTTCAAAGCCTTAATCTGATTAAATCACTTGCGTTTGTTGACTTGGCTATGAAAATAACTTGTGTTCCTATCTCCCAAGGTCAACCAATCTTTCCTAGACTTTTGCTTCCAAAGCAATTCTTCAACATCAAGTACATTTTCAAGCTCTGTGCGCAACTCATTTTCCAACTCCACAAGCTTCTCAGAGTAATATTTCTCAAGACACCTTTGGATGCCACCAAGACAAGATTGCAAAACACGTTTCTTCTTAAGAATATTTCCATAAACCTCCACATTCCATTTTTTGGCAACACTGATAAAATCAGAAATAGTCCCCTCAAGCCTATCACTAGTACTCCAATTATCAGCCACTAGCTTAGCAAAACCCTCATGAGACAACCATCCACGGAGAAAGAGAAATGGTCTTGAAAGTCTAGCCATAATATTAATTCCAAACCGAATAGCAAGTGGTCTATGATCGGACTTTATTTTATGTAGATGAAGGACCGTCATGTTAGGAGCTATCAATTCCCAATGATGATTACAAAGAGCTCGATTAAGCCGTTCAAACACTGAACCTCAATTCCATGTGAACTTCACCCTGTGAAACCTCATATCTTTCAGGCAATAGTCACCATAGAATTTCTGGAAAAGCATACAGGAGCTACTACCACTCCATGAGCCTCCTTTCTTCTCCTCCTCAGATAGTAATGCGTTAAAATCACCCTCGAGAAGCCACGGAATCTTAACATTCTGAGCAATCAACCCCAGATTAGTCCATAAATCTCTAAGAACTTTCTTACTAGGACTCCCATAAATTCCACTAAAAGCCACCCAATCATCAAAATTAGAGAATTTCACCCTCAAATGCACAAACTGAAAATCATTACAAACAACCTCCACATTTACGGTATTTTTCCATAAAACCCAAATACCACCAGAAAAACCTCGAACCTCCACTCTATGCGAAAAAGACATACCAATGCTTTTAATCACCTACTCAGCCTTCAGACCACTAATCCTAGTTTCAACCAGTACCACAACCTCTGGATCAAAATCACGCAAATATTCTTTTAAGAAACAATGAAACTTCAGATTTCCTGCACCTTGACAGTTCCAAACAAAAATATTTAATTTCATAAAAAGTTGATGAAAAAAAGAGACTACTAACCCAAGACAGTGCTATCAATTTGAAATAGCATCCATCCCAACCACACCATTTCCATCTTTTTCCATCTCCCTAATAGAAGCACGGAAACAACCTTCATCTTCATTAGCATTGTTCATAATATTCGTAGGTTGATTCAAACCTGCCCCTAAAGAGCTAGTATCGTCTTCAAGATTGGATATGCTATGTTCTGAACAGCTCTTGCCAAAGGAACCGTCCCCAACTGACCTTCATGGTGCCTATCTCCATTGTGACCATCTTCAGCTAGAACACCTTTCGCCATTCTCTCTTTAATAAACGAAGGTAGAGAGGTTGACGAAATCATGTTCTTAAAACCTAATAAATTCTCTGGAGTTTCCGCAGTAGACAAATTGGGATTAGAATTTTCTTGCAAAATGGTCACAGTATGCTTCATTGGATCAAGGATCCTCCTCTCATTTATGCTACCCATTTTATTCTGCTATAACCTACTATTGGAACCACCCGATTTTAGACCCAAACTCGACTTTCTTCCATTATTTTTAAAAACAGCAGCCACCTCTTTATACCAGCAGAATTGGGCTTAATTGTCCTTACCTGAGCACCCAATTACCTTTTGCCCAGCCATGCCTTTGGGCCTTGCCCGTATCACTTTAGAAGCTGACACTTGCTCTTCCATGTCATCACTAGCCATTAACCCTTGTGCATTTAAAGCTCCAGAATCCTGCATTCCAAATTGAAAAAGATTCATATCCTGCTCATTCAATTGCACACCATCCATCTCATTTAAGAAAAGCACATCAAATCGTGATCCCTTAAAATTATTTCCATAATTAGTTACTGGTTGCTTATCCCTTCGCCGTTGCTGTTGTCTACTCCAGCGATCAACAATCATCCATTCTCCAAAGCTCTCTTGTTCAACTTTATCTTGCACAGGGGTCGGTTTTTTGACCATCTCAGAATTAGTCAGACCCTGTGCTTCTGTAGAATTACTTTCAAGACATTTCTCCATCGATACCAACGGCCAGACATCCTTCATATGACCAACCCGACCATAACCAAAACACATAGATGGTAGAGATTCGTACTCCACTCTATGTATCCTTTTTGCAATATGAATTTTCGAAACAAGTGGTTCAACAAGATTGACCTGTACCGCAAACCGTGCAAACTGCCCCCTCGTACCTGAATCGGTATTCATATAAATTTTCACAACCTTTCCAACCAAACTTCCGATCTCTTGCAACTGACTCCTTTTATAGAATGCACTCGAAAGACCAGGTATCCTAATCCACGCAACAACATTCTGAGGAAAGGCATCTAACATAAAAAAATTAGATGACCAGGGTTGAATAATAAGATAATGTCCATAAACCACCCAAGGTCCCTTAAAAAGTACCATATTGTAATCCAATATAGATTAAAATTTTGTAAGAAAGTAGTCATTCTCAATGTCCATGAGTTGGAATCGATTGGTAGGCCTCCAAATCACACAAACCTTGTTCCATAACGCATTATACCCGATCTTACGACCCAACAACTTGACCACCAATGTTCTAGATATACTTCCATCAATTAAACCATACACTCGATCTGAGAAATCAATAGTGGGAATTCCATCAATCACCACCTTTTCAATATCATCAGGACAAAGCTCTAGATCTTCTGTTTCCCATTCAACATCCACTTCAACCTCCACTTGACCAGAATTAAGAACAACATCCTTGAAAGAAATCGGTTTAGTCTTCCTTGCATCCATCATCTCATCATCACCACCATCGTCAGGCGGTTCCTCATTACACCGGCAAACTTTCGCTGCTCTTCCATTGACTTGCATTTTTTTAGTACATAAACAAACAATAAATTAATATTCACTCGTTCTATGAGTTATTTTCAGTAAAGAGTAGGAAAAAAAATTACTTATTTTGAACAACTTTTATTTTTTTACAAAAATTATATTTAACTATTGTAATGCATATGTAATAAATAATTTTTTTTCACGTTATTATACTAGTAATCAAACCGGATCCAATAGGAAAAAAAGCTAAAGAAAATACAGTTTTTTTTTTTCTTCTAAAAGTTGGTTTTGATGTGAAATAAATTTAAATTTTACATATTTAAATTTAGGTTAAAGTATGTCATAGATCCTGTACTTTTCACAAATTTGGGATTTACTACCTATACTTTTATTTCTAAAAATTTAAAATTTTACTTTTAACATTTAAAAATTTAAGTTCAGTTGTTGACACAGTTAAATTATTATTATTTTTCAAATTTATTAGTGTGACAATTTAAAATAATTTTTACTTGGAAACAATGTAACTAAAAAAACGATGTAATGAACTTAAATTTAACAATATAATTTTAAAATATGAAAACTAGAGAGACTAAATTCTTTTTATCTGTTGATCGGGTAGAGAAGTGGTGAGATTAGGAGGTAGTAATAAGTTTTGTGAGAAGATTTCAAAGCCTTTTACAGGATTGTACGTCTAGGTTGATACCTCCCTCGTCTTTTACAGGATTGTCTGATGATCTAAGTAAAGCCATAATGGTGATTGGCACGGTGGTAGCTGATTCATTTGGGTTGGGTTGCCACACAATGTGAGCCAACTTTTTTAATAAATGATGAAAGAGACTGTAATCACAAACTTGAATCACATACCAACAGGATCTATGAGAGGGAAGCTGTTTGTGGGCAAGATTATAAATGAGACTGAAGGGTCTGGTATGCATACCTTAAATCATTTCGGCAAATGATTAAATGTGTTGATTGCTTCAGGTGTAGTTTAGATGAATGGTACCAAGGAATTCAACAAAGCTGAAACAAAATTCCACTCTCTAAAACATTGTGAAAGAGATCATGAAGGAGCTTCAACAGCTAGAAAATCAAAGAAGTGGAAGAACACGGGGGATTTACTCTCTAAACTATTCAACAAGGCCTTTCTTTCAATCACAGAAATTATTGGTGGGGAGGGGTTATTTTTATTTTTAATACTAATATTAAATTATTTTAAAATTATATTTTAATGGGTGATATGATGTGGTACGATTCTATTGGCTTGATTTTTTTATGACACTAATGATAAGTATCAACTCCAGTAACAAAATCAAAGTTTAGGCACTTGACTCAACCAAAATGTAATTTAAATACTTAAATAAAACCAATAGTTTACGGAACTCATGTTCTCTTAAGCCTAATAAGTAAGAAGTAAAAGAATTAAATCACTAACCGACGTTGACCGGCCGAAGACCCTTAAAGAAAATCACTAAAAAAAAAGAAGAGGGAAAAGAAGGGTAAGAAGTAAAAGAATTAAATTACTAACCGACGTTGACCGGCCGAAGACCCTTAAAGAAAATCACTAAAAAAAAAAGAAGAGGGAAAAGAAGGACAAGTAAGTAGAGCTGGTTCAAGCTTAAAAGCCCATCCGTGTTGATGTTAGCCCATAACAATCTAAATTCTAAAAAATTCAAACTTTAGAAAATCCCGAATTTATGAAAATGTATTTTTAAATATTATATAATTTATAAATATAAAATAAATTTTAAGCAATTAATGTATATACATAATAGTTATTCAAAGATAGTACTTATTCAAATACAAAATTTAAATTTAATGATTATATAACATTAATAAAGATGTAATATATTTATTCATTGATATGAAAATCAGGATTTAATAGATTTTTACTCTCATATCTACATCCTATACTTGTCAAAATGCCAAGAGTGTAATTTACATGCATTGCATACTAGGTGTTTTCATAGGTGAATTCAGAAATTTTTTTTAGGAGAGTCGAAATTAAATTGTAATTTTTACGATAGTAAAAGTATAATTTTTAAAAGATTAAATTAAAATTTTATCATTTTTAGGAGGAATCAAAGTGCAATTCTATCTTTACTAATTTAAAATTTTAAAAAAATTTAAAGATCTAAATAAAATTTTTTCATTTTAAGGGAACCAAAACCCCTGTCAATCTCTTAACTTCGCCCTCGGATGTTTTACTTGAGGAAAAGAAAGAAGTTGGGATGTGATCACAAATGCATTATTTTAAGCATAATTTAACCTTAGAGTCTTTCAATAAAGTGTTTAGTTTTTAAAATGTTGTTAGTTAATTTTTGACACTTCTATAATAACTTTTAATTTATGAAATTATTTGGTGTTTATCATGTAAGAAAGATCACTGAAGTAATTATTGGAAATTGTTGACAATTGAAGATGGTGTATCGTGACACACAATCAACTTTATCATGACTCGTGGGCTTAATTTTCGATAAGATAATCAGGTTGACAATAAGTGCACGTCGTGGCACAAGCTTTTAATAACAAAATATTCATTTAATCTAAAGCTAATGATTGTTCCATAAATAGAATCATAAGACATCAAAACAAAGAGAGGAAAGTATCCATAATAACAACCTTAATCATCGGTTCAACATATGAAGATTTCATTTCATTTTCAAGTTATTTAATTTTCAAGCCATGTATTTTATTTTATGCACGTAACATGTTATATTTTCAATATTTAAACATTGTTAGAATTTAATTTTGATCGGATCCAATATTTCTTTCAAAATTTAATTTTAAATTTTAAATTTTAAATTATTTTGAGTTTAAATTTATTTTGGGTTTAAAATTAAAATTATAATTAAATGTCCAAACTGTCCCAAAATTACAAAGTCTGAAACCCATTTTTACAAACTTAATTGGACCCAATTTCAATTAACTCATTACACTCAAATGACCCAAACTCTAAAACCGAAGTCAAACCCTAGTCTGGTATCCTAACTACTACCACCCCACTTGTTCTGCTACCACCTTCCTTCACCCAATTAGGAGTCGCCATGTCACCACCGTCCATCTGCCACAGCCACTAGCCGCCACCAACAAGTTGCACCACTGCAAAGCTGAACTTGCAAGAAGCAAAGAGAAAAGACCAACGTTTAAATGGAAAAAACAAATTGTAATGATGGTTTTTTAGGCTATAAAGTCTAGATTGAAACAGATTGTAAAGGCGGGCTTTTCATTGAATATTCAAAATTAATACAAGAATAGATGGGAAGCATTCGGAATTGGTTACAAAACTCAGATCAAATTTCAGCAGTTATCAGTATCTCCAAGGTACTATTAAAATATACACATGTTTATCCTTTACTGACCCTTCGAAATTTCAAAACAGTTTACTTTTTAAATATATTAACTTAGTTATTTATTATGTTATATGGTCATTTATTATTTCTGAGCATACATTTGGTTTGCATTTAATACAGTAAAAAACGTATAACAAAAGTATTTAATAGTTATTAAATAAATAATATTAATAATAATCAATAATAATAATAATAAAATTCGAGAGGGCATATCTGGGATTCGAAGCGTCGCCGTCGTCATGGCTCTAGATGTTGCCCCTCCGATCTTGCCTAGGGTCATGAGGAATGCTTCGAATATGGTCAATCTACACAAAAAGAAATCTGCGAAACAGATTCTAAAATTTTGAAGACACCCATTTCAGATTTCTAATATGAACAAATTTTAAATAAAAAATATAACTAAAAAGACTAAAATGGATTCGAAAGAAAATCGGAAAAGGATTTTTTTTTAAATGTTTTTTAAAAATCTGGGTTTTATCTAGTTGGATCTAAACCCAGATCTGCGCTTTAAAAGAAAAGGTTTCAAAAAGGGGAAGTTTTTGTACCTGAACGGCCGCGGACGGCGGCGCGTGATGATGGACGGTGATGGGGACGCAGCAGCGCTCGACGGAGCCACAGAGATCGACGTCTGGAGTTTGGTCGGCCAAGGGATGGTTTGAGAGCATTTTTGAAGAGAGAGGGAAGTTTTTTTTTTTTAAACTAGGGAAGAAATTAATTTTTTTTGAAGAAAAGTGGGTTTAAATAGGGCATCAAAATGACGTCGTTTTGGCTTGGTGCCCTTAAACTCAAAATGAAGTCGTTTCATGCCCGTCCGACCCGACCCAATCTGACCCATTAAGGGTCCGCATGTTTTCGCTTAAAGAGAAATTTATTCCCTTGGTCCTTCCGATTTTTTGGGTTGTTTCAATTTCGTTCTTTTCAACTTTTTTAATTTATTATAAATTTTCCCTCTAATTTCATATAATTTTTAATTTAGTCCTTTAACCCTTTTGAAGCTTAGAAAGTTGCCACGTGTCCCACTTTTGGTTTATTTTGCAATTTGTCCTTCCTTTTTTATTTTTGTTCCAATTTTGTCCCTCAATCAAGTTTTATTTAATTATAAATTGGCCCGATAATTTTTAAAATATTTACAAATTAGTCTTTTGACCCAGAATGTCTGAGAAGTTGCCACGTGTCCCATTTTGGTTTTATTACCTAGAAAGTCCCTAAACTTTCTAAAAATTACCATTTTACCCCTGGATTTCCAAAAATTCCTTTTTTGACCCTAAACTTTCCAAAATTACTATTTTACCCTCAAACATCAAAAAATTATATTTTTAACTCTAAACTTTCCAAAAATTACCATTTTACTCCCGAATTTCCAAAAATTTCATTTTTGACCCTTAACTTTCCAAAAATTATCATTTTACCCTCAGATGTCCAAAAATTACATTTTGACCTTGAACTTTCCAAAATTACCATTTTACCCTTGGATGTCCAAAAATTACATTTTTTACCCCAAACTTCCAAAAATTACCATTTTATCCTCGAGCATCCAAAATTTACCATTTTGCTCACGTGTGTCCAAAAATTACCATTATACCTGCAAACCTCCAAAAATTACCATTTTACCCTCGAGCATCCAAAATCGCATTTTTGGCTTTGTTTGGTTTGCTTTTCTTTCTCTTCAATATTTATATTTAGATTTTAATTATTATTCTTTCGTATTTCGTATTCTCTTATTTTTTATTTTCGTGTATGTAGCTATCTGCTTAACTATTTTCGTTTCGTGTTATTTAATCTTCGTTATTAATCGTTCATTTATGCTTAATTCACATGTTCGTTTTCAAAATTACTTTTACATACAAATAAACCTTTAAAATCAAGGCAATGTCCTTTTCGTGTGGAAACCTCGAAAAACCATGCCCTAAGGTGCTGGGTGTGATTTTTCGTATAATTTACATGAATCAAATATCCTCTTTCAAGCTTTTCAAATGCCTTCTAATTTCGAAATTTCGAGAATGTCGTGTCCTAACGTGTTGGTCACGACTTCAATTCTCCGCGAAAGTCGAAACAAACGAGCATTCTTTCTTCAAATCTTTTTAAGTCATGTGTCTGAGGATCGTATTTTAAACTCGATACGAAATTTCGAGTTCTCAAAAAATATATATATGTATACAAATAATTTTAAAACAAAATGAGGCAATATCCTTTCGTGTGAAAACTTCGAAAAACCATGCCCTAACGTGGTGGGTGTGATGTTCGTATAATTCACACAATCGAATATCCTCTTTAAAGTCTTTCAAAATGTCCTTCAGTTTCGAAAGTCCGAGAACATAATACCCTAACGTGTTGGACACGACTTCAAGTTCTTCTAGAAATTCGGAACACACAAATAATTTTCCTCAAAAATGATTTTTGAAAATCATGTAAAATTTTCTAAGACAAAGATCGTATTTTAAGTTTTACTCGAAATTTTAAAGTTTTAACAAATTAAGACCTGAAAGTAATCAATGTGATACCAATTTTGGGCGTGTAAGGGTGCTAATCCTTCCTTACGCGTAACCGACTCCCGAACCCGTTTTCTGGATTTTTGAAGACCAAAATATTTTTCAAAGCGGATTTTAAATGTTTTGCGGTGATCCAATCACACCACGTAAAGGATTGGTGGCGACTTCATTTTAAAATATTGTTCGAGACTTGTTTGTTTTTTCCTAAAAATAAACGTTTCGACAAATATTATCTAAAAAAAAAATCTAGTAAAATAAATGAAAATTTGTAGTAAATGGTGAGCAAGGTTGAATCGATAGGGATCGATAGTAATTTTATTCCTTTAAGTAAAACAAATTAAAATAAATAAATAAGAGGGTTATTTTTAAACAAATTTAAAAAAAATAAAACTAAGAGGTGAAAACTAAATTAAAAAAATTAATAAACAAGTGATTAAAAGGTGAGAGAAAATCAATATGATGAAATTCTGGTGAAAGCAAAATTTCTGTTTGATTTAAGGGTTTGATCATTGATACAAAAATTATTTTCAATGCTCTTTAATAAATTAATTATAGTTACCGACGATCATCTAGCAACTTAACCTCTTCTGAACTCCTGATAATCAAGACAATCATCATTAATTATTTTTTTATTGACAAACAACCCTATAATGATCACTTAGGATTTAATCTATCAATAGCATTAATAATGAAATAGACTTAATTCTAACCAACAAACACACATTTAAGGTTTATTTAAGTTAGATTGCATGCCCACACTACATAATCATAAACTACGATATAAACAATTATGCAATTCGTGACAAGTATTAAAATCAATCAATTGATTAAATTTCTAGTTGACAAGGCAAATACTCTAAGCAATTGAATACGAGAATTTTATTCAACAAGTCTAAATATATGTTATTAAACTAGAACGCATGCAAATACTAAATAACTAAGAAAAGATTAAGGACAATTAGATCTCACAAATTTTATAAAATCAAACTTCAAAATTTATTTTGACTAAAAAAACTTTATAGGATAATTTTAGTTAGATCTTTCAATTCATTTCGAATCAGTATATTATGAGTCCAAAGCAAAATCTTGTATTTCAAATTATGGCTAGAATACTGAAGTCGTGCTGTGTTGAAAGTTCAATATGTAAAAACTTATCAAAAATAAATTTTAAGCTAATTTTTCTTTGATTATTCCCTAAATCAATAATAAATTTTAAACTCATTTTTCTCTATAGAAGGATTTTTTTGTGCTCAGTCCCCATTTATGAATAAAGATATGTTGCCTTGTGGGGTGAGATTGCTGAACTAAAGGAGATATCTTGCTGCCATCTTTGTCCCGAAGATCTGAAAGATTATCTTATTGAATTTAATGAGTTGAGTATAGCTTATAAAAAGGGCTACAATCTTTCATGAAGTAAACAAACTTGAGAGAATTAAATCTACTCTATAAGAGTTGTTTAGCTTGATGCAAATTTATATTTATAAAAATTATTGCAGTCTTTGGTGTGAAGGTGTTGAGGGTAAGAAAGCTGTTGAGGGTTTTTCTTTGTCTCTCTTAGATGGTGAAGTTTGTTTATTTATATGATATGTGTATTGTTTATTGATGTGATATATTAGGTAGATCTCATGCATGTCAACATGTATTCTATTCTAGACTTAACACGTGTTTATGCAGTCTCATGCGTGATTTCACATGTGGCTTCGCAGAAAAATATAGATACTTGCCCAACGAACACCAATTATCATGCGAGCTCGATAGAATCTGATCCAAGCCTATTCAGATTAATTATTATTATTCTTAATGATTGCTTAATAATGTTTAAGATGGGCTAATTATGAGGCAGCCATCCTAGTCAAAATGTTGGCAACATATATATATATATATTATAAAATGGCAAATCACAAGGAAAGATTTTGCTTTTTAGAGACCAAAAGGAATCAAAAGTTGAAAAAGAAGTCTATACTTATTGAAAGATGCTTAATTTTGTAAGCTTTAGAAGTTCTTATGCCAACCACCTGATTTCATTGGAATCTTTTTATATCTTGCTCTAAAAGCATATAAACTAATTGAATTAATAATGTAGGGTAGTAGCATAATCTTCATCCATGTTAGAAATTCCCTTTTGGTTTTTTATTTAAATAAAGGGGAAATTTTGTCTAAGGTAAATTAAATTATTATTAAGTTTTTGTTTTGGTCACTGAATTATTCGCAAGTTTTCATTTAAGACATTAAACTATTCAAAAAATTTTATTTAAGTCATTGGGATGTTAACTTTCTTTCCAAAAAAAAGGGGTTCCACCAGTGAGCTCCAAGCAACGATTCAACAACTAGTATCCATTGACAAGTAGAAGAAAATACATTTTATCCAAGTCAATGACAATCACTGTCAGAGATTGGGAAAAAAAGTTATTTGAATTTTAGTTCGCAGATTCGTTACATCCAAATTTGTTTTTTATTGGTAGAGAAGAAGAGAAAAGAGAGTTTTTTTATTGGTGTTGACAGTGTGAATAGAGAAATCTATATATAATCAATTTTAACAGTCTAGTGATTTGAATGAAAATTTTTGAATAGTTTAATGACCAAATTGTAATTTAATTTTAATCAAGTAATCAAAATGAAAATTTACTCATAATTTAATGACTAAATGGGAAAATATTTGAAAATGAAATTACTGCTCAGACTTCAACACAGTCCTATATATGTGTACATATATACAGCTTCGATCTTTGGGCATCTTTATATTTGTTTCTTTCCTTTTGGAGTTGAATAAATTTTCTTGAATTACAACCGAAGAAATTTTCAGGTCCATATCTATATCTTTTATCATTAAGCCCAATTAAAGATGCAAGGAAATTGAAGTGTTTAACATCAATACACAAAACCAGTGTTTAGGCATACAGAAATCTTAATATTGTGAACTCAACGAATGGTTTCAGTGGAAATGAATATGTTATTCATCTTAAAAATTACGGATTCAAGTATCTGTATATATAAGATATGTGTGCGTTATCAAAAAATTAAAAAAATATAAACGGATACTGTTATGTAATCATATTAATATACTAAAAAAAAAAATCCTAATATTGTATTCTTATATTTAGGGATTAATTCTGATATATTTTTTGGTGGCCATCAATCTAATAGATTCTCAAGTGGTTTTAGGCCCACGCAGCTGTCAGCAGCTCTCAAGTCAAACTCTAAATAATAGATGCCGGTTCTGCTGCTATCTAAATGAACAACCATTGGCGGCCACCCCCATGGATCGACCGACATATGTGATGAAATTCTTGCTTAATGCATTCATATTGTATGCATCATCTTTAGGACCCCACTTCTCACCGTCCCTCTAAAACTCAGACCCATTATCATGCAATTGTCTGTCCTCAATGTTGTACCAGGGCTACGCACAGATCGTTTGTTTCTGCCTTTTTCTGAGGCGTGCAAGCCATGGGTAATTCCCCCCTATAAATTATTTTGCCCGTTTTTGTTTCTTTCCTAGTTTCCTTCCTGGTCCCATCCCACCTCTCTTTTCCTTTATACCTTCCATCCTTGTATTCTTTCAACTTCTGAATTTAATCTCTTTACTTTTTTTTTTTAATATAGTCTACATACTTGTTTGATTTAAAAATTAAAAACCAGTTGATAACATTGTTAATCAATTTTCATTAAATTCAAATATTTGGCATTTAAATATTTAAAAATTTGATATAAAAATTAAAGTAAATTAATAACAAATATTCAAATTAATAAAATTATCAATTGGACTTTAATTTTTAAATTGAAACTAAAATTTTGAAATTGAAATTAAAGGGATTAAATTTTATTGATATTGTGTATAAAGGAGGAGATAAGGAGGAGTATGTGGTGATGTTAAGAAAGTTGATTCACCTAGAGAGATGGAGAGCCCCCCCCCAAAAAAAAAAAAAAAAGGATAGGTTGATTGCTGGAAGAGAAAGAAATTGCTCAAGGTAAGTTAAGGGCTTAAAAGATCAATCTCTTCTTCTTCTGTTAGAAGGTATATACAGGAAAGGTCATTTTATCCTATAGTGTGACATGGTAGGTTGTTATGACGAACATGCTGACGATCTACGTGAGGTAAGGGCGTAGTAATTTCAAGCAATACGAAATTGTTGTTACTCTCTGATCGAGTCCACTTGTCGTTAGAAGTGTATTCATATTTGAGAAGTATTAGAACCCTAGAAAACGGGTTACTTGATGAGCAGGTTGTCTTGTCATGGGAATGGGTGGACAAGGCCACCTTCAAAAAGGATCGGGTGGCTTGGCTTGGGATAATGTCCAAGCAAAGAGAGGCCTAACGACGCGAGGTAGAGAGGCTGATTCTATTATTTGATTGTATTGACACGTGCCCAAGTTATCGCGTATAGCAATTTTCAAAATTTTTAAAGTATAAGGATTAAAATTCAAAAAATATAAGGTTTCACTATGAATTGACATATATTAGGAAAAAAAGGACTATGAGTTGGCATTAAGATGGTTAAATTAGTTATATATGCCTGTTTTTTCTTTAATTGGTTAAATAGGTCTTTTTTTAATATTTAGGAAAATAGATCAATTTTGGAGAAAGTATGTGAAAACGAGTCTAATTGGACGAGTTTACTGGACGAGTTTTTGCTGACATATCAAGAAAGCGTGCCCAACTAAAGACGTTTTCTAAAAATTCCAAATAAAACGCGTCTAGCTGGGCGTGTTTTTTCTGACATGTCAGCAAAAGCTCGCCTAATTAGACGCATTTTTCATACTCTCTCTCTCCAAATTCAACCTATTTCTCTAACTATTAAAAAGACCAATTAAAGAAAAAAAATGTCATATATATCTAATCTCTTGTGAGCAAACAAAACATAATATATTTTAATTTACATCTTATTTTGAGAAATGCTTAAGAGATAAAATCAAAGTAAAAATGTGAGGTATAATTTCAAATTAAAAAATGTGTTCTAGAGTAAACTTGTAATTTGTACTTAAATATATAATATAGTAGGAAAGATTAGGAATTCAGGGTTTCCCATATTTTATTATTTGCAATTTGATATGATAATGATATAATAGTTTCTTGGAAGTTTGGGCTAATAATGGTTAAGCGTATCATACCAAAGAAAGAAGTAGGAGATAAGATCTTTATGAACACCATGATTTTACAGGCGAGGTCTCAACACTACGAGTAGCATCCATCAAACAAATTCTGATTTATTTCAGACAACTCACCATTATGGTTCCTGGTACTACGAATTATACATTTCTATGGGAAGAACCAAGTGGATAATCTTTACAACAAGAAGAAAAAAATGAAATAACTTAATTATGAGATATGATGACTGATTATTTTCCGAACCCATTGGAAAGAGGACTGAAGGATAGTCTTCCCAAAATTCCTTGTTTGTATGGCAAGAAAGTTTTCTTCTTCATGTTCTCGGATGCTGCTTTGTTGGTTGTGTAATGTAGCTCGTGAGCCGATATTTTTCTTCTGGATCCAACTGAGCCAGAGCTTTCCCTCGATCGCAAACTTGAATTCTTGTTCTCTTCTGGTTTCTTGGAAAAGCTCGATGAATAATACTTCCCGAGTGGATCTTTACCACTTGCACGTCCCTCCGATGCGCTTCTGAACAACAGGAAATCTTTCAATCTCCATTTTCTGGATGGCTTTGAGTTCAATGATGGTTGCTTGGTGGTGGTGGGTTCACGTTGCTGCTGTTTTCTCTCTTCTTGTCCTTCATCATCAACTTCCCATGGATCATCTTTGTCTGAGACTCTGTAAGGAGAGAGCGATCTTGTTGCTCGGCGGCTTGAATTCCTTAACGACAAATCTTGAACCCTTTCTCTACCTCTACCATGTTGTTTATCATTTCGACTCGTTTCAACAGCAGTTGCCAAAGGGTTTCGATCCTTTTGCTTTCTTGGTGAAAATGCGTCACGGATGATCTTTTTGCCTTGGGAAAATGGCGATCTTGGCGACGACAAAAGCGGGCTTTTCTGGTTATAGTCGTCAACCTTCAACCCGGGCGGTGGCTTTAATGGCTTGATTTTACCCCCATCAAAGAGTTCTTCAGCCGAGAGAAACGTTTTCTCCAAGTCCTCAGTAAAATCAAAAGCGAAATCATCTCCAGTTGAAAATGGGGATTTGGGTGTACCTGGTTTTACTTCCCAATCCAAAGGAACCGCGGAACCACTGCTTTCCCTATCGTTCATCAACGAGAATCGATCGAATTCGCGATAAAACTCAGACACCCGGGTGGGACTGGTGGGTGCGCTAAAGAAATATTCACCAAATCGGCGAGGCGTAGAAGGAGCAGTCGACTGAGGAGATGATCGAGTACTGTTGAAATTAAAATCCATAATCGGCGAACTTGGTATCACCATTTCCATATTTTGCTTATGATTAACTAGCAGATTGACGGGGCTTCAAATATAAAAACGTTGAGATGAACAGAGCCAAAGCGACAGCTGGGGGCAGTAGAAGGTAGAGTTTATTGACCAAATAGCCGCCTTTTAATACCAATTGCACATCAGATTTTGTAAACTCGGTCACGGAACATGGCTTCTTTTTCTATTTGATTCTTTCGTCACATGGGGCGGAGAGAGAGGGGTTTGTTTATCTATATTTCAGGTACGTGTGGATGGGATATATAAGCCTGACTTGTCTGAATTTTCATGCACTAGAAGTTGACATGCCCACATATTCATCCTCTCTTTCTACATCATGAATGCCATCATTTGTGACTTTACATCCAATTCATGATTTTAACAGCAGCTTTGGGTCAATTCCATCATAGATTACCAAACTTTTGGGTGTGTGAGAAAATGTCCAAACAAATAAAATTTTTGCTCTGAATTTTAATATTCAACAATTTGATCCTTTTTAAGAACTCTTTCTACGGTTAATTTCTTGTCAGGGATCAAGTTGGTATTCTAATCTTTTAAGTTTCAATAATAAAATGTGAATCCGATTCTAGATGTGTGACGGCAAATAAATTATGTTGCTCAGATTGAATTAGTAAATCAATATTTTCTTTTCTGATCTATAATATTTATAAGAAATAACAAACATGTCGTACCAAATTAGGAAATGACAGATTCATGAAGTTCTAGATGGTTAGATTTTGTGGGTAGAAAAGGAGAGGAGAATTATCTACTATATCTATATATTTTATATATGACTTTGGTGAAGGTCTTTCTTTCGAAAGCTAAGAGACAAGCCCATTGTTGGTCTCAAGCTGTTCAGAACTATATATTTAACCATTTTTTATTCATATAAATTATGCTAATAATCTACCATGAAAAAATCAAAAGAGTTGAAACAAGCAGCCATCAAAGCTCAAATTTCGCCTTCTTTGTTGGATTAAATTTCACTACAAAGATAAATAGCGACACATTTTGAATTAATGCTGCCGTCTAGATTATAAATTATGGACAGTGTGGAAATAAATGCCGATTTGAAAGAGAAAATCACATTAATACAGCCAGCTGCATCAAATTCAGACCAGGGCTTTGTCTCCAGCCGGCCAACTCAAATTCAAAGCAGGGTAGGTACCAGGTGGAGTTGGTAATGTAATGAAATATACATATATATATATATATATATATATATTGTTTTTCAGAATATTTTTGTTGAAAAAAATCTTTTAAGTGTTGTAGAATATTCCGATGTACGGATATTGAAATACTGTGTTAAAGCAGTGGTTCTTCTATGGTACAGTAGTTTTCTTTATTATTTACGCTTAAATTGATTTTTTTTTCCTATCAATGCTAATGTTTTCGTTTTGCAGTAATATATTTCTAACACCCGGTAGGTTAGGCTTGCCCAGGTAAGTGAGCCTCGTCATGGGTGAAGTCAAAATTTTTTAAAGAGGGTTGGAATTAAATTATAAAATTTTTAAAAGATTCAAATGTAAATTGAACATATATTAATTTATAATTTATTATTTTTGAAGGGATTAAATAAAAAAAATTATATTTAGAGAGTTAAAATATAAATTTATCATAAATTAATTTATTATTTTATTATTTTTAAAGAGATTAAACTAAAACTTTCATTTTTATAGGGCAAAGCACCTACCAGCCCCATGATATTTCCCTTACATTTTTTAGTTTCTTTAATTGTTTTTATAAATGTTTAGATTTATTTTAATAAGATATTTTGTATAGTATTTAAGAAGAAGATTTCAATATGTGAACCATGGGATTTAATGCAATAAACCTAAATTTGATCCCTGACTATGAATAATAATACAATATTAAAATATCATAATTTGTAAGTTAGACCCATTTAGAACTTCTTACTCGAATAAAATTATCATAATTTTGTATACTATTTTACCCTCGAATTTCCAAAAAAAATCACATTTTTGCCCTTAAACTTCTAAAAAATTATCATTTTACCCTCGAACTTCTAAAATATCATTTTTAACCCTAAATTTTTTGAAAATTATTGTTTTGCTCTCAAACTTAAAAAAATTACCATTTTACCCCCAAACTTCCAAAAGTCACATTTACCTCCGAGTGTTTAAAAATTACCATTTTCGCCCTTGAGTGTCCAAAAATTACCGTTTTACCTCCGAACATCCAAAAATCACCCTTTTACCCCCGGGCGTCCGAAAATCATATTTTTGACTCTGTTTGTTTTGCTTTTCTTTCTCTTAAATATTTTTATTTAGTTTTTAATTATTATTCTCTTGTATCTCGCATTCTCTTATTTTTTTATTTTCCTGTATGTAATTATTTGCTTAATTATTTTCTTTTCGTGTTATTTAATCTTTGTTATTAATCGTTCATATTAAATTCATAATTTGCTTTCAAAATCATTTTTTTTCTTATAAACCTTTAAAAACGAGGCAGTGTCCTTTTCATGTGAAAACTTTGGAAACCCATGCCCTAAAATGTCATGTGTGATTTTTCGTATAACTCACACGAATCAAATATCCTTTTTCCAAGTTTTTAAATGCCTTTTAACTTCGAGATTCCGAGAACGTCGTGCCCTAACGTGTTGGCCACGACTTCAATTCTTCACGAAAATCGAAGCAAACGGGCATCATTTATTCAAATCGTTTTGAGTCATGTGTTAGAAAATGTATTTTAAACTTAATACGAAATTTCGAATTCTAAAAATATATATATATATATATACAAATAATTTTAAAACAAAAACGAGGCAATGTTTGCTCGTGTGAAAACTTCAAAAAACCATGCCCTAACGTGCGAGGTGTGATTTTTGTATAATTCACTCGATCGAATATCCTTCGTAAGGTCTTTCAAAACATCTATCGATTTCGAAAGTTCGAGAATGTAGTGCCCTAACGTGTTGGACACGACTTCCAGTTCTCTTAGAAATTCAAAACACACGGATGATTTTCCTCAAATAATATTTTCTTTTGAAATCATGCAAAGTTTTCTAAGGCAAATATCGTATTTTAAATTTTACTTGAGTTTTCAAAGTTTTAACAAACCAAGACTCGAAAGTAATCAAGATGATACCAATTTTAGGCATATGAGGGCGCTAATCCTTCCTCATGCATAATCGACTCCTGAGCTCGTTTTTTGGATTTCGAAGACTAATTTTTTTAAAACGAATTTTAAACGTTTTGTAGTGATCCAATCACACCGTGTAAAAAAGATTGGTGGCGACTCCCATTTTTTATCATACCCATTTTTTTTATTTATAAATATTGTTCGAGACTTGTTTGTTTTCCCGAAAAACAAACGTTTCGACAGCTTGGCGACTCCACTGGGGACTTTTTCTAAATAAAAGAGAGTCAAGCAAAGTTGATTATTTTCGGGTCTTTTTTGAAAATTTTTAAACGTTCGATTTTGTTTAATATACGATCCTTGGCATTTTTGTGTGATGCTATATTATGTTGATATTGCTAGTATAAGTTTGCATTCATATGCATTTGGTACTACCCTTTTAAGTGGAAGCGGGAAACTATTCCTTCGTGAGGTTTCCACCTCCGTGCAGGATAGTGTATGGCTTTCGCGATTACATCCGTACCTATATTTTCGTGAAGTTTTCACTTCCGTGAAAACATGTGAGAAATGTGTCCCCCTAAATCGAATTTATCCGTATGAATCTGTAATGGGTGAGGACCAAGGAATCTGCTGGTTTGGGTACCTTTTACTCTAGAGCCTGAAAGCACATGTAATGAGTCGTAAGTACTCGCCTTAGGAAGAGTTATACCGAACCTCTTAGCAATCATCCAAGACAAGTTCTTAGGCTCTTTGTTCTATACCTGTATCGATGTTTTTGCTAACTCCTTCTTTGTTGTCTCTTTTCTTTTGCTTGCATTTGCATCATCATACAAGAAAAGGTGTTGATTTAAATTCTGTTACCAAATAGGCAGTTTTATCATGGGGGACGAATTTCTTAATACAGTGGAAGATAACATGGCTTTGCGCTTATGGTCGAAGGAAAGCACAAAGTCGAACAAGATTTAGAAGATTTGAAGAAAGATTACGTGAATTCAGATCAAGATCCTTGAAAGGAATCAAGAACAAGTGAGAGGTACTTCCGACAAGCTCAGAGACATGTTCGAGATAAAGATTATGCAAACGATGAAAAAAGCGGCTGATCACATGCAAGCATTAGCCATCGAAGCTAATATGTTGAGCATGCAATATGAATCATGATCTGAGCGGGGTCGAAAATTAGCCAAACTTCTAGGAAGATCAAAAGCTCCAAGCCATAAGGCAAATCCGTATGTAATCCGTTTTATGTGAAGAATTTTGTCTTGTAGAGAACTTGTTCTAATGAGATTGAATTCAAAATCAACGCCATTTCTTATGCATACATGCATTCATAAGCTGCGCTTTTTAACTTGCATTTAATCTCATGAGAGCCTATCTTAAATAGAATTGTACCAAACCTTTAGTAGTTACCTGAATAAGGTAAGAGACACGCTTATATTTTTGCTTTTAATTGCAATATATTTTGAATTTGTTGCATTGCATTTACATCAAAAAAGGTGTTGATTCATGTTCTATTACCAAATAGAGAACTGGTCATAAGAAAACGAATTCCTTGATAAGGTAGAAGTCAACGTGGTTGTGCGTATATGTGGTCAAAGGAAAACAACAACAAAAGGGTGATTGCCTGTCAAAGGGGCACATATCAAAGTCTTGGGGTTACACCTGAGTACATGAAAGCCATAACAGTTTGCAAGAGTTGAAAGAAGTATAGAAGACAAAAATATGATGATTTGCCCTACCTACTCAAGTTAGGTTGCTTCACTTTAAAAAATATGAATAATACGATACATCACCTTATTGCCCAAGGATTTAGAATAATAAGGTCTATTTTAGATGAGAGAGCATTGGGTTGCAATCTTGATTAAGGAAATAAAAGAAAACAAGTACATTACTTTGGAAAACCTACAAGACACAATACACTCAGATGAAAAATGTTGACATTAATACGTACGAAATAGTCGTCCCTCTTAAAGTGCTGGGGCACGTAAAGGACGCAGTTATAAATTTGTTTGACCGACTTGGCAAAAGAATCACTCAAATTCTAGCAATCTTAACCACTAAACACCTGTCAAAGAAAGAGTAAAGGAAGTGGTCATTTTGGAAAATCGAAAAAGTTTCTTACAAAGTATTCTCTAAAGACTACATTTCATCGAAGGAATTTATGGTTATCCAAAGACAAGGTGATTTCGCCAAAGAAATTGGAAGTAAACGAGGAATGGCTCCAATGCTTTTAGGGGCAAGTCTAAGATAGGGACCATGTCGCAAGCAATGACTCCACCAAGTATAAGAAACAGCTAACATTTTGCAGACTTCAGCCATAGCTAACATTTTGCAGACTTTAGCCATTCAGGACCGACATTTTAAACTTGAAATCAGGGTCAAATCGGAGCAAAAAATTAGCTTGGAAGATTAGAACTTTGAGCATTAAGGCACAACCATACATGCATATGCCTTATGTAAAAGAATTTCCTTTCTAGTAAAGTTGTCTAATGGAATGTAACTAAGAATCAACGCCTTTTTGCATGCATTTTACTATTCATTTGCATTGCACTTCATGCATTAAATTTAAATGAAATCCCTCATATTTGAAACACTCGTGTGACAGAGAGTCATCAGCCTTAAATGAAAGCTAAGAGAAAACATGATAAATCAGGATAGGGAATGATAAAAATTTGAGAAAAGCCATGTGGGGAGTGGAACCTGTTGAGAGTTCATCCCTACACCCTTGGAAGTGTTTTGGACAACTAGGCTATGGAGGAGCTTCCTATAGTTTTTAGGACTTTTCCAAGAAAATATTCAGAATACCCTTATCACTCTAAGCCCGAAAGTAATAGGAATCCTTTTATAAAGGACAAATGACCATTATCTTTTATTTCAATAAAAATGATGCATTGTTTTTGTCCTATTTGGAAAATACCTTACCATTCTTCTCATTCGTTCATACCACAATTAATCATTATTTAGTTAAATTATTCTTTGGATCCCCTTTTGTCTTTATGCTGGGTCCTTTGATATCAAGGATACGAGCAACACTACTGTTGACTTAAACCCTTTTGAGTAAGACATGTGTCCAAAAAAACTTTGAGGCTTTGAAAATGATCAAGAATATAACTTGTCTCCCGATCTACTACGGACGGTTGAGCAAGACACGAACAAACATCACATTGAAGAGTTGTGATTTTAAGTGAGCATCGAGACATGTGTCTTTGTAGAAACAAGGTAAGTTGCCTCGAAAATCCAAAGGTCTTTGCATGATCCTATCAAAGCATGCCAGGTTTAAGGAACAAATGTCGTGACACACAGACTCTCATAAAGGAAGAATGCAATCCAATAAACTTGAAAAATTGAGGCTCGACGTGTTATAAAAAAAAAAGAAAAAAGAAGAAAAGATAGGTCGAAAAAAGGGCATCTTGAAAATTTATTCACCATCATCTTTCCACGTCGTGGCCTCTTTCTATGTGAAACATGGACACCATCGAGAGTTTCTAATGTGCATCAATTCGTCCTCATGATCATTGATTACTACTTCCTATGCCAATCGACAGTTAAGCAGATTATTGAAAATGAGAGATTATATGCCGGTATGGAATGCCAAGAAAGGATCATATCTAACGATGACTTGAATTTGAGCAACAGCACGATAGCAAAGTCTACAGTCAATTCAACAGCAAATATCACAACTCAGTACCACTTCGCCAAAAAATGAGGCATTGGTGGGGACCAATAAAGACACCAAAGGATTGATTAGAAAATAGCAAAGACCTACAAAGGCTCGGCATGAAAAATCACCATTTGCCTTCGAGGTTTATCGGGTTTCTATCAGAACAGCCACCGGGGCAACACCTTTTGCACCAAAATAAAAGTCGTTCTACCCATTGGAATTAAGTTTCCTTCCTTCCAAATTTTGTTAGAACTAATGAAGCAGAATGGATCTAATCCAGATGCAGTCAACTAAACTTGATTGAAGAAAAGATACTAAAAGTCATGACCAGATGACAAGGGTTTACGACAAAGAAGGATCCGCTTTATAGAACTCCACGAGAGAGCTCTAGTTTTGAAAAGGATCTTGCTTACAAAAGACTTCCAAGGAAAATGAACGTCAAATTGGGAAAGGCCTCAGGAGATGAAAGAAGTCTTTTTGGAGAAGCTTTGATTTTGATCAAAATGGATAGCAAAAACCTTCCCAACTTGGTGAAGTCAGATTCAATGAAGAAAGAAAAAAGAAAAAAGAAAAGAAAGAAGAAAAAGCAAAATAAAAAAGAAGAAAAAACATGAAGAAAAACAAAAAAGAAAAAGAAGAAAAAAATAGAGAGGAAAAACAAAAGGAGAGGTCGAGGTGAAAACTCGTAAAGGGCATCTCGAAACCTAAGGAGACTTGAGTTGAAAACCTGAAAGGGCGGCTCAATTTTGAAGAAAAGAGCGTGAAATGGTCCTCTCTCTCAAAAGTAACACGGTGAAGAAACTTTACACCTTGAAGCATTGACGAAGTAATCAAAGTTTCATGAACATGTCAAACTCAGAATGGTCCTCATCAAGTTTGCTCAGTGAAACTCATACTTTGATATCTGAGGCACCTAACCCTTGGCCCACTTTATGTTTGGCAACTTTTTGACCAATATGTGTCATTTTTAATCTTTTCATTCATGAGAGCTTCGCCTCCAATAAAATTTCATTCACCTTGTGACCATGTTCAAGCAATTCTGCATCAAATAGCGATTAATGAGCCAACGACCTCTTTATTCATGAGACCTTTGTTTGCAATCAAATTCAATTTCATCCACCTTTTAACCTTAATTCAAGCATCTTTGCATTTGAAATAACGGTTAGTGGTCAACAATATAAGGAATAAAAGGATTTCTGCATATCATTTTGGAAAATTTCTAAATAGTACAGGGACTTGAAACAGGACCACTAGTTGGAAATAACACAAACCCGAGGGTTAGAAGGGAGATATAGTTCGAATTACGGCTACCCTTTTAGGTTCACGACAAAGATACACATGCATAAAATATAATAACACATCAGTGATAGGACTTAGACAAACGACAAACGACAAATGATGTCGGCTAAGGACTAAAAATAAAATCATTTATCAAAGATGACATTTTTACATTCATTATTCATATCCATGAGCATTTGATTCATTCTGATCTAGTCTACATAGAGACCCATGAAAGCATATTCTACAGATTTCATTATCGCGAAATGGCGAAATGAGCTGAGAAAAAAATGAAGATTTTAAGGGAAGGATTGAGGCCGCGACGGCTAATCTGGTACCTTAGAAGTTGTGACGGGAAAGGTTGAGCCCGTAATAACGAACCCGATACCTCAGAAGATGTGATGGGAAAGATTGAGGCTGCAACGGCGAATCCGATACCAAGAAATGTGATAGGAAAGGTTGAGGCCGCAATGGCGAACCCGATACCTTAGAAAACAAGATGAAAAAGATTGAAACCATAATGACAAATCTTATACCTTAAAGTCGAAGAGGAGCAAATTGAAGTTGTAATGGTGAATCTTCTACCTCGAAGTTACAGTGAAGCATATCAAAACTGCAAATTAGAATAGAGTGAAGTTACATCATCATTCAGTTTTTTACCCTTAATCAAGAAGGGCAGAATGAATATTCCGATGTATTACCTCGAGCTTGGGGCAGATCATCATCAGCCAATCTCTTACCCCGAGCTTAGGGCAGATTGCAGCCAATTGATCTCTTACCCCAAGCTTGGGGCAGATCACCATTAACCAATCTCTTACCCTGAGATAAGGGTATATTATAACCATCCGATCTTTTACCCTAGCCAAGGGGTAGATCACAGCCATCCAAACTCTTACCCCGATCATGGGGCAGATTGCAGTTATCCAAAACAAGTGAGACGGTTATCTTCCTGATAAGATACAGAGAAGTATACCAACTTAATGAAATAAAACTCAATACGAGCGAAACTTCGAATCCTAGCTTCCCGATGAGATACTGAGAAGTAGGTCGAAGCAATAAAATGGTCAGCTTCCTGATAAGATACTGAGAAGTGGACCAAATTCGTCTTCTTGATAATATACAGAGAAGCAGATTGAAGTAAGTGAGGTGGTCATCTTCTTGATGAGATACAGAGAAGTATACCAACTCAATGAAACAAAGCTCAATGTGAGCGAAACTTCGAACCCCAACTTCCTGATGAGATACTGAGAAGCAGGTCGAAGTTATAAAATTGTCGTCTTCCTGATGAGATACAGAGAAGTGAACCAAATCCATCTTCACTAGTGAGATACAGAGAAGTGAATCAAAATAAGTGTTGCGGTCGTTTTCCTGATGAGATAATGAGAAGTGAACCAAATTCGTCTTCCTGATGAGATACAAAGAAGCGGATTAAAACATGTGATGCGGTCATCTTCGTGAAGAGATACTGAGAAGTAGACCAACTCAATGAAACAAAGCTCAATGTGAGCGAAACTTCGAACCCTAGCTTTCTGATGAGATACTGAGAAGTAGGTCGAAGCAATAAAATAGTCAGCTTCCTAATGAGATATTGAGAAGTGAACCAAATTTGTCATCTTGATGAGATACAAAGAAGCGAATTAAAACATGTGATGTGGTCATCTTCCTGATAAGATACTGAGAAGTAGACCAAATCAATGAAACAAAGCTCTATATGAGCGAAACTTCGAACCCCAGCTTCCCGATGAGATACAGAGAAGCAAGTCGAAGCAATAAAATGGTCACCTTTCTGACGAGACGCAGAGAAGTGAATCAAATCCGTCTTTCTAGTAAAATACGGAGAAAGAAATCAAGACACGAAGCTACAACACCAAACACTTGGAGTGTCAGAAGATAGCAAGGACTATAACGACACCAAACCCTGAGGTTGCAAATAGGGTGAAGCTATAGTAGCAAATTTTGTCTTTTTAAAATTGTCTCAAGGCAAGACGGAATCATAACGCCGAAGGTAGAGAAGCAGACGCGGTAGTGTTGAGCGACCGATAAAGTGAAGGGCGGGCCAGTGAAAGAAAGAGTGTCAAAGAAGTGAGACATGGCAAAATTAGGCCTCCTTTTGGTTTTTGCTTTGTTTTTGTTACACAGCAACGAGTAAAGAGGGACAGTTGTTGGAGCCCAATTTTGACCAGACCTAAGTACTTAAACAAATCCAAGCCCAAATTTTAAATTTTAAATTATTTTAAGTTTAAATTTATTATAAATTTAAATTAATTTCTAGTTTAAATTTATTTTAAATTTGAATTTAATTAAAAAAATGTCTCAAGTACAAGTCAAAGTCCAAAATCTAAAACCCAAACTCATTGTACAAGCCCAAAATAATCACCAAGCCCAATTACAAAATTACAATCCCAAACAACCCAAATTCTAAATTAACATGCCCAAACCCTAGAACCATGTCAAGCAACTTGCTGCTGCTACCACCTCCATTTCAACCATTTAGAATACACCACGTTTGTGCTACCAGCAACACTAGCAAGTTGCCACTGCCACCACCACCGCCATTGCAACCTGCTAAAGAAGAAGAGACAGGCATTTATTTGAGAAAAACAAAACATGATGATTGTAAACATGACTATAAAGCCAAATTCAAAACAAATTGTAAGACTGGGGGGGACTCTTTGTTAAAAAAGATCAATACAAAAGAAACATAGTGCATTTGAAATGCAAACGTAAGAATACCTGAAGCAACCAATAGTCAGATCCAAATCAGACCCAAGCAATCCAGTAGCACTCAAGGTATATAATTTGCATATGTATTTACTGTGTACTTACTATTTCAAAACGTTTTTTTCGTTCCATTTAAGTATATATGTATTAATGCATGTATTTACAACTTTTGTAATTATATAATTATACACCTATTAAATGCTCATCCATCACTGCCTATAAAAATTCGTAAGGTTTTAAATATATAAGTCATTAATATACTCACTTGTTATTTATTATACATCAATATATGCATTAATGAGTTATTAATTAATTTCCATGAAATTTGAAAGTTTTAATAAATAAAAAGTAACAGAAAGGGGTCACCGTTTCGTCTCACCTCCTTCCACGCCATCACCGCCACAGACGGTGGTCGAGGAAACTAGCAAACATCCCTGGTTCGTGCAAAATCCTAGAATAATAGAGATTTACAAAAAAAGAAATGAAAGCAGATTAAAAGAGAGGAATAATGGAAATAGGTTAAAGTAAAAAGAAAATAAAAGAAAGAAATCGTTTTTTAATAAAAACAACAAACAGATTCAAAAAAAAAAACAAGGAAAGTTTCAAACTTCGATTTTTTTAAAAGATCGGGGCTTGATCTTTCTAGATCTGAGCCCGATATAAGTTTTAAAAAGAAAAAAAAATATAAATGGAAATGAAAATGAAGAAAGGAAAGATTTAGATTTAGGTTTTAAAATGAAATAAAATGAAAAATGAAAAAAAATGAAAAAAGAGGTTTTTTTTTACCTAAGGGCTGTCGCGGATGGCGGTGCACAGCGACGGACGGCGGTTGACGGATTGCGGATCGGTGACTAGAGCATGGCCGGTCATGAAGGGGCTTGAGGAGAGAGGGGAGAGCTTTTTTTAGAGAAAATAAGTTTTTTTTTAAGAAGAGAGTGTTAAATGAATTTTTAGGGGTTTAAAGGAGTATATATAACCTCCCAAAACGACGTAGTTTTGGGAGTGACTTAAAATATCCAAAACTACGTCGTTTTGATGCTACATACCTGATTTTTTTTATAAAAATGGTCAATTTTCTCCTTTGATCCTTCCTTTTTTTTATTTGTTTTAATTTAGTCCTTAATGCTATTTTTAATTAATTTTAAATTTACCCAACAATTTTGTTTCTTTTTCAATTTGGTTCTTAAACTCTTTGTAAGCATGAGAAGTTGTCATGTGTCCCTTTTTGGTTTATTTATGCATTTGGTCCTTTTTATTTTTGATTTGTTTTAATTTTATCTTTGAATCAAGTTTTTTTTTAATTATGAAATTGGCCTAGTACTTTTAAAATTTTTACAAATAAGTCTTTTGATCCCAAAATGCCTGAGATGCTGCCACGTGTCACTTGTTTTTTGTTTTATTGCCTAGAAGGTCTCTGAACTGTTCAAAAAATCATGTTTTGACCTCTGAACTTTCTAAAAATTATATTTTGACCCCCAAACTTTACAAAAATTACATTTTTACCCCTAAACTTTCTAACAATTATATTTTTACCCCACTTACAAAAATTACCATTTTGCCCTCATACTTTCCAAAAATCATATTTTTACTCCTGAACTTCTAAAAATTACCATTTTTCCCTCGAACTTTCCAGAAATCATATTTTTACCCCCGAACATCCAAAAATTACATTTTACCCTCGAACTTCCAAAAATCACATTTTTTCCCTTGAACTTCCAAAAATTTACCATTTTACCCTCGAACTTCCAAAATTGCATTTTCACCCTCTAACTTTCTAAAAAATTACCGTTTTACCCCTAATCTTCCAAAAATATCATTTTTTACCCTAAATTTTATAAAAATTACCCTTTTTCTCCTAAGCTTCCAAAAATTACCATTTTACCCCTCAAACTTCCAAAAGTCGCATTTTGCCTCCGAGTGTTTAAAAATTACCATTTTCGTCCCCGAGTGTCCAAAAATACTGTTTTACCTCCGAACATCCAAAAATCACCTTTTTACACCCGGGCATCTGAAAATCGTATTTTTGACTCCGTTTGTTTTGCTTTTCTTTCTCTTCAATATTTTTATTTAGTTTTTAATTATTATTCTCTCGTATCTCGCATTCTCTTATTTTTTTATTTTCGTGTATGTAATTATCTGCTTAATTATTTTCTAATAGTGTTATTTAATATTCGCTATTAATCGTTCATATTAAATTCATACATTTGTTTTCAAAATTATTTTTTTCTTATAAACCTTTAAAACCGAGGCCATGTCCTTTTCGTGTGAAAACTTCGGAAACCCATGTCCTAATGTGTCGGGTGTGATTTTCCATATAACTCACACGAATCAAATATCCTTTTTCCAAGTTTTTAAATGCCTTTTAACTTCAAGATTCCGAGAACTTCGTGCCTTAACGTGTTGGCCACGGCTTCAATTCTCCGCGAAAATCAAAGCAAACGGGCATCCTTTATTCAAATCGTTTTGAGTCATGTGTCAGAGGATTGTATTTTAAACTTAATACGAAATTTCGAATTCTAAAAAAAATATATATACAAATAATTTTAAAACAAAAACGAAGCAATGTCTACTAGTGTGAAAACTTCGAAAAACCATGCCTTAACGTGCGGGGTGTGATTTTTGTATAATTCACGCGATCGAAATACCTCCTTAAGGTCTTTCAAAACATCCATCGGTTTTGAAAGTCCGAGAACGTAGTGCCCTAACGTGTTGGACACGACTTCCAGTTCTCTTAGAAATTCGAAACACACGGATGATTTTCCTCAAATAGTATTTTCTTTTGAAATCATGCAAAGTTTTCTAAGACAAATATCGTATTTTAAATTTTACTCGAGTTTTCAAAGTTTTAACAAACCAAGACCCGAAAGTAATCAATGTGGTACCAATTTTGGGCGTATGAGGGTGCTAATCCTTCCTCATGCGTAACCGACTCCTGAGCCCGTTTTCTGGATTTCGAAGACCAATTTTTTTAAAACGAATTTTAAATGTTTTGTGGTGATCCAATCATACCGTGTAAAAAAGATTGGTGGCGACTCCAATTTTTTTATCATACCCATTTTTTGATTTTTAAATATTGTTCGAGACTTGTTTGTTTTTCCCCAAAAAATAAAACGTTTCAACAAACCTTGCATTCATATCCGAGTTTGTGTTTGATGTGAATTCAACATGGATATATTTGAAAAAATTGAAGAACTAGAATATATTAGAGGTTAAAATATGCTATAAGTTTATGTACTTTTTGTAAATATGAAATTTAGTTTGATACTTTTATTTTTAGAATTTAGTTCTTTACTTTTTAGATTTCAAAATTTAGGTCAAACTATTAACATTATTTTGTTCATTAAAATTTTATTTTTTTAGTTATATGGATATCAAGTGAGTAATTTTTTTTATTTCACAATGTGACACCAATAAATTTAACAAGAAAATTAACAATATTAATAATTGGCCCATCATTTTGGAATCTGAAAAGTAGAAGGATTAAAATCTTAAAAATAAAAGTATAAAAACTAAATTTTAAATTTGTTAATGACACAGGGACTTATGGGTATTTCAACCTATATTATATATATACTTCTTTTGGGTAGAGAAGAATAAGAATAGTTCGGTTTGAATGTTGCATTTAAGGGTGAGCAAAATTCAATTTGATTCGAAAAACTCGATAAAAAATTCAAAAATTGAATTAAATAATTTGAGTTATTAGAGTTAATCAAGTTATTCGGGTAAAATTGAATAAAAAAATAAATTTTTTGGTTTAACTCGAATATGGATTATACAATTCGAGATATCCAAAAATTCGAATAAGAAAAAAAAAACTACGTCGTTTTGATAAATATTTACCTTTTCTAAATTTAAAAGTAAAAACCATTAAGTTAAAAAACAAAACTGTGTTATTTTAATAAATGTTTACCCATCAACATTACTTATATAGTTAAATAATCTTGTATTTCGTCTACTAGTTAAATAATCAGTCCATGTAAACGGAACATTGAGTATAAATAATAGAATTTGTTAATTCGATTCAATTTGACTTGAAATTTTTTGACTCGACTCGTAAAAATTCCAAATTGAGTTCGGTTGCTAAAATAGAATTTATCAACTCGACTAACTCGGAATTTTTTGACTTAATTCATATTGACTCAATCGAATGCTCACCCCTAATTTCATCACTAAATGCTGATATATTAACAAGCCGTGGTGGATCAATAGGTATATGCAAGCATCAAATGAGGACATAAAAACCACAAACCCAAAACGATCTCAAATGCCTTGCCATTGGGCATGGATGTATTTCGAGTTGACGTTGAGATTTAGTACTATTATCCAGACAAGGCTCTCTCGAATCAGCTGAATTCTCAATGTTCCCTTTCGACAATGATTTACAGACTACTTCTCCTTACAAGTCCTGCCTAAAGTGTATGACCTGCTCTTCCAGCTGAACGACCTGCTCTTTGAGTACTGCAACTTCTGCTAAAAGCTTCACTGTCTACATAACCAGAAACCAATATTAGAATCCCAGTGACATGGTAAACTACTAACAGGAGGAGGGAGATACGGTGGTAGACGACGTAAAGCTCCCAAAATTTGACATGACGTACGAGGGATATCCGAATGATAAAGATAAAGAGGTGATTATTTCATTTGACATGGCTAATGAGGACTTTACCTATCCCAAAATTTGTTGGGTCTTACTTACAATACCATGTTAGGTTATTGGTTTTTAATGCTATTATTTAGCCAAGGAAAAGAATTCACAAATCTTTTGATTTTTGACTCTTATGCTGTTTTCTCAATACCTAATCTAACTTGTTTAGGTTTTTTTTTGGGAGCAAAACTTGTTTATTATTTAAGACTTCTTTTTCATTAACGTTTATTTTTAAATATATTTGATAATTAAATATGATTAAAATTCAAATTTTAAAAACTTATTTCATAACCATTTTTATTTTAATATTTCCAACTTACTCAGTTATATTCTTAATTTAGTTATTAAAAATGGAAGAAGCAAATGATTTTTGGTGGGTTGATTACATTTTGCAGGTTGTTTTTGGTGTTGTTTTATTTTGTTTCGTTGTCCTTTTTAATATCATTTGAATAGTGAATAATTTTTGTTTTATTGTTAATTTTATTATTATTTTGGTTGCAATTATTTTAATATAAATATTTTTAATGTATTTTCAATTTGATTTTTGTTTTAATAATTGTTTTAATATCATTTTTAATTTGTTTGATGTTTTAATAATTTTTTTAATTTTTTTAAGTGTATTGGATATATTATATATTTTTAAATTTTTTGTATATAATAAAATAATTTAAAAAAGTAATATGAGCTGAACTCGAGCTTAGCTTTATAATTTGGGTGGGGTTTAAGTAAATTTTTAGGTCCATTTTTGGGCTGGGCCCAAGCCTAAAAATAGGCTTGAAATTTTGTTTACCCAACCCATGATAACCTCTCGATGAGAAAAAAAGATAATTTAAATATCAATTTGTGGGTTGAACCAAATAAAAAAAATTGAAAGTCGATCTATCACAATCCGTGCGGAAAAGGATGCTAGTTTGAAAGCTTTATATTTACAAATTACCTTCTGCCCTGATTAAAGTGTTTCACAGCTGGCCTCAACTTGAATCCGAATGATATAGATCACCATGTAGATTACAATGGTGCCAAAATTCCATTAAACAAGAGTAATATGATTACAAGTCGAAGACAAAAAAATATATAATCTCATAATTAAGCAATCTTCTAGCAGAGTTTAGACTTTAGACTTTAGACTCAATCATGGTTGAACAAATTTCCCATCACCTTGAAATTAAACACTATTATTTCAGGACCCCAATTATTCAAAGTGAGTCAAGTGACCTAACAATGGGAAAAGCTATGGGAATCATTTGGGTGTCTCTGGTGTCTGGTGGGATTCTCTCAGTGCTACCAAGGCAGAGACTTGGATCCTTTTGAACTCCTAAGCCAAGAAATCTGAGGCATCAACATGGCAGGGGAATTACCTGTTTATATAGGCTCTCAACATGGCCTGAAATAGGTTGATAAAGTTAGAAGTTTGGGAGGAAGGGGTGGATTTTGATCAGTATTCAGGTTACGTTATCGTTGATCCAGAGGTTCTACACTTCGTACATTTAGATTTTAGTCTTTCAATTTTTATTTTCAAGAATTTAATTTTTCTACACTATGAATTTAAAAATTCACTTTCAAACTATATATAATCACATAACATTTTAATTGAAAAGTCAATAATATTAATTATTTGAACTAACTAATAAAATTATAAAAAAATATAGACTAATTTATGTTAAAAATTAAATTTATGAATAAATCTAAAATTTAAGCAAATTAGAAAAACCAAAATTGAAAATTAACCATTTTATAAAATGAAAAAAAAAAAAAGGATTGGTGGGTGTGTGCCACGTGTCTTAAGGAGGAAAGCCCTTTGGAACTTGTATATAGATATTTTTATATGAGAACGGGCTTTCCTAGAAATGCATCATCGGCTAACAGTTTGTGTGTTAATTTTCAGATGCCAACATCATCTTTTTAGAATCTCCTGCAGGTGTTGGATTCTCTTACTCGAATAGAACCTCGGACTATAAGTCAAGTGGAGATTTAAGAACTGCCCAAAATTCCTATACCTTTCTTGTTAACTGGCTCCAAAGATTTCCTGACTGCAAAACCAGGGAAATTTTCCTGGCAGGAGAGAGTTATGCAGGCCATTATGTACTCCATCTTGCTCACTCTACCCTCCAAAATTACCAACACACCAATCGAACTATAATCAATCTAAAAGGAATTGCAGTAAGTTCCTGTAAGAATGTTTTTATGTACTTATGTTGTTATGAAATGAATGTTAACAGCAGGGGTGTTACTGATGTATTAGATAGGTACTACTTATATTGATTTTGAAACAATTATGAGAGCAGCAGTGGATTTCTAATGTACGCATGCCCTTATGTCTGATGACATATACACTGGACTTGCACTGAATTGGGATTATTCTACCCTAAATTTATCATCCAAAGCTTGCTTGGGATTTGTGGATAAAGCAAATGATGCCGCTGGTAACATGTTTGCTTATGACATCTATGCTCCCTACTGCAATTCCTCCTCAACTTCCACTTACCTTATATGCCAAGTTGGTGAATAGAATGTTCCTAGTATTTTTTCCACTTCTGCTAACTGAGAATTAAGAAACAGGCTCGAAAAATTATATTCATCCCTACTTGAACAATCCAGAAGTTCAACAAGCTCTTCATGCAAGTGTTACTGCTCTTCCTTATCCATGGCAATCCTGCAGGCACTGACCAGCATCCCTCTCAATCTTATTGTTTCCCTGTTTCATTTTATGTTGATTTGCTCATCCTCGTTGCTTCCTGGTAATTATTTTCTGAAAACGGTGAAGTAATGGACAGTGGAATTCGGGTTTGGATCTACAGGTTAGTCATTTGACTAAGTCCAATTTCATAACCTTGGAGAAAAACATTGATAGCTCATTAAACAAGAATCAAAGTTCAGAACTTTCTAATCAAGTTTAATGGTATTATGTCAGTGGTGATACAGATGGTGCCCTGCCTGTAACATGGCAGATATGCCATAAACAAACTGGGGATGCCCATTAAGACTGCCTGTATCCTTGGTACATCCATGGGGTGGTAAGAGTTTTAACTGAATTTCACTAATCTAATTATTGCTGTTAGAAAATGAATCCATGGCGATCAAGCTAATCATCTACCTGGTTTTTGTCAAGGTTGGAGGGTATGCTGTTGGATATCAGAACTTAATATTTGTAACAGTAAGAGGAGCTAGACGCTCTGTTCCCAGTTACCAGCCAGCCTGGGCGCTGGTGCTCTTCTCGTCCTTCCTAAAAGGAAAGCTTTCGCCATCTGCACGAGGGTTCTACCGTTGAGAGAATGATAAGTGTTGAAGTATTTTGCTAATTGATATATCATATTAACCAGAAATGTAACGTTAACTTTGTAACAAAGGGTTGAATGTTGAAAACCACACTCACCAAATTTCAACGTGGGTTAAATTTCATTCCTGAACAACAATGGGAATACATATCAAGCTGGCCCCCAGGCCCCGGTGGATTTGTCAGCAAGTGCATCAAGCTGTGACTTGGCTACAAAATGGAAAATTATCCTGTGCCAGTATAAATTAGCATCAATATTGGCTTGCATACATACTTATATACTATTAGAAGCTTGCATAAGCTCTCGAGTCCAGAGGCCACCATGAAAGTTGCTATCAAATACTTGCTGCTATTTTTGTCTTGCTACTTTACAAGTTTCCTCATTTCATGCCAGGGAAACCAGATTGGCAATCTCAACAGGCTGATTGAATCTCGTAAATCTACGAACCCTCCTCACCCTGAATCATGGGCTCTACTAAATGATCAAGAAGATAGTCACAACTCTCCAGTGTATGTAGGATCCCAGAAAGGGATGATGCAAAGTGATAAGATGAACGCACTGCCGGGACAACCTGAAGGAGTGGATTTTGACCAATATGCAGGCTATGTAACTGTAGACCCTATAGCTGATCGAGCATTGTTCTATTATTTTGTGGAGTCACCAGAAAATTCTTCAGACAAACCTCTCGTTTTATGGTTAAATGGAGGTACCAAATTTATCTATACTTCTGAATCAACAGATAGCTTTCGAGTATATTTGCATGGTTATAGAAAATGTCATATTAAATCAAAACTGAATATGCCATAGCAATAGCATCTGTCATTTACTGCATTACATGGTCTGCAAATGATAAGCTTGAGTATATGCAAAAAAGAGAAGTATTTGCATACTCAACCTTTCTGAAATAGGATTGTATAAAGAAGCTTGAAGTTAGTTTCGGTAAAACACCGACGTAGAACTCCCATGTTTAACCTATCCATAGATCAGCCCTTAATTAATCATTTCTGGATAGAAAAATCATCCATTCTGAAACAATAATAGTACTAGAAAAGTGTGTTTTCCATCTAAACTCAAAATCATCCTTCAGCTTTTCATAGAAACAGAGAACTTAGTGTAGGACCATTTCACTGTTGCGAACCAGAGAACTTCAAATTCACGCTGCCGTGCATGTTACAACAGTCCACACGCATGGTAGAAACAAGGGACCTAGAATCTTTAGTTTTCCAACTTGCAAAGACCGCCAAGTTGTGTGCTAGGCTGGTTGACTGAGACCAGCCAAGTAGGGAGCCCACTTTACTAAGAATATCCCACTGGACTCTTTTATGTTCAAACAATAGCTACTGTTTTTCCACAAGAAAAGCTGACTAGTGATATAGTCTTTGTCCCGAAGCTTAATCATGAACTAGACATCATCGAGACATAATTCAGTGGGATCCCACCACTAATTAAACTAATTGAGCGGATTTCATGGCATGGACTGCCTTTGCTTGGATATTTCTTTCCACTTGATATAGACTTCTTTTTGAACCTGTACAAACACTTGTCATTTATCCTTCCCTTGTTTTTCATAGTTTGTATCACTGAACAAGAACAATTCAAGCAGTAAAGGAAAAATTAAAACAGAATAGCAACTAGATGCTGAATTGTAACTTTTAGGGAAGAATCTATCTATAACCTAATATATACACACGAAGGGAGAAAAACAGAAAAAGGATTGATCGACTATGATGTACAGGTCCAGGGTGTTCATCGTTAGGATATGGAGCCATGCTAGAACTTGGACCTTTCAGAGTAAACAGTGATGGAAAAACGCTTTACAGAAATGAATATGCATGGAACAAGGGTACATGAAGTCTCTTCTCAGTTTGACAACACCATAACTTGTTCTCTTGATTTTTCAATTGACAAATGCTAGGAAAATTTTGCAGTTGCAAATGTGATATTTTTGGAATCACCAGCAGGAGTTGGTTTTTCTTATTCAAACGATTCCTCTGATTACACCAAAGTGGGTGACAAGAGAACAGCAAAGGACTCGTATGTTTTTCTCATCAATTGGCTTGAAAGATTTCCGCAGTACAAAACACGAGATTTTTTTATAACTGGCGAGAGCTATGCTGGCCACTACGTTCCTCAACTTGCCTATTATATTCTCTCAAGAAACAAGAACACTAACCAAACCGTCATCAATCTCAAAGGAATCGCTGTAAGTTCACTGCAACATCCACCATTCTGGCACTACTGCTTAAAGCTGAGAACTGTTATGGATATTGCAGATTGGAAATGCTTGGATGGATGATGCCATTTGTATGAAGGGAATGTTCGATTATTTATGGACACATGCTCTCAACTCAGATGAAACCAATGAAGGAATTAATAAGTATTGCAACTTTGTTGGTAAAGATTCAGTTAGCAAGAAAGGAGATGGAGATGACAATACGATCCGATGTGGAAAGTATCTAAGTCAGGGATTTAGAGAGATGGGATTCATTGATTTATTTGATATTTATGCCCCTCAATGCAATTTATCAGCAATAAAACCTGGCTCAAATGGTAATGTAAGTATCATACTCCTAAATGGTCATGCATGCTTCATACTCTTTTACTGATTAAGACAATAGCCATTACTATTGATTCAAACTTGAATTTATATGATATATTGAATTCTTAGGTCATGAACTTTGATCCCTGCTCTGGCTTTCACGTCAATTCATACCTAAATCTTGCCAAGGTACAAGCAGCCTTTCATGCCAAAGCTACAAACTGGTCAGGTTGCAGGTAGGCATGCCACTAATTTCTTGCTTTAAAGCCATTCACAAAGTAACAAGACACACATGCAAATTGAAAGAAAGCTTTTTTTACAATCTGCAAAGAATTGAAACCAAAAATTCCTTACCAGTTTCCTTCTGTATGATGTTCAGTAGCGTTGGATGGACAGACAGTCCGATGTCAGTTCTTCCTGAAATACGAAACTTATCAAGAGAGATTAGGGTGTGGATATACAGGTATAGATTAAAAAGTTACCTAACTTGATTTCTCAATAAACAATCTATTAATTTACATATAAGAGTTATGCTGATTATTTATATTAAAATAAAATCTGCTGTCAGTGGTGATACAGATGGTCGAGTTCCTGTGACATCCTCTAGGTATGCCATCAAGACCCTAGAACTTCCAGTAGAGACAGCATGGCGACCTTGGTACTCTAATAGTGAGGTAATATGGTCAATCCTGCAATTTGATAAATCCCAAGCTGTAACTTTTATGCATACTTAATACACCGATGGTAGCAGGTGGGAGGATATGTGGTTGGCTACAAGGGAGTGGTTTTTACCACAGTCCGGGGAGCAGGACACACAGTTCCAAGCTACCAACCGGAGCGAGCACTTACAATGATCACATCTTTCCTTCATGGGAAACTGCCTCCCGGGGTTTCTCCCTTTTAACAAACCTCATTGAGAACCCCCTCCTAGTAATCATCTTATACTCGAACTCCATAAACTTATTGCCGATCTCACATGCTTTCTCTATATAACTTTTCATACAACGGGAAGTTGAACCAGTTAAAAGAATGTATTGACAATGTATTATTCTGCTTCTATTTAAGTGCATCATCCATTTACAAATTAGGCCCAAGAGTCAAATTAATCCCCTAGAGTTGGTGCAATGAGAGTCAGTGCTGCAGTCCATTTTCAACTCAATTAATATCCAATCAAATATGTTCAATTTCAATAGCATTCAGATGAACTTACTAAAGTAGAAAGAGATACCAAAGTTTGTTAATTACTTCAGAAACATCCTAACTTATCTAGGTAGTAACTCACTATGAATCATTAAGTACAAAACTTGATTTAAGTCTGTTATAAATGGGTGGTCGCCAACCCGAAATCTAGATAATACCCAAATCATCCACTTGTGATTGGGGCAAGTCCCATCAGATGGAGGAGTGCGAGAAGGCAACGAGGAGAGCTCGCAGCGTCTGCTCGCACATGCCAAAAGGAGTTCGTAGGGGTCTCAACTCGCAAGTATCCAAGGAGCTCGTAGGGGAAGATCGTGAGGTTTGGCAAATAGCCCAAAGGGAAACATGTGTCCATCAGGCTTGAAGCCCATTCAGAATGTCAGTCTCAAGTACAGAGAGGACCGCGAACACTGCAGGCAGCCCAAAATAAAATACGTGTCCAACAAACCTGAAACCCGCTCAAAATGATAGTCCTACTTATCCTGTCCCTTACTAGTTTTAGCCTTTTAGGAGTATTTATTTCATAATTCAATCATGCAACATTTCAGTGTCACTAGAGGATTTAACCTTTTATTATCGAATTACATAGGCTCAACTTACATATTATCGGTTCATTAGTTACACATATACAGGATCTCATCGGACACAACAAGAGAGCACCTAAGTGCAAATCCAACTAATCACGCTAGACTGCATCGAAGTGCATAGACACAAGGCATAAAAGAAAAAAAAAAAAATCCTCCCAACACATCAAAAACACATATGAGTGAATACCTCCAACCACACCAAAAAGCACATAAGTGCAAAGCCAATAGGCAATTGAAAGTTTACATAAGTGCAAAATGTCCAAATACAGTAGAGTGCAAAGTCTGAAGGTATTGTCTCAAAATATACTACACAATCCAGACAAGACGTGCATCTAAATCCATATTAGTATGTCAATTGTATCTTAGTTAATTCACTAGATTTGCTATGGGAAGAATCATATTTAGAAATAATTTGAAGACATAATTACTTAATTAAACAGATAATTCATATATATGTATATTAGAGTTACATTAAAGTGTTCCATGTCACATATACAAATAACAAAGCCATCTACTTGAGTAACAGTCGCTAAGTTATTTATTTTTCAATCCAAAAAAATCGAAATCATGGTTTGTTTGATGTTTTAGAAACTAGACTTACTAGCCTCTCACCACAAAAAATTTGGAATTTTTGTAATGACAGTTAGAACGAAAACATGTAGTGTAAAAAATAAGAGCAAAAAAGAATTGACACAACCAATATTTGTTAACGTGGTTTAGACACAACAATCCTACATCCGTAGAGCCTCACCCATTATTCAACAATTGTTTGGATCACTTACTGGCTTAAGCCTAATCTACCCTTACACAGAGAACTAATTGCAACCTCAATACCGACCCTCAATTGTCACAAATCACTCACTCATATACCTCACAATACAATCAATAAACCTCTCTAAATAATAGCTAAAAGAGTGTTGCAAAATAAACACAAGAACACAACAAAATTGTCTATAAAGACACTAAGAAAACTGTACTCTAAGTGACACCACAAACAACCTATTTATAGGTTGATACAAGAGTCCATCCAAAAGCTGAAATTATCCATTAAATATCCTAAGTATCTATCAGCTAAAAGTCTTCATAAATCAGTCTTCTAATACCACCAAAATTCTCTCAAGAGATAATAAGATTTTCATGCTTATCCAATCACCTCAAGCAATTCGGTTGGGAATTTTTAAAATCCTAATCAAATCATGCTCTGTCTTTAGTCAAATATCCCACACTTAGGTGAACTGAACTCAATACAAATGAATCTATTCAAGACCCAATCTAATGGCCTAAGTAGAGAAACAATTTCGTTATAATAGGACATGAAACGAGCGACAACAGTTTTCTAACATAATTAGAGTGGTTAAATGATTAGAGTCAAGGTCAACAACGAGACCAAAAGTCTTGCCAACATCCTTAGCCCCTGACAAATTGTTAAGTTGAAATTGTGTAAGGTTTATGTGCATCTTAACGACATTAGAAAAGTTTGAGAAAGTGTAGTTATTGCCTAAAAGGGGTTGCACCCTGTTGAAGCCCAATTGTAACCAAAGCCTGTGGGCTGGGTTGAGCCTTTTATTTGGTTTAAATTGATTCAAATTTATTTTTAAATTTAAATTTATTTTAAATTTAAATTTATCTTTTAAATTTAAATTTGCTTTAAATTTAAATTTAATTGGAATTTAAATGAATTTAAAACTTAATTAAAAAGTCCAATGTCCAAAGTCCATTTACAAATCTTGGACCTGATTTGGCCCAATTAAATACATGACCCAAACCCAAATGACCCAAATCTCCTAATGCACTATTGACCCATGACCCAAGTCAAAACCGCTGGGCAACTTGCACCAGCCACCTCCTCCTCAGCCACTCAGAATGCGCCACGTCAGCCCAAAGCAGCTCCTCCATCAGCTCCAACTTGGACTGCCATCGCCATTGCTTCAAGCCTCCACCGCCGAACCCACAAAAAAAGGAGATTAGATGTACATTTAATTGAGAAAAACAAGTTATCATGATTAAAAAAATCTGGTTATAAAAACCAGATTCAAACCATTCTGGAAATAACCTTTTTTTTTTGGGAGAAATTAATACAAGGAAAGTTCATCAAAAAATACAATAGAAGTTAACTGTTGAACATTCGAAGACAATATACAGTGCACTTGAAAACAGATTCACCAGGCAGCAAAAGCAGATTCGAATAGCCACACAAAAGCAATGAAAATAAGTTCAGGCTCGATTTGAAGACACAGGTATTAAAGTCATCCAGGTATCCCAAACACATACATTTATTATCATTTATGATTAGGTTTTTAAACTCTTCATGCCAGCAATATACTTTAAAATACATTAAATACTTGACTGTTACCATTTATTATTATACTCGGTTATTTTCAAATGCATTGAATGATTTTTCTAATAACAATGAATACATTAATAATAATAATAAATATTTTTAAATATTAATAAATAACGTTTTCATAAATAAAAAAAGGGAAATCGAAAGGGTGTTCAGGGTTACTCCCTCCTGTCGATGCCGCCATTGTCGAGTTCGCGTCGGGTTCATCTCCGAGTTCCTATTCTGCCGTGATCGAGGAGAAATCTGCAAAACAAATAAGGACATAAGGGATTAAAAAACAAATTTCTTAAAAAAAGGAAACAGAGAGGATGAAATGGTTTTAAACAAACGGATAAAAATAAGGGTTTTTAAAAAAAAAAAAAAGAGAAAACGATGGAAACCAAAGAACAGATTTGAGAACAGAAAAAAAAAAAGAAAAAAAAAAGGAAAGAAAAGAAGATGCTTTACCTGGAAAAGCCATTCGCGGAGGCACGTGGACGTGGAGGCAGCGGCGCATGCATCAGAGAACCCCAAGCGGTGATGCGCGATGACCACGTGCAGGGATTGGCGGTGCGGGTGTGGCCTTACGCGCCGGACGGACGCCAGGCTGACCGGTTGGAGTTTTGCCCGCCATGGAGTCAAGAGGGGAGAAAAGGAGAGAAAGAGAGAGGGTTTAATTTTTTTTTTTGAAAAAATGAAAGAAAGAAATGAAAAAAAAGGCTATTTTGAGTCTTTTATAGATTTCTGAAACGGCGTTGTTTTGGGAGCTGAGTTTCAGCCCCAAAACGGCGTCATTTTGAACTTTAACCCATGGTTGACCCGAGATCCGACTTGATCCGGCTTAGGATCCGCGTGTTTTTAAAGGAGGGGTTATTTATGAATTTGGACCTTCTGCATTTTTTGATTGTTTCGATTTAATCCTTTTTGTACTTTTAATTACTTTTAAATTGGCCTAATATCTTTCAATGCCTTTCAATTTTGTCCTTGGATCTTTTGAAAACACCAGGGGCTACCACGTGTCATCATTTTGGTTTATTTATACAAACGGTCCCTTTTACTTATAATTTGTTTTACTTTAATCCTTAAATCAAGTTCTGTTTAATTACAAAATTAACCCAAAAATTTTTCATGGATTTCAAGTTAGTCCTCTGACTTCAGAATGCCTGAGGGGCTGCCACGTGTCACCTCTTTTTGGTTTTATTGCTCTGAAGGTCCCTAAACCATCCAAAAATTCCATTTTTACCCCCCGAACTTCCAAAATTCCATTTTTAACCTCGAAACTTCTAAAAATTAAAATTTTAACCCTAAAATTTCTACAAATTCCATTTTTACCCCCGAACTTCCAAAAATTCCATTTTTAGCCTCGAAACTCCCAAAAATTCTGTTTTACCCCCGAACTTCAAAAAATTCTATTTTGACCTCAAAATTTCTAAAAATTCCATTTTTACCCCCGAACTTCCAAAATTCCATTTTTGACCCCAAAATTTCTAAAATTTCTATTTTTACCCTCGAACTTCCAAAAATTTCATTTTTAACCCCAAAACTCCCAAAAATTCCATTTTTACCCCCAAACTTCCAAAAATTCCATTTTTTAACCCCGAAACTCGCAAAAATTCCATTTTTATCTCCGAACTTCCAAAAATCCGTTTTACCCCCAAATGTCTAAAAATTCAATTTTTGACCCCAAATTTTCCCACAATTACCATTTTACCCCCGAGAATCCAAAATTACCATTTTCCTCTCGGGTATCAGAAAAGTCTCATTTTCAACTCCGATTGCATCATTCTTCTTTCTCATCAATATATGCATTTAATTTTAAATTATTATGCACTCGTTTTGCATTTTTGATTTTTCGCAACTAATTTATCTTCTTATTTTACTTCGCGTTATTTAATATCAATTATTAACTGCTTATTCATATTAAACTCGCATGCTTGTTTTCAAAATTTTTTTTCATAAAAGCTTTAAAATCGAGGTAATATTCTTTTATTTCGAGTTTCGAAAATTCGTGCCTTAACTCACTAGGCGCAATTTTTTCTTCAAATCGAAATAATCGAATACCCTTAATCGAGGCAATGTTTCCTTATCTTCGATTCTGAAATATTACGCCTTAACTTACTAGGTGCAACCTTTCTTCAAATCGAGATAATCAAATATCCTTTTCGCAAATTAAAAAAGGAGAGGGGTTTTACAAAGGAAAGTTCGTTATTTCTAGATCTTGAAATGTCATGTCCTAACTCACTGGATGTAACTTTCTTCCTCGATCACTTTGAAATAGCGGGATTTCCAAACAAACCCGATTTCTTTTAAACTTAACTCATGCATTCAAGGATCGTATTTTAACTTTATTCAAGCTTTTTAAATGTTACAAATTAAGACCCGAAAATAATCAATACGGTACCAATTTTGGGCATATGAGGGTGCTAATCCTTCCTCATGTGTAACCGACTCCCGAATCTGTTTTTCTAGACTTCGGAGACCTACATGTTTTCAAAACGGTTTTTAAAACGTTTTGTGGTGATCCAATCACACTGAATAAAGGATTGGTGATGACTCCCATTATTTTTTGATTTTAAAATAATTTTTGAAACCCGTCGTTCTCCAAAGAGGGATGGTTTTGACAGCTGGCGACTCCACTGGGGACTTTTAAAATAAACGAGAGTCAAGCCGAAATTGATTATTTTTGGGTCTTCTTTGGAAACTTTTAAGCTTCAGTTTTGTTTAATAGGCGATCCTCGACATCTTTTGTCACATTATATCATGTGATATTGCTAGTGTAAATTCGCATACATTTGCATTTGATATTACCTTTTAAGTGGAAGCTTGAAACTATTCCTTCGTGAGGTCTTCACCTTCGTGCAGGATAGTGGATCGCTTTCGGGATTATAAATGTTTTCGTGAAGTTTTCACTTCCGTGTAAACATGTGGGAAATGCATCCCCCTAAACTGAACTTGTCTGTGTAAGCCTGTAATGGGTGAGGATTGAGGAATCTGCTGGTTTGGGTACCTTTACTTTAGAACCCAAAACCACATATAGCAAACTGTAGGAACTTGCTTAGAAAGGAGTTATACTAAACCATTTAGCAACCTTCCAAGACAAACTCTTAGGTTCTATGTTATATTTGTATATTGCTATTGTTCTGCTTCACTAACTTGTTTATTTTGTCTCTCTTTGCATCGCATTTTCATCATCATATTCAGAGAAGGTATAGACTCAAAAGTTCAGTTACCTATAAGAGAATTAATCATGGAAAACAAGTACTTTGATAAAGTGGAGGACAATATGGTCGTGCGCGTGTGGTCGGAGGAGACTCAACGCCAAAAAGGAGACAACTTAGTGGAAGGATATGAGTCAGAGCTTTGGGATTATACCAGGATCAGCACGACTCAAAATAATGTGTTAGAATTAAAAGAGATATGAGACAGTTGGGACAACAACATGAAACAGACCTTTTACCAAGAATACGGAGATTTGTCATACTTGTGCGAAGTTAAGGTGGACAAATCCCTCTTTAGAGCCTTAACACAGTATTGGAATTCGGCCTACAATTGATTAACCTTCGAGAATATAGACATGACACCGACGATAGAAGAATACACCACTCTGCTCCGTTGTCCGAAGTTGTCAGTAGATAAGGCCTATTCTAGAGCTCCAAATCTCCCGACCATGGTTAAAAGATTGATAAACATCATGGGCATGAGCGAACAGTGGGTTTCAGCTCGAGTTAAGGTCAAATGAGATAACAAGTGCATCACGTGGAAAAGCCTACGAGACTTGATATTGGCTCATCCAGATGCGAAGAAAAAGATCGACATTTTAGCCCTAAGTATCTACGGGTTGGTCATTTTTTCGAAGGCTTTGGGGCATATAGAAGACGCGGTGATAGATTTGTTTGATAGATTAAGTAAAAAAGTGACACCTGTCCCGGCTATACTAGCTGAAACTTTTAGATCCTTAAACGCATGCAGAAAGAAGGGAGAAGATTGATTTATTGCTTGCACACCGCTATTAATGATATGGTTTCATAGTCACTTTTGAAAAACAGAAAAAGTATCCTATCAGTACTTGTCTAAAGATTACTCCCCTTTGAAAGAGTTCGTGCAACACAAAGGCAAGAAAACTTCTCAGAAGAAAAGTGGATGGCCATACTCCAAAGCCTCAAAGACGAAGACATAAAGTGGAGAGCACCATGGTTCGTTCCGGATGAAATATTGTATCTATGCGGAGATCTCGACTGGGTCTCATTAGCAGGAATATGAGGAGCAACCGGGTATGCACTTTTACTGGTTTCAAGATAATACAGATCAAGACAGTTCATACCCGCGACTCAGGGGATAGCTCAGTATGAATTCGTAAACCGAGGAGAAAACAATAAGAAAAGGATTCGGGAAATCTCAAATGGATGGAACCAACTTCGAAAAATGAAAGTATTCGGCGCCAATCCCATGATAGCTGTAAAATATGATTGGTGGAAAAATAGAAGAATTAACGACAATATTCCTGTGCCAAACCCGAAGATTGTCTGCCCAATTGAAGAACACTTACAGGTTGTTCCGACTGAATTAGAAATAATTAAACAGGATTTCGAAGAGAAAAATGCTGAGATGGGGAAAGTAGTAGAAAAACTGGAGGAAGTGAAAGTGCTTTTAGGATTGGATGTTGATGTTCAGAAGCTAGAGGCGGAGAAATTAAGAAAAGGGAAGAATAAGACTGAAGAAGATCTTAGCAGCCTAAGGAAGGACTATAAATAGCTTCGATTATCAATGAGAATCGTCGGTTTAGGAAAGACATCAGAGCAATGACAGCAGGAAATCTGCGAAGAGAAAATTAAAACAAGTCACTGGAAAAACAAATTTCAAGATGCCCAAGTTCAAGAGAATGCTATGAAGAGTAGCCTTCTGGAAAGCCAAGCCGAAGTGATTGAATTAAAAGCTCGAGCAGGAGAATTGGAGGAGTCCTTGTACAAGCATCATAACCGAAATTCAGTAATAGAATTGAAAGCAAGCCGAGCTGAGATCGAGAGACTGAGTAAGAGGGTGGAAGAATTAGAGGCCTCATTGCAGAATAGTGAGATACGAGCCGAGATTTTGGAAAGGACGTTCGAGACAAACGATTGGCATATTCAGCAAACTCAAAAGGAAGTCAGAGAAAGGGATTATGTTATGGGCGAAGCTTTAAATCAAATCCGCGAAGTAGCTGATCATGTGCAGACACTGGAAATTGAAGCAGAAGAGCTAAGCATACAGTACGAGACGAAAACGGAATGAGACAAAGCTATCAAAACTCCTTAAGAAAGTCAAGGCTCTGAGCATCAACGTAAAACCGTTTATGTAATTTGCTTTACGTTAAGGAACTTGTTATCCAAATGAAGTTTTCTAAATGGAAAGTGAATTATAAGTCAATACCTTTCTCTTGCATACATGCATCATATTCACATCACATTTTCGCATACTTCTGCATAACAATCCTAATCTATTAAAAATTTACAATCCAGCTACATCAGTAACCATTGAAAACTTGCACAGCTATAATACTCGAAAGAAAACTAAAGCCATAGAATAAAGACTTGAACAAATCCAAAAAGAGTTACAAGACCAAATGCAAGAGCGCATCTAAGAGCAAATGAGCATGATGTGCAAAGAAATGAAGAATCAATTCATGGAGGTACAGAAAAGCCTAATGAATGAATTAGTGCAAGTAAAATAAAGCATGGCTGATAGGGGAGAGAGCCCTGTTATTGAGGAAGAAGAAGACCCAATGGTCCCCCCAGGCTTTACACCCCTCCATAACTCGGCTTCGCATGAAATGCCGACACGGGAGCCCACTGTTACTGTAAGGGCTCAGCAACCAGTTACGGGCACGTCGCAACCGGCTAATTATCCAATTGGATCAGGATCAAACCCAAAGGATAATGCCACGAATCTGGGTGTCCCAGACTTTGACGAGATGATAAGAGAAGATCTCCATAGACAGATAGAACAGAAATACAGGCGGTTAGAAGAGAAAATCAACTCGATGCAAGGAGTTGAAATTTCCTATGGGGTAGACGCCAAAGAGCTAAGTCTGGTTTCGGACCTAGCACTTCCCCTCAAATTCAAAGCTACAAAATTTGAAAAATATAGCGGGACGAGCTGCCCTGAAGCTCACCTAACCATGTTCTGCAGAAAGATGGCAGGGTACGTACATAACGACCAACTGTTAATTCATTGTTTTCAAGACAGCCTGGTCGGGTCGACAATCAGATGGTACAATCAGTTGAGTCGATCAAAAATCCATTCGTGGAAGGATTTAACACAAGCTTTCTTAAAACAATACGGTCATGTGATAGAGATAGCTCCTGATCGGTTTACACTGCAGAATATGGAAAAGAAGACAACAATAGAGTCAAATGAAAGCTTTAGAACATATGCGCAGAGGTGGCGCGAGATGGCAACCCAAGTACAGCCACCGCTAATAGAAAAGGAGACAACAATGTTGTTTGTCAATACCCTTAAGGCTCTTTACCTAAATCATTTGTTAGGAAACGCCACCAAGAATTTTTCTGATATGGTCATGTCAGGGGAAATGATTGAAAATACGATCAAAGCCGGCAAAATTAAAACCAGAGAAAACCCTAAAAGGCTTGCTCCTAGAAGAAGGGATAACGAGGTCAACAATACAAGCATATACTGACCTAGCTACACCAGACCCTTCGTCGCAAGTCAGCCCAAAACTCCAATGGGCAATTACCAGAATACTCCGCGGCAAGAGATGGACACTAGACCAAATAGAGGAATAATTCAATATACTCCCCTCCCGATGTCATATGGGGAACTCTACAAGATATTATATGATGCGCATGAGGTGGCTCCTCAACATGTAAGACAATACAAACCTCCATTCCCACCTTGGTACGATGCAAAAGCTCACTAAGAATACCATGCGGGGGTCGAAGGACACTCGATTAAAAACTACCCCGCTTTTAAAAGACGAGTCAAAGGACTCATAGAGCATGGAATCATAAAGTTGGAAGAGCCAGCAAAGCCTAATATAGCTGGGAATCCTTTGCCTAATCACCCAGAACAAGGGGTGAATGCCCTGTTGGAAGAAGGAGCCCGAAAAATTAAGAGAAATGTTGAAGAAATTAAGTTTTCACTTTGGTGGGTATGGCAAGAATTGGTCAAAGAAGGGATAGTCGTGAAAAATAAAGAAGATATGATAATAGGGGATGAGAACCATTGCGAATTCCACACCGTTACGGGGCATAAAATATAAAGTTGCATCGAGTTCAAAATCGTGATCCAGATGTTGATGGACAATCAAGAGCTGGAGTTTTTTTAAAAAGGAGGGGGAGCTAATGATGTTTGCATCACCGAGGATGGGATAGCTAAGACTTATGAAAGCAATTGCCCCAAAGTGATTATTTATGGTACGGTAAGAGAACAGACAACTCCCCGCGTTATAATACAAAAGCCTGCAATGTTTCCTTATAAGGACAGCAAAAAGGTCCCATGGAGTTATAATTGCAACGTGAGCATACCAAGAGGGGGGAACCCGGAAAGGACGTTAATCTTGTTACCCGTAGCGGTAAGAATTATGACCTTGTGAATAAAGAAAAAGAGGTCAACAAAGGGAAATCTATAATGTACAAAGCCTGAGGAGGAAATGACTAACAAGCCTGAAGCATCTATCAACGAGCTCGTATCCGAGAATGAGGCAAATGAGTTTTTAAAGTTTTTAAGACATAGTGAATATAGTGTAGTAGAGCAACTACACAAACAGCCTACTCGGATATCAATCCTGTCATTGCTTTCAAGCTCGTAAGCCCATTGAAGCTCACTAATGAAGGTGTTGAACGAAACATATGTAGCAAATGACATCTTCGTCAGCAAACTAGATCGATTGGTCAATAATGTGAGTGTTGATAACTTCATTTTCTTCAGCAATGATGTATACCAACGGGAGGAATAGGGTCCACAAAGGCTCTACACATCACTACCCGTTGTAAAGGGTATACGCTACCTAGAGTACTCATAGACAATGGTTTAGCCTTGAATGTGCTACCGCTAGCTACACTGCAAAGATTGCCAATTGATAGCTCTCACATGAAAGGATGTAATAACATAGTGAGAACATTTGACGGGACAGAAAGAAAGGTAATGGGGAAGATTGAAATACCCCTTCAAATTGGGCCAAATACATGTGAAGTAGATTTTCTAGTAATGGATATTAGGCCCACTTATAACTGTCTGCTGGGAAGACCATGGATCCACTCAGCTGGGGCAGTACCTTCCTTTTTGCACTAGAAAGTGAAGTTAATAAATGAAGGGCTGCTGATCACGATTAATGCTGAGGAGGAAATAATCGCGTCCATAACGAGCGATTCACCCTACGTGGAGATAGACGAGGAGGCTGTGGAATGCTCGTTCCGCTCACTAGAGTTTGTCAATACAACCTTCATTTCGGAAGGGAGGAAAATACTTGTGCCTACAATATCATCGACCACCAGGATGGGTTTAAAATTAACAGTTGGAAAAAGAGGATATCTGGGAGAGGACTAGGAAACTACCTTCAAGGAAGAGTTATTGTGCGAATGCTAATAGAGAAGCAGGATCGTTATGGCCTGGGGTACAAGCCAAACGCGAAACAAAAGAAGAAGGAGCTGGAGAAAAGGCAAGAAAGAAGGTGGGTCAGACTGGCTAGAAAAGACATCTCGTGGGAACCCATGGTCTTCCCACACATCTACGAGACTTTCATCTTAGGAGAGGTGATCAACCAGCAGAGAAAGGAGCGAGTAACGATTGGAACCAAAGAGGGCATCATAAAAGGTCTAGGCATTAATGCTATATCAGATGAAAGAAAGGAAAGTGATCCGTCAAGAATTATTCCGTGTGCACCTGAAAGCACCTTGAATAATTGGACCGTGGAGGAACTCCCTGTAATTTTTAAGATTTCCTCAGAGTAATGCTCGAAAACACCTATTGCTTTAGTCTCGAAAGCAATATGGATCTTTTTGTAAAAGGGCCCATGGTCATTATTCAGTTATTTTGAATGAAATGCACTTTCCATTTTAAATTCTTCTCCATAATTATTCTTTCATTTCTTAATTTGGCTTAATAAATCATTCGTACATATCTAATAAACAAGATTAAGTATTCTTTAATACATACATACTCATACATATACCACATAGTCATTCTTTCGCTAAATTTATTTTGCTCGTTGGACCTTCCTTTCATCCTTTGACAGATCCTCAAATATCATTAACATGAGTAACCCTGACGCTAACTTAGAATCCTACTTCGAGCAAGATACGTGTTCGAAAGAGCTTCAAGACCTTGAAGATAATCAATATTATGATCTACCTCCGGGTCTTTTAAGAATGATGGAACAGGAAGAAAAACAGATCTTGCCTCATTTGGACCCAATGGAAGTTATAAATCTGGGGCACGAAGATGAAAAGAAAGAGGTGAAAATTGGAACAAGCATCTCCAAAAAAACCAGAAGGGATCTTATCGATTTGCTTCAAGAATACCAAGACATTTTCGCATGGTCTTATCAGGATATGCCCGGCATGAGCACTAACATTGTGGTCCATAAACTCCCAATAAAGGAAGAAAGCAAACCCGTACAACAAAAACTCCGAAGGATGAGACCAGATGTGTTGTTAAAAATAAAAGAAGAAGTCAAGAAACAATTTGACGCCGGCTTCCTCCAAGTGGTCAAATACTTTGAATGGGTAGCTAATATAGTCCCCATTCCTAAAAAAGACAGAAAGGTGCGCATGTGTGTGGATTATCAAGATTTAAATAAAGCTAACCCAAAGGATAATTTCTCTTACCCCACATCGACACTCTAGTCGATAACACGGCAGGACATTCCCTGTTTTCCTTTAAGGATGATTTCTCTAGGTATAATCAGATAAGGATGGACCCGGAGGATATGATCAAAACCACTTTTGTCACGCTATGAGGAACGTTTTGCTACAAGGTGATGCCCTTTGGACTAAAAAACGTAGGGGCAACTTATCAAAGGGCCATGGTGACCTTGTTCCATGACATGATGCATAGGGAGATTGAGGTTTACGTCGATGAAATGATTGCAAAATCCCAAATAGAGGAGGAACATGTAAGAATCCTGAGAAAGTTATTTGGAAGGCTAAGGAAATATCAATTAAAGTTAAATCCAGCAAAATGTACATTTGGGGCCACATTAGGAAAATTGTTAGGTTTTGTGGTCAGCAAAAGAGGAATTGAAATCGACCCGGATAAAGTCAAATTCATACAAGAGCTACCACCACCCAACACGTAAAAAGAAGTTTGGGGGTTCTTAGGAAGACTAAATTACATTGCTCGGTTCATTTCACAGTTGACTGAGAAATGCGATCCTATCTTCCGCCTGCTTAGAAAGCGCAACCCGGGCGTATGGGATGATGAATGTCAGGAAACCTTTAATAAGGTAAAAGACTATTTATCAAAGGCTCCCATCTTGGTACCTAAAATTCCGAATAAGCCATTGATCCTGTACTTAATGGTCTTTGAAAATTCCATGGGATGCGTACTAGGCCAACACGATGAATCCGAAAAGAAAGAAAGGGTGATATATTATCTCAGCAAGAAATTCACTGATTGAGAGATGCAATATTCGCCTATTGAGAAATTATGTTGTGCCTTAGTCTGGACTACACGCAGATTAAGACAATACATGTTATATCATACCACTTGGTTGATTTCGAAATTGGATCCTCTGATGTATTTGATGGAGTCAGCAGCATTGAATGAGAGATTAGCTCGATGGCAAATCTTGCTCTCGAAATTCGACATAGTCTATGTCAATCACAAGGCAATAAAAGGGAGTGCGATAGTAAACTTCCTAGCAAGTAGGGCTTTAAAAGACTATGAGCCGATAGACTTCGATTTCCCGAATGAAGATTTAATGTATATTGCAACTACTGAAGGGGAATCACGGAAGAACGACCTTGGAGATTGAATTTTGATGGAGCTTCAAATGCCACAGGTAATGGGGTCGGGGCAGTCTTGGTATCACCAGAAGGAGATTATTACCCTTGCACCAGCAAGCTTGATTTTGATTGCACAAATAACATGGCTGAATATGAAGCATGTATATTGGGAATCCGTACGGCCATAGAACGAGGAATCAAAATTTTGAAGATTTATGGAGACTCTGCATTGGTAATCTATCAACTAAAAGGAGAATGGGAAACAAGGGATTCCAAGTTAATGGATTACCGCAAATTAGTCATCGAGTTGATCACAAAATTTGATGACGTCACATTCCACTACCTCTCACGAGAAGAAAACCAGATGGCTGATACTCTTGCCACTCTAGCCTCGATGATTAAGGTGAGTAGGACGAGAAATGTAAAGCCCATCCAGATGAGTATCTATGAAGCTCCCGCGCATTGCTGTGATATTGAGGTAGAGGAAGAAGAAGAAAAAGATGATCACCCGTGGTACTAGAATGTTCTTCAGTTTGTGAGAGATCAAAAATATACCGAGCAAGTCTCAGAAAATAGAAAGAGGACATTGTGAAGACTAGCCAGTGAATATGTCCTAGACGGAGAAATCTTGTACAAGAGGAGGAAAGATCAAGTGTTGCTAAGATGTGTCGATGCAATTGAAGCTAAGAAGATCTGAGAAGAAGTTCACGAAGGCATTTGTGGGACACACGCCAACGGTTTCACGATGGCCCGACAAATAATGAGATTTGGGTATTACTAGTCTAGTATGGAGGGCGATTGCATCAATTATGCCAAGAAGTGTCATAAATGTCAAATCTATGGAGACAAGATTCATGTACCTCCATCACACCTTCATGTCATGACCTCTCCCTGGCCTTTCTCTATGTGGGGCATGGATGTCATCGGGCCAATTTCTCCAAAGGCTTCTAATGGCCATAGATTCATCTTTGTGGTGATTAACTACTTCACTAAATGGGTAGAGGCAACCTCATATGCAAATGTTACCAAGTCTGCGGTTAGCAAGTTCCTAAAAAAGGAAATTATTTACCGATACGGGATGCCCGAAAGGATCATATCCGACAATGCCCTCAATTTGAATAATAGCACGGTAGCAGAAGTCTGTGAACAGTTCAAAATTAAGCATCATAATTCTTCTCCCTATCACCTAAAAATGAATGGAGCTGTGGAGGCAGCTAATAAGAATATCAAGAAGATTGTGGCAAAAATGACTGAGACTTACAAGGACTGGCACGAAAAACTACCATTTGTCTTTTTGCCTACAAAACTTCAGTCAGAACTTCTACTGGGGCAACACCATTCTCGTTGGCATACGGTATGGAAGCAGTCTTGCCCATTGAGGTTGAAATACCTTCCCTACGAGTCTTAACAGAACTTCAACTTGACGAGGCTGAATGGATCCAAGCTCGACATGACTAGTTGAATTTAATCGAGGAAAAGAGACTAAAAGTCATCCGCCATGGACAGATGTACCAGAAAAGAATGATGCGAGCTTACGACAAAAAAGTTCGTCCCAGGGAATTCTATGAGGGAGATCTAGTTTTAAAAAAGATACTTCCCATACGCAAAGACTTCCGTGAGAAATGGATGCCTAATTGGGAAGGGTCTTATGTGGTAAAAAAGGCTTTCTAAGGAGGAGCTCTCATCTTAACGTAAATGGACGGCAAGGAGTTGTACAACCCTGTCAATTCAGACTCGGTAAAAAAATAGTTCGCCTAAAAACAAAAGGGGAATTGAGATGAAAACCCGCAGAGGGCGTCTAAAAAAAAAAAGGGTTCAGGATAAAAACTCGCAAAGGGCGTCCTGAAACCCAAGAAACTTTGAGTTGAAAACCCACAAAGGGCGGCTCAGGTCCAAGAACGGGTCAACGAGATGGAGGAAGGTTACAACTTGAAACATCAACAAAGCGCTCTAGATCCTCTAGACACACATCTGAGTTAGGAATGATTCACAAGCAAGTTGGCGCAGAGTAGCTCATTTTACGATATCTGGGGCAACCAATTATTCTTAGTATACTTGGCAATTTTCAATTAATATTGTTTCCTTTGATCCTCCTTTTAATATTGTTTCCTTTGATCCTCTTCTTAATAGAATTTTGGAAATACGACTTTGTTTTTGGACAATTTTGCCCAAGCATTTTTGCATCTGAATAACGGGTAATGAACTAATAAATCATGCAAAAAAGTTATGAGCATTATTCTGGCGTTTTCAGAAATTACAAGAAGTTCGAAAAAAGACCACCAACTGGAAGACGAGTTTAAAAATAAGCAGTTCCAGAACAACTTAGAAAAGACAGAGCAACACATCAAAGACAGAATTTGGACGGGCGACAAACCATGCCGACCTGAATAAATAATAAACAAATCTAACATTCATCATATACATTCATGCGAGTTAGGAGCATTTAATTCATTCTAATCATGACTTTCCAATTTAGGCCTACATAGAGGCCCATAGAAGCATATTTCACAGGTCACACCCCCGCCACATGGCGAGATAAATCTTTAAGACCACCGAGGAAAAGTTGAAGAAATGCAGGACTCCAATACCTTACCCCGAACACGGGGCAGATTGCGATTATTCACAAACAACAACGCGGTCATCTTCCTGATGAGATACTGAGAAGAAGACCAAATAAAACTCACGCTTGATGTGAGCAAATCTTCGAACCACAGCTTCCTGATGAGATATTGAGAAGCGAGTCGAAGTAATAAAACGGTTAGCTTCCTGACCATCTTCCGGATGAGATACGGAGAAGTGGACTAAATTCGTCTTCCTGATGAGATACAGAGAGGCAGATTGAAACGAACGTCACAACCGTCTTCCTGATAAGATACTGAGAAGAAGACCAAACCAAACCCACGCTCGATGAGAACAAATCTTCGAACCCCAGCCTCCTGATGAGATACTGAGAAGCAGGTCCAAGTAATAAAAGGTTAGCTTCCTGATGAGATACGGAGAAGTGGACCAAATTCGTCTTCCTGATGAGATACAAAGAAGCGGATTGAAACAAACGACGCAGCCGTCTTCCTGATGAAATACTGAGAAGAAGGCCAAGTCAATGAAACCAGACTCAAAGTCTACGGTGACAAATTTCAATCTCCTTGAAAGGAATAGGGCAAAATCACAGTAGCAAATTTTGTCTTTTTGAAGATTACCCTAAGGCGAGATGGAGTCATGATGAATAAGATATAGAGGTAGATGCGGCAAAACCAAAAAGTCAATGGAATAAAAGGGAGACCAATTGAAGAAAAAAAGTCAAAAAAAATGAGCCCCGACAAATTGGGCATCCTTTTGGGTTTTTGCTCCATTCCTGTTAACACAACAACGAGCAAAGAGGGGCAGCTGTTGAAGCCCAATTTTAACCAAGGCCCGTGGGCTGGGTTGAGCCTTTTATTGGGTTTATTGATTGATTCAAATTTATTTTTAAATTTAAATTTATTTTAAATTTAAATTTATCTTTAAAATTTAAATTTATCTTTTAAATTTAAATTTGCTTTAAATTTAAATTTAATTGGAATTTAAATGGATTTAAAACTTAATTAAAAAGTCCAATGTCCAAAGTTCATTTACAAATCTTAGACCTGATTTGGCCCAATTAAATACATGACCCAAACCCAAATGACCCAAATCTCCTAATGCACTATTGACCCATGACCCAAGTCAAAACCACTGGGCAACTTGCACCAGCCACCTCCTCCTCAGCCACTCAAAATGCGCCACGTCAGCCCAAAGCAACTCCTCCATCAGCTCCAACTTGGACTGCCACCGCCACTGCTTCAAGCCTCCACCGCCGAACCTGCAAAAAAAGGAGATTAGATGTACATTTAATTGAGAAAAACAAGTTATCATGATTAAAAAATCTAGTTATAAAAACCAGATTCAAACCATTCTGGAAAGAACCTTTGTTTTTGGGAGAAATTAATACAAGGAAAGTTCATCAAAAAATACAATAGAAGTTAACTGTTGAACATTCGAAGGCAATATACAGTGCACTTGAAAATAGATTCACCAGGCAGCAAAAGTATATTCGAATAGCCACACAAAAGCAACGAAAATAAGTTTAGGCTCGATTCGAAGACACAGGTATTAAATTCATCCAGGTATCCCAAACACATACATTTATTATCATTTATGATTAGGTTTTTAAACTCTTCATGCTAGCAATATACTTTAAAATACATTAAATACTTAACTGTTACCATTTATTATTATACTTGGTTATTTTCAAATGCATTGAATGATTTTTCTAATAACAATGAATACATTAATAATAATAATAAATATTTTTAAATATTAATAAATAACGTTTTAATAAATAAAAAAAGGGAAATCGAAAGGGTGTTCAGGGTTACTCCCTCCTGCCGGTGCCGTCGTTGCCGGAGTTCGCGTCGGGTCCATCTCCGAGTTTCTATTCTGCCGTGATCGAGGAGAAATCTACAAAACAAATAGGGACATAAGGGATTAAAAAATAGATTTCTTAAAAAAGGGAAACAGAGAGGATGAAATGGTTTTAAACAAACGGATAAAAATAAGGGTTTTTTAAAAAAAGAGAAAATGATGGAAACCAAAGAACAGATTTGAGAACAAAAAAAAAAAGAAAGAAAAGAAGATGCTTTACCTGGAAAAGCCATACACGGAGGCACGTGGACGTGGAGGTGGCGGCGCATGCACCGGAGAACCCCAAGCGGTGATGCGTGGTGACCACGCGCGGGGATTGGCGGTGCGCGTGTGGCCTTACGCGCCGGACGGACTCCAGGCTGACCGGCTAGAGTTTGGCTGGCCATGGAGTCAGGAGGGGAGAAAAGGAGAGAAAGAGAGAGGGTTTAATTTTTTTTTGAAAAAATGAAAGAAAGAAATGAAAAAAAAGGCTATTTTGAGTCTTTTATAGATTTCTGAAACGGCATCGTTTTGGGAGCTGAGTTTCAACCCCAAAACGGCGTCATTTTGAACTTTAACCCATGGCTGACCCGAGATCCAACCCGATCCGGCTTAGAATCCGCGTGTTTTTAAAGGAGGGGTTATTTATGCATTTAGTCCTTCCGCATTTTTTGACTGTTTCGATTTAATCCTTTTTGTACATTTAATTACTTTTAAATTGGCCTAATAACTTTCAATGCCTTTCAAATTAGTCATTGGATCTTTTGAAAACACCAGGGGCTGCCACGTGTCATCATTTTGGGTTATTTATACAGACGGTCCCTTTTACTTATAATTTGTTTTAATTTAGTCATTAAATCAAGTTCTGTTTAATTACAAAATTGACCCAAAAATTTTTCATGGACTTCAAGTTAGTCCTCTGACTTCAAAATGCCTGAGGGGCTACCACGTGTCACATCTTTTTGGTTTTATTGCTCTGAAGGTCCCTAAACCATCCAAAAATTCCATTTTTACCCCCCGAACTTTCAAAATTCCATTTTTGACCTCGAAAGTTCTAAAAATTCCATTTTTACCCACGAACTTCCAAAAATTCCATTTTTAACCCTAAAATTTCTAAAAATTCCATTTTTACCCTCGAACTTCCAAAAATTTCATTTTTAAACCCGAAACTCCCAAAAAATTTGTTTTTACCCCTAAACTTCCAAAAATTTCATTTTAACCCCGAAACTTTTAAAAATTCTATTTTTACCCTCGAACTTCAAAAATTCCATTTTAACCCCGAAACTTCTAAAAATTCTATTTTTACCCTCGAACTTCCAAAATTCAATTTTTGACCTCGAAAGTTCTAAAAATTCTATTTTTACCCCCCAACCTCTAAAAATTTCATTTTTAACCTCGAAACTCTCAAAAATTCTATTTTTACCCTCGAACTTCCAAAAATTCCATTTTAACCTCGAAATTTCTAAAAATTTTATTTTACCCCCGAACTTTCAAAAATTCCATTTTTGACCTCGAAAGTTCTAAAAATTCCATTTTTACTCCCGAACTTCCAAAAATTCCATTATTAACCTCGAAACTCCCAAAAATTATATTTTTACCCCCGAACTTCCAAAAATTCCATTTTTGACCTCATAATTTCTAAAAATTTCGTTTTACCCCCGAACTACCAAAATTCCATTTTTAACCCCGAAAGTTCTAAAAATTCTATTTTTACTAAAAATTCTATTTTTACTCCTGAACTTCCAAAAATTCCATTGTTAACCTCGAAACTCCCAAAAAATCTTTTTTTATCCCCGAACTTCCAAAAATTTCATTTTTGACCTCGAAATTTCTAAAAATTTCGTTTTACCCCCGAACTACCAAAATTCCATTTTTGACCCCGAAAGTTTTAAAAACTCCATTTTTACCCTTAACTTCCAAAAATTCCATTTTTGAGCCCAAAATTTCTAAAAATTCTATTTTTACCCTCGAACTTCCAAAAATTCCATTTTTACCCCCGAATTTCCAAAATTCCATTTTTGACCCCGAAAGTTCTAAAAACTCCATTTTTACCTCGAACTTCCAAAAATTTCATTTTTGACCCCGGAAGTTCTAAAAATTCTATTTTTACCTCGAACTTCCAAAAATTCCATTTTTAACTTCGAAACTCCCAAAAATTCTATTTTTGACCTCGAAATTTCTAAAAATTTTGTTTTTACCCCCGAACTTCCAAAAATTCCATTTTTAACCTCGAAACTCCCTAAAATTCTATTTTTACCTCCAAACTTCCAAAAATCCCTTTTACCCCCAAATGTCTAAAAATTCAATTTTTGACCCCAAATTTTCTCACAATTACCATTTTACCCCCGAGAATCCAAAATTACCATTTTCCTCCCGGGTATCAGAAAAGTCTCATTTTCAACTCCGATTGTAGCATTCTTCTTTCTCATCAATATTTGCATTTAATTTTAAATTATTATGCACTCGTTTTGCATTTTTTATTTTTCGTAACTAATTTATCTTCTTATTTTACTTCGCGTTATTTAATATCAATTATTAACTGCTTATTCGTATTAAACTCGCATGCTTGTTTTCAAAATTGTTTTTCATAAAAGCTTTAAAATCAAGGTAATATTCTTTTATTTCAAGTTTCGAAAATTCGTGCCTTAACTCACTAGGCGCAATTTTTTCTTCAAATCGGAATAGTCGAATACCCTTAATCGAGGCAATATTTCCTTATCTTCGATTCTGAAATATTGTGCCTTAACTTACTAGGTGCAACCTTTCTTCAAATCGAGATAATCGAATATCCTTTTCGCAAATTAAAAAAGGAGAGGGGTTTTACAAAGGAAAGCTCGTTATTTCTAGATCTTGAAATGTCATATCCTAACTCACTTGACGTAACTTTCTTCCTCGGTCACTTTGAAATAGAGGGATTTCCAAACAAACCTGATTTCTTTTAAACTTAACTCATGCATTCAAGGATCGTATTTTAACTTTATTCAAGCTTTTTAAATGTTACAAATTAAGACTCGAAAATAATCAATACAGTACCAATTTTGGGCATATGAGGGTGCTAATCCTTCCTCATGTGTAACCGACTCCCAAATCTGTTTTTCTGGACTTCGGAGACCTACATGTTTTCAAAACGGTTTTTAAAATATTTTGTGGTGATCCAATCACACCGAATAAAGGATTGATGGCGACTCCCATTATTTTTCGATTTTAAAATAATTTTCAAAACCCGTCGTTCTCCAAAAAGGGATGGTTTCGACACACCCATACTGCAAAAACAAATGAAGAGAGAAGGAAAAACAGAAAAGGGAAAAAAATATAACATTAAAGAAATAGTAAATTTAAAATTTTTGAAAAAAAATAAAGTTTAAGGTGAAGTGGCACATTTTAATTGGTCAAGAATTTTTTTAGGGTAAACTATCAAAGTAGTCATTTTTGTTTACATCAGGTTACATTTTAGTTTCTTATGTTTGAAATGTTAAATTTTAGTCACTTACGTTAACGTGTTGTAACATTTTAGTCATTGAGTCATTAATTGCCATTAACGGTGTAGTGGTCACCTGATGTGGCACGTTAAATCATCATTTCAAACAAAAAAATTAGGTTAAATTATACAAATGGTCCCTATATATATTTTTTATTTTGAGCTATTTAATTTTTTTTCTTTTATGTTTTTTTAACTTTTCTTTTTTTCTTTATTTTTCATTCTCTTCTGCTTCTCCCTATGTTTTCCTCCATTCTCCCTCTCTTTTAACGTAGTTTTTCTATGTTTTCAATTTGCTAAAACTTTTTTATGATTATGAAAAAAAAAACGCGAAAGCTGAAACCAAAATAAAACCTGCTTCGCATATTTTCCCCCCACAATTACAAACCCCCGTAGTCCATAATCGCTTTAATAAACCAATTTGGATCTCTTAATGATGCAGTCCACAAGCTCGCCTCACTCGAAGACCTCACCAGTCATGACTTATGGTAGTCCACCCTCAAGCTTATTCTCTTAACCTCCTAACCAACCCCACGATCACCTTATCTATCCTACCTATGACTTTCTCGTCCTCTTGAAACTATTTTTTTTTACGAATTCTTCAAACGAGCTCTACACTCTTAATGAATAAAATGACCACCATATGAAACTTACCCTCAACTTTACACAAACCAGTTTGGTTCCATGCTCCCTTTCTTTCTTCAGTTCATCCATGCTTGGCTTCCACTTGAGCTTCCTTGGGAATATCCAAGAAAGTTTAGATAATTTTTATTGTTTGCTTAATTTCATTTATCAAAAAAGAAAAGGAAAGGAATAATCTACACGATTTTGTAAAAGTTTGGAAATGAAAAAAAAAATTGTTTTGAATATAAAGAATTCAATTTATGTTTAGATTTGATTAAGTATATGGTTTTTATATTGATTAGTTAGTCCAATTTTAGTTTCAAAATTAGATTATATTCAAACCGAGATTTGATTAAGAATGATTGATATTCGATTTTGAGTAAAATTCAATTTAGGAATCAAGTGAAAGAAACAAGGTCTTGATTTATTTGGTGGGCAAAAATTATGTTTATGTAGTGACGAATATGAGAAGAGAAAAAAAATAAAGGGAAAGAAGAAAATAAAAATAAAAAAAATTGTTAAAAAAAAATGAAAGTATAGGGACTAACTTTAACAAATGAAAAACATAGAAAAACTACGTTAAAAGAAATAGAGAACGGGGAAAATAAAGGGAGAAGGAGAAGACAATGGAAAATAAAGAAAAAAAAAAGGAAAGTTCAAAAAATAAAAGAAAAAAAATTAAATTGCTCAAAACGAAAAAAATATAGGGACCAATTGTAAAATTTAACCTAAAATTTCCATTTGAAATGATGATTTAACATGATACATTAGCTTACTGTTACACTGTTAACGAAAATTAAAGCTCAATGACTAAAATGTTACAACACGATAACGTAAGTAACTAAAACATAACATTTCAAACATAAATGACTAAAATATAACCTGATACATTAGTTTAAATACTATTCTTGACAAAAAAAGATTAAATACCAACTTGAAAAAAGTGATAAAATTTAAATACTAATTTATGATTTAAGCCTTCATAAAATGCAAGTTGTAAATGATAATTAATATTTTTAGCTAGTTTGTGATGTTTCTGTTTTAATAACTTGGTTTGACTTAGCCAAAACACATAAGACAAGTACGCAGCTGATCGATCCACCCATCACTGAGAAACCCTGAATAGTTCCATGGGACATTCAAAGCAGAAACTGCACCATGGATGAAGTGGCACTGATTCTGTTCTAATTTGGACCCAACAAAGTCTAGAAATAGTACTACTTGTAAAACCAAACTATTGAGACGATTTCCTTTTTCTTCAATTAATATTACATAAAAGTTCATCAGACATAAATATATATTTTACAGCACTTCTAGTTAACACACAATTCTAGGATAGCCTACGAGGTTGATTACATGAAACGTGAGACTATTTCACAAGGTGGATAATAATCCTTAGGACATAGGATGACACTAATAAATCTAGTTATTATTATTACCGGAAGGTCCGGTAGCATGACCGGCGCCAGGACTGTGTCCGGGAGTCGTGGGCTGGAAATCATCGTACCTATAAGCAGCAGCAGCAGTAGTAGTACCTTTGACATTACCAACCGATGATGCCTCACGGTTCAAAAGCCTTCCGTCAGTAAACGTGAATCTATAAAAGAATAGTAACAGAAAGACAAGGAGAGCAGCTAAAATGAGGTTGATTTTGGCCATGGAAGGCAACTGAATTATATTAAGACTGAAGATTTAGAAAGCTGAAAGAGAAACGTATGTATGTCTGCCCTATAAGCGTTTTGCCTCTTTGGGTATTTATGGACTTTTGGAAAGACGGCCAGGGCAAGCTCTGTTACCAACTATTCAATGTTAAACGCTTACAATGGTTGCAAGTTGCAGATCCAGTCTTATGGGTTATTATGATGGGTGTCCACATGGATTCTTGAAATGACAGGTTCAGTATATTCCCAGATCTAAGTGCATGTCCCATGCAACTTTATTGCATTTGCTCTCCCTTCCTTTTCTATGTAAGATGGAGAAGCAAGGAATTTAGTAAACTTGAGGGATCGAAAGGTTAAATTAAACTATTGATAATTAGGATGAACCAAACCTGATATTGACTGTGATAATATTTATTGTATCCACAATCACAATAACATGATGTGATCGAAAACATTACCTTGTCAAATGGTGGTGCAGATAATTTGTTAGTTGGAAGAGATTTCTGGTATACAACCAATAAATACTTGACTCCTTTGAAACAGCCTTCAAAAGTTCATGAATTTACTGTTCATGCATCATAGTACATGTGGTAGATGTAACAAGTCGAAAAGGTTAAGTACATTATTAATTAGGGAAAATATTTGATGTGGAGTTTTTAGACTTCTCGAGTAGGGTTAAAAGAAGGAATTATATAAAACTGTGATTTTACGTTATCTTTATCCCTTTTTAATTACAAATCATATATATATTTTTTTAAAATTTAATTCCAACTAAAAATACTAAAAATCTGGAAAGAAAAATATTACAATTGTACAAAGCACATTGTTTCCAATTGAAAGAACTAAACCAACATAAATTATAAGTCACTATGGAAGTGAGGAAATTGAAAATCCCACCAAGGAGGAGTGCACAGATTTTCATTAATTAAGAAATAATCAAATCATCATTAAAACATGACAATAATTTAGAGGCATTGATACAAAGAATCAGCAACGATGAAATAAGGAGGAGAGGTGATGTAAGGAGATCAGTTCATCCACACGGCCGGAGAGTCAAAAAAGTAGGAGAGTGCGAGAGGAGGATACTATGTAGGTGAAGGAGATAGAGTCCTAAGACTGTTGAGGAAGGCTGTTAAGGTTGTTGATGGGGAAGAAAATCCTTTCCTCATCTATAGAGTATTTATAGAGAGGGAGATCTCGTGTCTAGTAATGTCATGCCATTAACAAATCCGAGACATGGTGATCATGCGGTCACTCAGATGGTAAGATCATTGTACGTGAGTTTTCATCAAGGATGATACTACCCTGTAATTCTCCTTATTGAAGTAGTACAAGATTGTTATATTTCAGTGGTCTTTTTTGGTAGTAAAAGTGTTCTCACTAAAAGCGAGTGGCCTAACAATGAGAGACGAGATGTTCGGGTGCGTGGACACGGGTTAGAGTAAGGTGAAGGGCCATCCGCAAGTACTTTTTAGGTAGCTCTTTATGGTGCCATGTGTTCATGACAGATAGGGGGTATAACAATTTTCCCCTCCCCTAATCGAAATGTGGGTTATAAAGTGACGTGCCTTGAAACAACTTGTAAACAATCCCCATGGGTCGTATAATGACGGAGATGAGATGTCCGAGTGGTTGGTCATGAGAAAGGCATAGGACCATCGACAGATGCTTTCGAAATAGCTATTCACGGTGTCACGTGTCCACGCCGGGTAAGGGTATAACATGAGGGGATGTGTGCATTACCAAAAGTGCTATTGATCGTGACCAATTGCGCACTGCATTTTCAAAGCTTTTTACCAGCGAAAGGAAGGTTTATAAGCTTTGGAGCCCCACAAGATTCCACTAAGGCCCCGTAATGTATCCATTACTGTCTAAAAACTATGCTCCTGGAGAGAAGGATAGTGAAGTCAAATGAAGGTAATGATGTTGTATGGTTCTCAAAAGTATCCGTCCACTTATTCACTTATCAGTTTCTTTGTTCCACACGATTGAAAGGAGGGGTTGCCCCTTGGCTCCTCGAGTTGAGGAAGTTCTTTGTCACCCAATAACCACAGTTGGATCCTACAGAAATGGACTCCATCGGCCGCAACTTGTGACCATGCCAAAGAAATTGCGATGGGGATTTGAGCTAGTCTAGAGCTAGAAAGAGAAAACAATTTTCCCATTTATTGAACATGTTAGGAAATCTGTGCAAGTCAATGGAATCTTTAGAGTAGGTTATGCTACTTGTAAGACAAATGGGTTCTAAGAAAATCTAGTGGAGAGATCATCAAGTAGAATGAATGTGGCCGGTCCGAAATTAGTTGAATTATGAATTATTAATTTTTAATAAGTCAAAATTTTTTTTTAAAAAGTGATTCTAAAATATTATGAAATGGTCACATTCCAGAGTCTTGTTTATTTGACTCTATATTTCATTTTTAATAAATATGGTAAAAATTATAAATTTGAAATATGCTAAAAATTATAAAAAAATATATTAAGATTTTAAAAGAAATTAAAAAAAAGGTAAAAGATTCTACGAAAATCTAAAAAGCTGTTAAAAATTGTAAAAAATGTGAAAGATTTTAAAAATGATAAAATTTATAAAACTCCCATATTTATAAGAATTTTTAAAAATTATAAAGAATTATGAAAATTCTAACAAATTCTAAAAAAATAAAGAATTTTTTAAAATTCTAAAAATATCTAAAAAATAAAAACTGGAAACTTTTAAAAATTAAAAAATCAATCAATAAATTTAATAAAAAAATCAATCAGCACATTTTTCACATACATTTACTTAAATCTCTTTATAGAACAAAATACTTAGTCAACTATTGCATCTAAAATAAAATCTAATTTTTTATAGCTAATATAACTAATATAAAAAAAAGTAAACATATTTTCAAAACACAAATATTAAAGATATCTCATTGTATTGATTTATTTGGTTTTGGTTTTAAAGAAATAACTTAAGCTAGTGCATATGCCACACGACTAGAACTTTAGTCTGTCAACCGCGCAGTCTTAGGCGATTTATTTGCTTCAAATATGTCCAAGTCAGTCTAACACTCGAAAATTGATATTTCTCTTGGAAATTCTCTAAGGCCTTGAAAAATATAACGAAAGTGAACTTGAAATAGAAGAGTAATGAGAGAATTGAAAAGTCATAAGAAAGCAACGAACACCAAGTGTTTGAGTAAATGCTTTCAATATATTCTTTAACTTAAGAATAACTGAATACTATGGGATGGATAAAAATGAGAGGGAAGACCTCTATTTATAGTTGAGCTGCCTCAAAACTAACGGTACAAAATTGAATTACATTGACTGTCGAGATTATAGCCTATCTACAATTAAGAGTCTTAAGGGATTTATGCTCTATACAATATTATATCTTTACGATTTACACTATTTACCCTAGTAACTCTAGTTTTACAAGAGTGTTTCACTAGGCGACCTAAGCTTTAAGTAGACGGGCTTCTCCATGGGTTTCAAGAGTTGGGCCAATTCAAGCAGATCAAATGAGTCTCATTTAATAAGTTGACCACTATGAGATGTTCTGTATGCAATGGTCACGAACTTTGATCAGTGGCTCGTGACCTTTTCCCCTACACATTCTTGCGATGCCCTCGTCGCATCCTCGAGATGACACTAGTTTGACTTGTCTCAAAATGTTCTCGAGGCCTTAGCTAAATCCCAAATTGTCTCTCTATTGGGTAGTTTCATCCCTTGAAACATTTGCCTCGGCTTATGTCTCCACCAACTCCTAACTCGAACTGTATCTCTCTTGTACATCTTGATCATAAAAGGCCACTGCTCTTACTTGCCCCCATTGTGCCTTGCCTCGATCGGGATGCTCTTGATCAACACAAAAAGACTTTGGCACACTCACAATGAATACTGGGTTAACCTTGAGTATGCCTCTAACTTTGGTTTGTAAGCCCCTCAACTTACCCGCTTCAAAACTCTGAAAAGGCCCTTATGAGTTTGCCAAGCTAACGGTAAGTGAAAATGTAAAACACTAGATAAGTGTTTGAGATGCACCTCGCTCATAGCATTTACTCGATCCGACTATCAAGTTTCACTACAGGAAAACAGGTTTTTAGCTGCGTTTTTTATGGCGTTTGGACCGAAAATGTCGCAAAAAGTAACGCAATAGCGGCATTTTTCAATAAACGCTGCAAAAGGTAAAGCAATAGTGGCGTTTTCCCATAAACGCTGCAAAAGGTAAAACAATAGAGACGCTTTACCATAAACGCCACAAAAAGTAAAGAGCAATAATGGGTTTTATGGTAAAACACCGCAAAAGGTAAAGCAATAGCGGCACTTTCCCATAAACGCTGCAAAAGGTAAAGAGCAATAGCGACGTTTATGGGTAAACACCGCAGACGGTAAAGTAATAGCGACGTTTATGGGAAAAACGACGCTAATGCTCTTTACATTTTAATTTTAATATAACATAAATATTTTTAATATAAATAAAATTTTAACAAATAAAAATTATAGTTTAATATAAATATAATTTTAGTTTATATTTTATTTTCATTTTAAATATAATTTGTAATAGTTTTTAAATAATTTATTATATATGCATTTTAATTTCATGTCCAGTGAGCTCCCCTCCCCTTATTCCCAAATCAATTCCTAAAAACAGAAAATCCCTAAGTACTGTTGCCCATCGATAGTCTCTCCACTTCGGCGGCCACTCTATCTCCCACTTCATCTGTCACCGACGCCCATAACCATTGCGTCATCTAGCTTGTTCTTCCCATAAACGCCGCTGAAGATAAAACCTAAAATCAAATTATCGTATATAGTATGTTAGTCCAAGAAAGTATTCGACACTATGATTACTAATAAAATTAACAAGAAAATAAACATCTCATCTAATTTTATCTAGTTACTTTAGGATTTCATATTTGTTGGTCATTCTCTCTCTAACATTAGACATATACTCATTGTTATCATTGATTATCGATCCTTGATCAAGTACAAATAATCAATAATAAATATAATTAAATTAAATTTAGTATAAATAATTTATAATAAATACTAGAGATAAAGTTAAATTTTGTACTTGTACTTTTATAAAATGTTCATTGTGGTACATGTACTTTGAAAATGTCTAATGTGGCACTTGAACTTTCAATTTGTATATTAGTTGGTACCTGTATTTTCATAACATGTCCAATACGGTACCTGTACTTTGAAATTTTCTAATGTTGTGCCTAAACTATCAATTTGTGTATGATTGTATGGTATCTGGAGTTAACAACGTTAGTGAATGCTAAACAAACTAACTAAAAATTAACATGTGAAAATTTTTCTTTTTTTCAAATTATCAACCACATGGATAATATATCACTAAGTGAAAAACTAAATGAAAAATTAAACTTAATTAAAATTTAAAAAATAAATAATTGAACATAGACCACATATAATTAATAAAAAAAAGTAAATACAAGACTTGCAAGCAAAAACATAATATCATATTCTCCATTAAAGTAAATACTAAAGTCATCTTCTCCAAAGAGCTTCTCATTTGAAATCAAAGTTACTACGTACACACGATAAGTTGTTTTGGAGAGTTGTGGAGAGTTTGGGAGCTTGAGAGAGTTAGAGAGTTTGAATAAGAAGAAAGGAGGAATGAGAGCAAGTATTTACAGAGTGAAAGTCGACATCTGTGGAGTCAACTTCCACTAATTTTAATTCAGTTGATAGAGTCAATAGCAAAATAAACACCCTCTAATCTTGAACTCAATTTTCACGAACTTTAAAGTATCGTCTCCTGATATTCACAACATGTCTTAGTGTAGTGATTTGATAGGCACCAAACTCAACACTTGTAAGTATTAAGGTAACCTTAAAAAATGTATTATGAAAAATAACTTTGATACATATAATGATAATTAATATTAGAATATACAATATACTAGTAGAAAAAAAAAACGCGTCTTTGTATTAGGATAACAAAATAATAAAAGTAAGAAATAAAATAAGATAATAATTAATTATATTTATGAAGTTTTTAAATTAACTAAAATTTACTAGTGAGTACCTAATCATCATTAAATTTAAAAATAAAAAATAAAATTACTAGTTGTAGATAATATTATATATATTATAATTAAATTTAAATAAATTTAATTTTTTTATGTGAATTAGGCTAACTCGATTTTATGAAGTCTTTATTCAAAGCATAATAATTTGATTTACACCAATGATTAATTTACCTCTTAAATAGATCTATTTTTATAATTAATATTATATTACTACTTAAAATATATTTCAATTTTTAAAATTTATTTTAAAATTTGATATAAAAATAACATTAGCGGCGTTTATGGGGAAAATGCCGCTAAAGGTTAAGCAATAGCGACGTTTATGGGAAAATGCCGCAATAGGTAAAGAACATTAACGGCGTTTAAGGAAAAAATGCCACTAAAGGTTAAGCAATAACAACATTTTCCCATAAACCCCGCAAATTTATTTAGTTTTTATTGAAATGATGTCGTTTCTAATCTGTCCGTTCCTTCTTCAAAACCAAAAACCAATTTCTAAATCCCTAATTTCATTTTAGCTCTCTCCTCTCCACTCCACTCCAATCTATCCGTTCCTTCTCCACTCCAATCTCTACTAACACTCACCGGCCGATCATCACCATCCATCATCGTTCACTAGACACCACCACTGACCTGACGGTTCACACCAACTGTAACTCACCACCTCCACTCCACCTGTCCGTCGACAACTGTTGCTTAACCTCCACTCCACTCCAATGCCTACCAACTGTTACTTCCTCCGTCACCGGCATTCTTTCACCACACACACACCGAGCCCAACTCAAGTCAGGATTCCCCCTTTCCCTCTCGTTTTTCCACTGGTTTGGGTGTCTAAATATTGTGCATTGCCCATTGCTAGAAGAAGGGCGTAGTAGGGGTAAAGGACGAGAGTGGTATGGATACAGTTGGACTGCACTTTTAGTGGTAAAGAGAGAATTAGTTAAAGAATATTTCAAATGTAATATCTTTTTATATCTTATTCTTTTCTTTGTCATTTAGCAATTTAGTAATAGTTAGTAAAACATTACATCTTTTGTTCATGTTGGTTAAAACACAAGAAAAGCATCTCATTCTCATTATTCTGTCCAAATTTGACCTCTTTCTTTATTACTCACCAACCCCTGTACTTTCCTTTCTCTGCTTCTTTTATATGTGTTCAATATTTTACTCTGACCAAGTATTTGGCATTGCCTAATAATATTTTACTCTGATTGGACAGATTCTCGAATCTTTATCATATTCATATAGTATAAGTACAGCTTAGTGTCATGTCCCTAAAAACTTGATACTTGGAGCGTGCGGCCTTAGACACTTCTTGATCAAAACAATGCCTAAGTAAGCCTGAAATTGATCAAAGCTAAAGTGCTTAGATCCTTGCGGGAGCAAAAGAACTCTAAAAGAAAAGGCAAAGCAAAAGACAAGGAAGAAATTTGAGTGAATGCTTTGTATTCCTCAAAAATGAAGTGTGTAAATGAGGTGGGGGTAAGCCTCTATTTATAGTTGAAGCCCCCTACATCCAACGGTTAAGATTAGAGTACATCAACGGTTGAGATACAATGATATTTATAATATCCCTTAATCTAAGAAATTCTAATCAAACATTCCTAAGATAAGAAATTACAAAGGATATGGAAAGAATCAAAAAGGAATATGCTTGATTATGTGCTACTTGCCATATTTACTTTGCAAGGCTCTTCAATCCCAAGTGTTGGGCCAATTCAGATGGGTGGTGATAGGCTCAAGATGCTGTAGAGTGCTTCTTGGGCAACTTTATACGTGTTGGTCTCGGGCCTTGGTGCTCGGTCTGTGACATTCTCTCCCATTGAATCTGGTGACGCCCTCGTCACTCGGCTAGCATCGTATCTGTCCATTTGGTTTTTGAATTGCCACAGGCCCTCGGCTAGTTCCCAATTATCCTCACTGTCGGGAAGTCCCTTCCACTGAATAAAATATTCGTGCTTTGGACGGTAACCTGGTCGTCGAATAACTTTCTCTTCTTAGATCTCTCGAACTACATTCTTATAGGAGATCTTCACTCCGATTGGAGCTTAGTGTGATTTGCCTAGATCCGGATCTGACTCATCTTGATGGTAAGGCTTAAGTAGGCTAACATGAAACACTGGATGAGCTTAGATAGTCGGTGGCAACTCCAATCGATAAGCCATAGTGCCTACCCGCTTCATAACTCAGAATGGACCCTCGTATCTTCACACAAGCCCTTTGTGCACGATTGGGTTACATAAGATCCCGGTCAATTTGGCAAGGACTAGATCACCAACCTGGAAATTCACGTCCCTACGCTTTCGATCTACCCATTTCTTGGTCCGCTTCCCTGCCTTGTGTAAACAAACTCGGGCTAAGTCATGATACTCTTGCTACTCCGTGGCAAACTTGTGTATTGTTGGATTTGGCCCTTCATACCTGATAACAATCGTATTGGGTGTAAGCGGTTGTTGCCCAGTCACGACCTCGAACGAACTTTGGTTTGTGGCATCGTTCCATTACAAGTTGTAGGAAAACTGAGCCACATCCAACAGTTTTGGCCAGTCGTGTTGTGTTGCACTCACATAATGCCTCAAATAGATCTCCAATAGTACATTTACTCACTCGGTTTGCCCGTCGATTTAGGGGTGAACACTTATTGAAAAGTTCAAGCTTGATCCCATGAGCTTGAATAATTCGGTTTAGAACTTCTCCGTGAATCGTGTGTCCAGATCACTAACAATCGTCTTTGGCACTCCCCAATACTTGACCACGTGCTTGAGGAAAAAACGGGCTGCCTCATCGGTTGGACACACCTTGGATGCTGGAATGAACGTTCCATACTTTGAAAACCAGTCAACAACAACCATAATACTTGACAAGCTGTCAGTATTGAGTAAACTGATAATAAAGTCCATGGAAACACTTTCTTATGGTCACTCGGGAACGGGCAATGGCTGTAACAGTCCCGCTGGTTTTTTCATCTCTATCTTATCCTGTTGGCACACAAGACAAGTCTTCACATAGGTTTCAACATCTGTGCCCATGTGCGGCCAGTAATAGTGCTCTGCAATCAATGCCAATGTCTGGTTCATCCCTAGATGTCCCGTCCACTTGGAATCATGGCATTGCCTCATGAACCTCTTACGTAATTCTCTAAACTGAGGCACATAGAGGCGATGTCCTCGAGCATATAACAAGTCCCCTTCGAGCCAAAACTTTTTAGCCTTCCCCTATTTGGCATAATCAATGAGCATTTTGGCTCTTGGGTCATGTGACAACCCCTCTTTGATGCTCTCTAGTAGTTGTCCCTGTGGCAAGCTAACAAACTCCATATTGTACCTTCGACTTAGAGCATCGATAATGAAATTCACCTTTCCTGGTTTGTACTCCACGGAAAAATTAAATTCTACAAGGAATTCCTGCCATCGGATCTGCTTTGGAGATAACTTCTTTTGGGTTGGAAAATAACTATTAGCAATATTGTCTGTGTATACCATAAATTTGGACTTAAGTACGTGGTGTCACGAAGTACGCAAGCAGTGCACCACTGCAGTCATTTTCTTCTCATGGACCGTGTACCTTCTCTCGGTCTTATTGAGCTTCCGGCTTTCAAAGGAAACCGAATGTCCTTCTTGCATAAGTACCCCACCAATGGAAACATTAGACGTATTGGTGTAGATCTCGAAAGGTTTGGTGTAATCTGGCAACACCAACACTAGTTCACTCACCATGGTATTCTTCAATTCTGCAAAGGCTTGTTAGCAATCGATGCTCCAATCCCATGCCTTATCTTTCTTTAGTAACTTGGTCAAAGGTGTGGCTATTTTGGAATAGCCTTTGACAAACCTTCGATAGTAGTTGGCTAGCCCCAAGAAGGATCTCAACTCTGTCACCTTGGTTGGCGGCTCTTTATCTTCAAAAGCTCAGATTTTGGCCCCATCTATTCGAATCTTGCCACCTTCAACAATGTGGCCTAGAAAAGGGACCTCCTTTTGGGCAAACGAGCACTTCTCTTCTTTGACGTAGAGCTCGTTTTCTCGCAAGACTTTGAACACCTTCCGTAAATGCCCCAAATATTCCTCGTGTGTCTTGCTATAAATCATAATATCGTCAAGGTAGACAACAATAAATTGATCTAGAAAGGGTTGTAATACCTTATTCATTAGTGTGCTGAAAGTGGCGGGAGCATTCGTAAGGTCGAAAGGCATCACAAGAAACTCATATGAACCATAGCGCGTCACACAAGCAGTCTTTGGTTCATCTCCTTCGGTTATTCGAACTTGATAATATCCGGGCCTCAAATCTAACTTGGTGAACCACGTTGCACCACCAAGTTGATCGAACAGGTCGACAATGAGCGGGATCGGGTACTTGTTCTTCACAGTGAGCTTGTTCAAAGCTTGATAGTCAATACACATTCGAAGCATCTCATCATGCTTCTTCTGAAAGAGTATCGGTGCACCATAGGATACCTTGGATGGTCGAATATATCCTGCATCTAGGAGTTCCTTCAACTGTCTGTGCAACTCCTCTAACTCGAGCGGACTCATTCGGTAAGGGGCTCTAGTGGGTGGCTCCGCATTTGACACGAGTTCTATCTTGTGATCCACCTCTCTCTTTGGTGGCAAGCTTTTGGGCAACTCGGCAGGCATCACATCTCTGTATTCTACCAATACTTGTCCCACTTCTTCTGGGACCTCAACGGACATGGTAGGTTGCTCATCAACCAACGCAGCTAAGAAGGTTGGTTTCTCCTTACGCACCCCCTTGTTAAGCTGGATGGTTGATAACATCTTGGCTCCAACTCCGGCCTCTCAGGTTACCGGAACAACGCATTGGTGTTTTGGATCAAGAATGCACAAACAATCGGTAAAGGGAACAGGGAACGCATTAACACGGTCAAGGAAATTAAGCCCAATCACAAAATCAAAGTCATCTAAAGGGATTACCTTGATATTTTCCTTACTGGTCCAACCGCCAAGGTATAGCATGACTCCTTTTGCCACCCCCGTAATCGGAGCCTTCTTGGAATTAACGATTTTAATAAACCCACTTGCCTTCTCAACACGAAGGTCAAGTCTCTTAGTAGCTCGTTCGGACATGAACAATTTTGAGGCACCGGTGTTTACTAATGCACTTATCTTTTGGCCTGCCACAGTAATGTCCACGAATATCAGTCCCTTCTTATTATGACCTTTCTTAACCTCCATGGAGCTAATGATGGAGTTAAGCTTAAGAGCCTCCTTCTCTTCGATATCTTTCCCTTGTTTAGCAGTGATTTTTTCATTTTGAGGGTAGTTCCTTGCCAAGTGCTTGCCTCCACAAGTGTAGCACTTGAAAGGCTTGTTGTTCTTCTCCCAAGGCTTGCGAAACTTGATATTACCACCTATCAGCTTCTCAGACCCCTTCTTGGCTGGTCTTTCCTTGTCTCCCCCACCATTGCCTTTGAATTTTTGCTTTGGTTTGGAAGACTCGGACCTTTTGATCTCGAACTCGGTAATGGACTCAGTTGCAGACAAGGCTTTGGAAAGCTCTTGGACCCCCATCCGCTTCAACTCCATTTTGGCCCATCATTGGAGTCCATCCATGAAGGCAAATAATCCTTCTTCCTCGCTTAACTTTGGGATTTAAAGCTTAAGGTCAGTGAATCGCTTGACATATTCTTGGATCAAGCCATCATGCTTGAGTTGTCGCAACTTTTCTCGGGCTTCTAGTTGCGCATTTTTGGGATAAAATTATTCTTTGAACTCGGACAGGAACTCACTCCATGTTGCAATGGGAATTTTCTCGTTCTCCTCCTTGGAGCACTTACATCGCCACCATAAAAGAGCGACATCAGTCAAATAAGCAGAAGCAGTGTTTACCTTTGTTGCTTCGTCCTTGACCCCCATGGCTCGAAAGTGTTGCTCCATAGCCCAAATGAAATTCTCAACATCTTGGGCCGATCGTGTCCCTGCATACATCTTGTGTTTGGGATATCGATCCTCAGTATGGGTGCCGCTGTTTCTGCCATCATGTCATTCTTTATGGCTCTCTTGTAAATGGCCAGCTCACTTCGGAGATCCTTGATCTCCTCTACCAACTAGGCCTTGGCAGCCTCCCTTGCTACTTCAAGGAAATTATCTCGTTGGTCTAACTTCTTATACATCTCGTCGAGAAGTCCTTGAATCGTAAGCATGACTTCTTCTTTAAGATAATCTACTTTCTCAAAGTATGGTTCTGTCTCATCTTGGGCCTTCTTGACTTCCTTCATGGAATCTTCAAGTCTAGTGACCCTTCTTTCCAATGTTTAAATGATGTCCTTGGAACTCTCTCTCTTCTTCTTCTCAGCAGCAGCACGAGTCTCTCGTTCAGTTGCTGGAACCTTGTTTGAGTGTTGTGATGCCATCTCTCTCACTCGAACAGGCTCGGATACCACGTATCACATCCCTAAAAATTTGATACTTGGAGCGTGCGACCTTAGACGCTTCTTGATGAAAATAATGCCTAAGTAAGCTTGAAACCGATCAAAGCTAAAGTGATGAGATCCTTGCGGAAGCAAAAGAACTCTGAAAGAAAAGGCAAAACAAAAGACAAGGAAGAAATTTGAGTGAATGCTTTGTATATTCCTAAAAAATGAAGTGTGTAAATGATGTGGGGGTAAGCCTCTATTTATAGTTGAAGCCCCTTACATCTAACGGTTAAGATTAGAGTACATCGACGATTGAGATACAATGATATCTATAATATCTCTTAATCTAAGGAATTCTAATCAAACATTCCTAAGATAAAAGATTACAAAGGATATAGAAAGAATCAAAAGGGAATATGCTTGATTATGTGCTACTTACCATATCTACTTTTCAAGGTTCTTCAATCCCGAGTGTTGGGCCAATTCGGATGGGTGGTGATAGGCCCAAGATGCTGTGGAGTGCTTCTTAGGCAGCTTGATGTGTGCTGGTCTCGGGCCTTGGTACGCAGTCCGTGACAGCTTAGCATCTACCTGTAGAATAGTCTTGCAATTGCAATGCATCTCCACGCCTTGGTTTTTTATTCTATGTTCTACCATTTTGCCGACACCCAAATCCAATCCAAAGAGTTTTTCCCCTCAAAACTACTCTCCCACCACTATCATTACCACCTTTAGTTAACAATAAATTAATATGACATAATTTGTTTAGAGTGAAGTGATTTTTAATATTTACTATATAATTAACCTTTTTCAAATGAAACCTTGATTTCAACATTTGATTCCTTATAAATAAACTAAAATAATAAAGTATTTTATCTACATTTGTTTAAGGAAGCACTCCCCACTTTCTAACAAGTGTCATAAACCGTATGTAGTTCTTCCTACTACTTCAAAATGTCTACATTTGTAGGGAAAAAGGAATTATATGAAAATTTTTATGCATATCAAGTTGGAGTGTCTGGTTGAGATTAATGTCATCAATGTATCAAAACTATCTGGTTGAGACTAATATTTGGGTTGTTTTTAATAAAAAACATTTAATTATTAAAAACAATCCAAATATTCGATTCAAATTAAAATTAACAAATTTAAATTAAAACAAGGAAAAGAAACATTAGAAAATAAATATAATCCAAAGAAATTTAATTAAAAACAATAGTTTAAATATTAATAAATTTAAAATTAATTTTATTGTGTTTTAAATTTTAAAATATAATTTAAATAATACTAGTAAAATAAAAAATCTAAAAATTATAAAATAGTAACCAATATCTACTAAGATGATAAAATCTAAATCTAAATCTAAACATATAACAACTATGTGCATATAAGTGAGATTCAACTAAAGATATAAACTTTGATAATTCTCCAGAGTTTGATGCAAAGAAAGTACTTACATAAAATTTTTCCAACACTATAGGCTAAAGGTGTCATATGGCACTATAGGCTAAACTTTTTCCTAATTAGATTTAAGTAAAATGTTGTCACTAATATATATTTTTAAAATAATTAGATACTTGATATTTGATATATATTATCTATTTCAGTACAAAGACATGATTTAAATCTACTTACAACAGTTAAGTAACTGTAATTTATTGTCAACTTTAGACTTCAAGAACTACGAAATGGATAAGAGTTGGATGAAATTGTCAAAGGTAAGCAATGACTATCGAAATGGAGTAGAAACTTTTCTAAATTTTGCATTTCAAAATGCAAGCCAAGAGAATATGATTTTTTGCTCGTGTAAGAAGTGTGGCAACATCAATTGGCATATTCGTGAAGTTGTCTACTAAAATCTAATTTTTGATGGCTTTATTCGAGGGTATAAAAAATGAATTTTTAATGGAGAGTGTACACCTCGTAAAACCTCTTTAACGATTAATCCGAGTTATCCTCATAATGCTCATCATCATTATGTTAGAGAAGATGACATGGAAGATATGTTGCAGGATGCATTTAATATGCGCAGTCATGGTTTGCAATCGTTTCCACCTAAATTTGTTGCATCCGATGATTGTGATATTGGTGGAAATGCTTTCACTGAAAGGGGAACAAGTACACCTGATGAAGAGCCAAATGGAGAAGCGGCGAAGTTCTACAAATTACTTAATAAAATGAATGAAGAACTTTATGAGGGATCGAAATTTTCAAAATTGTCCTTCTGTATTCGTCTTTTTCACTTTAAATATTTAGGAGGGTGGACCGAAAACTCTTTTACACTGCTGTTAGAGTTTTTGAGAGATATGTTTCCGTTTGCAAAATCCCTCAATCTTGCAAAGATATGAAGAAACTGATAAAGGATTTAGGCCTTGGGTACAAAAAAATCCATAGTTGCCCAAATGACTGCATGTTGTATTGGGGTGATCGGAGAAACCAACAGTCTTGTCATGTATGCGGTCCATCTCGTTGGATGAATAGAAATGCAAAGAATATGAATGAGGATGAAGGTGATGCACAGTCAAGAAAGAAGCCAGTAAAGATTTTGCGGTATTTTCCACTAATACCAAGGCTTCAAAGGCTTTTCATATCATCAAAGACAGCCGAGTCAATGACGTGGCACCATGATGGACGAACCGATGATGGATTATTAAGGCATCCTACGGATTCTTTAGCTTGGAAATCATTTGATTCTAAATTTCCAAGCTTTGCAAGCGATCCTCGAAGTGTGAGGCTTAGGCTAGCATCTGATGGATTTAATCCATATAAACTCATGAGCCCTTCGTACAGTACTTGGCCTGTGGTGCTTGTTCTTTACAATTTGCCTCCATGGGTTTGCATGAAACAATCTTCTTTTATCTTATCTATGATTATCCCTGGAGAGAAAGGTCCCAAAAATGATATTGACATTTATATGCAGCCACTTATTGAAGAGTTAAAACAGTTATGGGCTGGTGTTGAGACATATGATGTCTTGAGAAAGGAGAACTTTAATTTACGTGCAGCTTTGATGTGGACTATTAATGACTTCTCGGCTTATGCTAATTTATCTGGTTGGAGTACCAAAGGACGTTATGCTTGTCCTTGTTGTGCAGCGCAAACATGTTCGCAATGGTTATATAATGGGAAGAAGTTCTCTTACATGGGGCATCGTCGGTGGTTAGATGGAAATCATAGATTTAGATTTCAGAGTACTCTATTTGATGGTACTGAAGAGTTCAGAGAAGCTCCTGAGCAGACCAGTGGATCTGAAATCTTGTTCATGTTGAAAGATATGAATTTCAGTTATGGGAAGATGAATCAACCACCCAACACGCAAAGAAATAGAAGATCTAGGGAGGCTTATTTAGCGATGTCCGGCAAACTGATGATGAATCTGATGAAGAGGATGATCCTAATGAGGCGGACTTGTGGAAAAAAAGAAGTATTTTTTTAGTTGCCTTATTGGGAGCATCACATTTTACGACACAATCTTGATGTCATGCATATTGAAAAAAATGTCTGCGAGAACATCATTGGGACAATTTTGAATGTCGATGGAAAATCGAAAGACAATCTTCAGAGTCGACTTGATTTAGTCCACATGGGAATCCAGCGTGAGCTTCATCCCCAAGTACTTCCGAATATAAAATATCGGTTACCGCCTGCTATTTTTTCAATGTCGAAGAAAGAGAAAGAAGTGTTCTGTACGGTGTTGAAGGATATAAAGGTCCCAGATGCGTATGCATCAAATATATCTCGATGTGTGAGTCTTAAAGATCGAAGACTATATGGCTTAAAATCACATGATTATCACATCTTGATGCAAGATTTACTGCCAGTTGTTATGCGGTGTTGTATGTCAAAAAAGGTGACGTCTTGTATAATTGAACTATCCAATATAATGAAAGGTATTTGTGGCAAAGTTTTGAATGTTCAAGAACTTGAGAAACTACAAGATCGAGTCACATTGACTTTATGCAACTTGGAGAAGATCTTTCCACCTTCGTTCTTCACTATTATGGTGCACTTATTAATTCATCTCCCTCATGAAGCAATACTTGGTGGACCAGTTTTCTATCGATGGATGTATCCCATAGAAAGGTGCTACTTCAACCCTGTAACTTTTGATAATGTTGTATATCGTGTTTAGGTTCCTATCCAAATTGAAGTCTTACTGTCGCAATAAGCGTTATCCAGAAGGATCAATTGCTGAAGGTTACTTAGTAGAGGAATGTATGACTTTCTGTTCTAGATATTTAGAAGATGTTGAAACAAGACTGAACAGACCAAGTAGAAATGCTGGACTCACTAATGATCATAGCTTAGCTGAAACTTATCTATTTCAAAGTTATGGACAACCAATCGGGAAAGTTGAAATTGCAGACTTAGATGATATATCGTGGGTCCAAGCACATCGATATGTTCTTTTTCACCATGATTCAATGGAACCATTACGCAAGTAAGTTTTAGAATTTGATAAATATTCATCAATTATCATTTGTTTATGTTCTAACAAAGTTATTCACTTTTTAACATAGTGAGTACAAACAACTAATGAGATCTCGTTCATGCTCCCGAAGATTACAACATCGAGAGATTAATAAGTTATTCACAGAATCATTTCATGAATGGTCAGGGCAAACAATATGCAATTGAAGTTTTTAATGATAAGTAATAATGTTTTCGTATAACATTATAATTACTCAATTTACTTTCAATTCAATAGGTTTGGAGTGAAAATGACGTTAGTGACGAAGTTAAATGGTTTTCCCAAGGTCCAAATAGAGTAGTAAAAAGATATAATGCCTTCTTGATTAATGGATTCAAGTTTCATAAAAAATCTCGCAAAAGATTGAGGAGGACTCAAAATTGTGGAATAGTTGTTAATTCTTCAATTACATGTTATGCTAGTGTTAGGGACAATAATCATGTTAAGGGAATGTGGAGTATTACGGACTTATTAGGAACATTATTGAGTTGGATTACTATGACAAATGGAAGGTTGTTTTATTTTGATGTGATTGGGCTGATGTTAATACTACTCACGGAATTAAAAAAGATCAATTTAGTTTTACAATGGTGAACTTCTCTCGATTAATTCACACTGGGCAACAATTGATAAACAACCCGTATGTATTTTCTTCTCAAGTCAAACAAGTTTTTTACTCGAGAGATCCAATTGATGAGGGTTGGTACGTTGTACTCCGTAACACCCCTAAAGACTTGTTTGACATGGGTAATGGAAGTAGAGATGACATGGACGAAAGATCAAAAACTTTGTCTTTTCCAAAACAAAACTTAAATGAAACTATCCTTGGTACTAGTACACAATTTCAATGGGTTCGTCGTGATGTGATGAAGATATTAACGAATCATGATGTAGTAAGATTTTACGTTTTTTTAATTATATTTAGTATTATAATTTAAATCTTGATCTTGTTAAATATATCCATTACTATTATTGTTGTAATTAGTTACTAATATTTCAACTAATTATGTGTATTGCAGATAATATGCTTAGAAGAAAATTTTGAGATCTAAGTATTATTCAAAATCCTCCAAATTCGGAAGAAACAAATAATGATCAAAGACTGCTATTGGATTTTCGAATGTTTCGAATACAATTGCCGAAACTGTAGAAAATCAAGGTAATGTTAACTTTAATTTACATGCATGTTCACTTTTATTTTTTATTTTTGTTTCAAATTATAATATTATAATATACAATTTTTTTTAGCTGAAAATTCTGAGAGGCCAGAACTCGAGGACGTATGCTATTAAAGGATTTATACAGTCTAAATCCTGAGGAGCATGTCAAAGTATCTGCAATTAGTCATGATCAGCCTGTTGGATCGGAAGCTCGACTTTTGGGAGGATACTTGGGCATTATAACATGAAATGTTAATCTATTGCCAATCAACTACGAGTCATGGCATCATATGCCTAATAGTAACAAAAATCAAGCTATCGATAATATTAAGGTAATAAAGTGAATGTAATTTATAATACTTTGGTTTAATTTTAATTTATATTTAGTTTATAAACTTGTGTTTTTTGCAGGAGAGATTTGTTTTAGAGGTCTCGGATAACTATGTGAAGAAAGCATTAGGAAAGAAATGGAGAGACCATAAAAGTATTTTAAAGAAATAATATTTTTAAAAATATATAAGCCTTGAAGAGAAATTACGAAATGTCCCACCGGGAATGCTGAGGTACCAATGGGAAGAACAAGTTAGATTTCAAAGAAAGGAGAGGTATTACGTACTACCATACTCTCATAATTATTTCGATTTATAGTATTTATTATACATGTAATAATAATTTCATAATGTAGGATCGTGAGCATGTTGGAATTACAAGAAGGCAAAAACAAAAATTAACACACACAGCTAGATCGAGAAGTTTTGCTTGTGTAACTAATGATAAGGTATTTTGAATTTATTAATTGTGTCAAATATTAACTACTTTCTACTAAATAATATTTTTTCTACTATAATGTAGGAACTGTTGTCTGGTGAAAAAGTTGGACGCCTTCAGTTTTTTGACATTACACATAGAAAGAAAGATGGATCTCTTATGACTATTGAAGCTGTAGAAATTATGGTATATTTACTTAATAAAATTTGAATTATTTTAAATTTTTATCATGTTTAATTATAATGGTTTAATTTGTCGTTTGTAATTCAAATAATGCCAAGTTATGTTATATTTGTTTGATTATATATTTCGTTTCTAACTCCTTGATTGATTTATTAAGATAAATTAAAGGATAAGAGGACGGAGTATGAAGCGATGGCTTTAAGTGATAGTTCGGTTAATCTAAAGGACATTGATAACCGAGTTATTACTGAAGTTTTGGATCCTGAAAGGTATGGTCGGGTTCGATTTCAAGAATATTTTGGATCCAGCTCGCAGAGATACATGCCTTCATGGAATTAGGATCAAGCGGAAGTTCAGAGGTTAAGAGATCAAATGGCTTAGATGCAAGCGAGCACAGTTGAGCAAATTGCTCAACTTAAAGCGGAGGCAGCAACGAGAGAAGCAGATGCTCAAAGAAAATATGATGGTAACACCCAAAACCCGTAAACCATCTTTGGTTAGGGTTCTGGTGACTTACTATTCGTCTTTAACTCAATGTTATTCAAATTTATTTTTATTAAGAAATTCATTCCATGCGTTATTTATCATCATTTAATTATAAGCACAATTCAACAAGGGTAAAAAGGTCATTTCACTACCAATACAAGTATGCAATCTACCGATACTTCTAAACACAAAACCACCGATACCTGCTATTCCACAACCGATATAACCCAAGTCAGAGAACAACCTCTCTCCTACCCTGTACTTGTACCAATAAATCCATGGATACTACCGAAACAAGTATACAGAATCTCAAGAATCATGCCAAAACACAAGTTTAACAACACAAAACATTCATGACTTCAAAATGCATTAAGCCAACACGAATACATAAATCTCAAGTCATTACATAGTACTTTAAACCTATAGACTAACTTGTGCAAACATACATCATTATATTCAACATATCATCAACATAACAAGGTTTCCACAATCTTAAACTACATAAAAAAAGATATCATCATCCTAGCACATGCCATATAACCAAGTGATGTAAGAACTATCAAACAGCTCCGAGATAGTGTGATACTCCAAGATGATCCAATCATCTAATAACAAAATTGATTCTACAAAACAACAACAATTTCCACAAGTAAGCATTTCAAAGCTTAGTAAGTTCATAAAGTTAAATAGATTTACCAAACTTCAAGAGTTGTAAAATCTAATCAACTGAATTGTATAAGCTGTATACATCCGAGTAGGTTTCCATGTGTATTTGATACTCACGATGACACAAAGTCATCGGACTTTTAATTCATAAAGAATTTTTATACTCACGATGACACATAGCCATCGGACCTCATAATTCGTAAAGGATTCATATACTCACGATGACACATAGTCATCGAACCTCATAGTCCGTAAAGGATTCATATACTCACGATGACACATAGTCATCGGACCTCATAATCCGTAAAGGATTCATATACTCACGATGACACATAATCATCGGAGCTCATAGTCTGTAAAGGATTCATATACTTACGATGACACATAATTATCAGACCTATTTCATTTACAGCTCAAAGCCCGTTAGCCTTTTCTTTCCTTTATTCCCGTCTTCCTCACTTCTAATCTTCGTTTCAACTCACAGGAATTGTTTACAATACAAAAATATGCAATTTTAAATTGGAATTTAACCATACGAACTTACCGATCTGATTTGCAGTTAACAATAAGCTTCAAGGATTACTCCACAATCTTTCCCTTCCCACGATTCGTAGCCCGATCATAATCTAAATCAAAAAATCATCCCAAATTCTTTAATTAAATCATATAATTAAATTATTTAACATTATTTGATCATTTCTGGAAAATTTACAAAATTATCCCTAATATTTTACTTTTATTCAATTCAATCCCTAACACAAAACATGTAAAATAACCATTTACTCTCTAATCCCATGCTAGTCAATTGTTCTAAGCCCTTATACATATCCCTACAATTTATCAATTTCACACCAAATACCCAAAATTTCATTATTTCAATATTTTAGTCCTTAAATCCTAATTTCATCAAAAATCACTTTACAAACATATCAAACCCAAACATTAAGTATGTAACTCTACCATAAACTTCCAAGAATAAGCATTTTAAAAAATGGCAAGTTTTATAACATTTGACAGATTCACAAATTAGTCATTGCATAAACTAGATTAAACTAATACGGACTCAAAAACATAAAAATTACTAAAAACGATTAACATTTGCTTACTTAAATCAAAACTTAAACTTTAAGGTTGAAAACCCTATTTCCTCTTACCCTAGCCGTGTAGAAGAAGAAGAAAACAAGTGTAATTTTGTAAATAATTAAACTATCTTAATTAGTTTAATTAATCACTTTCTTAACATTAATAAATCCTAATCTTAATCATAATATCTCATGATAATCCACCTACTAACATATTTTAGGTTAATTTCCTCATTTGGTCCTTCCAATCACTTACTTCTACTTTTGCTCCGTTCACGATTTAATCCTTTCTATTCAATTAACTATCTAAACATTAAAATTTCCTAACCGAATTGTAATACAATGCTAATGATGTTGTAAATATTTAAATAAATAAATTAATGACTCAACTCGTCGGAGTTGTGATCCCAAAATCACTGTTCCGACACCGCTGAAAAATTGGGCTATTACAATGATGAACTTCAACTACAACTTGAAGCCAAGGTAGCAGTGAGGGAAGCAGAGTCTCAAAGAAAGTATGACGAACTGCAACTACAACTTCAAAAAATGATGAAAATGTTTCAGCAGAATCAATCGCAGAATCCACCATCTTAGACTTTTGTTTTTTTTTTATTGTGAGAATAATATACACAATATTACTTTTGAATATATTTTTCATTTATTTATTAATTTAAATCATATACATATTTATTTCATGATAATATCATTTAGATTTAAAGTTATTGGTTGGATTTGAATTTACAGGAAAAAATGTTGAAAATTCGGCTTCTATATGAATTAAAATGAGTTGGTATAATCTGTTAATATTAGTGCCATTTGAGGGAAAAGCGTCGTTAAAGACCATGTTCTATAGCGGCGTCTGTGGGAAAAACACCGTTAAATACATGTTCTATATTGGCATTTGTAGGAAAAGCGCCGCTAAAGACCATGTTCTATAGCGGCATTTGTGGGGAAAACGCCACTAAAGACTATGTTCTATAGCGGCGTTTGTGGTAAAAGTGCTGCTAAAGACCATGTTCTGTGGCGACGTGTGTCCACATAAACACCGCAAGTTTTAGAGGCGTTATCTTTAGCAACATTTTTGTGGTGCTTTTAGGGCCAAAAAAGGCCGCTAAAAACCTGTTTTCCTGTAGTGTTTGCATTACTTCTTTTCTCACAAAACTTGATGCATAATGCACCTCTCTCATAGGTGGTAGCCTCGCTAATGACTCAACAGGTTTCATATTGATTTTCTGTACCTCTAACATTTCCAAGAGGGTCTTTGTAGCACACCTATCTACCAAGTCAATATTCTCACCACATGGAGCATCCTTGACTAGTTGAATTGCCCACAATACCTTAGTTCCACCCTTCTCATCAACACCATGTATTGTCATTGACGAGTATCCAATATACATATGCAATCGACAAAAGGAACCAACAAAGCATTAATTCGGTCAAGGAAATTCAAGTAAAAAACGAAGTGGTAATCATTTAAGTGAATTACCTCAAAGTCTTCCTTTCCTTTCCGCTCGCTGATTTGTAGCTCAGCTCTTTCTGCTACTCCCACAATTGGAACCTCTTTGGAATTTACTATTTTAATCTTGTTGGTCGATTTGCTAACCGAGAGACCAATTTTACCCACGACTTTCTCTGATATAAACAAATCAGATGCCCTCATATCGACAAAAGCACTCCTCTTTCGACTTGCGATGTTGATGTCCACAAACATTAATCATTTCTGCTTGTGATCCCTCTTCGCATTAGTAGAATTGAGTATCATTGATCCAAACTTCAATACCTTATTCTTAACAAGCTCCGCTTCTTCTTTATTACTTGCGGATATCTTGAATCGCTTTAGATAGTCTCGCATTCTATGTGGACCACAACATAAGAAGCACTCATGAATTTGGACAAATTGTTGTCCAAATTTAAATGAATCTGAACAAATAATTATCTAGATTCCTTTTAAATGATTGCAAAATTTAAAAACTTCAAAAATTATAAATAAATATTAAATATATATATATAAATTAAAATATATAAATTTGAAATGTGCAAAACTCATAGAGTAATTATTATTTCTTAAAAAATTATAATATATATATATATATATATACTTGCTTCGTGGTGGAACAGAAATTGGTACCTTTTACTTTTCTGTCCTAGAGGGGTTGATCTACTTAAAGTATTCATTCACACACTTCTAACTCAAAATTTTATTATTTATTAAAAATTAAAATTATATAAAAAAATCTAGAGCATATGTTTATTCAATATGAATTTTTAATAAATGATAATTTTTTTGAGATTTTTCACATTTGAAATATATATATATATATATTAAAACTTTTTAATAATTTTTGAAGTTTTTTAATTTTATATCCATCTAATCTGAATTTGGACAACAATATGTCCAGATTCATTCTATATGCACATTTTATTTTTCTTAAAATATTTTATTTTTTTCAAATTTTTTTTTTTTTCAATTTTTGGTGGCTTCCATCAATTATGTCAACAATGATAATAATCAAATCGATTAATTAATAGTTTTCATTAACAGAAAGGATCAATTGATATTTTTTTAAATCATTAAAAACTCATTTAAGTGCACTTTTTTATATACAAACTCAATAAATTTTTTATTTCTTATTAATTTTTTTTTTTTATCCTTAAACCTTAAATTTATTCATACAGTGATAACATTACAACAAAGTATATATACTATACATCTGTGGCATCCATATTACACACATCGACAATAATAATCAATAAAAACATCAAGAATATACAAACTCTGCCTCTTAAGTATTAGACACCAAGTCTTGAGCAATCCTAGCATAAAATTTTGTTCCTGTGCAATGGGGTTCATCCGATTTTGATCTATTTGTTTCACTTTGATCCTATGCATCCAAATAAATAAGTTCATAACTTAGGAAGCACGGGCACGGTTGCTCCCTCCTCATATTGGTGTTATACGTGTGTCCGATACGGATACTTATCGAACACGCCTGGATATATACGGGATATGTCGAAATACGTAAAAAAAAATCAGACACTGTCCCGACACGGGTGTCTAAAAACGGACACAGTGACGATGGATAGAGACGTTGGAAGCTGAGACCGAAAGGAGAAGCAGAGATCTCTTTTTCCCCTAATTTTGCGAAGTGTATGCTTGTTGAAGATAGAAAAAGGGAAACTGATTGAAGATGAAAAGATGGAAAGGATCGATAATGAAGTTTATTTCAAGTTATCAATTTTTTTCTTAGGGAAAGGAAGCAATGTTTTGTGGATAGGAACCGTCTGAGCAAAGTATGAGGTATTTGTGTTGAGATGGGTGTGTTATTTGCATCTAATTGGGTATTAATTGCGGTGCTATACACCTGGCAGTTTTTGTTTAGTTTCTTTAATTGTTGTTTTGTTTTGTTTCTAACCGTTTGTGTGCCTTTTCCTGGGCCTCTGTTGGTCTTTCATTTTTTAGACAATAGGCTTGTATTATGTGTTAGTCCTCCAGTTTTTAATAAAATCCAATCTGTTTACTCTTAAAAAATAAAAAATAAAATAAATATTAAAAAGTAAAAGTTTATTTGAGAAGCTTTCAATGTCTACACGTTTTCATATTTTTACTGTCGTATTTGTGTTTATATTTTTTTTAAAAATTACTATGTCATTATGTTAGTATCGTGTGATACTCGTATTGCATGTCCATGTCAATGTTGATAGTTTATAAGTATAGCATACTTTTATTTCTTCTGTCAGCCAATAATCTATAAAGTGTCTTCAATTGATTGAGTCACAACTATCTTCTTATAGTTTCCAACTTCCGTTGGCATCCTTATGGCTAAGCAAGTAAATCATTGTGGGGGCTCAGATAGAACCATTCCAAGCCCAAGTATTAAAGCTAAAAGCAGCAGGGGACAAACTCGACCCTACTTTTATACTACTCAAAAATAAAAGAAAATAAATTGGGTTCAAGCTTAAATATTAGTGGATTAAGCTCGGTCTGAGTCATTTTAAGTTTATGATATTTTATTTTATGTTATTTTATATATATTATGTAATTAAGATTACATTAAAAAATAAACATATATTAAATATAATATTATCCTAATGTAAACATTAAAACAAAAATGTTAAGATGACTATATAAAAAATTTTCAATAAATAAAAAATGTATAAAATTATTAAATATTAAAGTAAAATAATATAAATATTTTTAAAAAATTAAAAATAATATGGGCGACCCTAAAATGGACTTAATTTAGCCTTTGGCAAATGTGGACGGGTTTTGGCAAATTTTCAATTGAGCAAACATAAAATATGTTAATATTTTACTTAGACTCGATCTGAACCCAAACCATGAACACCTCTATGTAATAAATTATTTAATTAAATATTAAGGGCTTTAATAGATTAAACACTTACCTATCTATAAAATAAGTATAAGGGATTGTCTAAACATAATGTAATAGTTTGAGGCAGTGACGAACCTAAGGGGACTGGCAGGGGCTTGACGCCCCTAAAATGGAAAATCCATTTAGGCTTTCTAAACTTTTAAAATTTTTAATGGTAATATTGCAGTTTGGCCTCCCAAAATGATAAAAATTGATTTAATCATTTAAAAATTATAAATATATAGGTTATTAAAATGGTAAAATTGCATTTTTTATTATCGAAAAAAATATAAAATTTAAATTCGGCCACCCTCAAAAAATTTTTGGTTTCGCCCCTGATTTGAGAGTCATTTTAATATAGGCTTAATATAACATTTGGTACCTAAACTTGATATTTTTTCCTAATTTGGTATATAAATTTTTTTGGACCCAATTTGATACCTGAACTTGTCATTTTTTTTAATTTGGTACCTGATCGTTTTTTTAGATTCAATTTGGTACCTAAATTTATTAAAAATTATAAAAATTGCGCAAAACAATAACGGTGTTGAAATTTTTTATTATTCTACAAAAATATTGTCACTTGTAGAGAAAATTCATGTTAAAAATAAGTATGGAGCTATACTTAACGAATTAATATTAAAAAATATTAGATACCAAATTAGGAAAAAGAGTCAAGCTTAGGTACCAAATTGAACCTCAAAAAATTTAAGTACCGACTTAAAAAAAAGGTGTCAAGTTCAGATACCAAATTAAAAAAAAATGTCAAGTTTAAATATCAAATTAGACCAAAAACAATTAAGTACCAAATTAACAAAAAAATCTAATTCAAATATCAAATATTATAGTAAGTCTTTAATATATTAACCATATTTAAAAGCCACGTTAAACATGCATATTGCATGGGCGGCAGGTAAGAATCAAGTGAAGTCAAAAAAACATATCCGGATGGAGGCTACCTTTAACTTTAATTGTGAAATTTGAATAAATGTTTCTTTTTGAACAATGATAAATTTAGATAACTTATCCGGATGGAGGCTACCTTCAATGAATTTATCTAATGAAATAGCATATTTTTTATTATTATTTCACTTGTCGTTAAAAAGAAAAAAGAAAAAACCACGCAAAAACTCTTTAAATAGTAAAATTTAAAAAGAAACACTACGAATTTATTATTTTATTAATTTAAATTGTTTGAACGATGATGTTTTCTTTGTCTTTTACTGATTTTAAAAATTGTTCCTCGTTCATAGCGTGCCTTAAAAATAAAATAATTAAATAAATGAGGTGGTAGCAATTTAGATTTAATTAGACTTTTGTAATAATTTCGTTTGTTCACATCAAAAAAATTAAAACTTGTTTACTTGTAGATTATGTTTCACTATAAATAGATAAGTACTTTAACTACTTTATTACAAGACCTATGGAAGTCTATTAATTTATAAAAGCTCGAGATTTGCTAACATATTAAGAGATCAAATGCAATTCAATTTTTTTTCAAAGTAGCTAAAATAGCATTGATACACTATAAAAATAAAGATCAAGATAAATTGGATTGTTGGAGATAAGTCTTCAATGTTTATCTTGATCTAACATCCTTAATTCAAGTGTTTAATATGATTCAACTCGATCCGATTCAATCTAATCCTTAAGATGTATTTCTTTAAATAAATTGTTCATTATTGATGGTTTGAATACTTTCACAATATTAATATCAATCATAACTCAAAATTTTTGTTTCAAAAATTATCAACGATAATTAAGTTATCTTACATTAATGACCGTAATGAATATTTCTGTTTGTACATAACCCCAACACTAAAAAAAATAGATTCATTTGATTAAGGTCCGGCCCTGGGGGTCGTTTGGAGGTGCGGTCGTCCAGTGCCCAAAGATAAAAAGGGTTTAGAATATTATTTTTAAAGGCTTAATACAATATTTGGTACCTGAACTTGACACTTTTTCTTAATTTGATACCTAAACTTTTTTTTTTGGTCCAATTTGGTACTCAAACTTGACAATTTTTCCTAATTTGGTACCTAAACTTGACACTTTTTTTTAAGTTGGTACTTAAACTTATTGAGGTCCAATTTGGTACCTGAACTTGACTCGTTTTCCTAATTAGGTACTTAATCTTTTTAATATTAATTCATTAAGCATAGCTCAATACATATTTTTAACATGAATTTTCTCTAAAACTAACAATATTTTTGTAGCATAACAGAAAAAAAAATTTCAACACCGTTATTGTTTTGCATAATTTTTTATAATATTTAATAAATTTAGGTACCAAATTGAATCTTAAAAAAAGCTTAGGTACCAAATTAGGAAAAAATATCAAGTTCAGATACCAAATTGGGTCAAAAAAATTTAGGTACCAAATTAAGAAAAAATGTTAAGTTCAGGTACCAAATGTTATATTGATCCTTTTTAAAAATTTTAAGGATCCAAAATAAATTTAATTTTTAAAGGCCAAATTTTTTTTTTACCAACTTCTAAGAGACTTAAAAAAATTTTTCCAACATTTAAAAAACTTAAAATTCCATTTTATTGTTTTACTTAAAGCTAAAAAACATCAAAAGGACTTGATTTCAGCATTAATCTAAGCTTGATCTCTAATAATATTATCATGAATCATCTCATGATCTCCAAATCTTCCATTCACCCAATTTGTAGATACTCATACCCTTCCAACTTCAATTTATTGAAGGATATTAATTTGTGTTGATTGATTATATTTTGTTATTTTTCAAACATATTTATTCTATATTTATACTTTAAAACTCTAAAAAATGTAAACAAACAAAAAAATTAACTTTAAACTAAAAAAATTTACATGATAGTGTAACTAATTAATTTATCAGTAGTCCAACAATGAGATGTACAAAATTATTTATAGCATATGATTAGTAATATAAGTTTTCTACATTACGTTTTAGTGTTGGTTTTGTCGTTGTCCTATTTAGTTTGGTGGATGCTCGATACTTTTATTGATTTATGTCTATCGCTTTGAACCAGATTTTTTTATTGTATTAAGTGCTCGCAATCACTCCTGATATGTTATGCTTGAGTTGTGACAGAGCCAATTGTCAACGTGTCATAATATTCAATTGATGTTGAAGCTGAAGCTTTTGTTATATTGATGGAGCTTGTTTTTTAGCTTGTACAACAATTGTTTGTTATTTTCTCCCCCCTCTCCCAAATTATATGATCTTATTCATTGAATGAATTAATAAATTTATCTTTAAAAAATTTAGTGTCATGAATTAATTGACCATCAGCTTAATTAGAAAATAGTAGTTAATATAATACAAAATTTGTAATTTTATAAAAAAAAATATGATTGAAAAAAAACTCATATCAAAATATATTTTCTAAAAAAAACTTATATAAAAAAGAAACTATACTTTCTTAAAAAAAACAATGATTTATTTATTTATATAATTTTTCCATTTAATTTTTCTAAAATTTAAGTTATTTTATTAAAAAAACATAATGAATTATTTCATCTTTTAATTTTATAAAAAAATTATTTTAACTTTCTATTTAATTTTTCGTTTTTTATTCTTTAAATTTTATTATTTGTCAAATCATTATAAAACGTAGCAAAAAAAAACCATAAAATGGATGAAAAAATTAATGTTTATTAGTTTTATTGACGTGACATACACATGAATATTACATTAACAAATAATAATTTTTCAATATTTTAAAAAATTCAAATATATGTCACAAAGGTTGAAGCCAAAAAAAAAAAAGTTTTAAAGGTGAAATTAAATTATAATTTTTACAATAATAAAAAATATAATTTTACTATTTTAATAACGTATATCTTTATAATAACAAATAGGTTTGTGACTTTTTTTTTGTTTTTGTTGGTGTGGTTTGACTTTTTTTGTTTTTGTTGGTGTGGTTGAAAGAGAAATATTAGGGAAGTAAAAAATAAAATTTAAGAAAAACGTGGTTCCATATTCCCACCGTCTTTATCCATCTCTCTCTGAAATTTCCACCAAGTTTAGGTCTACAAATACTTGAGGTTTCCAAGTCTCCGGTACATAAACAAACAGTCTTTTAGTCTTTTGTTTCCTACTTAAGAGCTTAAATCTTACTCCTTTCTTCTCCTAATGGAAAAAAGTACTGGAAACCCTAAGCACCCTCCATGTCGTGGAGATCTTATCACTGTTCTCAGCATTGATGGAGGTGGAATTAGGGGGATCATTCCAGGAATAATTCTCAGCTTTTTAGAATCTGAGTTACAAGTAATCATCCTTTCTTTATTTATTTGTTTGTATATCATCAAACAGGTGTTGTAATTTCATGGTTATCTCATGAACAATAAAATAATTTGCAGAAACTGGACGGTGAAGAAGCAAGGATTGCTGATTATTTTGATGTGATCGCCGGAACTAGCACCGGCGGTCTTCTTACCACCATGTTAACAGCTCCCAACGAGAAAAACCGACCCCTATTTGCTGCCAAAGACATCAAGGCCTTCTACTTCGAGCATGGCCCTAAAATATTCCCTCAAAGAAGGCAATTCATTGATCATATATATATTATATATTTGTTCATAATAACAGATCATCGCTAGCAGGTTACTAAGTCTTGTTTAATTCAATCAACGGATCTCCATTTTCTGGAGTTACAAAAATTATTCAAAGTGTGATGGGACCAAAATATGATGGCAAGTATCTGCATGGAGTTCTTAAGGAAAGACTAGGAAACACAAGGCTGAACCAGACACTGATTAACGTTGTGATTCCAGCTTTCGATATCAAGAAACTTCAGCCCATCATCTTTTCTAGCTATGAGGTTGGTCTTAAAATTAAGTTTTCGTCAACTATTTTGTCACACTACTTTTTCACTTTCACTTATGTTTAAATCTACTTGTTTAGGTGAAGAAATCTGCAGGCGTTAATGCCTTAATGTCAGACATTTGCATTGGGACTTCAGCTGCTCCAACTTACCTTCCGGCCCATTATTTTGAAACCGAGGAAACTGATGGAAAGGTTAAAACGTTCAATCTTATCGATGGTGGGGTGGCTGCTAATAATCCGGTAAATACATGACAAAACTCTTAAAATAACAAGCACAAACTCTTCTGTCATACAAGTGTTTTAAGTGTCGGACATAAGATTGACATAGTTGTTGATGAGGAAATCATTGAGGGGAGATGGTGGTAACGTAAAGGAGGCTAGATCAACTAAAGAGATAGAGAGTCGGAGGAAGTGAAAAGAAGGAAGAGGAAAATTGCTGTGAAGGTAAAGGAGGCTGAATGCAGAGTTTGAATGGTTAGGGTTGCTAACGAGGAAGAAGTTCTCTACCTCATTATTATAGAGGGTATTTCTAAGGAAAGTCTATGTGACAAATTATTATCAATAGATTGTTATCATGGAGTGCGTAGGAGACGAATATGGTGAGACTTATTTTGTTATTTTTTGAGCTAATATGAGATTACTAGTCTCAGGTGAATCCTAATAATCCCTAAAAAAAATATTCACATTGAATATTAAACCCGTTCTCGTTACCAACAGTAAATTTCTAAGAAAAGTAACTCACTCGGAAGCTCAAGCAATCGATGACAATTCAAAGGATCATAGATGAAGAATCATATATAAGCATTTTTCGATACTCTAGAGTGTCGCATGTTAAATCTAAGTGGGGTATAACAATAATAAAATACACATTTGAAGGTACACAAAAAAAGTAAAAATAATCCAAGAATACAACAACAAAAATACCCAAAGTGGATACTTTATTATATTTGTTTCATGTCATGCCTGTATTGTATATTTGTGTCTGTGTTTCTTTTTGGATAAAAATCACTTTCAAGTAAAAGTTAAAATTTTCTACTTTTCCTTCAGGTCAAAAAAGTTTTTTTTTCAAATAATTTCTGTCTCAAAAACACTTTTGAAAAATTCAAAAACATTTTGTTTAGTAATGCTTTTATCTCAAAAGTATTTTTGTCATGAAGTGACAAAACAGATTCGCAAAGGCCATTCAGATTTTTCTTGCATTAAAGCAGAAACTCATTACAATAGATTCTTGGTGCTATCCGTTGGAACAGGCTCAGAAAAACTTGCGGAGAAATACACCGCAAAGCAAGCGGCTAAATGGGGCGTAGTTGGTTGGTTAATCTCCGGCAACTCAACCCCGTTAATCAATGCCTTTTCCGAAGGCAGTGCTGATATGGTTGATTTCCACATTTCGTTGATTTTCAAATCTATAAACTCCGAACAGAATTATCTTCGCATCCAGGTTAACTTAACTAATGAACTTCAACCACAAATTTAACGCTTCAAAAGAAAATGGTTCCTAATTTATTTGAAACAACGCAGGATGATAACCTGAAAGGGGAGGTTTCCTCTGTGGATGTTTCAACGGAGGAAAATATGAAAAATTTAGCTAAAGTAGCAGAAAACCTACTGAATAAACCAATTTCAAGGGTGAATTTCGAGACGGGAAATTATGAACCTTCGGGAGACTTAGAAACCAATGCTCAAGCTCTCATAAGGTATAAAATTGCTTCGAATTCAACATCTTTTCTTGCTTCCATTAACACATCTTCAAACAAGTTAACCAACATGGCATTAGCAGGTATGCCAAGCTGCTGTCTGAGGAAAAACGCCGACGTGAAAAGACATCGTTGCAAAAGCTTGACCCATAATCAATTTACTTTCTTTATATATATATGTTCGCAAAAGTTTGTATTGAAATAATTATTAATTCGTACTCTATCCAACGGTAGTATGAAAATAATAAAATAAAATTTAATGTGGTTGATCGAGGTTTGTAATTTGCTAGATATATTGTTGGAAGTGTAATGGAGAATTAATAGCTGATATAATAATTTTATTATACATAAATTTTACATGATATTAGAAATATAAAATTTTCTTTTCTCTATATTAATTTGATAAAATTAAATGTCGACAATGAAAAAATATCGCAAAGAAAAAAAAAAAGAAAGAACACACAGATTTGACATGGAAACCCTTTCGGAAAAAAAATCACAGGCAGAGGAGAAGAAGATTCACTAATGTCGAAAATCCCATAATCACAAGAGGAGATGACTATTCCTATTTATAGGTTGAAAAATCTTATTCCAATCAATAACTAATAGAAGTAACGTAATAAGGTTGAAACACCTTATTCTAATTAAAATAAAATAGATGACCTATTCTAATTAAAATAAAATAAAAGAAATCTAGTTTATTTGGACTTTACTTTTATTTTATTTTACCACTGAATTTTATTTTAACAAGAATTCTAGTCACCCAATTCTAACAATCTTCACCTTGACAAGAATTCTCTACGAACAAGAACTCTCAACGAACAAATTCTCCACCTCTTCCACAAAACCCCTTGAGGGGTATTCTTCAACAATGAACACCAACCAAGTTCAAGCAATACTCAAACTTGGTTATGGGAAGTGACTCAGTCATCATATCTGCAGGATTTTCATGAGTACTAACTTTGCTCACAACAATATCCCCTCGAGCAATAATATCACGCACAAAATGATACCGAACATCAATGTGCTTTGTTTTCTCATGAAACATTTGATCTTTTGTAAGAAAAATGACACTTTGACTGTCACAAAATATTGTACCAATAACTTCAGCCACGTTTAAAGCATAAGCCACTAGATCAATCTCGGCATACCTCTTCGGAGGTTTAATTTCTCTTCTAGATCTATTCTTGGCAATAAAATATTATGGTGAAGAAGTGACTCTATTATGAACTTTTGTACTAACTTGAGAAGTTGACTCTGTTGTAGATACTGGATCAATCTAAAACTTCATCTGTTTTTGTTGTTCTTTACTGGAAGAGTCTTTAATAGATAAGTTAGGTAACATAGCAGTTTCATCAAAAACAACATCTCTGCTAATCACAACTTTTCTATTTTCAGGACACCATAACTTATACCCTTTTACACCAGCCTTAAAACTAAGAAAAACACATTTAATGGATCTTGGTTCCAATTTTCCATTATCAACATGAGCATATGCGGGACAACCAAAAATCTTTATATCAGAATAATCAGCAGACTTACCAGACCATATCTCTTGTGGAGTCTTTTTTTCAATGGCAACGGATGGAGATCGGTTGATCAAAAAACATGCAATAGAGGCTGCTTCAGCCCAAAACGACTTCGGTAAATTAGCATTCGACAACATACATCGAACCTTCTCCATGATCGTTCTGTTCATTCGTTCTGCAACGCTGTTTTGCTGTGGAGTATGACGAACAGTCAAATGTCTCACGATCCTTTCTGATTTGCACAATTCATTAAACTCATCAGAATAGAACTCTAAGTCATTATCTATGCGGAGATGTTTTATCTGTTTTCCTGTCTATTTTCAACCATAGTTTTCCAAGACTTGAATGCGGAAAACACATCACTTTTCTACTTCAGAAAGAATGTCCAAAATTTTCTGGAAAAATCATCAATAAGAGTTAGCATATAATTAGCTCCTCTCGAAAGCTCTCTAGATGGTCCCCAAAGATCAGAATGAATATAATCCAATGTTCCCTTTGTGTTATGGATTCCTCTGCTGAATCAAACTCTCTTTTGCTTCCCAAAAACGCAATGCTCACAGAACTTCAGTTTGCTAATGTCTTGCCCATCAAGAAGTCCTCTTTTACTCAATTATGTCATGTCATTCTCACTCATATGCTCTAGACGCATATGCCAAAGTCTAGTAATATCATCATCTGACAAGGAAGAGGAAGCGACTGCAGCATCACCAGTAATAGTTGAACCTTGCAAAACATATAATTTGGCAGTCTTTCTCTGACCTTTCATCACAACGAGGGAACCCTTGCTAATCTTTAGAACCCCACTTTCAGTTGTGTACCTGTGTTCTTTTGAATCAAGAGTACTCAAGGAAATCAAATTTCTTTTCAATTCTAATACATGTCGCATGCCACTAAGAGTTCTAACGACCCTATCAAACATCTTTATTTTGATTGTGCCAACACCTGCGATTTTACATGAAACATTATTTCTCATCAAAACAACACTTTCAGACACAACTTCATATGTTGTAAACCAATCACGATTGGGACTCATACAGAAGGTGCAACTAAAATCGAGGATCCACTCCTCGCCAACTTTAGAATTGTCGACAGAAATAACTAGGAGTTCACCATCATTGTAGTTTTCTACTACATCAACTTCACCGGATTGTTCTGGTTGTTTTCCCTTTTGATTTCATACCTCCCTTTTGATCTTATTTTGTAACTTATAGCACTCTTTCTTAATGTGCCCTTTCTTCTTACAGAAGTTACAAGTTTTACCTCTATTTGAAGATCTTGATCTACCTTTAGATTTACTACGGGGATTTCGTTCTTGTATCCTCTCACGATTATCATTACTGTTTCGATCTTATCTTCCACGAACAATGAGACCCTCTCCCTGAGAGTCAGATCCAGCCACAAGATGCTTCATCTTGTCATACGAGGCTAAGGAAGCATAGACTTCATCAACTGTGAGAGATTCACGGCTATACAAAATTGTATCTCTGAAGGTTGAATACGACGGTGGCAACGAACAAAAGAAAATTAACCCTAAATCCTCTTTATCATACTGAACCTTCACAGCCTCCAAATCTGAGATAATTTCTTTAAACACATTCAAGTGTTCGTGCACAGACGCACCTTCTTCCAAACGATGAGAATACAAACGTTGCTTCATATGTAATTTACTGGTTAAGGTTTTCGACATACATAATTGCTGTAATTTTTCCCATAATGCAGCAATAGTCTTCTCCTTTAACACATCTTGTAGAATTTCATTTGGCAGATGCAACTGTAATTACGTCAAAGCCTTCCGATTTTACGCTTCTTCTCTCCATCTGTTAAATTCGAAGGCATCCTCCAAATCCATCTGCGTAAGAACTGCTTGCATCTTTACCTGTCACAACGCGAATCTAGTGTTGCGATCCAACAGCAAAATATCATACTTCAATGTCGCCATTATTGTGATCGAGACTAGTAACCCGAAAAAGCTCTGATATCAATTTGATAAAATTAAATGTCGACAATGAAAAAATATCGCAAAGAAAATGAAAAGAAAGAACACACAAATTTTACGTGGAAACCCTTTCAGGAAAAAACCACGGGCAGAGGAGAAGAAAATTCACTAATGTCAAAAATCTCATAATTACAAGAAGAGATGACTATGCCTATTTATAGGTTGAAAAACCTTATTTCAATCAACAACTAATAGAAGTAACGTAATAAGGTTGAAACACCTTATTTTAATTAAAATAAAATAAAAGAAGTTTAGTTTATTTGGACTTTACTTTTATTTTATTTTACCACTGAATTTTATTTTAACAAGAATTCTAGTCACCCAATTCTAACATAGTTGCTGGTAGTTTTTTATCTCTCACATTTTTTTCACTCTTCTATTACACAAACATAAGTCTTGTTTATAGGTTTCTAAACCAACTTAAAAGGATTGCGTAAAAAGCTTCCATGTTGTCAAGTTTATCCATTTATGATGGATAATGCTTAAAACACATGCTTAGTCAACCTTGTCAAAGATAAAGTTGCCACCTCAATCAGTTTCAAGTTGCAAGTCAATTTGTATGCAAACTCTTAGCTTCAATCTTTGTAAAATTGCAATTTGTATACAAATTCTTGGCTTCGATCGTTGTTGACTTTAAGAAGTCGATTTGACTTCTAACACTCCTCTTCAAATTGAGCTCTTCATTCCAAGCTTTTCTTTGAGTTTGTGGAATACTTCTACTTTCATTGGCTTCGTAAAAATGTTTGCCAATTGATCTTCTGTTTTGTAGTAAATTAACTCTAGATTTTTATTCTTCACTTGCTCTCAAATAAAATTATACTTTGTATCGATATGCTTGCTTTAACTATGGGACACTGAATTCTTTGCAAGAGATTGTAGACTTATTGTCAACATAAATTGTGATTGGACCTTCTTGTATAATAGATAATTCACCCAAAATATTCTTCAACCAAATTCCTTGACACGTGCATGTTGCAACAACCATGTATTCTGCTTCACATGTTGAGAAGGCTACTTTTTGTTGCTTTTTCGATGACCATGAAAATGCCACGGAGCCAATATGGAATAAAACTACGTATGTGCTTTTGCAATCATCCAAGTCACCACTATAATCACTATCTAAATAACCAACCAATTTTGAACTTTTTGAGTGTGTATAAAATAAACCACGATCCATCATACCTTTAACATATCTCAAAATTCTCTTTGTTGAAATCAGTTGATCTTATTTTGGCTTCTCCATGTATTTGCTAACTATTCTCACTGCATACATGATGTATGGCTGCGTGATAGTCAAGTACCTTAGACTTCTAATGATACTTTTAAACAACGTTGGATTTACCAACTCTTTAAATGAATCAACACTTAATTTCATGACTAATTCTACTAGCGTCGCTATAGACTTGCAATCTTTCATTCTGAATTTTCTTAAAATTTGTTCTGCATACTTCTTTTGAGACCTAAATATTCCATCTTTCATTTGTTTCACTTCGATTCCAAGAAAGTATAACACTTCACAAATATATGTCATTTCAAATTATTTAGTTATAGCATTCTTAAAGTCATTGAACATACTTGGATTGTTTCCGTGAAAATCATATCATCCATGCATAAGCACAAAACCATGATGTCACCAACTCCATTTCTCTTCATATATAAGGCATGCTCGTATGGGCTTTTCATGAACCCGTTCTTTTGAAAGTATTCATCTATTCTTGTGTTCCATGCTCTCGGGGCTTGCTTTAGTCCATATAAAGCTTTCTTCAAGCGGTAAACTTTGCCTTTCTGTCCTTGTTTGCTATATCTAGGTGGTTGTTCGATATAGACTTATTCTTCTAGGTAGTCATTAAGGAATGTTGACTTCACATCCATCTAATAAATCTTCCATTTATTTTGTGCTACACTTGTCATGAGAAGTCTTATAGTGTCAATTCTGGAGACCAGAGCAAACACTTCCTCATATTCCACTCTATGTCTTTGCTAGTAGCCTTTTACAACTAGTATTGCTTTGTATTTCTCCACTTTTCCTTATTTGTTGGCCTTGTTTTTGTACACCCGTTTGACTCCAATTGGACTATGTCCTTTGGTAGACTTGTTAACTCCTATGTGGCATTTCTTCTTATTGTTGCAATTTCTTCATCCATTGCCTTCTTCCATTTGACATCTACAATTGCATCTTCATATGTTACTGGATCACATTCTATCATTAAGCAGAATAAAAAAATAATTGAGCATTGTTTTTGATGGGCGTCAAAACCATCAAATATAAATTCTTACGCTCTAACTTAATTAAATAGTAGTATAGAGTAGTAAGGTCGATTCCACAGAGACTAAGATTCCTAATTTTGTTGTTTGCATGACCATATTTTTTAGTCTAGACAGCTACCGTGCCCTCGACCTGGGCGTGCAGAGTTGTAAAATAAATAAAGAGTTTAGTTGATAAAGAAAAATAAAATAAACAAATATATAACAAATAAAATAAAAACAAAATTATGATTGCAAAATAAAATTAAGTGAATTAAATTAAATCGATGAATTAAATATATTAAAGCTTAATCTCGACCTCGGTATACTTCGAACTCGAACCGATCCTTGAAATTTGGATTTTCCCTTCCAAACGATAAGTTGGTTATAGTGAACAAGGATACCTTATTCGCCAACTTTTCCTTATTTAGTCGGTTTCGTAACGACCTGTAAACCAACCCTTGCCGAATTTCTAATCACGTAATTCGTACTCGTAATTTAAGATTTCGGTAATTTGGCAATCTAGAAATCTCAACTCAAATTAACGGCCTCAATTGCATGGGTTGTTTAAATCCGATCACTATCTCCCTTGACGAAATTCAACCAGTTTTTTTTTTCAATTAAACACGCCAATTTATTCACAGGAACTCGAATACGATAGATGATCGACCCGTTTTTCCAACTATACGTCAAAAAATTCAACCCAACTCATGTTTTTTTAATTGGAATTTAATTAACTTTAAGGGATGATTGTGATTATCTCATATATCGGAGAGATAGTGAATATTGTGTTGAAAGGTTTTTTTAATGTGGGTTCATATCTCAAGGTTTTTTTTTGGAACGATAACCGAACTAGAGCTAAAAGAAAATTAATTGAGCATGAAATTAATCATGCTTTGTTGATTTATGGAAGGAGTTTAATGGTGGTGATGAATGGTAGAAAGGATAAATGGACTTAGGAAGCGAATCAAGCAAAAAATAATAAAATGGAAAATGAGAATGACAGAACGCTTGTAGTGCAACTGACGCGTGAAAAGAAAAAGGAAATAAATTGTTTTGCCTTTAATTTCCAATGTGTTTTCCAAAGGGCACCATACAAGGTATTTATATACATTCCATATGTTAAAATTAGTCTAATTTATCTAACAATTAACCCATTAAAATCAGATTTATATCAATTTTTTTTTTCTAAATCTAATTTTTACAAAGTCAAATAGAAAATCTGATCAACTATCAATTTCTCAAAATTTTCAATTCGACCTCCTTTTATTGCTTGTGCTCCAATTTAGCCCAATTTGTTTGTTAACTCTATTTCGATACTCCAACTGCGTACCTGATAAAATTAAACAAAAATTACAGACTTAGTAGCAAAAATTACGAAAATTGGGTGTGTTAAACAAACAAATTCAACTTGATATCAAATACCCCTACTTAGTCGATGTTTGTCCTCAAGCATGTTATGTATTCTCATACTAGAACCAATTCTACAACTTACTTTGAAATTAAGTCTCATCCCACAACCAATTAAAATGCAAACAACTTAAGTCAAGCATGAATGAGCAGTTGCTAAATTTAACTAACAAGCGTTTATAGAATTCGAACATTATGAAACAAAACTATTTCACTAAATTAAAGCTTTAATAAAACTTGCAAAACGATCTTAAATATATATATTTTATACTAGTTCGGGATGCAGGCAAATATTTTTACGCGAAATGAGATAACAACCCAAGCACCAAACTCCAGTTATTCAATTTGGCTTGTCTCCAAACATTTTTTTTAACAGCAACTCGGTCAGCAGAGTGTTTGTAAGTTTTGGTTCGTCACTTGAATCTTTTGACATGAGATGAGAAGACAAACCAATCACCTCATCCCGGTTACTCAATTTGATCACATTCTCGAAATCTTCACTCATAACTAAGCCATCAGCGGAATATATATATTGCTATGCAAGTTTAAAGAGGTAACAATTTCTTGAAATGTTTGATTTAACCATAAAATTTTCAATTCTATAACATACATGTCGATCAAATTTAAGCAATAAGCAATTATTCATTAATTACCCAAATTATTTGTATTAATTAAGAATAGAATTGGAGGTTCAATTTCGAAATAAATTAGGAATAATTTCAGTATAGGATCTAACATAGGTAAAGAAGAACAAGTAATAGTATGTCATATCCTTCGAATCATAATCTTCCCAACTTAGCTCATTTTGCCCTCAATGTGCAATAAAAGAATAAGAAAGAGAATGATCAAGTGTACTCCCCGTGTATGTTTAAATTGGCAGAGGGTGGTTTGGGCAATTCAGGTTGGTTCTGGTCAGAACGGTCCTGGGTGTATGTTTCAACAAATGGCAGCATTGAAATTTGACAAGGCATGCCCATACCACAAAAGAAATCCAATTCTAATTTATTTTTGGATGAAAAGGAACAACCTCCTCCACCATTCCTAGAGAACAACACATTAAAATAGATTAAATAATAATCTTATTTTTTATTTTTAACATAAATTGTAACACCCTATATCTGAGCTAAACGATAAGACCAAGTCTAGAATGCCATATTGACTTACCAGCATGCAGTTATACTTAAAACAAGTTAATCGATACTATAAGTTGAGTCTTAAAATCATTAAACATCCGAAACACACTTAAATCTTAGAAACTTAAAGTATAAAGCTGAAGAAACAAACTAAACACACACTAAACACACTTATATATAAGAAATCCGAAATATGACCGAGTCCCACGTCCGTCGATCGCTTAGTGCTAGGGAGTTCCTGAAATTCATTCAATCTAGTTAAGGTGTTGCAACTTATTATATAAAATAAATAAATACAACATACTCATAATATTTCAAATATCATTGGAAGTTTAGATAGCATACTCAATCTTAATCAATTAGATTAATAACTCACTACGATTTCGAACACAGAACAGTTCAGATGCGTAGCAGATCATATACAAATATAAGTACAAATATAGATGCAGTTATCCTACCCCCATCCTCTACATCTCTGACCAGTCCAACACACCAATAGGTATATAATTAGAGGTGTTCATGGGTCGTGTCGGGTCGGGCTCAACCAAAAATTTAGGTCCATTTGCTAGGCCCAAGCCTGACCTGACCTGACCCGAAAAATTGGTCTAAAATTTTGCCTAAGCCCGACCCGGATAAAAGTACTAAAACTCGAGCTCGGCCCGACCCGCACATATTAATTTTTTATATAATTTTTAAATATATATAATGCATTAAAAATACTAAAAACATTAAAATAAATATTTCCTAACAAATTGAAAATAAATTTTTAAAAATATATATTTAAATAACACTAAGATAGATGCAACTTAACAAACAAATGTCTCTAAAATAATAACAAAATTAACAATAAAATAAGTTTTATTTAATATCCAAACAATAACAACAAAATAGCAGCAATATAATAGTGAAATTATAGCAAAATAAGGAAAAACAACAAGAAAATAGCATTAAAAAACAAAAATTTGTCCTTTTGTGATTCGGGTCAAGCCGGGTCGAGCCCGAGCCAAAAATGCCTTACTCGAAACCCGGCCCATTTTTTAAACTGGTCTTATTTTTTTGCCCAAACCCATTTTTCGAGTTTATATTTTTACCTAAATCCTCCCATTTTTCGGGCGAGCCTTTGGGCCTGAATGGGTGGCCCGATCTATGAACAGGTTTATATATAATACATGTTTAGCCCTACACACCCCATAGTGTCGATATGATACGTTGCAGTGTTTACAGTCTCACTACCACTTCAAATATAATTATGGGTGGGTCAACCACCAAATCGATACAGAACACTTCCTTCAGTTCATAATTCCCACCCCATGCAGATACAAAGAACAAATGATAGTTATTTATAGTTCACATACAGATATGATTATATAATTCCAGTATAATAGAGTGTTGAAGTTATTAATAACTATCGCATACAGATATCCAAAACTAGTTTAGAATCATGACAAACTAGAATATTCAGTCCCATTCAGTTCATACATATCCTACAGACGACCTACATTTGCCTCACATGACAACTAAGGCTTAAACAAAAATCTTAGTTCCTAGGCTCACACGTCCGTATGGCTCCACATGGTTTGGCACATGGTTGTGTGAGTGCCCGTGTGTTCATATCTTCGAAAATAGTGAGTTACATGGGCTGGACACACGCTCGTGTAGCTACCCGCGTGCCTCACACGGTTTGGAACACGCTTGTGTCCCTACCGTGTGACCCTAATGCACAATTAGTGAGTTACACGGCCTAGACACATGCATGTGTGATCCCTACATCTTATTTTTCTTACACACGGTCTAGCACACACCCGTGTGGCTCGCTCGCGTGTCTCGAATTAGAAAACAGTGAGTTACACAGTCCGTAATATGGCCTACCACATGGTCATGTGACTCACACGACCTGCACATACACCCGTCTGGCGTCGACAGTCCCATTTTTGGTGAAGAAAAATGTAGAAAAAGAAAGAGGTTTCGATACCCACCTGTTACACGACGATGTAGAAGCACCCAAATGTAATTTCCAAGCCTAAAATAAGTTCCAAACGTCCAATTTAACAATGATTCAAGCAATTCACTAAAATCTCAATGAAATACTACTTTGAAATTTTCAATGCTCAAACCCGAAACGAACAAACATTTGCTTACGAAGAATAACAACACACACTCGAATCCTAGACAGTACGGGAAGTGTTGAGTGTCTCTTGATCCTCCCCTATCGCACTGGAACACGAAAGAAAATAATTCAAGAACAATTAATCGACACTTCGAGACTTTTTAAGAAATTCCCAAGATACACAATTGATCACAACAACAAAATTATATGATTTAACCTACCTTAAAATGAGTCGAAATAAGAAGCACAACAAGACCAATTAACCCGAGTGGAAAACAAATTGAACTTTAAGTAAGCATAAAGAAAAATATAAGGGAGACGGAAAAAGAATAGTCAAAGCAAAAAAAAAAAAAAAGAAGTTTTAAAACGTTAGAGGGAAAAATCCATTTAAAATTCAAGAATCATTTTTTATGGATAGTTGCCAAAAATATATTTCCTAATTGCATATGTGAAGATTCAAACACAGGACTAAAAAATAGACAGATGCTTAACTATTGAACCATTAGACTCATCGTTGTCACAAACCAATACGATAGTAACTTAAGCAAGGAGTCCTAAGTTAAAGATTCAGATAAAGAAAATTAACTCGGAACCTCAGATCTCAAGTAAACAAACAGTACACATAACCACAGAAGTAGGCATATATTTATTGACACTACTTAGAAAGAAAAGCTCAAATTTTTGAGGCGTTACATAAGTTAAACTTAATTAAAAATTAAATAAATTAAAATCAATAAAAAAAATGGGTTGTCTCCCAAAAAGCGCTTTTGTTTAATGTCATTAGTTCGATGACCTGAAATGTTATCCGTTTGGCTCCTTGAGAATTATTATTCCCATTACGTGCACTTGGAAGTTCTCGTCGAAAGGTTTCAACCTTTGCCTATTGTCCATGAAGCACTTCTCAGATTCCTCCATCATCGGTAGATTGAGGCATCTTTGAGCTTTTCCGTTCGGGTTTTTCGTTTCCTCTATCGGGATCCTTATACGTTCCAGTAACGATTTGAGCTCCAATTTCAGGGCCTCCATGCGAATGACAACTTCAAGTATTAGTTCTTTGATATTCGGTATTTTTTCTTGTTTTTCCATAACATCGAGATCTGCACTCTTGCAAAGCACAAGAGACATTTGTTATTGCACTGGGATGACCCATATCCTCATAAACATTAAACCTGACCACTTCACTGTCAAATTTCATGGTAAGTGTTCCAATCCGAATATCAATTTTCGTTCGTGCGGTGCTTAAAAATGGTCTCTCGAGTAAAATATCTAAAGAATTTGAAGAGTTGTCATCCTCCATGTCAACAATGTAAAAATATGCAGGAAAAATTAGTTCACTTACTTTGACGAGGACATTTTCCAACACTCCTTCCAGATACACAACTGACCTATTTGCCAATTGAATGATCACCCTTATTTCTTTCAAATGACTCATGTTTAGTAATTTAAAAATAGATAAAGCCATAACGTTAATAGATAAGTAAGAGTTTGCATGACTAGCATATATCACATAATATTTGCGTAACTTTTAAAAATTATTTTATATACAAGTTTAATTATAAAAACTTATATAAATTTGATTTGGAATAAAACTTGTGATAGGTTACAACCTTTTTAGAATATGTAAATTAGGTGAAATATATATTTAAAATGTATGATATATATTACTTTTTATAAAAAAGTTTTATAAAGTGTTCAATAATTTTATTTCTTATAAATAATTTTTTTTTTATCATAATTTTAGAAAGTTGTTTTCTATGAATAAATTATGTCTATAACATTTTTTAATAAATAAATATATTATTTTTTATATTATAGCATGGATACGTACATAAATTATGTACATACATTTTTACCATAAATTTTTATAAATAAATATATTATAACATTTTTTTAACACTTTCACTTTTATGGTACGCAAATTATTTTTTACGATATAATTTTTTTATCATAATTTTAGAAATTTATTTGGATTTAAATAATGTATATATTTTGTTATAACTTTATAAAATGAACATAATTTTTTATATAATATAATTTTAAGACTTATAATACAACTTTAGAAAAAAGTTTTTATCATAATCATTTCAACCTCTCATACATGTTCATGCTTATAATATATTTTTTATAATTAAAATTGTATAAGAATAATTTTTTAAAGTTAAATCATGTATAAATGTTTGGAATATCATAGAGTAGTTGAATTTGAGTGAAATTATCCATGTAATTACTTCAATTCTTACCACCCCTTATGGATCGAAAAGTATTATTGGGGGTACTCCAATTACACCCAATTTAATAGGATTAACTAATTACAATGATTATTCAAACATACGATTAGAGGGAGTACGATGATTGGAGTAATTAATTATGATATGTTTTTATTTTTCCAATCCATCCAAATGATTTTCTAGCATACACATATCTATACTACTACATATAAAAGGAAGGCCACAAGTCCACTGTTTTTTTTTTTTCTTTTTAATGGTAAATTTCAATTCCAAACTCTTTACTTGATTATAAGAATGGTTAAATTTTAATTTGATCCCTATATTTTGTTTAAATTTAAGATTTAATCTGTATATTTTAGTTTTGTTATAATTTGGTACTTCAACTTTTATAATATCATTAGTTAGTCTAAATATTTTATTCTAATTAAAATGATTATGTAAATTTTTAAGAATTGTTAGCATCATTAATATTCTTTATTAAATTCAGACCGATTACAATATTAATTTTTTGTTACATGAATATCAAGTGAGTCTTTTTTTTATTTCAAAATCCTACATCAGCAAATTTTATAAAAGAGTTTTAACAATGTCAACAAATAAACTTAAATTTTTAAATTCAAAAAGTAGAGAAACCGAATTTCTAAAAATAAAAATATGAAGAGTAGAAGAAAATTAGCAAATGTAACTTTTAAATTTTTACTTTATTATTTACTTAAGAAATAAATAATTATCCCAACAGAAAGTGTGGAAGGAAACCATACTTATAACTTAATAAAGGAAAAAGAAAAAAAAACAATAAATTAATTGGAAAATAAATAACAATATTTTAGCTTCGTTCCAAATAATCATTTATGTTCTTCGTTGAAGCTTCCATGCGGTGATCTCATTTCACGAAGCCGCTTCTCCTCAGATAGCATTTCAGCTAATCTGCAAATGATCAGAAGCAAAAGTAACCCCAAATTTCAAATTAGACCCATAAGGGTTATATATGGAAATTTTCAAGATCTTGATAACCCCATAAGGATATAGAATATCATCATTTAAATATATGAAAATTTTTAATAAACTCGTGTGTATATATAATGTATACCTGATGAGAGCCTCTTCATTTGTACCCTGATCAACAGGCTCGAATTCACCAGTCTCCAAGTTCACCCTGGAAACTGGCTTTTTCAACAATTCTTCCCCACATTTTACAAGATTCTCCAAGTTTTCTTTGGTAGAAATATCCACTGATGTCACTTCTCCAGATAGTGTATCATCCTGCAATTTTCTTTTCTTTTTAAGTCACTTTAGATTCAAGTGTATAGAATGCACATTTCAATGAATGTATATATATACCTGAATACGGAGATAACTGTGTTCACTATGAAGTGCTCGGAAAACAGTAGCGAGATGAAAGTCCACCATGTCACTGGTTGCTTGCATAAACACATCAATTAATGGAGATGAATGTTCAGAAGTCAACCATCCCAAGAGACCCCATTTTGCTGCCTTGTGAGCTGGGTACTTCTCTTCAGACTTTTGCGAACCAGTGCCCAAGGATAAGACCTGGAAACGAGCATAGTCGTTTGGCTTTATATGGAAGAAATCACTGCTTTCGCGACTGATTTCCTTTGCCACTTCGCTCATGGCTACTAAAGTCTGTTATAAGAATCGATCAAAACCATTTATTATTAACTTGCAGCGCAGAGAATTTCCTTTACGTTAAAAACATCTGTATATATACATACGGGATTATTTGCAGCAACACCACCATCTATAAGATGGAATTCTTTGACTTCGCCGGTGGAATTTTTTATTTCAAATTGATATGCAGGAAGATAAGTTGGCGCAGCAGAAGTTCCAATGCATATATCAGAGAGCAATGCATTTTGGAAAGGATTGTACTGAACCTGCACAATGGTAGTATCTCACATCAAATAATGACAAACTATGATATATATATATATATTATTTGATGAGAAATGAGACCTCATAGGAGGAGAAAATTCTTGGCTGGAGTTGTTTGATGTCAAATGTTGGGATGACAACGTTTGTCAATGTTTGGTCCAATCTGGTTTCTCCCAGCTTTTCCCTCACAATATTGTGCAGATATTCACCATCATATTTCGGACCAGATAGAGATTTGACCAAATTTGCAACCGATGCAAACGGAGAGCTGTTATATAATTACAAACACAACAAGGATCAGCTGTAATTACAAGAAGCTTCTGTTCCGTTTTAAACTACAAATGAACAAGCTCCAGAGATTCATTACCCATCTTGAGGGAAGATTTTCGGGCAGTGTTGAAGGTAGAAATCATTGATATCTTTGGCAGCAAAAAGAGGACGATGGCCCTCCGTCGGGTGTGGTGCAGTTAGCATGGCAGTGACAAGGCCGCCAGTGCTAGTCCCAGTAATGACATCAAAGTAATCTGCCAGTCTTGCCTCTTCACCATCCAGCTTCTGTAATTATAAGTGAATCGTTACAAAATGAGAACAACAGTTCATACTACATATTATTAAGTGCTTGGATACCTGAAACTGAGACTCTAAAAAGGCAAGAATAGTTCCGGGAATAAGCCCCCTAATTCCTCCTCCATCGATACTAAGAACAGTAATTAAGTTGCCATAGGTGGGAGGTTGAAGGGGTGATTTTGGACTTGCCATACCAAATGTGGTGGTGGGATACTTGGATTATGATGAGGGATGGTTTGAGCAAGAGAGTTCGATTCCAAAACTAGATTAAGATGTCTTCAATCCTTTGTAACATTTGATGCCCTTCACCAATGGCTGTCCTGGATATTTATAGCCTTCTCCATTTCTCTTATCAACTTTGAAACTATCAACTACGCTTTTGATCTGGTCCCAATACAATAATATATTTTATTAGAAAATATTAAAAATCACTTTTTTTTTTTTTATGAGAATGGATTGTATAAAATTATGATTCCACCTCATCTCTACCTTTTTCTAATAGGAAAATAGGAGAATGACAAATTAAATTTTTTTTCTCTTGATTTTCAGCTTTTTCTTCCTGAAAAAATTAAAATTCAACTAAAAAAATACTAAAAATCACAAGAAAAAAATTGATTTGTCATTTTCCTATTGAAAAGGGATAGGAATGAAGTGAAATCACAATTTCTTACAATCCCTTCTCATTTGTTTATACAACAATATAAAGCTGAATCAAGTTTAAAATAGATAACAAGGTCAATGAAAACTTGGCTAAATTGATAATGAAGAAGACTGTCTTGAATATCGACGTTCAAAATCTATTATACGTAATTATGGGCTTATATCTCTGAATCTATTATATATGAAAGTTTTATTTCAGCTAATCCCAAGCAAAAATAGAGCAATTTTTATGCCATTTCAAAAACATCCCAATTATGTCACAAATCAACTTATATTTAAAGTTTTAACATTCAACTAATATTAAAAGATTTTTATCTAATTCCAACCTCACACAACTTGAAGTATTATATATACATATAAATTTTTAAAAAAATAAATAAAATATATTTGAATCTTAAAAAAAGTTTAAAATAATCTAATTAAAATATATAAAAATATTTCAAATATTATAAAATCTCATTTTAATTAAAAATATATTTTCGAAAAAGAAAATCCTATAAATCGAAGGATTAATTCAAGCCATCTCAATCACCTCCCCAATACGTATCTATCAAAAGGAAAGCTAGCAGTTATTTCTACATTACTGTCTCTACTCTAAGTCGAGACTCGCAGTTTATTGCATAGCTCGGCGGAGCTGGGACTGAAATTTCCATATATATAGCTATTGGCTATAGCAGCCTAACCGCGCTACGAAGCCGTGTCCAAAGTGATTGAAAATTCCAACTTTTAGACGACTTTAAGGTGGTGGATGGGTGGGATGTATGAGTCTGAAATAGTAAAACCCCAAAACCTGAACTCTTCAAGAATCAAGATTTTTCCTAAGTTTGCATTAATTTTCGCTTGAATCTTCAGTGGGAGACGTGGCCAATTATTGCTCGGTAGTAGTATTTTCCCAAGGGAGTTAAAGTCATGGATGGATGTTGACTTTTTATTTCAAAGACGACCCAGCACTAACATAGCAATAAATTTAAATTGTGTCAATGTCAAATAATCCTGAAATCACAAGACTTGCATTCATACTTCTGTTGCCACAAATGAAGCGTGTCTAGAATTGGGAGAACAGTCCACTCCAAATTTCTAATATATATATATATTCCAAATTTATTTTTTTTTGTGAAAAGACAAAAGTCTAACAACAACGTGATTGACGCAACTTGAATACTCTTAATTATCAGGCCAACAACTAAAATTAATTTTTATTCATTTTAAGAAAATATTTGTAATTTATATAAGGATATACTCATAGAAAACTTAGCACTTTTTTTTTTATAATCCTAAATATTTTCATCTATTTCATGATATAAAACTAATTTCCTTTGAGTTAAAAGAGTGATATTTAAATAAAAAATTTCTTACAGTTATGACTCCATGATTCAAATTGGAACAGAAAGAGAGGGGTAGACAGTGGCCTTGCCTCCCCTCCCAAAAAAAAAAAAAAAATTGTTTCAGTCCCTTTACTTTTTAGGAAATTATAAATTAATATAATGATATAATTACATTTTGACCTTCAAATCGTGCTAATTCAAATTTCTTGTTCCCTCCTAAGCACATTTTTTATGGATGTTTTGGAAATAAACCAATTGGCTAAGGTTTACTAAATTTTTCTTGCATTTTATATAATCAACACTTACTGAATATAATAGTAAGATACATTACACTCATAAAAAAATAATTGAGTATATTACAAAGTTTTTAGGTTTTTAGCGTGTTCAAATTTTAAAAATTGGTTCAAAAAAAAATATTTTAAAATTTTGAAATGTGGCAAAGAAAAAAGTAAGTATTTGTGGGAGGGGAGAATTGCAACATAAACCCCTCCTCCTTTTTTGTTTGATTTTAATGGGTTTCCTACAAGTTATATTTTATTAAAAAAACAAGTTATATTTGAATAATTAGCCTTTTCAATTTGCTTATATACAATAATTCAACTTACAATTTTACATAATAAGTGATTGTAATTTTAAAACCTTTTTAAAAAAATCAATTTAAGTTTATTACTATTTTTTACAAATTAAATACACAATTAAAATATATTATAATATTTGTATTTTAGAAATAATTTCAAAATGTTTTTTTATTAAATTTAGTCTAATATCATATCATGAATATAAAATTAAACTTATATATTAGTTTAACAATAATATTAAAATAGATTAATATTTTTCAATAGTATTTAACAATTTTAATTATTTTAATTTCGTAAATTAGTAAATCTTATATATGTTTTAATTAAATTATGGTAAATTTTAAAATAAGGGTTCATTTAATAAATAAATACTGTAATTTAAAAATTAGAAAACAGTAATTCATTTAAAAATGCATTGGTAGTTATACATCACTACCAAAGATCACTGTCATCAAACCCACCAATCCCAACTTTGATTAATTCAACTTTTCATCACCAATATTAATGAGATTCCACATTATTCTTCATCATCATCCACGGCGTCCCTCTTATATTATTACTTTCTTCTTTGCTTTTATCAATTTCTTCAATGTTTAGGGTAAATTCTATCATTAGTCACCAAATTATAGGTAAATCCTTGTTCAGGTCATTTAACTAAAAAAGTTATAATTTGATCATTGAAGCATTCAAAAAAATATATTTGAGTCAATGGACTGTTAAAATCGATGTTAGATGGTTTTCTCTGTTTACACTATCTAGATCAATCAAAAGCTTTCTTTCCCCTTCTCTTCTACAGCTCATTTTTTTTTTATTCTGCTCGTCGATGAGTACTGATCCATTGTATCGATCATTGAATCGTCATTTGGAGCTCGTAGGCGGAATTTAAAAAAAAAAAAACTTAACAATCGAATGATTTAAATAAGAACTTTTGAATAGTTTAGTGACTTGAATAACAACTTTTGAACAATTTAATGATCAAATTGTAATTTTTTTAGTTAAGTGACCAAAACGAAAAGTTACTTATAGTTTAGTGACTAATGGTGTAGTTTATCCTAAAGTTTATGCTTCCAAGCCAACATTATAGCTTTTCGGTAAGTCTGTACCTACATGTTTAAAACAACTAACACGTGAGCTCAAAGAGCTCAATAACTATCCTACGATAAACCTACTTATCCTATTCCTTAAGAATGTTGAGCCCTTTATAAGCATGCCTTATAGAGTTCACTTAAGCCACATTATAATGTTATAAACTGATTCATTTAAATTAATAAGATTATGTGGCTTAACTTACATTTTAGGGTATGTTTGTTAGGAACAAAAAATTTGCTAGAAAATATTTTCTACATTTTATGGTGTTTCATAAAGCATGGGAAAAATAAGTGAATGGAAAATTCTATTAGTCAATAGAAAAGAGGAGTGTTTTTTTTTTTTTTTTTTGTAAAATGACTTACCTCCAATTCTTTCGTAAGTAAACTTATGCTTCCTATTTCTTCAAGCTTAAAAGACATTTTCTTTATCCCTTTTTCTTTCCTCTCTCCCACTACGATATTGACAGCGACCCTCGATGCAATATCGACAATACTGGTGAACCCATCTCTATATTCTTCCTCTGAGATTATCGTCTAGGTTTTAGACCTCAAGCTTATTGACAATTGCTTCATATTCTTAATTTCTATTATCTTTTACTTCCTTTTACGTTTTCCATTTTTACATCAATGTTATTGACTAAGCTCAGGCCATAAAATGCATTATTAATTAAATTATTAGATTAAAATTATGAAAATAAACTATTAGCTCGAAAGATCAAATCGAAATTGCCAAAAGGGGGTGAATTGGATTTTTTTTTTTAAATATGAAAGCTAAAAGAAATTGAAAGATGAACACGATAATTTAGAGTAGTTCGACTCCAATTGTCTACTTCACTACCTTAACTTTTCACAACTAAGGATTTTTCCAAATTATTAATTTGATAATCTTTGAAGACAAGGTTTAACCTTACAACTCTCTTAAGATTTCTACCTCAAATCTTAAGACACAAACCCTCTTAAAGAGATACAAATAAGCAAACAAAAAAATAATCCTCACAAGATCAAAGAGTTTGCAAATTAAACACAAATACAATGTAATACACTTGAGCAAAAGAATGGAGATAAAGCTCACAAGTGTGTGAAAGAAAGAAATGGATTATTTTTCAGAAATGGTACCCTTGTTGTGCTTGGGTTTGTCGTTAACGGGTCAGATATCGGTTCTACTACCTTTTCGATTGGCTCATGATGCTCGACTTGCTCCTCTTCCATGGATTCGTCAACCTCTTTGGGAACCTCCTCCACCTCTTCGAGAATTATTTTTCATATTGTTGAGGAGACTTTGACCATTTTTCTTTGGAAACATCGTCATCAATTAGCTCATTCGGTCACAAAGGTTGTCCATTCTAGATTCGAGTCGTCCGCATATTGCTTAGACTTGTTGAATGTTCGTATTCATTGTTTGCATCTTCCCCTCTAGTCGATCCAATCTTTGACCACATGCAGTATGGTCATTGCCCACATGTAGTTTGGTCATCGCCCACAGCTCGTTCCAATGAAGGAGGTTGGTAAAGAGGATTTTGTCAAGTTTGGCTTGATTCGCGCATCCTTGGTTACCTCCCCACTTAAGGTTTAGATGATCCCTCCAAACGAGATTATAAGTATTTAAATAGGGATTTCCATTGCTATTACTTGCATAGCTTGCCTCCTCTGGTTGGTTTTCAGAATGAGGCTTCGTTCTTGTCAGCTTGACAGGCGTCTCCAAATGGTTCAGCTTCTCTAAGATTCGTTCGAATCTATGATCATCATTTTCTTTGTTTACTACTTTCACCGTAGGAGGCTTAGATTTGTACATGAACCTCTCATTAGGCCACATTTACGAATTCATGGTCATATCTTCAATGATTTTATAGGCTCGTTCGTACGTGTGGAACATTAAAGATCCATTAGATGCTCCATCTAAGTTGTACTTGATATGCCCGTCAACCTCGTTATAATTTTTTTTTTATTTAGAGCCATGCTTATAGTACATGCTATGAGCATTTTGTATTATTACCTTGAAGCACTCTCACACCTCATTTAAGGATTCACCTTTAAATTTGTTTGAAATTGGTAATTTCTCATCAGAGTTGAGAGGTTCAACTGATTGGGAAAATTTAATGGAGAAATTTTTCTGCCAAATCATTCCATGTGGTAATGGAACCCGATTCTAGTGAGTCTAACCAATCGGCCACGTTATCACATAATGCAAATAGTAATAACTGAAGACGCATAGCATCACCAAATGCCCTGTTATACTTGAAGGTGTCACATAGTTGAAGAAATCTCTTCAAGTGTTGATTCGGGTCTTCAACCATATTCCCCTTGAATTCTAGCGTGTTTTGGATCATCAGAATAATGATCGTTTTTATTTCAAAACTATTAGCGTTAATCACAGGCCTTTCTATGCTTCCTCGCACCACATCTAGTGTAAGTAGGGCATACTCATGCAATGTCCGCTAAGTCATTAGGGCTTCTTCCCCATTATTTCCTTGTTGCTCTCATGGCTCTTTGAATAATGAATTTCCCTAGGGTAAGTTTATTTTGTAGGAGGTTCGATGTTCATTGCTAAACATTTGTGTTTAAGTAGTTGCTCCGAATCTGGGTATGGTTCAGTTAGAGTGCTAGAGCTTCGAGTCATACACAACTTGAAAAGAGAATAAAAACAAAAATTAAAACCTTATCTATAGGTCTTAATATTCCTACTTATCTTATTAATTGAAAAAAAAAATTATCACAATTTATTAGCGAAACCTCCTCGACAAAAACAACAACTTGATTGCCTATAAACAAGGTATTATTTATAGTTAAATATAACACCAAAAATATAAGAATAAAGAAAGACGGTGCCTGCAAGTGCACCGGTCAAATTGTAATATAATTGTACAAAGAAATACCGAAAAATATTCTGGGGATCATACCCAAGGGAGGATGGAATAAATAATGAAAACATTTTTACAATAACAAGTCTAAGTAGTAGTAATTAGTTCCTATATTATGATAAACAATAAAATAAGTTGATGGAATAAAAATAAATAATTAACGAAAAGAAATAAAGAAAGAAAAAATAATAAATAAAATAAATAAATCAATCAAGAAGATTAACTCACTTCAGAGTTTGTAACTAACTTCATATTAGGGTTTAGAGTATATTAGCTACCGATTAACCAATTATTATCTCATGGCCTCTAATTAACTAATCGATTGGTTGATACTCGTTTATCTCCTGACATCACTTTCTCAACCAAGATAAATTACGATTTACTTAGTTCAACTTATCTCCCGACCTTGTCTAGCTTATGATAACTTCCTAGGATTGTCAATCCTAATGGTTTAAGCACACAATTTATACCAACTAATCCCTCTCGAGAAACCCTAAAACTTCCATTAATCACATCCCCATCTACTCATTAATCTCCCCTAAGAGATTTAGCCACTCATGTTATCCATACTCTCAATTCCGATTTAATAAATCATGTAAAGAACACGATTGATGCAAAAGAGAAAAGAGATTTGAATAATCGTGGATTGAATATCGAATGAGAAATGGAGTAAAAAATCAATTGATTGGAACAATGAAATAAATCAAATGCAAAAGAAAATATAAAATGAAATACTAAATAAATAAACGCTTGAATCAAAACTAATTTCAAGAGGAAAAAAAGAGTTATGAAGAGCCGAAAAGAAAATCACCTAAATCTACTCCTAAACTACTAAGATTTTTAAAGGCGTCTAGGACGACTTAGTTACATCAAACCTCTAATGTCTTATTTATAGAGGTGTTTGCAGCCTAAATTAGGTCTTCGGCACGTCCTAGGTCTTCGTATAAGTTTGATTGCGTGTACAAAGATAACCCCGGATTACTTGGGTAAGATGTTGACGTGTGCCGTGCGACACGCCTTGCATGGTGCGACACGACATGCAAATCTTGCCTTAATCATTTGTTTTGTGCCTTGATGTTCCAGGAAGCTTGTACATCACTCGTCCCTTACTTCCATGTCAGTTGAGCATTTATATCTTCATCCTACACATTCAGTTAAACATATTAGTACAACCTAAGGCCTATGTCGGTCTATTAGGTCACAACACCTACAAAATGTGTTAAAAATACTTATTTTATTAATATTTATTCCTAAAAATACTTATTTTATTAAATACCGAAAATGGACTATAAAATCCTAAATTGCCTAGAAAACATTCTCCTTATAAAGTGCGGAATTGAATCAAATTGACTACTACATTTGATGGTAGCTCAGTAATCAAGGAACATATATTTTCTTTTAATGCAAAACCCGTTAAGGACAAACATACAAGGAATATTTAATCAAACACGTGGTAATTTCACATTTATTCAATATATCCAGAAAATTACAAGTAACATGACAAAATCATTTCACTATTGGCACAAATCCTAACAAGTGATGCATATAGAATATAATCAGAGAATGAATGGGCAGAAGAGGATAGTCGTTGGAGTCTAGTTTGTAAGTTCCCTTATCCATAAAGAATTAGATAATTCCTCTGACTTGTATTAGAGAATCAATTGCTTACTAATGTTGATCGTCGATAGAAAGGACTGATAGAGAAAGACATGTGCCTCAACTATAAGAATTCTTAAGAAATGGCGGTACATGTGCTACGAGATTGCATTCATGTGTCAAATGTCTAGCAACTATTGATTATACAAGGTAACATGCTTGATTTTTTCTCAGCTTCTTTAACTAATTGTGTTTATGATAATTTGGCAAGTTCATCACTATTTTGGGATAGTTGTTTGCTATGGAATATTTTCTTTAGTCTTTTGATGGAATGTTTGGAAGAGTACGAATAGATGGGTATTCAAATAAAAAGATGTAAGCATGGAGTTGATTGTCTCTCAAAGCTTAGCATGGGCAGGACATATAAACTCGACAAAGATGAACCAATCTCAACACTACTGTTAATATTCAAGCAAGGACATAGGTCTCCTCCCCAGACTAGTTGGGTTAAATTGAATATTGATGGCGCCATTAATTTATTTACGAGTTACAGTTTAGTTGAGATGTTTCGTAATGTAGAAGGTTAATGGCTTATTGGTTATATTACAAGTTTGTTGGTATCAATTCGACTTTTCTTATTGAAACTTTTTGCCTATCTTTGTAGGTATGTGCTTGGTTTGGTCGATAGGATATAGAAAACTTGTAGTTGAATGAGACAACTAGGTTGTTGCGAGGATGTTTCAGGATGGCATTGCTTCCGCAAGTCTCTTTGCATTGGTTAAGAGTTACTGAGCTTTGCAATCAAGATTAGTTTGTTACTTTTGAGTCTATTTATAGATAACAAAATATGGTAGCTAATAATGTTGCGAAATTAGCTATTTGTAGCTGTGGTTAGCTAATTTTGCTCGAAGAACCTCCTAAAAGTTTTGTTTAGATGGTAAATCGCGACAAATGTTATTTCACTAATGATTTTCTTTGATTAGTGTGTTGTAATATGATCTTAGACATTGATGCCTCACTTACCATGCAAAAAAAATTGAAAAAGTAACATGTGCCGCAATTAGATGGTGACACATGTCCTCGATAAATATATAATAACAAGTTAATTGAAGTAAGGAGAGAATGAAGCAAAAAAGAAAAACCAAAACTTAAGCAATATGATAATTTAAAGATTTAATTAAAATGTTTTAAAATTTAAGAATTAATTTAAAATTTCATAAATTTATCTTAGCATTTACGAATTTGGCATTATTATTATTTTAATAATCAAGAGAATGATATCCAATTAGCTGTGAATTAGCGAAGGAAGAAGAAGAGCTCCTCCTCCTGCTACAAAGTACAGGTTCTCAAAAGTCTGATCTACAATGGCAGGCATGGACAGATTACAGAGGATGTTCGCCGGAGCAGGAGGTGCGTTGGGTCACCCGCCACCGGATTCCCCGACTCTCGACTCGTCGGAGCAAGTCCACATCTCCTCTCTCGCCCTCCTCAATATGCTCAAGCACGGTGAATTCTCTCTCTCTCCTCTTCTCAACTTCTGCTTTTTTAAACTTTTTTTTTCATTTGCTTAGCTGATTAGGGATTCGCTGTCTTGTAGTTTCGTCTAGAAAGCTAACAAAACAATCAATGGATTTATTTTACTTTGGTTTTGCAGTTTAGGGTTTAATAAAAAAATTAATATTCCGATTTGCTTTCCATTACTTGCCTATTGGAACACATGAGCTGTTTTTCAATTTCAAATTTTGGGATTAAGAGTTTAAAATTGTAGTCATGTTTCTGTTTTTGGTTAATGTGAATATTTTATAGGAAGAGCTGGAGTTCCCATGGAAGTTATGGGTTTGATGTTGGGAGAATTCGTGGATGAGTACACTGTGCGTGTTGTTGATGTCTTTGCAATGCCACAGAGCGGTACAGGTGTTAGTGTGGAAGCAGTGGATCATGTTTTTCAAACAAATATGCTTGACATGCTCAAACAAACAGGAAGGTATTAATTATTCTCTAGTTTATTCATATTAACTCATTTTAGTTTGTGGAAAAACTCAAGCATTGAAGAGAGAGCATTTGTATGGCAAGTTTAGATGGTTTTGCGCTTTTCAATGACCTCTATCACCAGATTGTGAGCTGCTGTTTGGTTTTGCGGGCCAGAGATGGTGGTGGGTTGGTACCATTCACATCCTGGATTTGGATGTTGGCTTTCTGGTGTAGGCATAAACACACAACAGGTGGTGCTTAACCTTTTTGCATAGTGTAAATCATATGCGTACTAGCCAACTTGCTATGTTACTATAACTTAGAAGATTTTCTTATCAGTCATGAGCTTTATGTCTTTTGTTGGAGAAACGATTAGTGAGGCCCTTCTTACCATGTCAGCCATGGTTCCTTCCAATAAAATAATGTCAAGTAAGGTTATTTTCACATGTAATTTATTTACTAATAATTTCTTTCAAAATTCAGAAATTTTGCAAATTCCTACCCATGAGGTTCCCTTCTCTCTGTCCTTGCTATGCTACCAAACCCCTATGCAATTTTTTTTAAAAAATCACTTCATTTTTTTTTTATAAAACCATACCCATCAATCATCCATTTCTTCATACACAATGCAGAAAATCAATGCTTAAATTGATGAAGAATCAGCAAGAACTAATGAACAATGAATTTCATCCATTGATTTTGATACTAATTTTACTGCGACTACAACATTTTCTCTCCTTAAATCTCTTTTCCTTTTTATGGGTTCTATTTGGTTTTTTATTCTCTCTCTCTTTCTCTTGGTTTTTGTTAAAGAAAGATACCAAGAACAGATTACCAGGGTTCTCTTTGGTTTTTAATTCTCTTTTTTGTTTTTTTGTTAAAGAAAGATACTGAGAACAGATTGCCAGAGTTTTAGTCTTTAATGTATAGGGATATGAATGGTTTAATGGGTATTTGTTGCTTTGTTTTGATATACTTTGAAGGTTGGGATGAATTCCTTTAGTCCAAACTGGAAAAATAATGGATGAATTCCTCTATCCGTGCTTTATGGTGAATTGTTGTCCATTACTCTTTGCCAATTTCCCTTCATTTTAAGCATTTGATGGGTAAGGGTGTAGAGATGCAGTGATAAATTATAGAAGTGAAAAGTTAATTGAGGTTGGGTTTTTCAAAAATGCATTTATTCCTTCTTCTTCTTCTTTTTTTATTACAGAGGGGGTTGGAATTATAATTTCTGAATTTTGAGAGAATTTATTAGTAAAAATGGCATGTAGTAATATCTTTAAGTGGCATTATATTATTGGAAGAGACCATGGCTGATATGGTAGGAAGGGCCCACGTTATAATTTCTCCTTCTGATGGTGTTAGTATACAACTCATTAGTCACATCATTCTTTTCTGACAAAGAAATATTCAACTCATTACTATTGCTTATAATTCTTGTTCATGTACTTTTCAATTATTTTTCTTTCTATCAAGGGTTGGTGATTACTTGACAATCATATCCTTAATTGTTACTACTATTAGGGCTCAATGGTTCCAGTCTTGTAATGTATTAATGTGTGATTAATGTTCTTTTATAACCTACTTCTCTTTCTCCTTTCCGGAAAACTTTTGATGCTTTTTTTTTCTGTCCTCTGTCAATCAGTTTATCTTTTCCTTTTTGATGTTCTAAGTGAAGATCATTTATGGTTTTTGTTTTCCTTTTAACTGTTTTGATGAATGAAAGCTAGTCTATCTGTTGTTAAAATCTCTCACTGCTTGCAGAGTTTTGAAGCTTTGAATCAAAGGGCTGTAGCAGTGGTGGTGGACCCAATTCAGAGTGTTAAAGGGAAGGTGGTGATCGATGCATTCCGTTTGATCAACCCAAAAACCATGATGCTTGGCCAAGAACCACGCCAGACAACATCCAATCTTGGGCATCTTAATAAGCCTTCTATCCAAGTAAGTGCCAAAAGCGCACTCTGGCTGTTATCATTTATCAAATAGCTTCTTTTATATAGGGAATGTCTCATCTGATTATTTTCCATCGTCAGGCATTGATACGTGGGCTAAATAGACATTATTACTCTATAGCCATTATTACTCTATAGCCAATCTTCATAAGAAGAAGTGGACTGATGGGTTGACACTTAGGCGTTTTGATATCCAATCTAAAACCAATGAACAGACTGTTCAGGTGAGACTGGATTTAGTGTTTTACGTTTTTAAACAGTTGATTGCGTGTTGCTGAAGTATGCATTTCTTTATGTTGTCCCTTACTGATGCGAGGTCCTTGATGAGGACCCTCAGTTTGAAATGGAAGAAAACCATTAATAATCCATGGCTGTTCAATTTTAGTAATGCCCATAAGAAGGAGCCGCGGTCTCATGTTTGTGAACTATGGTTCTGTGTTTCTCAAAGAGTTCAAATATGAATGGGAAATTTATTTCCCCAATATAATGAAAATTATCTTCCATAAGGTAGTTTATGCTGTTGATTTAATTTATTTTGTGCAGGAAATGCTAAATTTAGCTATAAAATACAATAAGGCTGTCCAAGAGGAAGATGAATTGCCTCCTGAGAAGTTGGCAATCGCAAATGTTGGGAGGCAAGATGCCAAGAAGCATTTAGAGGAACATGTTTCGAACTTGATGTCCTCGAACATAGTTCAAACTTTGGGAACTATGCTCGAGACAGTCGTGTTCTAGACTCTTGGCTCCTTGAACACTTTCCAAGTTCAGGAATTGCATCCATGTTGATATCATAAACAGTTGTTCAAACTTCAGGAATTATGCTCCACACCGTCGTGTTCTAGACTCTTAGCTCCTTGCACACTTTCCAAGTTCAGGAATTGCATCCATGTTGATATCATAAGACAAATTGTTGGTCAAGGGCCAAGTTACTATCGAGTTGCCTTGTTAAATTCGAGATACTTCTCATTAGCCCTGTGTAGGTAGGTGTGTAAGGATGTTGTTTCATTTGGCAGTTGAGCATGTTTAATGTGTTCGTACTTATTTTCCCTGTTATGAGATTCTTCAGGTGAAATGGCAGCTTGGTAATAAGAAATTAAAAAAAAAGAGATAAATATTAAATTTATAAATGAATATTAGTTTAATCTGTAATTTGATACATGAAGTTTGATTTAGTTGTACATATGAAATTTGAATTGTAGTTTATATGTACATGTGAAATTTTGATTTAATTGTACATATTTAAAAAAAAAATGAATACATTTATTTTCATATTAGATTAATATAATAGTTTGGTAAGAAATAAATCATCGTAAAATTACACTAATTTGAAAAAGTTAGATGTTTTTTAAAATTGAATTAAATTAAAATTTCATGTATAAAATCGTACAAAATTAAAATACATGTATGATAATGCAAATTGAATCAAAATTTATTTATAATTTTGATATTTATTTAAAAAAACATATTAGAATGGATGGAGTAATGAATCGATAATAAATAAATTAGATGTCTATTTTTTCAATTAACGGTAAAAGTACCAAGGAGTTATTTGTATTAGAAGTTGAATTATATTTTGTTCTTTCTAATAAAAAAATCAACAAGTTAATTTTTGTACATTAGATCAAAAGGTAAATATGTTCTGTTGAAATTTCATTTATTTTTACTGATAAAAATTAGTCCATATATGTCGGATTGAGGTACATGTGGCATAATTGTTTGATTATTTTATGAATCAAAATATTTTAACTCAATCTATTGAAATACAAGTAAGTTTAGTATGAAATTTACCTCTGTCAAGAATTTCTTCTTTTCTTCTTCATTTTCATGCATTTCTCTTCTTCACCACTTTCCTTCCTTTTTCTTCTCATTTTCTCCACTTTCATCTAATATTTTCTTTCTTCTAAATTGATGAACATATTCTCTAGAATCTCTACTTCATCTTCTCTCTCTAATATCTAAAGAGATTTAAAAAAAAAATTGGGTAAAAAGATAAGTTTTCATGTAAAAGGACCAAATTGAAAAAAGAAAAAAGAAAACTTTCTTTTCTCACCCTTTTACTCACATTGGAAGGATGATAAATTTTCTTCATCCTTCCTTTCTTTTTATACTATCATTTTCTAAATAAAATAATAATAAATATTTAAGTAAAATATTAATAAAATAATATTTAACTAATTAATTAATGAAAAATATTTCCAAATATCATCGACATTATCATTACATTCTAGAATTCTCCCTCTTGCTAATTGATCATTTTGGCCATATTGGTCTTACAAAATTCTATCCTTGAGTCATCACTTAATATGGAAAAATTATGATTTAGTCCCTCATGACTCTTCACTTATTCAATTTGGTCCCTGCATGCCAATTCCATATCATAGTAAATTGGTATATTTTCACTTGTGGTCCTTCAAATTTCTCATTTTTACACTTTGATCCTCTAAATTTTGAATATTTACACTTGAGCCAAAAACTTTTCGCATATTGACAATTTAGTCCTTACTTTTAAATCAATATACTAAAACCTACTTCTTAATTATTATTTTTTTCTTTTTTACACTCCTCAATCCTCTCTTTTATATTATTTTCTCATCTTACCAAAAAAACAAAATCAATTATACATTATTCAATTTATTACTTCTTTTATTATATATAAATTTTAGGGATGTTACAGACTTGGGTTCCTACACCACCAGCATAACTTCTGTTGGCTCGTTCTTTCTCGGACATCCATATTATCACGTATTCGAGTCGATAACAGTTGACCTCTTGGTTTTCAACGCAATTCTCTATCCGGTAACAACTTAAATGGAGCAAGTGATACAAACAACCACTTATGTTCATCTAGGATTGGTGGGAATACATATCTCCACACATTGTACATGTATTTTAATTTGTACACTTCGTTGACATAGCTCATGGGATCCAAACGGAGATTCTAAAAAGTTGCAATTACTTGAGCTCATGGACAACGAAGTGCGTCAAACCTCCTACAATCGCAAGTCTTATTTCTGAGGTGTACACGATATTGTCCACTAGCAATAACTTGGTGAGGTTTATTGAACTCCGTCACCCGAAACCATAGGTTGCCACTATTGTGACACACTGCATGCATAGAGTTGTTTCACGCCTTAGTTTGATTAATTTCTTCCAGTACCTTTTGGCTCCATACATGCCCTCCCTGCATTTGGCCCTTATAACTCGCCGCTCGTTTTAGGAACAATGTTGTCAGACAAAAGTATGTCTCCTTTACAACGAACGTTATCAGCAATTGATGGGTTCCTTTTAAAACAGAATTGATGCAATCTGCCAAGTTTGTGGTCATTTGCCCATATCGTAGGCCGCCATCGTAGGATTGTGTCCACTTATCGAAAGGTATGTTACACATGTAGTTTGCGCGTTGGTTGTTAGTTGATCGTAAATTTTTCATCATCTTATGAAAACGGTCCTTATTTATCTTGTACCTTGTCAATATAAGTGAATAGCGATGATTACATACAAAAATATAGTAGTATTTTACAAACAAAAAATATTAGCCACGATTAATTATCCATGTTGGTCACATGTCGTCGTTGAGCGGTAGAGTTAAGTTGCTCGTAGTAGTTGCCTTAAACAATACTAATGGTGTGTACGATCCCAGAAGCTTGCATCCATTCAATTGCAGTTAGTATTCTAGGGCCTCTATCCGAGATGACGTAAATATCAGGTTAGGGACAGACATGCCTCCTCAACCTAGATAGAAAGAATTCCCAATCGTCACTTGACTCCCGGTGTTATTACAATAGCAATTGGAAGGATCCTCCCATCACCATCTTCTCAAAATTATTTTTTCAAAATCCATTGTTTCAAAATTATTTTTTTAAAACACATCATATCAATTATTTAGATATATTAACCAAATAATCAAAATATAAGTTTGGCTAAATAATCAAAATAACATATATAATTTTATAGAAAATAAAAAAGTATTTAAATTTTAACAAAAATGCAAATTTTAGATATATTGTTTTCAATATTTAGAAATTTAGATATGAAATTTTAGACTTTGAATTTTTTTTAAAAAATGATGACAAATTTTCCTGAATATAATATTTTTAAAAATCAAATACTTCTTTAATTTTTATATAATATTTCAAAATTTTTAATTTTTTTATCCCTGAACCTTAATTTAAATTAAACAAATTCTAATTTAAATTTACAAAACCCTAATTTAACAAAAGCAGTACAGGAGCAAACCCCAAACTGAGATCAAGAAAACCAAACAAACCAAACCAAAGTAAAAAAAAAAATCCATGAGACCCACAATTGTTCTACCGCCCAAACAAATAACATTAACCTAAATATAAAAAAGAAAACCCATAAAAGAAAAGCACCAACAATTAATGGAAGCAAACTCTCGAGACAAACAAAAAGTCTCAGCACATATGAGTAAAGAAAGCCTCTTGAAGAAACTCAGACATTCGGAATATGCACAATAAATAAAGGCTACCAAAGCCATTATATCTGTCTTCTCAAAATCATTTCATCATTTCCAACACGTTTCTTTCAAATCAAAAACAAAATTCTATCAGAAATTCAAAAGGTGATTAATTTTTTTTTGTAATTTTTTAAAAGTTAAATATTTCTTTAATTTTTATAAAAATATTTTGAAATTTTTAATTTTTTTAACCATAAACTTTAATTTAAAAATCTTAAAACTAATTAAAACAAAAACATCGGTCTAAAATAGTAAATTTTTCACTAAAAAGCGTTGAAAATTGCTTAAAATCATAGAGCCAAATTTGTAAAATTCCTTCTTTCAAAATACAGAAAAAAAAAACACTTCTACGTAAAAGTTATTTTAGAAAAAAAAAAAATACCTACATGAAAGCATTTTTCCTCATTTTATCTAAATTTTCTCTAACATAACCTCACGTGTTTTTATAAAATTGATTCATTTCCTTAATAATTTTCAATTCGATCTATTTTCGTAAATAAAAAAACTTTTATTAGTAATAAACTAAAAGATAGGGTTTTAAGAAAAGGTAAAATGGAGAAGAAATCTTGACAAATGGGATGGAAAATGAGATTATTTTACTACAAAACAACTCCCATAGTTCTTCACTCAACAATGCCCTTCCCTAAACCTTGGTTGAGGAAAGCTGCCAAGCGTTTCATCAAACTCTTGGCCTTGTCACAATCAGGGTTGAATATATGGAACACATGATCCTCACCTTCATTCTCCATTATCTCTGCCTTCCCTCTCCACCCAGATTTCACCAATTTATCATAATAAAACCTCCCTCTATCTCTTAATATATCCTTCTCTGCAACAATAACAAGGATTGCATGGCATGCCAACCCAGCAAGATCCGGGGATCCATCCACAAAGGGGTTGATAAACGGATCATCACAACCTTTATCAGTTGGACAAACGTATAACCACCACTTATCCACTAGTTCTTTCCTCGACCCGTCAGCAGTCTCTGATCCAATCGGGTTGGTTCCCCAAAAGTAAGGATGAATCATTCCAATGCCAAGAATCTTGAAGCTTTGACCCAGATCCGATTCTTTGATCCGAAAAGCTAAGTGGTGTGCAATGTTTGCACCAGCACTGTCACCAACCAAAAACACCTGGTCAAGGTCCACATAGTCCTTGATCCAACACTCATGGTGGTCGCCATCTTCTTCCTTATGGGAAGCCACCCATTGAAGTGCAGCCCATGAATCTTGATATGCGGTAGGAAGAGGGTGCTCAGGGACTAACCTATAGTCGACGGAAAGAGCTACTATATTGGCCTCGGCAACCAGCTTGTTGAGGCTGTTATGATAGATTGGAAAAGCTGGCGAAGCTGCACAGAAAGCTCCGGCATGAAAGTACACTACAAAGGGTAGCTTTTGATCTTTAATAACAAAGTTGGGTCGGTAAATCCGTGCTGAGACGCCAGTTTGTGGTACGATAAGGATATCTTTGGATAAAACGTTGGTTTGGGGATCAAGCCCTGGGGGAACTACTTCTACTCCTGCAATCCTCTCCAGGGTTCCATCTTTGTAGACTTTAAGGAAAGGAAACAAATCGAGAGCAACTTCGGAAGTGTCGGATCCCATGTTTTTCGTGGGAAAACTGTGAAGACAAATAAAACCCAACACAACTCTGACAAATTAAGACAGGCAGAGTGAGGGAAAAGGGGGAAGAAATTTTATTATATGATTAAGGAAAAATGGGAGAGACGATTTGAACCAACTAAAACACAGCTCTTACTTTGTAACAACACAAAGATTGTTTGGTGCATTACACCCATTTTTGTAGGTAGATTACCTTCGACGACAAGCTCCAAACAAGAAAAAAATAATTGTTAGGGAAGGCTATCATGGATATACGATTACTTTATTTTCAATCAACCAACAACTCTTGGAGTTCATCATGGCCATTGCCACTGGCATGAAGACCGAGTCCCCACCCCACAATTTGGACATTCTTAACTGTCTATGTCTATTAATGCATGGGGATCTTATTACTTTACAAACAAATAATCATGGGCATCTTTGTCTTACTTATACATATATATATATATTACTTTTATTGTTATGACATACTCATAATCCAATTGGGTCCGTTTCTTTGCATACCTAATATTTTTATTGTTTTACGATTCAAAGTTTAGTTTGGGGATAATTTTTTTGGTGAATTATAAGAAAATGATAAAATTTTAATAGTGATGTAATTAGCGCAATTTAAATTCAGGTCACATTAGAAATGGTGAACACCATGACTATCAGATCTATACATAAAATTCATATTAGGATAATATTAAAAACTATAATTTTAAGGCATGAATTAAATAAAGTCGTATAACCAATTTTTAAACATATAAAAATTTTATTATACACGTGCATACATTAGAATTTTAGGATTATTATTGTTTTATTTTTTAAGGAACACTTTTTTATTCTTTACTGATTCCTGGAAACTCTTAAAAGCAGCCAGACTATTGGAGTCAACGAGAGCAGTTGTACTAAAGAAATCTCAATATCTACAAATATATAATTAAAAAATTATGTGAATTTGAGAGGGGATGGAAGCTTCACTTTTGATAAAAGTACCACCAAACTTTTTTATTATACATTCGGTTGTATTTTAGCTTTTTTATTAAAAAATAATAATAATAAATTAGCTTATATATATTAGATAAGTGAGTAAAACAATTCATCTATTAAAATTTGGTGTTTATATATGAGGTATAATAATAAATTTACCTCTCAACTTTTAGATATTTATTCAATTTAGTTATTACTCTTTTATTAGAAGTAAATTAAAAATATTTGAAACTGATAAGGCTAAAGGGTTAAAAAAATCTTAGTAACAAATTAAAAAAATCAATTAAATCCTTTTAAATTTTAAAAATTATTAAAAAAAAACATAAAAGTTATAAAAAGTTTTTTTTATTTATTAAAAAATAGCAATACCAATCTAATAAAAGTGTAAGGGTCAATCAACAAGTGGTTGGATGCAATGGTAAAGCACATTGCACTCCTAAGGAAAGGATCTAGATTTAAACCTTGAAGACAACATTGTTGGGAGAGATAGTCACGCACCTCGAACATGAACCGTAAAACAGACATGAATAACATAAAAAAAAAAGAGAGTAGGGGTCAATTTTTTTTTAAATCTTATAACTATTAGATTTTAATGGTTCCGGTATTGTTTTCTTTTATAAATAATTTTTGTTTATGATTTTTATATTTTTTAATAATTTTTAAATTTTAAAAGGTTTAATTGTTTTTTTATTTTATTTTGTTACTAAGGTTTTTGACCCTTTAGTCTTATTAGTTTCAAATTTTCTAATTTACTTTCAATAAAATAATAAGGGTCAAATTGAATAAATATGTAAAGATTAAGACTTAAATTAATTATTATGCCTTACATATGAACACCCAAACAAATATTTAACAATGCAAATTTAACGGAGGGGTTATTTTGCTCACTCGTTTAAAATAGAGGAGCTAATTTACTTATTTTTTTAATAAAGAGGCTAAAATGCATTCCAAGATATAGTATTGAGGCTTTGTGAGACTTTACCCTTTCATTTTTTTTTTTTACATCAGCCTAAGTCTTTAAATTTTAACGACGATGATAAAATTAAATTCAACTGATTGATTCAATTCAGCTGGAAATTGATGACCCATTCGATATTGTACCAATTGAGACATCAATAAACCAATAGAAAATAGTTTCAATTGTTACAAAATCAGAATTAAATAGGTAAAAACAATTAATCTTCTATAATTTGTTATTTTATTAAATTATTTTTATAAGCCATGAGATTTAAACTTTTAGTCTTTCTTCGCATATTAAGTATAATTATGTTAAATAAAATACACCATTTGTGTTAGTGTAAGTTGCTCATTTTTGTTTCACTACCAATTGCAACTCACATTACACCTAGATATATAGTTGTGCAACTTGTCATATATGTTGGTATATTTTAATATAAATTGTGTGATTGTTTTTATTTTATATTTTTAAGAATTTTGAGCAGCAATTATAAAGATTTGATCGCGTTGAATATTAATTAAGCAATGAATTTAAATTGAAGAATTTAAGAACCCAATAAGTAGCTCCAGTGGAAAAAAGGATGTTGTTCATTCTAGGGGTTTCGAGTTCGAGTGCCTATGTGTGCAAAGTGTGTATGCCTTGTCAAAAGGTTAAGAAAGTATGAACTGATATTACAATATAATCACACCAGTATAACTTTTTTTAATACAAGAATACTTGTAAACAAACTATTTTCACGTTCAGTTTGTAGCTAAGATTTTAAGGAGAAAGTCTTAATGGGAAAAGTGATCTAAGTTTATGTGGAGTGAGGTTGCAACTTGGTAAGTTAGTGGAACTTAAATAACATTTTTTGTTGTTGATTCATAGTAGATTACTCTCTTGACAGGGTCTCTCAAATGTAGAAAAAGGTTCCAAACTACGTTAAATAACCAAGTCGTATGTCCATCTCTACTATTTACTCTTTTAGTTGTTCCTTTAGTTACAACTTAACATACAACTAACAAGCAACTTAACATTACCCATTGGGATGAGGATGTTTATCAATTTGTCGGACGAGAAAGCCTAAAAAGCATTATTGACTAGTTAATAATAAGTGTTAAAAATAACATGCTTTAACCTCATTCTTAACGCGTTTTTGGATGATTATTCAATATTAATTGTGAATTCTATACTCCTAATCTTTTAAATTCATGTTTTGATGCTTAATAGAGCACTTGAGAGCAAAAGGAATGAAAATCGAAGCGTCAGAGCAAGCTACAAAAGCCACACGGACTAGACCATTCCACATGGCCAGATCAGACAGCTGTGTGGTAAGTCGTTCCGATTTCACGAGATTGCACACTGAATAGTGAAAAATCACAATTTTTAGGTTTTTCATGCATTCTAAGACGTATATATGACAAAAATAAGAAGATAGGAGTGAGTTGTCAGAGAATATTCAATAAAACAACTCGAAAAACACCATTGAAGCCGACTTTGAAGTTGATTTCTATCAAGATTGAAGATTCGCATTTGATTTCTTAGTATATTATCACGAGTTTCTTTATTCTTTCGGTTATATTGTTTCTTGGTTGTTTTATTTTCAAGCATGAACTAATTTTCAAAATACCTAGGGCGATGAATCTTATGACGAATTCTGTATTTTGATTTTTATTTTACGCAATAAATACTTAAATATTTTTCTCAATTATGTGTGCTTAATTCTTGGTTTAATATTTTTTAGATTATTGATTCATGTTTGATGTGCTTAAATTAGAGGAGGAATAGACCATGTTTAAGAGTAGATCTAGCGTAATTGAGTGGAGTTACATGCAATCCCAGAAATAGGACGATATAAATATACCGGATTAGAGTCAAATCTAATAGGGAAATAGATAGCACGAGTTAATGTAATAATAGGGGTTTTAATTAGAAAGAAATTTCAATTAATTAACCTAGAACCAATTGCTCTTACTCTTGAAAGAGATATTAGCATAACTCGGGGATTTTCAAGAATTAAGTTACTGAATAAAGAAATTGTGTAATTTAGATTCATAGTGACAAATGAAATCTAGGTGAATTCTTTCCTTGGTATTGTTTTGCTTCTTGGTTGTTATCAATGATTTTCCTGTTTTGTTCTTTGTCATGCTCATTAGTTAATTTTAGTTTTTAAATCAATCACTCGAATTATTCAGTTAAATAATAAAAAGACAATAATTACTAGTACTTTTAGTCTTCGTGGAAACGATATATTTTATCACCGTAACTATACTATTAATTGATAGATGCACTTGTCTTAGTCAAATTTTTAGTTAGTTTGCGATGCATCAATTTGTTCTTGATGATCTATTATGACAGATCTTAATTTATTAAGTTTTATATCATATCTTATTTTTGCTTACAACATAAGCAACCATGACTTTTTTAAAAAATATTCAAACTGGTGTCACTTGATACATTTATGGCACTACCTTTGAAAAAATTATTGGGCAAATGAGTGTGAAATTTAGAGTGGTGACTCCTGACAGATTGTCAGCACCTAATAACAATGTAGAAAAATCCATTTTTTTAATTAATTTACAATTTATACCATTTTTGTATTTAAAGTATTTTATAAAAAATCTCAAAAATTGTAGTGAACTTGTTGTAAGCCTTTTACTTAAAGTTTGATAATACTAATAATCATAATAATATTATACAAGCTATTGCTGCTATATGCAAACATTTTAAACAACTAACCTAACTTTTAACCAATAAGTTATTTTAAGAAATTCAATTACTTTTTTATTTAGTACGAATATTATTGTGATTATTATTAGTATTCTATTTATTATGTAATTTATTTATACAAAAATAAATACATAAACTTAATTAATTAAAAAAATTAGTTGTTCGGTCTCATCTTTTTAGATTTAATTAAAAAATCAACTTGTCAAAACTCAACCTACTAAACTAGTATGAGACAATCTTTTAACTATTTCTATTTTTTTTTGAATAAATTAAAATATTACAATGAAAATTATTATTTTATTTCTAATTATTATTAGAATAATTATTTTTGATTTTTTACAAGTAATATATAATCTGGAAATGTGTTAGGAAATATACAAACTCTATTACTCTAAAAAAGGTGACTCTATTTACTTAAAGGAGGCATTGAGAGTAGACATGTTTAGGGATCAGGTTATTGTCCAGATCTGAAGGTTCGTTCGAAATTTGGAAGGATTTAGGTAAAAATATTAGGTTAAAAAATGAACTTGGGCAAAAAAATTAAGCTCATTTAAAATATGGGTCGGGATCAAGCTTGAACATTCAAGGTCTGAGCCCGACCCGAGCCGACTCATTTTAAGTTTATAATATTTTAAATTATGTTATTTTTATATATTATATAATTTAAAACAAAAAAAATAATTTATACTAAATATATAATACTACTCTAATGTAAATATTAAAATAATGTTAAGATGACTATATAAAAAATTTTAATAAATAAAAAATGTATAAAAATATTAAATATTAAAAATAATATAATATAAATATTTAAAAAAAAATAAAAATAATATGAGCGGGTTTAAAATGGACTTGGATTAGTTTTTTACAAATATAAAATGGTTTGGGTAAAATTTTAGACTCAGATTTCGAATCTGGTCGGGCTGAGCTTGAACTAGCATAAAATATATTAATATCATACTTAAACCCGACCCAAATTTAACCCGACTCGACACATGAACACTTTTAATTGAGAGAGGCAGGGGATATTTTTTCATTCTCAACTCACTTCACTTTTCCTCCCAAAGGAAGGAAAAATCTTTTTCCTTGAGTTACTCAACTTTCCTTCCCCTTACCCCAATCCAAACATTGTGTAATATTCATCCCTTCAAAAACAATAATGCAATACATGAAAAAAAAAAAAAAGAACATTAACTTAAAAAAAATAGCTTAATCTTAGAAATTATCTATCGACTCTTCCCTGATTTATCTCCCTCTCTCCACCTTTTTCTCTTTTCTTTCTGCCATTTTCTCTTTGTTCTCCTTTTCTTTTTTCTTTTATCCTCTTTCCTCTTTCTCTATCATCGATAAGGTTGTTGGAGCTGGTATCGACACAACCTTTGTAACGCTCCAAAATTTCGATATAATGAATGGTACTATTCCAAGAACATGTACAGTGAAAACTTAGAGATGAGTTGATAAATGATCATATGAAATTATTAGATTCTTGAAAAAAGAATCAATGTGATGGATTGTGAATGTAAAAGTGAGATAAAAAGAGACCAAATCGTAATTTTGAAAACTATGAGGATTAAGTGTAATTTGAAACAAAGAAAAGTGGTTAATAATGATTGTTTTGTGTGATACACGAAATATGTATTAGTGTGATGAAGATCACAATTAAACTAAATTGAATAAGAGTAAAAAGTATAAGAACCAAATTATAGTTTTTCTATTTTTAACATAAAATGGAATAAGTGTAGATTTTATCAAATGTAGACAAATATTAAAGTAAAAGTATGATTTATGAAGTTTAGATACGTTAGATGTTAAGTTGATGTGAAGGAAGCATAGTAAAAAGATAAAAAAAAAAAAAAGAAGAAGTTAAAAGTGCAAATTTTTCGTATAAGAGTTATTAAATGTGTTTATTTGCGGTTAGTGTATACATAGTGATAACGGTGAAGTTATCTATATTGTAAAATAAAATAAAAAGTAAATTAAACGCACCATACCATATCCATCACCCATTCAAACCCACAAGTGTTTTAAAATAGATTAAATAAGGAAAAAAAGTGAGAAAACCATAGCTTCTTCCCCACTTTGGCTGGCCACCATTAAAAAGAAGAGAAAAGTTTCTCTCCAGCTATTTTTCTTTAAGCTAAAATCCTAACCCAAACATTAATTTTTCACTAAAATCAACCTCTAAACTCATCATTACCGTCATTTTTTCCGTTCAAACTTAGGGTCTTATGGGTTTAGTGAGACAATGCTTTTTCTAGAAAGAGAAAACAGGTAAGAAATTATCTTTCCATCATTCCTACATTTGATAATTGGGAATTTTATTATGAGAAAGCAATATAAGCTTGAGTATTAATATTTTTTTTGCTATGGGAAGTGAACTTTCAAGCTAAGGAAGTGAGAATTCAAGAATTAAAAAACTTTATTTTGAGTTTTAGTTCATACGTAGAAGTGGTAAGTAACCTTGAATTTACTAATTTTCCTTTAAAATCATGATTAGGAATTTGGATAATTAGTGTAATAATTATAATTATCAAAATAATTATGTGAATTAATAATGACTTGATTTGTTGAGATAATTAGAAAGAAAATGGTAATATTAATGAGTCTTGGATTAATTGAATGAAAATAGTAATATTGATAAGATTATTAACTAATAAGTGTTGGATGTGTAAGAAATATTATACTTTTTAAGAAGAGAAGGCATGCTCAAATGTTAGAGATGATGTTGTTGATGGAGACAATAAAAACCCTGAACACAAATCGTGAAACGGACATGAAATAAAAAAATATTGATTAAAGATTAATTAATTATATTTTAATTTACTTTTTACATTTTCTTGATGGTATTTTATAATAAATTTGATACCTTTTAACTAATAACTTAAATATTTGAAATATCTCATAAAAAAAAAGAACTTATAGCAAATACAGTGGAAATAGAAGTAAATTAACAACATTAAATGGGAATCAAAACAAATGATTGGAACAAAGAATGTAATAATAAACATTAAAAAAAGTTAAGAGGGCATATCCCTATTGTAAAAAGCAGCCAACCTAGTGATCAAATCCTTAGCTTTCTCACAATCCAAATCATTCAAATGAAACCCATGACCCTCCCCATCCGTCTCCATAATTTCCACTACGCCCATCCACCCACCTCGCCCCAAAGCCTCATAATAACGCCACCCTCTATCTCTTAACACATCTTTCTCAGCCACACACACCAACACCAACACCCTCCTGCACCCAAGCCCCACTAAGCTTGGTCCATCAATGCTTACAGGGTTAACCCTTGGGTCATTGTTGTCTGGGTTTGCTGGGCAGAGGAATGGCCATAATCTATCCAAAACAGCCTTTCCATCCGGGTTCAATGCCTCTGAGCCAATGGGTTCAGACCCGCAGAAATATGGATGCACCAAAGCTATCCCAAGTAGCTGCACGTTTAGCCCGAACTCAGGGTCTCCGGCAACGATGGCTAAGTTGTGAGCAATGTTGGCACCAGCACCTTCTCCACCTAGGAACACTCTTTCAGAGTCGGCATGGTCATTTAGCCAAGCTTCAGGCCCTTGGCTGTTAAAATGAGAAGCCACCCATTGAAGAGCAGCCCAAGAATCTTCATATGCTGTAGCGATAGGATGTTCAGGAGCTTTTCTATAGTTCACTGAAACCCCTATCACGTTAGCTTCAGCAACCAAAGCGTTGAGGTAATTGCTGTTATTGGCAGTAAACGGTGATGAAACACAAAAGGCTCCGCCATGGAAATAGACAAGGAGAGGTAGCTTTTGGTTAGGGTGGGTCGGTTTTGGAAGGAAGAGACGAGCTGAAACGTTGGATTCAGGGATTATGATTATATCCTTGGATGAAACACCGGCTTCGGGGTGAGTTGATGGCGGAACAAACTCAGTTTCAATGAGTCTTTCAATATGGCCATCTTTATACACTCTGATAATGCCTGGGAACTCAGTTACCACTTCCGGCTTACTGGAATCCATAAAAAGAAAGAAGAGAAAATTGAGAGGGTTGAAATTTTGGGCATTTAGATATTGATTTTCAGCTATTAATTTTCACCTCCTTGCATTTGTACTTGTAGAAAAAATGACAGAAGCACAATGGATATACTTCACTTATCTGCTTTGAACAGTGGACAAAGTGGCCTCAGCCATTGGCCATGCTTTTAGCTCTAAATTAGGTAATTGCTATCTCATTTCTTAACCTGTAATTCATGTATTAAATTGTGATTCTAAGTCATTCCTATCACTTTTCAATATAAAATGACAAATCAAATTTTTCTTTCTGATTTCCAATTTTTTCTTTTAAAATAATTCAAATTCAATTAAAATTGCTAAAAATATATTCCCGCCCCACCGTGCCTCTCCCCCGATCCCGCTCCCAATTCTGCAATATAGTGACTAAATAGTTATGCAGGAATTTCCCAGCAAAATCTTCAGTAATGGCAGATGGTTAATTTATAAAGCTTTGGATGTCAAAACACACTGAGCAGAACTAAACCCAGAAACTGTTCTAAAAGAAAATGCAATTTTGACCATTCATGTTTGCTAGGATGTGTCCATAACAAATTGTGTACAGGGTTCTTTCCTGCTTGCCTGTTACCAAGTCCTTCCAAAGATCTCCAGTGAATTTTCTGATTGGGAATGGGCTGCATAAACACTAGTTGAATCAAAATTTGCAACAAAACCTTATCAATTGAAAGGATAGTAATCGGTTTAGATCATACAGTCCGCAGTAACCATTTTCAATTCATCATCAGGAATCAGCAGATGCATCTCTGTGCTGCATTTATATTGTTGGACAACAGCACTCATTGTTGGTTAAACTGTGTAAATTCTGATTGTTATATGGCTGCTTTCATTGGATTCAACAGTGCTCAACAATGTCCAGTATAATTAGACAATGTCTAAATCTATGGCGACTTAGCATCTCAATTTGGTGCCTTTACGCCAAGACCAAGACTCAGAAGGGGATTTAGGCAGAGGTGGGAGTAACACAGTCTTCTTGCATAACCCAAATGGCCACCCTTCACAATGACACAGCTCGTGAATGATTGATCTCCTGCTAAAATCTCGGAAATCTAACTTCCAAATCTCCGGGAAATCGATCTTGTTTATGCTCGAACAACGGGAAAAATCCGTGTTAGCTGATAGAAATGCTTCCCTACTAGCTGCACTTGGACACAAGGAGAAACAACTCCCAATAGAAAAGAATTCATCTGTTTCATCTTCTCTATCATCTTTGTCTCGTTCTTTGGCCTGCTTTGATGGAGATAATACCCATGAAAAGCTTTCTGCTACTAGACTCGGCCTGTGCTTCATCTTCTCCATTGCTCGACTTCGAATTTCGGAAACAACATCCTGCATAGAACATTGCAAACAGTGAAATGCAGGTAGAAGTCTAGGGACACAAAAGAAATCATCTTTTGCTGCTACTGCTAGTTAATAAGTTTAGTACTTCGGATACATCATTGATGTCGCTTGTTGAATATTCTTCCTCTAGACCTGAATCAGACTGCCGTCCATTGAATGTACGGCAATTGGAAAATGCTTCCTTCAGAACTGTAGGTAGGAACTTGCATCTCTTGGATTGACGGGGTTGCTCTTCCTGATAAAAGACACTCATGTTGGAGAAAGCAGCTGTCTGGAACTGTCAAATTGAGACATGAGATTTACTTATTAAGAAAATTAACTGTCGATGGTTCATTTTTATGCTGCTCTAATCGTTTTCTACAGCGTTACAACATTTCAAGAATCCTCTTGAACTACATTAATAAACTATTCAAAAGTTTTCATTTGAGTTATTCAACCCATCAATGGGTATTGATCCCACCGCTGATCATCGAATCATTGCTATTGCTTGGAAATCATTAGGCGAACACACTTGAATAAAACTTTCAAATGGGTAAATAACCCTTTAGTATTTTGATGTTGAAATTGACCTGCTAGTTTTGATAGTTCCCTCACAACTTACTCAAAATACAGGCACTCTATCCTTTGGGGTAAAGATGAAGTTAAAAAGGGGTAAGCATGATAGCGACAGATTAACTACCGACACTCAAAACAATACTTTTCAGCTTCAGATTGCCACCAAATGCTCATCAAGGCTAAAACTAAGAAGTCCCCTATGGAGTTGAATGAGATTCCTGTTCATCTTTCCATAGATAGCTCCTTTAGAGTAATTCACAAGTTCCCGCTTCAAGCTAAAAGTCAGTGTTAAAAACTGAGACATGTTACCGAACAAGGACGACAAGGATTGGACAGATATGACATGAAAGATAACGTTAGTTCTTTGACGTTAGAGAAAACCATGAAACAGAAAACCAACTTACCTGAATAAAACTGGGTAAACGATTAGATTGAGAGTGAAGAGCAGTCTGTGGTGACCAACCAGATCCAACCACAGTTCTATTTATATGCTTCAATATTGAATGACAGTAAACTGCAATCTGAGCCGGTGAAGTTGGTGCATGACACTCATGATAATGGCCAACCCACATTAACTGTACTAAGGGAAAGAGCTATGGGCCATTTAAATGGAGTCTTGGTGGTGGGTGAAATGTTTAGAATCAGGTTAATTTAAATTTGTCACGAGGCAACCAAAAATTGCAGCAACTTCATGAATTTATTAATGGAAGCTGTTGGGAAAGAACTAGTCTACATGCCATGAGTGCAATGGATAATGATGACGAAGAGGTAAAAAGATTTGTTTGCAGGAAATCATCACAAATAGGATATTATAGCAACAGCAAACTATGATGATAGACCACAATAAAACACTAGCTATTGTTCAAGGATTCTGATAACATGGAAGGAGCAATAAGGCAGCGGAATGACAATGCCTTGTTCATATAATTGTCATAATTATGTTTAAATTATTTTATATTTATACAAATATTTGATAGATTAAAACTATTTGGGTAAATTATACCAACAGTCACTTTACTTTGGGATAGCTAACAAAACAGTCATTTCAGTCACTAACATTATTAAAAAGTAATAAAACAGTAATTGATTATAAGTTTCCGTTGGAAGCTTAACGAGACCCCACAGTTAACTAGCTTATGTGACCAGTTAACTTGTCACGTAGATGAAGCAACTGAAGGGTTAAAGTTTGCGGTGAGTTTATCAAGGATCCTTTATAAGACAACTCTCAAAATCCAAAATTAGGGTTATTTAAAATTGAGAATTTTTGCAATTTTTTTCATAAACATTGTGATAAATTTTTTAACTAACAAGCTTTTTCGTCAACATCCATAAAAAAACATAAAAAATCAACAAACATTCCATTAAAATGAACTAAATTCAACATCAAGCAAACAAAAAATTCAAGTCCTAAACAATCAAATTTCAAAAAACACATTGAAATCTACAAAAACAAAGAAAAATAAAACAAACTCAAAACTCAAAACAAAAGAAAAACCTGAATTTATATAAAATCATAAACCCAAAAAAGAAATGAAACCAAAATCTTTGCTAAAAAAAAAAACCCAAATTTATACAAAGATAATGGAAGAAAACGCTCTTTCAAATTCTTCTTCAGACATTTCAATTTTTTCTTTTCTTTTTCTTCTTCTTCTCCTCTTCTTCTTTTTTCTTTTTCTCTTCTTAAACCCTAAATTGGTATTGATAAAATTGTTAAATTGGTGGTAACCGACCAATTAAAGGGTTTTTTGACATCATGAACATTGTCATATGCCATGTCTCTGTTCCGTCTATGATGAAAAATGACAAAAAAGATTTTTTTGTTACTTTTTCAAAATTGAGTGACTGAAATAAAATCAAGATGACTGATGTCTCTGTTCCGTCTGTGATGAAAAATGACAAAAAAGATTTTTTTGTCACTTTTTCAAAATTGAGTGACTGAAATAAAATCAAGATGACTGATTTGTCAATTACCCAAAATTAAATGAATGTTGATATAATTTACCCTATAAATATTGATATGTTCATAAGTATCATGTGCTGTTGTCCAACATTTTTAGGTCTATCCCTCCAAGAACGAGAGAATCATTTCTAAATGGAAAAGGCAACATGATTGAGTTGGCGCCACCTAATTTAGAAGAAAACATCACATACATGAATGATATAAAAAAATTTAAATAAATAAGAGAAATCATTTCCACCGCATTCCATTGTTGGAAACCAATGTTCAATATTTATTATATCTTTCCAAAAATGATTATCTTAAAGAATAAACAAAAATAAAGTTTAGCCCCTGAATTAGTTCAATAAGTTTACAAACTCAGTCCAAATATGAACATAAACCCAACCATCTCAAAGTCAACATCAACTTTGTTATTAAAACAAAATTTCGCGATCATCCGTATCTGAAACATATTTAATACTAAATTATGACTTGATTCAAGCCTGACGGAATATAACATATTTAAGGTTTGTTTAGTATTGTTCCTAAAAATTATTTTTAAAACAAAAAAACACTTTTAAAACAAGCATTCTTAAACATGATCATTTTTAAGAGAAAAAATGCTTCTCTTAAACCAAAAATTAACCCAAAAGTATTTTTGAAAATTCCTAAAATAGACCTTAGCTCGAGCAAGACATAATCAACATTTCTTTCCGAGTTGTATCACTCCACCTTGAACAGCTGAAAGTACAAACCTCATCTCAAACACAACAGATATATCAAACTGAAGTTAATCAACTGCAAGTTTGAAACCTCCTTGTATCGGCACAATATATACTTTACAGTTCTTTGTGACCAAAATAGCTAATGAAACCCAGTCATGGTGAAAAACAGGGGATATTTGGAGAGACAAACATTCCAAGAATGAAGACCTTCATCAGCTATGTTTCAACATCAAAAGCAAAAATAAACACCCAATCATAAAAACCCGTCAATTGAAACTTTAACATCTGGATTTATCATCAGCCGAACAAGCAATGAACAAGAACCACAAGGAAGAACGATTGATGCTGGTAAAGCATCAGGAGTCCTTAAAAATATCCCAGTCCCATCCCTCATTAAAGTGTACCCCATTTGATTCAACTCCAAAGAATCAACCAAGAAGTTATCACCACATCGGCACTGGTAATAGAGCTCCATGACCTCTCCAGCATCTTCAATTATCATATCATCTAAGCCAATATCTTCCGAGGCCACTACATCCTGCCTTAAATCTCGCAGCTCATTATCATAGGCAGTCCGTGACTTGGGATCACTAAGGATTTCCCATGCCTTCTGTACTCTCAAAAATCTTTCTCCAGTCTCATGGTCAGAATTTAACTTATCGGGATGAGAATTAAGGATAGCAGTTCGATAACTCACACGAATTTCTTCATAACTCGCATCTTCCTTAACAGAGAGCACATCATAGTGAGTTTCTCGGACAGAGTTACTTCTGAGAATCATGGTTCACCACCACCGTTCACAAGACTAATATCACTGCATATACATAAAAATAGATTTCACAGGTTAGTAGAAACTATAATTTACATCTTCCCCTATGAAGGGCATTGCAAGCAATATTTGAAGATTAAATGGTTAGCTCATACTGGTTCATACTTCATAATGACTTCCCCATATTCAGAGATTGACAATCAAATGACAGATATCAGATGGGTTAAAATTACAACAAGCATTATTGAAAACTAAAACTTGTCTGATTTCAAGAATAATCGTAAGCATAGTACGACTTAAATTATGAATGAATTAAGGAAAACAAACCCTAAGAAGCAGAAGCTTTTGCATCAAAATGCGCATGACTCATGAGCAACACAAAAACCAGATATTAAAAGACTGAACCAACAAATCTGAACCAAAATGAGATAAATTAACGAATTACGAAGTCAAAACAATCAAATACTTAATTAAACCATAAAATAGCGGTCAGAAATAAGAAAAACGCCCCCAATTGAAGAAGAAATCAAACCAAAATAACTTGATCTAAACGATTTGCACGATTTGATAAACCCCAGACAAACATAAAAGGGTCGCTGAGAATGACATGAATCTTCCTCCTTTCTCTTGAGCGTATTGGCAGCAAAGGGCAAGGACAAGAAGATACACAAAGAACTGTGGATGTTTCCGTTTTATGCTTTTACTTTGGATGAGTTTGGGAGGCTCATGAAAACTGAAATATCCATGTTCAGTTACTTTGAAACCAAAGCCCCCAAGTCTGCAAAAGCTTTTGACACTGGGTTAAATTATGTTTTCATGAATATACCATATCCATGTTCAGTATAATTTGTTTACTTAATATTACTATTACTATTGCTATCACTATTAGGACTAGACGGTATTTTATTATTCATATTCACAAGGTTGCAGCCTGTAAGGAATATTCTAAGAACAAATAAAACTTCTGCTGAGAAAATATGAATTTTCTTCTCATAGACTTTCTTTTTAAAAAAATCTCTGAAGTCTGACATGTGAATTTTTTTTCATAATTCATCATAGCAGAAGCACCTTGTTTCTGAAAAGCAATTATTCTACAAAAATATTAAAATAATAAGAATCAAGAGTTAATTAGTTCTCTAAAAAGATTTCTGCTCATAATAGTCTACAAATAAAATAAATGAATTATTGAGATCAGAGTTTGGTTAAAAAATTTATCGGTCACAGTTTAATCAGAAACACGGACCAAATAAAACCTCATCATATCTCAAAATATTTGAAGAAAAAAAATTATCTTTGAAGAAATTTCAAGAAAAAAATGTAAGAAAAGAAAGATCATCAGACTTAAATACAAGTAATCATGGAACAAATCCAATCATATTGTTGCCGTTTTATTTTTCTCATCAATTGATCGATAAAAAACGAAATTTACAAATCAAAATTAAAAAAAAAAAAAACTTACAGTCCATTTGGAAAGAGATTGAGAATGGCAGACAACCCTTAATGAGGAGAATAGAGAAAATATAGAATGGCAAGGGTTTTAGGTTTGGGCAATTATTTATAGATCTAATTGAGGGGATTCAATAAACCCTAGATAGAAATGGTACCCTTTTTGTCTATGCCTCTATGGGCCTTCCCAGCTAGTCGTTGGCTTAATTGGGTTTTCAAATTTTGGCAGTCTTTTCTTTTTTTTTTCTAAAATGTCAAATAATTAATCTGAGATTAATTTTTGGCCTCTTTAGAAACCATAATTTGGGTAAAAAAAATTAGATTTAGATTATATAAATTCCTTATTTGGATAACAAATAAAAGTCAAATTTGAATTTAGAGAAACTCAAGCTTAATTTCATAATAGTTGAATTTTGGATTTCAAAATCCCAAAAAACATTTATGAGCACTTTTTTAATTGTACTTATAATGTATTATCAACGAAGTTTAAGATTTTTAGAATTAGATTAGTAGACGAATCGATCAAATCATCGATTCTTGGTTCAATCAGTTTAATTGGTTCAATCGATTCGATTGAATAAATTATTAAAAATAAAAAATAGATAAAATGATTCAATCGCCAATTCAAACGATCCGATCGGTTCACAAGTCAATCAATCTGATCCCTTATTTTGGACTGATACTCTAGTTGATTCTTGATCCAATCAACCGGACCGAATTAACAATATAAATGTTCAAAAAATTCATTTATACCATAATTTACACCATTTTATTTTTAAACCTTTTACTTTTAATTTATATCTAAGTAAGTCCACTTATGCCTTGTGTAATCAGTCTGACCAGCAAGTTCAGTATGGTTTTTAGAATTGAATTGGTTGTCGAACTGATTATGTCACCAGTATGTTGGTCCAACCAATTCAATTGGTTTGACTGGTACGATCGATTCGACTGTGCCATTCGATTCTATTAAATAAAAATTAAAATTTTCATAAAATTAAAAAAATTAAAGGGTTAAATATAAAATTGGTACTTGAACTTTTGTCGTCAATTAAATCGGTACTTGAATCTAACATCGTTAAGTTCAAGACACGTGGTAGAATAAGATTGTAACATGTTGTATAAATGATGTCATGACGATGTCATAATCTAAAAAAATATTAAAATCAACAAAAATATTTTTAAAACTATTTCCTTTTTTCTTTCTTTTTCTCGGTGACCTTTCTTCTTCCTAATTTCCTTTTTTTTTTTTTTCTTTTTCTCGATGACCTTTATTCTTCCCAATTTCGTTTTATCTTCTTTTCTCTGCTAAAGACGTTTGCTTTCAATGACTGATTTCAATTCCTCACCTTCACCTATTGTTGTTGTGCTACTACTTCTTTGTTCAATGTAAAAGGTATTGGGTTCGATTATCGGGCATGGAGGAAGCGAGTTCAAATTCGGGCTACAAAGATTTTGATTACCCAATAGACCCAAAATGAACTCGCTATTGAAACCCGACAATTAATAAAATTTTTGGGTAATTGAATTTTTTTGTTTAGGGTTATCTTTGTTTTATATTTCGAGTCTTGATACATTTCTTTTTTGGATTTTCGTATTCAATTTTTTTTCCTCTTTTTTCAGATTATGGGTAGCTGGATTTTTTGGATTTGTTTCCTAAGAAAATATGAGAAAGAACAAAAAATTGGAGTTCTTTTTTTTTTGTCTGTTTACATTGCTTTCTTTTAGCTTCTAGGTTCTGGGATTATCTCTATTTTATATTTTGAGTCTTAGGTTCATCTCTTTTTTTTTGGATTTTCTCATTAAATTTTTTTTTTCTCTTTTTACAATTTCTGGGTAATTTGATTTTTCTGTTTGTTTCGTGAGAAAATATGTGAAAGAACAAAAAAATGATAGATGTAGGCAACTCCATTGGATTTTTATCTTCGTACTTTATGATAGTTGGAATTTTTATGGCTCATATTTCATAATAGTTAGTAGACAAAAAAAATCTAGTAATCACATAAGCAAATTGTCATTGTTGGTCAGAGAGCTCATTGGAGGAGATTGGACAATGGCCTAGCAGCGGGGTAGAAGCAGGATAGCTAGGGTAGGAAAAAGAAAAAAGAAAAGAAAATGAGGAAAAATGAAAAAGAAAAAAAGAAAAAAATTGCTAATAACGATCCGTGTGACGGTGCGTGAATGGTCAACGTTGCCACGTCAACAAAAAAATTAACGATGTTAGGCTTGGGTACCAATATAGTGCACGAAAAAAAGTTCGAGTACCAATCTGGGACAAAAAAATCATAAGTACCAATTTGGTAAAAGTGGATAAGTTCAAGTACCAATTATATATTTAACCTAAAATTAAAAGAGCTTGGTTCAAATAGTTAAACCCCTCAAACAACCTATCCATAATGATTCTCAAGTCAATCAATCCTTTCTCCAAACTAGTACCTTGGTCGATTCCGGATCTGATCGGTCGGTCCATTTTAGGTTTTTTACCAAAATTAAAAGACATGGCTTCTCCTCTGCTGAAACATACAGAAATTTGTTTGTCGATAATCGCAGGGATAGTGCAATTTGGAAGATTATTTGGAAGCTTTGTGCACCCCAAAGAGTGCGAGTTTTTTTGTGGCTTTTGTGGCAGGATAAACTGCTGACTAATAGGGAACATTTGCGTTGGCATATGGAAACTGATGGTGCTTGCCCTTTCTACAGCTGTCCGTTGGAGATAGGAGAGCATGTCATTCGTGAGTTCTCCTTTGCTCAGTTGATGTGACAGTTGGTGGTTCCTGTGCATCTTCATAGTTGGTTCTTTTCCCTTTCTTTTAAGGAATGGCTCTCATGGAATATGCATCATAATCTTATCTTGCAAGTTCAAAGTGTTGATTTGCAGACTTTGTTTTCGATTCTGTGTTGGTTACTATAGAAATCAAGGAATCTGGCTATTTTTACTAACAACCATCGAAATTCTTCCTTACTGTTGGATACAGGTCTTGCTTGGAGTCGCAGTTTTAGAGATTTGGAGATGCGATTTAAGCGAGTCAACCCTTGGCAGATGGATTTGAAGTGGCTTCCTTCAACAATAGGATGGGTAAAGTTGAACTCAGATGGTGCTGTCCCAGTATAGGGAATTGGGGTTTCAATTGGAGGAGTCTTGCGAGATTTTAATACGCAGTGGCTTTGGGAGTTTATGATGAGCTTTGGGAAAGAATTTGTTTTTCGAGTTTAGACGAGAGCAATGTTGAAGGGCCTTCGAATTGCTTGAGATAAAGGATATCGACAAATTGAGGTTGAAAGTGGTAATGCATTCCTTGTTGAGTTTCTTTTGTCAGGTGGTGGAGCTACTGGTAGCTTTGCTAAACTACGCTTGTTGCATCAAATTTTACATCATCAATTGTAAGTTTGTATAAGGCATATTAAAAGGGAGAAAAATGTGGTAGCTGATCGGTTGGCTAAGTGCGCTGTCTTTGGTAATTCGTTATTGCAGTTGTTTGTAGATCCACTTATGTCGATTAGACATTTGTTAAACAAAGACATGCATCATGCTAGGCTTGTTTGAATTCTAGTTTCTTATGATGTAATCGCTTAACGCTGTTTTCTTTCTACCAAAAACAAATAGATTCTTAATTTTAATTATTAAAAAGACATATTTCCTTTGGATAATTATTTGATACATTGACGGTAAATTTTTTTAACTCCGCAAGCGAGGTTGAGATTTTTCCACAAGACCTATTAATTTAATTTCTATTTTTTAAATACAACTTAATGACATTGGCAAAATCTCAACCCCACATGTGGAGTTAAAATTTTCCACTCAAAATACTTCAAAAAGTTATCCTTCCTTATATATATAACTTTTTATTTAAAAAAGAAACAAAAGTGAACCCAACAAGTGGCTCCAGTGGAAAAGAGGATGTTGTTCATCCTAAGGGTCCCAAGTTTGAGCGCCTATGTGTGCAAGGTGTGTGTGCATTGTCAAAGGGTTAAGAAAGTATGAACAGATATTACCATGTAATCATACTAGCATATTAAAAAAAAAAAGAAACAAAAGTGATGAAAAAAAAAAGAATAGTAATGTTTTCTTTTAAATCTTGAAGTTTGATTTGTGTCTCGTTTCAATGGCTAGACATTAGAAGTCAACATTCAAAATCTAATATTTTTTTACCATCATCCCTAACATTAGAAGTCCCAGAGAAAAGCCTTATACCTTTATCTTATTGTTCTACCAGTTCTAACAAATTTACTCTTTCAAAACTCAACATGCAAAGTCATATTACTTACCTAGATATAAAGTATATCCTCATAACAACCCATAATCGCAACTTCCAGCTTAAAAAAGAAAGAAATACTTGTAGTTCCTTAAGAATCAGATAATAGCACTTTTAGAAAAATGAAGAAGATAACTTCCCCTTTACTCAACCTGAATACAAATATATACAACCTAAGTCCTTATTAGAACTTGACACGTGTTACATTCTTTTAGAGTTGTCCCTATAATGGCCTACAGTCTCTGAGAAGAACATAAATGACCAACCAACAAATTTATATCCCTAGTTCATCTGTTCTATTAATTTCTAATCAAATCATTTGTAACGTAACTAGCATAGTCAATGAACTTGGCGAACAACACCTTTGGCGATAACACAATGAACTTGGCGAACAACACCTTTGGCGATAACACAAGTTACAAAATCCTCAATTTCTTTTACCTGACTCTTCTCCCTTACAACCCCACTTTTTGAGATCAATCCTTACTTAATATCCTGACTTCTGTTATGCGACCACTCTATACGCCAAAGGAAACAATTGGTAGATTGAACTCTGCCACACAGATTACTTTCAAATTATGTGTCAAAACTTATAACTAGCAAGAACCGGGTGTTACACAGGAGGACTCAAGGCTAGTCACCATGTTGCAACATGGGAGTTCAATGTCACAACATAGTGAACAGAAGGCCAAAATATCAATACTGCCTTTAATGTCACAACATAGTTAGTGGATGTCGCAACACACCTTTGAAGCTGAGTCTGAGCCAAAACCAAATTGCATTAAGTGTGCGACATAGGCATTGGATGTCGTGACACTAGCCCTGTATGGGAAGAAATTATGAGCTGAGGGCGTTTTGGTCCGCATAATGAAAATTAACGTAAAAACATCAGCTGACCTAGGGCTAAGGACGATTGTCAACCCTAACAGTATAAATAGACTCGTTAAACACTAAAGAGGGGACCCCTTCTGTAAGTTAGAATTTTCTTTTCAATATGGTTTTCAGTTCTTAGTTCTTTTTAGACTTAAGATTTATTTTCAACTTGTTTTTGTTCGTGTTCATCAGAGGATCTGATTTGTGGATTTAATGCAAACTCTGTGGATTTCTACGCTTCAAATATTTAATATAATCAAGATTTCTTCTTAAGCATTTATCCTTGGTTCGTTCTTCATGATTATTTATTTTATTAAGTTTACATTGTTTTATGGAATCCATGAGGAACTATTCCTCTTATGGGGAATTAGTGAGTGGAAGTGTGATTAATTAATTTGTATGTAGGGTTTCTTAGCAGATCTAACTGTTTGGGATATGAAGAACTTAAACCCTAGGCCTGACAATCATAGGAAGCCATCTAAGTGAGAATTAGCCCAAAATTTGTATTGCATATCCGTGAACCCCTACCCTAATCCGATCTAGACTGTGAGATCGAGAGATAAGTAGTTCTTGCTGACTCGGTAAGTTTAGTAGAAGATCGAGAGATCCTGCTAAGATAACGACTAGTTGATTGAGTAGAAACCTGAAGTAGGAATTAGTCATGATCACTGAAGCAAGCTAATCATCCATGCTTAGATTTAGTTGAATTACATATTAGTTTTTTGTTTTTATTCTTTGGGCATGTTTATTTCTTTTCTTATATTTATAAATATTCTTCTACCTTATGTTCGTCATAATATAATTTATCTAAAGTACTAATTAGATCTACTTACGTTTAGGTTACTCTTAATTTAGTACTTGTCTCCCTTGGGTATGATCCTCAGAGTACTTACTCACTCTGTTGTAAAATACTATATTACAACTTGACCCGTATACTTGCAGACACCGCTTCAATTTCATATATTTAGTTGTAGTATTCACACTCTGGACGTTAGTATGTCCGGAGGCAGTCAATACCTAAACTTTTTTTAATGCAATTCAGCATCTGAACTTGACACTTTTTTCCTAATTTGGTATATAAACTTGTCAGTTGTTATATAAATCACCACAAAATCACTAATGATGTTAGTTTTTTTTATGAGGGGACAAAGATAGATAATGTATGATCGGCATGTGATATATGACATGAATTTAATAGCAAGAATTATTATATATATTTGGAGTTTCCTATGTTTAGCTAAACAATATGCTCAAATTTTACTTTTCATTTAGGCTAAAATTACTTTGACTATTAATGGCAAGAATGATTCAAGAGGAATTGCGTGCTTAAGGCATAATCTGGTATTCTCAAAGCTTTCAATTCTCCAAAAATATCGTTAGTATTAGAGGAAATTTGTGTTAAAAATTTTGCATTAAAAATTTCATTATTTTAAATTAATAAAATAAAATATATTAACTAAAATAAAAGTTATTGAATATTTAAAATACAAAAAACAAATTTCATGTCACCTACCATGTTGATTACACATTAATTATTTTTTTACCTCATAAAATAATATTTTTAGTATATTGGAATAATTAGTATAACGTTTGATAATTTTAGGTATCAACTCAAACCACACAAAATATTAAATACCAAATTAATAAAAGAAAATAACTTAGATCTAAGGTGATCTGACGATCAGTGTTGGAGATTAGAGAAAAAACTATTTGAATTTCGGTTCATAGATTTATGACGTTCAAAGTTGTTTCATGAAAAAAAAACTGAACTGTAAAAGATAAGGAGAAAAAAAAGTTTTTGATTGGTTCATGTAGTGCAAATAGAGAAAGCCATTTAACATCGATTTTAATAGTTTAGTGACTTAAATAAAAACTTTAAATAGTTCAATGACCAATTTGTAACCTTTTTTAGTTAAGTTACTAAAACTAAAACTTACCAAAAATTTAGTGACTAATGATGAAATTTGTCATTTTCTTAACTAATGCTTTTTTTTTTTTGGTGTTGTAAAGGAAACCAATAATCGTATCAGTTTTGTTTTTTGCTTTTTAAATGCGGCCACTTAAGCGAAATGCACCGTTTTACCACGTCAGATTAAAAAAAAAGACAGAAAATTCTTAAAAAAAGAGATACAATTAATGAATTCGTGTTTATCAATCACAGCGACAAATCCAATTCAACTGGTGGTGCCATCGTCCCTCTCGTTCTCTCTTTCGCGCGTAATCTCCTCCTTCAGCTGCTCTCACCCGATTTCTCTTTCTTTTCACTGTAATTTTCTCCTTCCCTCTTCCTTTCAATTTATGTTATATTCTACTCAATTCCATTTTACTTTCTACATTGAGATTCGTTCTCTTTTATTTTTGGTTTTTGTTTAGCAGATTTTAGGAATATCTATAATGTGTCATTGTCTACATTGAGTCTGATTCTTCTATTTGGTTTGATGTAAAATCTGATCGTTCAGTTATTATGTAAATTAGATATTCTATTTTTTTCCTCAAAGATCTCGATATTCTTTTCCCCCTAGCCATTGGCGTCTAATCTCTTTATACATATTTATATTTTGGTTGATCGTTGATCGATTCATTTAACTTTCGATTATCTTGCGATGGGATTTGATTGCATTGTGTATCTTTCAGGAATTCTGGCGCAATTGATGAATAATTAGAGGCATTGTTTTAGGAGGAGTCGATTTAGCAGCTGATTTGGTGTTTGGATTTGTAACAATGTCCCCGAGAGGCCAATATCAACCAGTGCCGCTGTCGGTTCTACTGAAACGAGAATCATCTAATGCAAAGATGGAGAAACCGGAGATTGTACACGGACTAGCGAACCAGAGCAAGAAAGGTGAGGACTTTACGTTGCTTAAGACGGAATGCCAAAGAACAATGGGAAATGGTGTCACCACATTCTCAGTTTTCGGGGTATGAATTTCTGTCTCCCATTTTTAATGAACCAATGATAATCATATACTAATGCTTGCGGGGTTACCTAATTCACCATGAAATCTGTCATTTGTATCACTAGAATATAAATATTTACAAACTTTTATCTGTTAGGCATATTGGTTCAATTATTCTGTACAATTTGTTTGGTTTCCCCAAATGTACTTGTCATCATTTATTTGCTTACTGGAGTGGAAAAGATCATCTTTTAAAGTGATGCTTCCTTGATGTTCTTCATTGTTGTTTGTTTTTCTCTTTTTATATGTTGGTTTTGCTATTTTTTTTTTTTCACTTTTGCAGCTCTTTGATGGACACAATGGATCTGCGGCTGCTATTTACACTAAAGAGAATCTCCTTAATAATGTCCTAAATGCTATTCCGATGGGTCTTAATACAGATGAATGGGTTGCTGCACTGCCAAGGGCTTTGGTTGCTGGCTTTGTTAAAACAGATAAAGACTTCCAACAGATAGGTATGAGCTGTTTTGGTAAACATATCTGAGTATAGCATATATTTTATAGGACAATCATTGGACAAAATAGGAGTATTTGGGTAAGTTCATGAACACAAGCACATAATTTCTTCTCCCAAAAGGAGCAATTGGGATGAAGAAAACATATTTTTAAGTGGGTATTTTCCTTTAATTTTTTAAGTTTTGGGTAGTAATTTCTTTGGGCTTCTCACGCACATTTAGTATATGATATGCATGTTATGCTTTTCTTTCCAGGAAAAAAATCAGGGACAACTGTAACCTTTGTGATAATAGAAGGACGGGTTATAACAGTTGCATCTGTTGGTGATTCCCGGTGTATATTTGAGTCAGCTAATGGTGGAATATATTACTTGTCAGCTGATCATAGGCTTGATTGCAATGAAGAGGAGTAAGTTAATGACAGAGTTTGTTTGATTTGCAAGTTTCTCTAAATACTGAGGCCTCACTCTTTGTTTTCATCTTATTAGAAGGGAACGAATCACTGCTAGTGGGGGTGATATTGGTCGATTAAATGCTGGTTGTGGTACAGAGGTATCTTCTCTTCCATTGCAATTTTGCATCTCATTTTTTTAGTGTTTCAACAAAGTTTATATAGATTCTTAGGCTTTTCTTTCTAGGCAGTGAAATATAACACCCTCAAAATATATTCATGTGAATGGATGTGCAACCACAATACTTGGAAAACACAATCTAGAAGCTAGTTTCAGACATTTCATGACTCTATGGAAAAGTGTATCAAAAATACACTACTCTTATTTGATAATTGATGTGAATTAGAGAACACCTTTTTTAAAACTTAGTAATTATGGCTGCAACAATTGTAATTAGCAACAACTTTTCTGTATCTATAATGTTTAGATGCAGATTCTAAAAACATGCCACTGATGTGCTTGTAAATTATATGATTCCCTGTAGAGAATTTCAGCATCTGCAGTAAGTGACAAAATCTGTATTTGATTAATTTTGTGGATCAAAGCTGGTGACTTAATGTTAAAGTTATTTTGTAGATTGGTCCTTTGAGATGTTGGCCTGGAGGCTTGTGTCTTTCACGATCCATTGGTGATAGGGATGTTGGGGAGTTCATTGTTCCTGTTCCATACATAAAGCAAATAAAGGTTTGTCTCTCATACTCTACATGCACGCTGCATTTGATATATGTTAGTTGGCCTATCTTAATTTCTGTATTGAACTTCTTACTCTGTGCTTGAAAATTGTATTTTGTACAGTTCCTTTCAGAGCACCATATTAATTTATATTTTCCTGATGCCACTATACTAAGAAATTTGGTATGAATTTTGCTGTAATGGACTTCCTTGAGCTTGAGACCGATATCTTTTCTGAATTCATGATCATTGAAGGATTTAGTAGAGGCATTAAGTTCATATCTTCATGTGCCTTCATTCACAATTGAAATGCTTTTGCACATTGGTTTTTCAATTTTTTTTACGCTAATCAATTTTCTTTGGAGAGGTTCCTAACTGATTGAGAGCGCTAGTGTTTCTTTTTACTGTTATTAACAATTTAATTTACCCACTTGTTTATTTTCTGCAGATGTCTACAGCTGGTGGTAGGATGATTATCTCCAGTGATGGTGTTTGGGATGCCTTATCGGCTGAAGCAGCTCTTGATTGTTGTCGTGGAATGTCACCAGAAGCAGCAGCTGCACAGATTGTGAAAGTACAGTCCTGAATTATGTTTGTCTGCACTATGCTCTTTAGATATTGCTGCTGGAAGCACTATGCCCTTCTAGCTTTGCTATATTTTAGTATCAGTTGCCTTTCTCATTATCTTCTGATTTATTTGTCTCCTATGAACAGGAAGCTTTGAAGGCAAATGGTCTTCGAGATGATACAACCTGCATCGTTATTGATATCTTACCACAGGAGAAGCCAGCCGCTCCTTCGCCACCACCACAGAAGCCAGTAAAACGCCTTTTAATGTCATTATTTCGCAGGAAGCCTTCTGAATCATTCTCTAATAATGATAAAGAATACATGGAGCCAAATGTGGTGGAGGAATTATTTGAGGAGGGATCTGCTTTGCTTTCAGAAAGGTTAATGCTTATGAGGGTCTTCTATTTATTAAAATGTTAAATTTGTACTTCAATTGTCAGATCAAGCATCAGACCCATATATCATTTGCATCTATCCATTCTGTTTAGCATAGCTTGCTATAAATGAAGACATGATAAAGTAATTTCTACTTTCATCTCATGAAGAACTCTTTTGTTGGATGCAGGTTGAATACAAAATACCCAGTGTGCATCATGTTTAAGCTTTTCATGTGTGCAGTCTGTCAAATAGAGATGAAACCTGGAGAGGGTATTTCCGTTCATGCTGGTACTTCTAGTTTGGCAAAGGTATGTCCGTGGGATGGTCCCTTCCTTTGCTATAGTTGCCAGGAGAAGAAAGAAGCCATGGAAGGGAAAAGACCATCAGGTAATGACTGAACTCTCCACTCTCTCCGTCTCAAATGCAAATTGGTGTTACTAAAACACCTTTCTTTCTTCCTATTTTCAGACAGACATTGCATTGACAGTGACTAGCTAGACCTCTCAAATTACTGTTGCATTTTATGGGCATAAAAATTGTTTTGGAGGTGGTTATAAATGGGGAAGATGGTGCGTTCTCACTACAGTGACTACCTTCAAATTTCTTATGGGGGGGGGGGTATTGAGCATTCAGGTCCATTTGCAACTAAGGATCTAGTTAGATCTATCCAACTCAGAAGATCAGAGTTGAAATATGTGTTTAGTTTTCTGAAGTACCTCAAGCGGGAATAGAAAAGAAAATATGAAAAACAAATGAGAAAATATTGGCAAAGGGTTTCATACTCTTGGCAGTGCACACTGGCATGCCTCAGAGGTAATTATTTCTTTTTAACATTTGTGTTCCCATTGTATACCGAGCATTTCAATTCTTAGTAATAATGTATAGGGAGTTTGATGAGTACATAATACACATTTGTCAGAAGTTAGGAAAAAACTTTTGTTATTAGCTTGTTGAATGAAATCTGTTAGTGTATCGTGTGGTTTATTGCTAGAGTGCTATATTTATAGCTTTTTAGTGATCAAGGATCAAATGCTGGTAACCTCAGTTATCAAAAGGAAGATACATGCACATGCTTAGTTTGTGTATATGTCTTGATTTTTTGTGATACCTAGTAGGCAGATCTTGTCGTGCCAAAGTCTGAGGATAGATAGATATGTGAGGTCTAGCTTTGCTGTCGAGATCAATAGACGCCACTTGGCTGGAGGAAGTGGACTCTAAGCAAGTTAGACTATGAACTTGCAATCTTTGTCCTTTCTGTGTATAATTCAAGCTGTATAAGGAGGCAAGTACCCCCAACTTATCTTGTTATTCATGTTAGAATTTAGAAAACAGTATATGTTGGGGATTTTTCAAACAAAAAGCAAAAACAAAAAAGTGCATATTAATAACATCTTAATGATCATATTATATGATGTTCTAACTTGATGGCTCCATTTGTTTGATAATTTAGGAGGCATATAGAGAGGGAGAGAGTGGGGGGAAGAATTGACCTAAAGTTATCTTAGGCTCACATCTCTATTGTTAGTTGGTTGTTTCTTGAATACCATTGTTGTCAAATTGATTTTTTGATTCATACTATAATATTTGGTGTTTCCTCAATGAGAGATAAGACTCCCAAATTAACTCGTAACCTATCAAATGATGATGGTGGAAGAGGTTTAGTAAAGACATTCGCCATTTGTTCCTCAGAAGGGATAAAATTAACCAACAACTTGCCATCAAGAACTTTTTCTCGAACAAAATGTAAGTTGATCTCTACATGTTTAACACAACCATGATGTTTGGGATTAGCTGCTATTGAGACAATAATAGTATTGTCACACCAAGTAGTGGATTTACCACTAATGATGATTACTCTAAGCTCAACAAATAACTTCTCTACTCACATTAACACTTGCAAGGCTTCTATACTTTGCTTCATGTTGATTTGGACTCCCCCGATTCCTTTTTAGAACACCACCCAACAGGATTACCACCAAGATAAATACAATAGCTAGAGGTCGAATGCCAATCATTAACATAGGCAGCCCAATCTATATCAACAAAGCACGTGAGATTCATAATTTTTGTAGATTTAAAAAAGAGACTAAAGTTAGTTGTTCCTTTCAAGTACCAGAGAATCCTTTTAACAACCCTCCAATGCGCGTCCAAAGGAAAATTCATGTATTGACTTACTTTGTTCACTGTAAGAAATATCTAGTATGGTAAGACAAACATATCGTAGGGTGCCAACAACTTTTCCATACAAATGTAATCTAAAAATAGTTTAACATGAATAGCAGAGGGTTTAGGCCTTAAGTTTGGAAAACAAAGACACCCAAATATTTGAAGATAGTTACAATCAGGTTTGATGAGAAACAATTTTCATAAGGTGACATTCCATGTAACGCCTTTGTAGGAAGTCCATTGATAAAATGCACAGTAGTAAATGAGGCATCGTTCTAATAAGAAAGAGGCATTTGAGCTTGAGCCAGCATTGGAAGGCCAACTTGAACCACTTGTCTAAGTTTATACTCAACCAACCCGTTCTGTTTAGAAGTATTAGAACATGAGACTCACTGTTGAATCTTATAAGCCTTCAAGTATGGAAGTAACACACCGAATTCACCTCCTCCATCTGACTAAAGAGCTTTGACTTTGCAACTAAAGTGTTGTTCTGCAAACTTGTGAAACTCCATAAAAATAGTTTAAACTTGGAAGTTGCGTTTGAGAAAATAGATCCAACTATAGTGAGTATAGACATTGAGAAATATCACATTATAAGGAACCCATTTGAACATATTGGTGTTGGTTATATGTCACGAGGCTAGATCTTTAATTTAGCAAACCGTGCGGTCTTAGGCCATTTTTTAGGTTCAAATTTGCATAAGTCAACCTTTCTCTTGAAAAGTGCGAATTCTCACAAAAATTCTCTTAGGCACCAAAGCAAAGCGGAAGCAAATTCATAAAACAAAAGATGTTAAGAACAAACAAAAGGTTATAGAAAAATAGCGCATGCCAAGTGTTTAAGTAAATGCTCTCAATAATATTCAACTACTATGAAAAATTATGACTAAGTGAATAAAAATGAAGGGGAAGGCCTCTATTTATAATTAAGCTCCCCCAAAACCAACGATACAAATTGAGTTATATCGACGATCGATTATTAGAGATTATTTACAATTAAGAGTCTTAAAGGATTTAATAATTTTATCCGTTTAGGATTTATACTATTTACCTTTGCTACTCTAGTTTTATTGGAGTGTTTCATTAGTTCATCAAGGCATTAAGTAGATAGGCTTCTCCATGGGTTTCACGAATCAGGTTAATTCATGTGTGTCAAATGAGTCTCATTTAATAAGTTTACCTTTATGAGGTGTTTTGTGCGTAATGCTCACGAGTTTTGATCCGCAGCTCGTGACATTCTCCCTTATCCATTCTTGATATGCCCTAGTCGCGTCCTCAGAATGGAACTAGTTTGACTCGTTTCAGAACGGTCTCGATGCCTTGATTGATTCCTAAATTGTCTTTTTGTTGGGTCATCCCATCTCTCAAAACATTTTCCTCGGCTTATGTCTTTGTCCGTTGCTTAACTTGCACTGTATTTATCTCTTGTACATCTCAATGGTAAGAGGACATCGCTCTCACTTTCTCCTATTGTGACTTGCCTCGATCGAGATTCTCTTGATCCATATAAATAGGCTTAGGCAGGCCTACATTGAACATCGAGTTCACCTCGAATCTTACCACTAACTTTGATTTGTAAGCCCCTTGACTTACTCGTTTCAAAACTTTGAAAGGGTCCCTATGTCTTTGGTAAGACAATAGTAAGTCAAAATGTAAAACACAACTAAAGTGTTTGAGATGTATCTCACTCGTTACATTTACTCGTCTCCCCTGCTTAGTTTGCATCACTACTTTACCTATAAAGTCTAATTAACAACCCACCTCTCTCATAGGTCTCACATCGGTCTTTCGCGCCTTTAGCATTTTCGAGGTCTCCTTAGCACTCCGATCTACCAAGTTGATGTTCCTCCCATATGAAACATCATTGGTTAGTTCGATTACCGACAGTACATTGGTTCCGTCTCTCATGTCTTGACTCGCCGACATAACGCATTATTGTTGTCGAGTATCCAAGAAACATAAGCAATCAGAAAAAGGAACTAAAAGAGTGTTAACCTTGTCAAAGAAATTCAAGCCAAGAACAAATTCTTAATCATCTAAGTCAATTACCACAAAGGTTTTTTACCTTTCTATTGACCAATTTGTAGCTCAACTCCTGATGCTATTCCCACGGTCGGGACCTCTTTGGAATTAATTATCTTGATCTTCTTAGTTGACTTATTCATTGAGAGACCAAACTTACCAATGACTTTCTCTTATATAAACAGATTTGATGGCCCTGTGTCAACAAGAGCACTTTTTTTTTGACATGCAATATTGACGTCTACATACATCAACCTATTTTGCTTGCTATCTCTCTTTGCTTTAGCATATTTAAGCATCATTTATCTAAGCTCCAATACTTCAATAAGCTTCACTTTAACTTTTTTAGTGGTTGCGAATAACTTAAATTACTCTAGACAGTCCTACATCCTATATGGACCACAAACATAAAAAGCACTTCACTGACTTTTAATCATTTTCTTTGGCCCTCTTGGCTTCGACAGAGCACACAATCAAACCAAGTTTCATCAATGCTCTGTTTGACCAATTGCCCCTTCGATGGCAAAAAAAACATAAAATTTTTTGGACAGTCCCTTACCATATATGGGCTATCATAAAGGAAACATTTTGTTGGCCCTTTCAGTATGTTTTTAGGCTTCTCCTTCCTATTATGTGGTTTTCCATTAGCACCATTACCGTTGCCACTTTCATCTTCCTCATGGTCCTCCTCACTATTGCTCATCTCTTTAGGGTTGAAAGACTCAAACTTGTCTTTTCTCAAACCAAGCTTGATAAATGATTTTGCCTCAGTCATAGCTGCAGTAAGCTCAGTAAGACCTTGTCGACATAACTCTTGCTTTGCCCAAGGCTTCAACCCATCTTTGAACTAGTAGAAAGTTTGTTTCTAAGTCAGGTCAAAGATTTGAAGCATTAATTAATTGAAGTCTCTAACATACTCCCAAACAGTGCCTTGTTGTGTAAGCCAGCGTAACTTAGCCCGAGCCTCATCGACATATTGTGGGTAAAGTTGATTAAACTCTTTTTGGAACTGCTCCCAAGTTTCAATAGTCGTCTCACCACGTTTTTCATTCGTGTATTTACGATGCCACCACATGAGAGCAACATTAGAAAAATAGATTGAAGTAGTGTTGGCCTTAGTGGCATCATCCTCAACACCTATGGCACGAAAGTATTTTTCCACTCTTTAGAGAAAATTTTCAACTTCGCTCGCGGACCTTGTCCCTTTAAACTTTTTTGGTTTGAGTACACCCTTACTACGCTTCTTAGGAGCCACAGCTAACATCCCATTACCCAAAGCAACTTTACAGATGGTGAGCTCCCCCTTGTATCTTTTCCACATTGGAATCGAGAGGCTCCAACACAAAGTTTTTGAGCTACTCTTTCATTGAGTTCAACTCATTGGTGCATCCCTTAACTACCTTGAGTGTTTCCTTCACACCAACCATGAATTCCTCGAGATTTATCACTTGACCTTCTAGAGCCGACAGCATATCCCTCGATCTGTTATTTCTCCTAGACCTTCCACAAGTCTTCATCGTTCCATTCTGCTCGTTTCCACCTTTTATCATCTCAATCGACGTCTTCGAACACTAGCTTTGACACAAACTTTCTTAGGGCTAGATCTTTAGTTTGGCAAATCATGCGGCCTTAGGCAATTTCTTAGGTTCAAATCTACTTAAGTTAGACTTTCCCTAAGTGAGAATTCTCGTAGAATTTCTCTAATGCATCGAAGCAATGTGGAAGCAAACTCATAAAACAAAAGAAGCTAAGAATGAATAAAAAGTCACAGCAAAATAGCATACACTAAATGTTTGAGTAAATGCTTTCAATAGTATTCAATTACTATGAAAAGTTACAACTGAGTGAATACAAATGAGAGAAAATGTCTCTATTTATAATTGAGCTCCCCTCCAAACCAACGGTACAAATTTAGTTAAATAAATGGTCGAGATTAAAGCCTATCTACAATTTAAAATCTTAAGAGATTTAAACTTTATACAATCTTATCCCTTTAGTATTTATACTATTTACCCTGACAGCTCTAGTTTTATTAGAGTATTTCAATGGTTTATCAATACTTCAAGTAGACAGACTTCTCCATGAGTTTCACGAATCGAGTTAGTTCATGAGGGTAAAATGAGTCATTTAGTAAGTTGACATCTATGGGGTGTTTTGTGTGTAATGATCACGGACTTTGATTTACGACCTGTGACACATACATTTGCAACAACCAATTCAAGAAGGGCATGATACTTGGTTAATAAGTCAAAAACTTATCTAGCTAAAAGCAATATAAGAACCATATTCTTAGTGTTCTCAACGAAGATAGGACAATAAAGTAAGGCTTTATTCAATACATCAAAAGGGGGGAGGCTTAAACGTTGATGTCGCACACTCATTGGTATCTTATTACAAGTAAGAAAAGCAAAAAATGTAATCTCCCCAACCTGGCCTAAATGGTAGACTTGAATTGGAGAGATCACATTCACCACCAATGTGGCTCCATCTTTTCACAAATCAATTCCTAAGACTAAATTTGTTTTATACAAGTGATTATATCGATTTTATCAATTTAAAACTAACATAAATTTTAGTAGTGAAAAATAAATCAATAATCTTTATATAATAATTAACATGTTTAAGTAATTTAATAAATAAATATCATCTTAATTAATTAACGCTAATAAATGTCAAATATTAATATAATCTTAAATCATTAACAACGGTAAAAACATTAATAAATAACATGCATCCTAAGTGACATGATTAAGAATAATAATCTCATATCAGAGTTCTTAGTAAAATAAAACGATACTAGGTGAGAAAAAGCCAAGACCCTTCGCATGTTGAGTCCTCGTCCTAGTCCGTAAGGATATCAATTCAATATTCGAACATGCATGGTAATCATAACAATACGATAATTTAGTATTCATTACCCTAGATCAACATAACAATCAATAGTCAAATAAGTTCAACGGAGCAACACAATTATTGAGTCATAGAATCATTCACATGACACTTATTAGTTCAAACGTTTCATCATTTACTTTCTAATGAGAATGCATAATATGTTCATACAACAATCGTATAATGTATCATATGACATTTGAAAATCCTGCCCTCAATCGCTACATACCAAATAGAGAGTTCCTCAAGACTCTCTCCACCTTTTCACTACGCTTATACATATAAGTGTAGACAAGCTTTCGTTTGGTTGAGGATCCATAATTTCTCATATATAAAAGTTGTCAACGAAAATCGTGGATGCTCCGTTCATAAAGTCACAGTTGGAATCTGCTAAGCTGTGAATACACAAAGGGTGCAGACAAGCTGACGTATGGTTGAGGATCTACAACCCTTCGCAGATAAAGGTTGTTAGAGAAAGTCATGGATACTCCATTTATAAAGTCGCAGTTAGAATCTGCTAAGTTGTGAATACACAGAGGGTGCAAACAAGTTGTCGTATGGTTGAGGATTTACAATCCCTCGTAAACAAAAGCTGTCAAAGGAAGTCGTGGATACTCCGTTTATAAAGTCGTAGTTGGAATTTGCTAAACTGTGAATATACAATGAACATATAAGATATATACAATATAAACTACCGTATAGATCATATAACTTATATGTAGTATAAATTGTCGTTTCATTTCACCTTTTATATTTCCCTTCCATGCATATGCAAAACAATTAGATCCTTATAGTTTGTTCATTCAGTAATCGTTCCAAAGTTCCATTATATAGCATTACCATATTGATGAGCGAGACATTCGTTCGGCATATATATAATATTCCATTTAAACATAATCATACATGAATTAGAATGGTTATTCCTTAATAATCATATATAATTAATAATCATGAATATTAACGTAGTCAATCACAACTTATCATAAATCATTCCTAAGAAATCATATTTTATCGATGATCACAATATCATTCACAAGTTTAAGCCATTATTCAAAAAACCATAAAACAATTCAAAAATTCATGTCATTAAGCATAGACATATAAATCATAGAATTTCTCTTTTAAAGCGTACTTTCATTCAGTCATTGATATTCAACATTCTATTTTGTTGTATAATAATGACATTCATGATTATATCCATCAAGCAATAGTTCAAGCAAATAGGCTTATGAGATGTTTGTTTAACATTTATAACACTGATAAACATAAAAGTATTCATGGATCAATCAGTTCAATCAAAGTAATTAAAAACCTTAAGTTCATTCATTCATATATTTAATCATTCTAATCCTAATTCGGGACCTAATTGTGAAATTTAATTCGCTAGATGCCATTAAAACCTAACTAAGGACTGAGTTGCATTAAATATGTAAGGTTATAGTAAAACTGTAATTTTTTAAGAATAGTGACAAAATTGTAAAATGTGGAAAATTAGTGGTAGAATTGAAAATTTTTGAAAATCAATGGTAAAATTGTAAAATTTGGAAAATAGTGGTAGAACTATAAAATTTGGAAAACTAGTGGTAAAACTGTAAAATCTGGAAAACTAGTTGTAAAAGTGTAAAATTTTGAAAAATAATGGCAAAACTATAAAATTTGTAAAACAGTGGTGCATGGTCATGTAGGATTAAACTTAGATACGATTTGACTCAGTTTTTCATAAAAGACACACACCTGACTTTTTCAAGGTCTTGGGCGATTACTCTTCGTTCAAGCTCGATCCAATCACCAACAAGGGTCAATCTTGATAAAAATAATCAACTAACTACTGACTCGGAATCCAACAATTTGGAGAAGAACAATTGATGAGGACTTGATTAAATTTCAAAAATTTAAAGATTATTTTTCAGCAAAACTTAAGAGCTTAAAAGAGTTTTGAAACAGAGAATTTTGAGAGAAAACTAGGATATACATAGAGAGAGTTTAAGGTTTTAATTAGAAATAAGAAAGATAAATTCTATTAGGATTTGAAAAGGGGTAATTTGAATTCTAGTTTGGATTTTAAAAGGATTAGTTTATAAACATAGTTAAATTTTCTTTGTTAAATTTGTTGGTTTGATATTTTGAAAAAAAAAAAATACTCACTTGATGACAATGTAACTAAAAAATGATATAATTAATCTGAATTTAACAAAATAATTTTAAAAGTATTAATAGTTGAAAATTTTAAAATTCGAAAATTAGAGAAACAAAATTTATAAAAATAAAGATACAAAGATTAAGTTCTAAATTTACGACAAGAAAGATGTAACGATTTGATTTTTAGCAGTGCCGAAAATTACGGGATCGAGACCCCATTTCAATAAAATGAGTCCTTAAACATTAAATTAATGTAATTATAGACTTATTATATAGGTAAATTGAATTTTGGATAGGTAACTTAGCCGAATGAGTGATTAATTAAGGTTTAGGAACTAAATTGTAAAATCCAATCGTTATAGATTTTTAGTTAGAAAATGACCTAAGGTCTACAATAGCAATTAGACTATGTCAAGGTGGGCGCTAGTGGCTGGTGGTGTTAATAGTGGATTGAGTAAATAAATTAAAGTTAATTAAATTGTAATGACTCAAAAGTTAATAGTATCAAAAAATGTGGTTTCGAAATTTTACTTTCGATGTTCAAGTCTGTAAATATTAAATAATATTTACGAGGTTAGTATAAAGGTTAATTAAAATTTGGTCCCTTAATTTTGTCAATTGGATAGTAAATTAAGGTATAAGGACTAAATTATAAAAGTAATAAAAATTAATCACTATAGATTTTTAATATATTAAAGGACTAAAAATGGTAATTAAACCAAATTTTAAAATGAAAATCAGACCATTTTAAATATAAAGTGGGCGGCTATGAGTAATTTTGTTTGTAAATAATATTAAACTATATTATAAGTATAATAAAATGAATAAAAAGTGTACAAAACATAAAATAAAAAGAATGATCATCCATTTTTTACTTCTTTTCACCGCAAGAACTAAAATAATACCCAAGAAGCCATTTTTTTTAGCTTCAAGCTTTTTTCCTTTGAATGGTAAGTGAATTAAAGTTTGTTTATTGTAATTTTTATGTTTTTGAAATCGTGGGAGCTTGACTAGCCCGAATACTATTTAGCAAAATTGTTAAAATTTTCAAAAGTTTTCATTGTTGATTTCTTAAAGCAATTGATGTTAAATTGTTAGATTTTGAGTATAGAAGTGAAAAATGACTAGATTGTAACGTTTAATTTTTAGTTTTTGAACATAGGGACTAAAGTGCATAATTTTATAAATTGGTGTAATTTTTTGTGATTATAGATAATAAAGGGCTATATAAATATGTAATTGAGATTGATTTTAAAATCGAAGCTCAAATTTGAAAGATATGGCTATATCGATTTTAGGGACTAAATTTAATAATTTGTAAAATATGTATGGCTTTGTAATTGAATGTGATTTGGTAGAATTTGATAGTATACCATTTCTGAGATATTATTTTATAGCTAAAAACGACGCAAGATTATCGAAAGGGAAATGAAAGGTGAGAGTCGACGACGAGTGATTCGAGCTCTCTGTCTATATTTTTATGACTCGAAACCAGTTTAATTATGGCATATTTTTGACATAATGCATTATAAAATATTGAGGTAAATTATTAATAATTATTGAATGAAATGTTATGGTCGGAATTGAGTATCGAGATAGGGACTAAATTGAGTAGAATAGAAAGTTGCATGACTTAACTAATATAAAAAATTGGTATGAAATTGAGCTAAAATATGTTATATTACATGATGAATTATTAATTGATATTGAATTGAGAATGATGGATGTGAATTGAACTATGTGATGATATTGCAAATTGGTTACTCTATTAAATATATAGGTTTATATTTCGGGTTAGTCGATTATACATTACGATACTAGTTTGAGATGTAGATTGACTAATCTGAGTATCCATCTTGAAAATTTGAATTAGGTTATTATATCAATGTGTTCTGTGACTAAATGCAATCAAATTGTTGTAATCATACGATAAAGTATGTGATAAAATGAAATCAAGCCTAGGGGGCCGAAACGGATTCAAACAAGTCAAAAGACTCCAGAAACGAATGAATTAGGTTATATTAGAAATGGTAAATCGAAAATAGGACTGATAAGAACATGTTTTGATATTGATATGTTTAAAATGTTGTTATGATAAGCATAATGAAATGTCTATATAGATTGTATTGAAGTGGGACGAATTGGTGTTAGTTTCTTACACTTAACATGTTTATATTCAAAATGTAAAGCTTGGTAACTCCACGTTATAAGTGTATGGTATATATATACATGTTTAGAATTGTTAATGCTAATATTACATACTTGAATTATAGAAATACCACTAATCGTATTGCTCAGCGTACGATTTTGGTTTCTTCGTGAACAGGTATAGTAGATTCTCGGTAGATCAAGGGCATGCCATCTTAGCATCTAGAAAATTGAATCTGACTCAACAATGTTAGTGAAATTCTTGTTTTTGTAACAATTTGGCATATACCTATCTAATTAAGTCACTTTTAGTGTATCTTTATGTCAATAAGAAATTGAATATCAAATTGGTAATTGTGAATCTAGTTAATAGTGTTATTATAGGATCATAAGTAGATTATATGCTAGTGATGTAAATGGGGCTACAATTTAAATCGATTTTTGATGAATTTGGCATGGTTGTCAGATGCATAGATATAGTATATTAGTTAACCTATTTGAAATTGTTAAGGTTTAATACATTGTTGTATCAAGGCAAGGTGAATCATGTTTTAAGTGTTGAAAATAGCATAGTTTAATTGGATGTTGAAATGTATGTGTGTATTTATGGGTGAGCAAAATTCAATTTGATTCGAAAAACTCGATAAAAGATTCAAATTTGAATTAAATAATCAAGTTAATCGAGTTATTTAGATTAACTCGAATAAAAAAATCAAGTTTTTCAGCTTAACTTGAATATGAATTACACAATTCGAGTTATTCAAAAATCCGAATAAGAAAAGACAAAACTACATTGTTTTGATAAATGTTTATCTTTTCTAAAGTTAAAAGTCAAAACCATTAAGTTAAAAGGCAAAACTACGTCTTTTTGATAAATGTTTACCCATTAAGTTAAAAGGTAAAAACATTATATTGTTTATGTAGTTAAATAATCTTGTACTTCGTCTACTAGTTAAATAATCGATCCATGTAAATGCAACATTGAGTATAAATAATAGGATTCGTTAACTCGACTCAAAATTTCTTGACTTGATTCGAAAAAATTTCAAATTGAGTTCGGTTGAAAAAAATAGGATTTGTCAATTTGACTAACTCGAAATTTTTTGACTCGATTCGACTCGACTCGAACAAATACTCACCCCTATGTGCATTTGTTGAATGAAAGAAATTATAAGTTGAAACAGTATGTCACGTCGCGACATCGAACATACGTTGTCGCGGTGAGGAAGCTAGATGCCACTACGAGGAAGCTTGTTGCTGCGACAAGGCCAAGTCTGAATGTGATACGAAATTGGAGTGGAGGAAGCGGGAAAATGATCGAATTCAAGTTGTTCGACTTGAAGAAGAAAATATTTGAATCTGATCTGAAAAGAAGAAATAAACAAACTTAGAAATTAATGAAAGCAAAAACATTAAAAGAAGAAATTGAAGAAACTAATGATAAATATTCAAAATAATAAATAAATAAATAAAAGACAAAATTTAAAAGTAAAAGATGAATGAGTAAACCAATGAATATGATGGATAGAAGGATAAATGTCCAATTGAACTCTTTGAGATTTAAACCCAACAAACTTAACTAATGGCTCTAATCAGCCCTCCAAGAAATAATTCTTGGAAAATTGAAGCGTGAAGAATGAATTCCCTCAATTCCTTGAAGAAAATCGAGAAGAAAACTATTTCTAAAAATCACAAAAAAAATCTTACACAATAAACAAACTCCCAAAGTTAAAAACTTTATTCATGAAAATAATTGTCTCCTTAATAAGCAATAAAGGAACCTTTATATAGGCTAGCTAAATAAATTTAAATAAAACTCTTAAGTATACTAGAACTCTAATTAATCTAAATAAGAAGTAGTTTAAACTAAACTTTCTTGTTGACATAAAACTCCTAAATAACTTAAACTACTTAATAATTATTAAAAATTTGGAATAATAAAATAATAAAATGATAAGAGCTGATAAATACAATATTGGGCTCATATATAATAAAAATTAAGCCCAGAACCTGAACCCAATATGATTTAAACTTGAGTTAAAAGCCCGAAACTCGTAATTCCCATCATAATCACGTCCAGAAATTCTATCCACACAGTCTATTAAAACGGTCATAACTTGAGCTCCCAAAATCGAAATCAAGTGATTCAAAATGCGTTTCGAATCTAAGAGATAGATATTCGAACACTATGAAGACATCTAAATCCAGAAATGCTTGGATCCCATCCAAAAAGTTGTCGCAAGTTTGTTGATTTTCCAAACTTGAAAATTGGCAACTTCGGTGAATGGAACTTAATAAATTTCACTCCATTCGTGCTCTTATCATTCTACATTTCCTCGAAAAAATTTGTCCTCGAATCTTGTCTTTGATCGAATCTTTGTTTGATTTGTTTGGCCTTTGATATTATTGTTGAACCTTGAGGTAGTGTGAATCCATCACAATCATGGGTTTGAAATTGGACCTTGAGACTCGCATCATAATGTCACGTTGCGATAAGGAACTCCCTCACATCGCATCAACATCCTGAACTTTTGAAATTCTTACAATTTGGTCCTAATTCGATTTCAGGTTAGCGTTAGAGCTTTCAAAAGCCCATATAAGACCCAAAAATAACTATTTATCGTATCTTATACTATATTGCTTGTATTTGTATGCTTAATGACATGAATTGTAATTAAGTTGATTGTAGTTGCTTCGATAATAAATGTGACACATTGTGACTCGGACAACAATTGAGTCGGGTATGGGATGTTACAAATGAGAACTTAAATATATTTTAACCCTTTAATTAATAACAAAGGTACAACATATCTATTATGATTAGTTCTATTGCCTTTCAATTGATTTTTTTAGCTTGGTTCAATTAGTCTATACCACTTTGCGAGTCAACTAGTTTTTAAAATTTTTAAACTTTTTTATTCCTCAACATTTACAATTTTTTTTGTAAATTTGGCACATACCCTTTAAAAGTACGTAAATTTTAAAAATAAAAAATGATTATAATTATTTTAAACAAAAAACATAAAAATTTAAAAAATATTTTTTAAAATAAAAAATGAAAAATAAAAAACTCTTTAAAAACAAAAAAAATGTTAAATTTAAAAATATAAAAAAGATATAAAAAAATTCAAAATTCAATGTTATCTGAATTGAATCGGACCGATTAGATAAAGAACCAACTAGGTATTGTCTAGTGAGAGGTAAAAAATTGATTGGCCCTCAAATTTGTATGGATTGGTTGAACTGGGATAAAACCCAATTGAATTGGTACTTGAACTGATTTTTATAATTTTTAATAATTTTTATTTATTTTTTATTTTTTAATAGTTTATTTGCTTTGAACCGATCAAATCGAACTTTTTGGGAATCAATTAGTCAAACTAGTTTAAAATTGGTTCAATTGTTGGTTCAACTGATTTGTTAGCTTGATTCAATCGGTTCATACCGATTTGAGTCAATCAATTTTTACCTTTTGTCGAGCCTAGACCCCAATCCATTCCCAGCTTGACTGGCTAGTTCGATCCAATTTAGATAACATTGAATTTTTTATTTTTTATAATTTAAAAATAATTTTTATTTTTTGAATTTTAACAAGTTTTTTTCATTGTTTTATATATATTCTAAAAAAATATGGTTTTTTTTTATTTTTATGTTTTTAATTTAAAATATGTAAAACAATAATTTTTAAAATTTTAATGTACTTTTAAAGGGTAAAAACCAAATTGGCAAAAAATTAAAAATATTGAGGGCTAAAAAGGATATTTTACCTTTGACAACATTAACTTTAATGGTAAAATTAAATGGAAGATCAGTATTTTAAAAAAATATATATATAGGACTCAATGTCACAAAATTAAAATATAAAAATTAAATTTAAATTTAAAAAAAATACAAAGACCTTTGACATATTTAAACCTAAATATAAGGTATTATTATTATTTTATTAGCATCTCATATATATATATATATATATATATATATATATATATATAAATAAGGAGGAGATTCGTAAAACTTAAGTTGTTTTACATAATTTCATAGTTTTAATACGATTAATATTTTAATAGTTCAACTAATAGATTTTTTAGTATATTTGTATTTGTCATGCATATAAATTTTTGATTCGATCTAATATCTTTATCGAATCGATTTAATATATTTATCACATCGATTTAATCTATATTAATATTTAATTAATAGTTGAATTTTTTTTTTATGTAGAACGAATAGTTAAAATTTTTGAACTTATACCAAATTTGACACATAAAATCTATACAAATGAAACATAAAATATTAATTATATAAAATATTACGAAATAATAATATACTTTAATTTTTTTTGATAAATTACAATAACAAGATAAAATCCGAATAATAAACGTAATTAATACGATTCAAATTCAGATCACACTTGAAACGATGAGTATCTATTTCAGTTGGTTCCAAATATTAAATAATCATTGGATTCCAAATTTCTTTTGCTTTATATTATCTACTTCAAGGAAGAAAAGAAAGACGTAATCCCATTCCTAGTTTAAGAATCCATGTCTTGCGTGTTACGTTTGGAATGCTGTATATTTGGGTTAGCATACTAAATTTTACAGTTAAATATTATTTTTATTTTTCATTTTTACAATTATGTTTTTATTATTATTTTTGAAATTAGTAAAAATAAAATTGAGATAAAGTGATACTTTTAAGGTTATACCACATTATCATTTAAAAATTTTATTTTTTTAAACAATTATTTTATATCATTTCAAAATATCATATTATGAAATTTTGATGAAATTTAAATTAAAAAAAATGAAAATAGATTTTATTATCAAGTTGGATATAAAAAAATAAAAAATATTATAATTACTAAAATGGATCTTGTTGAGTGTTTTTTTTCTATTTTTCATCAAACGAGTTGATTCTGTGTATTTATATGATGCAATCATTACTTATAGATGTGATTAGGGGTCAGTAAATTCCGATTCGATTTGAAAAATTTAATAAGAATTCAAATTTTAAATTAAATAGTTCGAATTGTTTGAGTTAATTGAGTTATTCGGATAAACTCGAATAAAAAATCAAGTTTTTCGATTTAACTCGAATATGAATTACGCAATTCGAAATATTCGAAAATCCGAATGAGAAAAGATAAAACTACATCATTTTAATAAGGATAAACTACGTTGTTTTGATAAATATTTAACCATTAAGTTAAAAGTCGAAAACATTATATTATTTATGTAGTTAATTAATCTTTACTTCATTTAATAGTTAAATAATCAATCCTTATAAAAACATCATTGAGTATAAATAATATGATTCATTAATTCTATTCAACTTAACTCGTAATTTTTGACTTGATTCGAAAAATAATTCAAATTGAGTTCAGTTTTTAAAATAAGATTCATCAACTTGACTAACTCAAAATGTTTTTACTCGATTCGACTTGACTTGACTCGATTGAATACTCACCCCAAATATAATATACTAAGTAAATCTTCATTTACAATGACACGTACCATACTTTAAAGTTAATACGTATACACTTGAAATGAGTTCACATATATAAAATTCGTACCATATATAAATAAACTCATATTATACGTCTCTATCTTGAATTCGTTCACGTTACGTATGTGCGAACACGTACAAAATATAGACCAAGACCTGGACTAACGGATTGATGTTTAAAAGCTAAAAATTATATTCACCTGTAATTTTTAGAGTGACAAGACAGTCTCGTTCTTGGATGTTGGTGTTTAGTAAGTGGTAATGTCGTAACATTTTTGTCTTTCGAAGTGAAAATCAAAACAAAATCTCTCTCTACTGTGAAGATGTTAAATTTAGGCATACTAACAACTTTCCTTTTTTGTCACTCAAAAGATTACATTCAAAAAGTTTATGAATGGCGATCACAGTAATGGTATTTAATTAATAAGAAAAAATATTTAATTATTTCATTAATAAAATCTGTTATAGTGGCAGAACATTCGGTCATCAAAACCCAAAAAAAGGAATTGATGAGAAATGCTCTAATCCTCGCATGCCCATGCCCCCTCACGTAGGAGATCACGAAACTACTGCTGGTCTCTCTTTCTCTCGGGCTTAAATCCTTTCCGTTTCCGTTTCCTTTTTATTTTTCTGTTAGTTTCTGTGAGAGATTTTCTTTTTTAATAAGTTGGGATTTAATGGTATTACTAATTTCATTATCAAATTAGCTTACAGTTTCTGGGTAAATTCGAATTCAGAAAAAAAAAAGAAAAGACATGGACATGGACATGGACATGCTTTATTTCCATCATCAAATCAGCTGTTGGTGTTGTGTTTGGGTTTTGATCCGGCACGTCTCCCTTTTTATTGATTTTTATTTTACCGCTTTACATCTGCATTGAATTCGAAACACACTCAAAACAACAAGAGAAAGACAAAGTTTCTCAGTTGTTTTTTTTCTTAATTAATGCTTTTTCTTTTGAGTTACCATGCATTGAACAATTCCCAAATCCTTGCATTTTTTGTATGTTTACATTGTTGGGTTTCCTCTTTTGATTGATTGGATTGAGGAATAAGAATTTATAATGTGGGTATTTGCAGAATTTAATGCTCTAGAGTTGTGGAAAGGCCTATTGTATGTATGGAGAGGATGTAATTGAGATCTGGGGTTGGTCTTAGAAATCCAAGATCAAGAGGATGTACGCGGTGGGGAGACTAGGCAGCTATATCTCTCGCGGTGTATATTCTGTTTCAGCTCCATTTCATCCTTTTGGTGGTGCAGTAGATATAATTGTAGTGGAACAACCCGATGGGGGGTTCAAATCATCGCCTTGGTATGTTCGATTTGGTAAATTTCAAGGGATTTTAAAGACAAGGGAGAAGGTGGTTAGCATCTGTGTTAATGGCATCGAAGCCAATTTCCAAATGTTTCTTGATCATACAGGGGAAGCATACTTTCTCAGGGAGGTTGATGGTGACGAAGAGGAATATGAAGCTGTTTCATTTCCTTTTCCTTCAGGATATGAAACAGATGAACCTTCCTCTGTTTATAGGAGGCCACTGAAGACCCAAAGTTGCAACTTTGGTGGTGATAAGTTGAATTCCATGGATCAAATTGATGTGAACAACAGGAAGATTGTTGCTAGGACGACCTCCCAACAATCAGATATATTTTCTCATTTTCTCGGACTGAGAACAGAAAAGAAGGATGATTACAGGGAGGATGGCGGAGGTGTAATGCGATTGGAATCGTTGGAGCGTGCTGAGATTGCTGCTGGGCTGTTGGAGATGAAGTGGTCCACTAATATCGTCTCTGACAGTTCAAATGAAAATGCTTCCGCATTTTCTTCTACAAATGATGCACTGGATGATAAAGGGTTTGAAGAAGATACACAGGTTAGTAATGAACAAAGCCAACATCAATCTTCTGTGAATGATAAGGAGGAAAATAATATAGGTCCCCAGATATTAATAGGGGAATCCGACTTCTGCAAAACCTCTTCACTAAGTGAAGGTTTTACGGAAGAAAAATCCGAAATAATAGCCAATATTTCAGGAACTGTAGATGGTAATAGTGTTGAGAACTCTGATCTGCAATGTCAATACAAGCTTGAAGCGTGTAAGGATGAGCAGTTTGATGGAGAACTGGCTGATGATGAAAGGAGTGTCAGTAAGGAGACTGTTTCAGACAGGCTTCAGTCTTTTGTTTCAGAGAGTTCGGTTATAACATCTGATGGTTCCAGTTATCAAACTCATAAAACACTGTGCCTTTCTGATGAAGGAAATGGGGAAGTACACGTTCATGCTGAAACACTGGTAAGAACAACTGAGCCAGTACCAGAGGTGAATTCTCATCCAATGAGCAGTATTCCACCATCAGAGAGTTCTGAAGATGAACAATCCGTTTTCAGCGAACTTTCAGAATTCAATCACCATGAGCCAGATTGTGTAAATAAAGATCATCCTTCAATTTGTACCGAAAGTGAAGAAGTAAATGGTTTGTGTATTGTGAATAGTGAGTCATTAGATTCTGACAAGTTTGTTCAGGAGAGTCCAGCAGCTGATGTGGAGAATTCCGTAGAAAAGTCAGGGATTATCTCTGATCCTATTAGTATTTTTGGAAATCACGGAGTAGCTGGTGAAAAAGATGGGTTGCAAGTGGAATCACTTCCTATTATGCAGTCTCCTATTGCCAAGCTTGATTCAAGCAACAACTGCCCTGTAAGCCATTCTTTAGACTCGAATTCTCAAACCATTAGGTGGACATCGATCAGGAAAGATGATTCAAACGAGATAAGGTCCAATGCAGATAAGGAACAGCAATTGGCACTTGAAAGCTCTAGAAGAGAGGAGAGTGAGACTTCAGGGAAGCTGAAAAATACTATTCACAATTCTGCTGTTGGTAAGAGAACTTGGTTATCTTTTTTCTTCAATAAATTAGAGAACTCAGTTATCATGCATTACTTACACTTGTTGAGTTTACTGCAGAATGCACTGAAATGATTCATATTAGTCCTTTGTAGCAAGAAGAGATTAGAAATCATTCAGCAAATTGTTTATTTCACTTTTTTTTTTAATAATATTTCATGTGATGGATGAACCTGTAGAATCATGCTAAGGAACAACATACTATTTGTTATGATTTTAATTAAACATAGAATAAATATTCTTTCTTGTGAAGCTGCTCTTTAGGCTGTAAATTGTGGAAAGTGACATGCATTGTGGTTTGTGCAGAGATATCTCTTTGCAAACACTTGTTATATGAAGGGATGGGTGCTGAAGCAGCTCGTCAAGCTTTTGATTCTGAAATACTGGATAGCAAGAAATTTAGTTCTTTAGGTGCAACAGTTGTAAACAATGATAGGCTTGTTGTTCGAATTGATGGTCGTTACTTTCCATGGGATGCGGCAGCACCTATTCTTTTAGGAATGGTTACATTTGGAAGTAAAGAAATAATTGAACCCACTGGCATGATACCTATTGACAGAGTGGAGAAATCCGTTGAAGGGGATCCATCAAAAGCCATAGTCACCCAGAGTAGAAAGTGGAGGCTTTGGCCTTTCTCTTTGAAAAGATCAAGATCTAGGAAGGCTGCGCAGCCGGGTGCAGCTGATACCAGATGCTCAGATGCTGGGAATGATACTGATAGTTCTGTTGCTAGTGATGATGATGAGAATTTTCTTACACCCAGGCCAGTGAAGAAGATGATCAGGGCAATCACCCCAACCTCTGAACAACTGGCATCATTGAATCTAAAAGATGGAATGAATCAGATAACCTTTACATTTTCGACCGCTATGTTAGGGAAACAGCAGGTCCTTTTTGTTGGATTCTTACTTGAAGTTAAATATTCTTTCTGATTCTTATTCAACTTTTTGTTGTCAAGTTAGTTTCTTATTTATCACTTTTTGTCTGATGTGCTGACTCAAAAATATGTATTGAACAGGTTGATGCCAGAATCTATTTGTGGCACTGGAACACTCGTGTAGTAATCTCAGATGTTGATGGGACAATTACAAAGTAAGGAAGTTCCTCAGATTTGTTGATGCAGGACAACCTATCATGCTACTTCACGTTTTAGATTGAGTACTGATTCATGTTAATGTCATATTATTAGGTTCTATTTGTTGCAATTAAATGTCAGTTTTAGATCACAGTCACATGCTGCAAATTATAGTTCATATTGATAATGGGTCTAACATTAAATTAGTAATTAGAATTTATTTGCTTTATTAGGTATTGCTCAGTCTAGGCGGTAAAGGTTGGTCATAGTTGATTTAGGTGGGGAATTTCCATCCACATGGAATCATCCCATCAATGGGCCGAGTTTTGGGTTAGTTACAGGAGAAACATACATATGTAATACAACGAAGAAAACACAAGTATGGATGGTAATCTGTTGGACACAGTGAAACCGTGAACAAGGATTTGATGATTTGGTTATTAGCTAGTACTTTGCAGAATGTTAGCTTTTAATAGCCCCAAAAAAGAGGCCATGTTTTAGATTTCAGGCTGTCTGGACTTCTGGCGTTTCAGTCATTTGAAATGTAGGCGCTAGGAGTCTGAGCTTTATGGCAGCTTGCATTTTTCGATAGTTCTTTGTTTTCGTCAATTCTTTTTATTTATTACCATATGCAGCATCAGCAATAACTTTTGATAACATCTGAGTAATTTTTCATTTTGTCTTCAAGCCTTAGTTTTGGGTTCAGCATTCGATAATGTCATTTCTCAAAATTAGTTGTGCTTGTTTTCATAGCTCTAGTCTTGACCCACATGGTATTGGAGACAGCTAGCCTTACATAACCTGAATTGGTCCTTGAAATTTTTATTGTAGGTTCCTTTAATAATCTGCTTCTTTCCTATGTTCTTAGTGCCATTCCAACAAGGTTTCTTTTGGTCAATCCTACCGTCCCTGATTTTATGTTTATTGTTACAGATCAGATGTCCTAGGCCAGTTCATGCCGTTGGTTGGGGTGGATTGGTCACAAACAGGTGTTGCACATTTATTTTCAGCTATTAAGGTAGGATGCTTTTCATATTACATTTTAATATTTTCGGTCATAATAATACTTTAGTCTTTCTTGCACAGCCAACAACCCATTGGTTTTTGAACCATGTACAATCTTCATGAAAGCCCTTGCATGTTATAATTTTCTAATATGGACGCTTTATTTCAATTAGAGTTTTAGATTTATTTAATTTCTTTATTATATTAGGTATTATTAAGAGTTTTAGTTTTATTTATTCTCCCTAAACCTTAAACTCTAAGTTAGGAATTTTATTATGACTCTTTCCTTTGTTATTAACAACCTATAAAAGGTTGCCAATATGAAATAAAGAGCAAGCAATTATTCTATAAAAAAAAAAGTTATTTTGGGAGGGGGTTCAGTCAAGGATGAATCTGCCTTTTGAGTAACCATAGGTCGAAGCAAGGCTTCTTCCTCGTCTAGACTTGTGACTAGATCCTACGCCAAGACACATAACAACTTGGTATCAGAGTTAGTTGTTATGGTTGACGAAAAGACTTTAACAGCCAAGCTGGAGGCTTTCATGGAACAAATGGATACAAGGCAATAAGCACTAGAGGAGCAGGTGGAGATGTTATCTCTTTTGGTCCAAAAGACATCAAAAGGGTATTTAGAGAAAAATAATGAAGAACAGGGCAGCAACGAAGGCAGAAAAAGGAGTTCATACCCGCAACAAGGTGGTTGAAAAGATGTGAATTTTTTTGATAATCAACGAACTAACGAAGTAGACAAAGTAGGCTTAGCTTCATTCTATTTATTAGGAGAGGCACAATTGTGGTTTGATCAAGTGGAAGAAAAGGAGGCAAATCTTGATTGGGGGCGCTTCAAAGAGTGTTGTCATGTAAGGTTTGGGCCACCAATTAGTAATAACCCTTTGGGGGAACTTGCCAACCTGAGACAAATTGGGGCTGTAGAGGAATATCAACGCCAATTTCAATCATTATTGGCTCCATCTATTAGGAGAGACAATTTTGGTTTGATCAAATGGAAGAAGAGGAGGCAAATCTTGATTGGGGGCACTTCAAAGAGTGTTGTCATGTAAGATTTGGGCCATCTATGAGTAATAACCCCTTGGGTGAACTTGCCAACCTGAGACAAACTGGGACGGTAGAGGAATATCAACGCCAATTTCAATCACTATTGGTTAGGACTGTTGATCTTAAGCCTCGACAACAAGAAAGCCTCTTTATTGTCGGGTTGGTAGAGAAACTTAGAATTGATATTGAGATGCAGCAATCGAAAAACCTTGGAGTTGCAATGAATATGGCTCGAACATTAGAACGTAAACAAAAAGTCTCTTCCAAATTGTCGTCTCACTCCATCCTGAGCTGGCCAACTTCCCAAAACACTGGTAGCAATTCAATCATTCCAATAACTAAGAGCATTGCAAAGGGAGGGGGACAAACAACGGAACCAACAGGGAACAATGCCAAAATAGGTTCTTCTATACCATTTATTAATAGATTGACACAGGCAGAAATGGCGGAAAAGGGCTAAGGGGTTGTGTTATAATTGTGATGAGTCTTATTCCATGGGACAAAATGTAAAAGGTTATTTTGGATTGAAGTACCAGATGTTGAAGGCAAGCAAGATGATGATGAGATAGATGATTTTGGATAAGTTCAGAAACTTATTCTTAATTTGAGCTGGAGGACAAGCTCAACTCCGAGAGGGGGAGAAATAATATGGACTCTTTATTTCAATTAGAGTTTAAGATTTATTTAATTTCTTTATTATATTAGGTTTTATTAAGAGTTTTAGTTTTACTTATTCTCCCTATTATATTAGGTTTTTATTTCCCTTATAAACTCTAAGTTAGGAATTTTATTAGAACTCTTTCCTTTGTTATTAACAGCCTATAAAAGGCTGCCAATATGAAATAAAGAGCAAGCAATTATTCTATCAAAAGAAACGTTATTTTGGGAGGGGGTTCAGTCAAGGACGAATCTACCTTTTGAGTAATCATAGGTTGAAGCAAGGCTTCTTCCTCGTCTAGACCTGTGACTAGATCCTACGCCAAGGGACATAAAATTTTCTTATTTCCTTTGTTCGGATTTTAGAAAGAAAAACATTTTTAGAGTTCATATGGATTCTAATGCATTAATATCTTCCATCGATCAAAATTCTTCTTGTATATTGCAGGAAAATGGGTATCAGTTGCTTTTCCTTAGTGCACGTGCTATATCGCAGGCATATCTCACTAGACAATTTTTAGCCAATCTTAAGCAGGTAACCTATGCTAGTTTGATGCTTTTCTTATATTGAACTGTAGAATGAGAATCAAGCACTTAAAATTTCTTGTTTTCTTTCTTTATTCTTTGCTCAACTTACCACTGTTGCATGTAAAGGGAGAAACTGTTTAACGGTCATTTCTTCTTATCTATAGGATGGTAAGGCATTACCAGATGGGCCGATTGTTATTTCTCCTGATGGCCTTTTTCCGTCGCTGTATAGAGAAGGTAACTGTTTTTCATTTCAGGGACCTATTAAACAGTTTACTGAGGTTGCTTTTCATGTGCAAGATATAGTATTTTATTAAATGCGGTCTGTCCTTTTATCTTTTGGTTTTGTTGCATGAATCATGCATTACATAGTCTAATTAGGACATTAGTTATGTTGTTCTAGGACATTTGTCTAGTTATTTCATTTGTTTTGTATTTCTAGTACACTAGTCAAGACATTAGTTATGTTCTTCTAATACACTAAATTAAGAAAACTGTGGCATATGAGTACCTAAATTGTCAACCTTGTGCAGGATAAGGAAAATGTCTCCTTTTACATTAAGTTGTATCCATTAGGGCATGGTGCAGTATCTTGAGGATTTAAAGTCTATTAAACCGTTTTACACCATTACATTAAACCCCTAGAGAGATTTATGACATTTCTGCAATAACTTGGATGAGAAGCATTAACTGTACCTTTACAATAGATGCATGACACGCATTTACTACATGAATTCAGTTCTATCACTATGAGCTGCAATAATTTAAGTGAAAGCTTGTTCTATGATATTTTGTTTGTGATTCCTATTATGTGCCTTTTATGGGAGAAATTAGAAGCTTCCTTGTGTGTCCACATTGAAAATCAAATTGAAGGTTTGGTGGGCATCACATTTGTAGTGAACATGTTATTGTTTCTGGTTTGGAGTGTATGCTTTTAACCCTTCAAGCCTATAATATCTGTTCTTTTCTGTCGCTTCTTCTACCCCACAAGATGTCTGTAAATCACATGAATAAGACTTACACATCCTATATTCTTCTCAGTTATTAGAAGAGCTCCTCATGAGTTCAAGATTGCATGCTTAGAGGTTAGTTATCTGCTCTGATGTACTTTCTTCTGATATGATATTTGTGCTGCTAAATAAATTATGGTTATTTATTGCTTTTCCAATTTTTTCTGTATATTTCCCAATGGGTTGCGAATTAGATCAGTTGAATGGGTTGCTTGCAAGTCTGAGAGGAATTTACTGCATTTCAAGGGATGTCTTACTTTATTCCTCTCCTCAACAAAATCAAATTTTAATTGTTTAATTGTAATATTTTTTTATGTAATTACAACTCTTGAATTAGTTTTTGGCTCGAAACACGTCATTTTATTTGATTTTGATCTGCCTTCATAGTTAATATCATGCATCAGTCATCACCACTTTTAGCTTAAAAGTTCTTTATAGCTTTGCATGTATACTATGGATTACTTGTAAAGTGGTAGAGATTTAAAAGATTTCTAATATAGATAAGTGGATGATAAGTAAGTCTTAAATTAGGAACATTTTAATGCTTTTTGGTATCTTTGGACTTACAGGAAATAAAGGCATTGTTTCCATCTGATTGCAATCCGTTCTATGCTGGTTTTGGGAATAGAGACACTGATGAAATCAGCTATCTTAAGGTTGGAATCCCAAGAGGAAAAATCTTCATAATTAATCCAAAGGTAATCTATCTAAGGCTTTGATGCTTAAAGAAAGGAGACCAAAAGCTTCTAATATTACTATACAAAACTTCTCTTCTAATAGTTTCAAGTTTGCAGGGTGAGGTTGTTGTGAACCGCTGTGTTGACGCAAAATCTTATAGTACTCTTCATGCTCTAGTGCATGGCATGTTTCCACCAATGCCTTCTCATGAGCAGGTTTTGTTACCTTTTCTTTTCCATTTATTTCTCACAATCTGGAGTTAGTTTCCAAAGGTATAGATCATGACTTCAAACTTATTATTAATCGGACCCCTTGTGGATATTTCTGTTCTGGAAACATGGCAGCAAAGGCAACTAGGCTGAGTTTTGTTATTCTTGTTTTGGAAAGAGACCCAATTGTTCCCGACTTTCTTCTAGATTAGGTCTCACCTTCCCGTGTTGGATACATGTATGTGTTCAACATGGGTATGTTTAATTTTTGTTTTATATATTCGGAAGATCTTTGGAGGGTCATATTCTCATAACCATATTCAAATATTTGTCTAGGACATGTACTGGATACGGGTACTTCAAGAAAAAAATGAAGAGTTGGAGCAACATAGTCATCTTCTCCTAATATCATATCGTCTGAAATTTAAAGTGTTGCTTAATTCTTTTTGGGGTGGCTTACTTTTTTTTTTTGCGCTGCTTTTTTTATTTATTTATTGATTACAGGAGGATTATAATTCATGGAATTTCTGGAAACTGCCGCCTCCTCGAATTGATATATGAAGTTGTCAGCTAGAGTATAATGCTTGAGCATTCGGATATCGAGATAGATGAATGATGTCTGCGACCATTCTGGAGTTATCCAGGTATTTTGTTGTCAATTTTGCATTGTTGTTAAACTCAGGATGGACCGTTGGGTAGTTATCCAAAATGGGCTAGTGCCAATTTCATTCTCAGTCCTGATTGGAACTTAGAACAACCAGTATTAAAGACATTTAGCAGTTGAACCAAAGACCTTTCAGCTTTTTGCCTGCACTTTCTGAGACCCAACTAGCTATCACCTTTCTTACATAGACTCATGTGTGTTGGATATCAGTATCTATCTGACATGGTTTTTAAAGCTTTTTCCATATCTTTGGATGATCCTCATGCTTAAAAATGTTTTTTTACACATAATATTAGCTAAAATGAAGAATACAAGTGACATAGCCCATTGCCATTGAAGTTTTCTCGAATTTCTAATAAGAGTGCTTTGGCAAATTACAGGTTACATGTGTCAATGGCTGTTGGCAGAGCTTCTTCCGTCATATGCCCTTAAAAGTGCAGAGCTGGCTAACTCTTGGCAGTCCAAAATAATTTAATATTCATACCAAAAAAAAGTTTTGTTCTCTCAGTTACATTTGCCTTATGAGTAGTTCATTTTGTAATTTGTATAGTGAATTCATCTGATTCCATATAAAACATTCATTAAAACTCTCAAGGGAGGAGGGGTAGTGTTAATTAATTAATTATATATCTATTCATTGTTTATATCAATCTTCATCATTAGTTCAATGGAGATTGTTTGTATTCAACCTACCCAGTTTACTGGACTACAGGCATCAGAAAGCTGATATAAAATGGATATATATAACTGAGGTATTCAGATTCTTTTCTTCATCTTATGTACTGACGAATCTTACCATCATTTCCAGCAAATATGAGCTCGGGAGAAGAAGAAATTGTAATGTTGTTTGGATTAATTAACTCATTCAATTCAGGAATTCAATTGACTATATATATATATATATATATATATATATATAAAGAACAAAGAGGTGTAATGTTGGCTAAAATCAACACTTTACAAATGCAGAATCCTCACATTTAAGTGTTTTTCTGCAAACTGGGCAAGGTTTTTGATCTCATTGTCATCAACAAAGCCATTGCCATTGGCATCCACAGATCGTATACCGTATTTGCTCTTCCTCCTAGCAAACCATCCACCCGAGACTCGTATAGCATCAGCAAGCTCATCTTCGCTTATCTTTCCATCTTTGTCTTTGTCAAATTTCTTTAACCATCTCTTGAACTCATCGACCGTCAGTACGCGCTTGCCATCGACAGAACAGCTTCGAGTTTTAATGGCCATTTCTAATAATCAAAACGCTCAAAGTCTTGTCACTATTTTGCTTGCTTTCTTGCTACCTACCTACTGTCTGAAGGCTTCTTAAATTTATACCATGTCTCCCCACCTTTTCCTGTGGTGCTTTAGCCTATAAAAAAAATACAATATGGGAATAGGATTAACACCATTAAACATGCAAACACATACGCCTACATAAACAAAACAAAGAGCATCTAAAAGTTTTGAACGGGCAAATGTGTATTAGTAGTTAGCTTTTGCAAAAGTTGCCTAATATTCCATTATTCCCACTTAAAGTATACATAAATGAAGGCAATAGATCCAGAAAAAGTAAGAGAGACAATGTTATAATTATAGTAAAGATTTGATGGTTGTCCAAATCCAAGGAACCGAGGGTGGCCGACAATGAGGTCATTGATCTATAAGCTTTTGTTTGTTTTTGCTGCCATCCTAGGCAAGTATCAATTAAAAAGGACATGATCTGATCCTTTCAAGTAACAAACTTGTACCAAATACATTTAACAGTTAGATGCATGATGGATTTAAAATTTTTGGTTAGGTTATTAATTTACAGCTTTCGAGGTAAAGTGATCTTAGGGGTTGATAGGATTCAGCTCTCCTTAAAATAAAAAAATTATTATTTTGATTTTTTAAAAATTTAAAATTAGTAAAGATAAAAGTGCATGTTGTCCCTTTAAAAATGATAAAAATTGATTTAATCTTTTAAAAAGTATAAAAATATAGATAATTTAAATTCGGTCCCCCCTAAAATTTTCTTCTGGTTTCTTCCCGAGGACCCGAAAAGGTTATATGCATGGAGGGAGGTTCAAGATTAGGCCAATCACCAACAAGAAGTATATCTCTAGAAAAGCCGACGTTGAATCTCTTAAAGTAATATATAAAATAAGGATTTTCGAACAATTTATCTTCAAATATATGCCGGATATTTTTCGAGTACAAGTACGTCGGATTTAAGTATAGCATAGTGGTTTTTTTATTATAATATTAAGAAGAAGAGAGAGAGCAATAAAATTTGAATTCGTGTGATGTAAGAATTTTAATCATTGCTTCAAGCAAGTCTTAACTTATATAAAAGTGTAAATATTTAGTTCTTGTTACTAATATTTTTTTTTCATAGAGATAAAGAAGATATGTTACCGAGAATTGCGCATAGTAACAAAGTTAAGTCGGAACAAGTAATAGTGTTGCTTCATTCAATCTCTTTTAAAAGAACAACTATTGTCACAACTCCCCGAACTTTTTCTAATCTCTCTCGACATATTCCTTTACTACACTTAGCTTATTTCACCAAATTTTCACTTTACAAATCACTATTTGTCACAATGCTTTGTTAGAGATTTTGAGAGAAGATAGATCCGGAGACAATATTGAATTAAATAGTAAACTTCGAGTCACGGATGACGGTTTTCAAAGGGAACTATTTGTCACCACACAAAGTTGTTAGAGGGTTAAGACAAAGGTTCTCTCGAGATACAACGAAATTTTGAATTTCCTTTTATTAGCAAAATCACGGAATTCCCTAGCTCTTACTCTAATTTCTAAAAATTGGAATTGATTGTAAAAAGAAAATGTATGTTTGTGAGCATCATAGTCCATCTATTTATATGCATTCAATGAATATTTTTTGAAGAGTCACAACCCTTTCATATTGGACATTCCTTTTGGAAGAGACTTGTCCCATGGAAATGTATCCATTGGATGATAAATCATCACTTTCCAATTAAATTTGAAAGATGATAAATGTCGAGACGTTTTTTTTTGGAAAAAAAAGAAAAAGTCTCGAAAAATATTTTAAAAATCGAAACATGGGAGTCGCCACCAATTCTTTTTATTTGGTGTAATTTGATCACCATAAAACGTTTTAAATCCGTTTTGAAAAACATTTTGGTCTTCGAAATCCAGAAAACGGGTTCGGGAATCAGTTATGTGTGAGGAAGGATTAGCACCCTCACACGCCCAAAATTGGTACCACGTCAATTATTTTCCGGTCTTGATTGTTAAAATTTTGAAAACTCGAGTGAAATTTAAAATACGATCCTTAAATGCATGATTTATTTGATGTACACGTTTAAGAAGGAAATCGAATTTCATTAGGAAGTCTCGTTATTTCGAAATGATCGAGGAAGGAAGTCACGTCCAGTGAGTTACGACATAACATTTCGAGATTCGAAAATAACGAGCATTCCTTCGTTGCCAATTTCAAACCTTTAAAAGGGTATTCGATTATTCCGGTTTGAAGAAAAATCGCGCCTAGTAAGTTAAGTCACAAATTTTCAAAATATGAAATAAAAGAATATTGTCTCGGTTTTAAAATTATTTGTATATATATTTTTCAAGACAGAAACAATTTCAATTTAAAGATGAATGCATAAATTAAATACAAATATGTAATTTATTGGCAAAATTAAATAGAACAATTAACCAGATAAGTAGATGTAAAAATTAAGCATAAGATAAAATACGAAATATGAAAAAATCATAAATCAAAATTAATGAGAAAATAACAGGATTAATTAAAAATACGAAGAATAATAATTAAGTGTTATGTACGAAAAAAATCAAAGAAAAAGAAAGATAAAAAATGAAGTTTCGGAGAACTTGGGGTTAAAATGTAATTTTGGAAGAGTTTAGGGGCAAAAATGTAATTTTGGAGAAGTTTAGAGATCAAAATGTAATTTTGGAAATATTTAGGTTAAAATGTAATTTTAAAAAAGTTTAAGGGTCAAAATGTAATTTTTAAAGAAAATAAGGGCTTAATGTGTAATTAACCCAAAAATTGGGACACATGGCTGTTTCTCAAGGCCTCGAAATGTAAGGGGATTAATTTGTAAAACAATTAAAATTTCTGGGAAAATTCAAAATAAATTAAAAATACTAAAAGAACGAAATTGTAAAAATAAAAAAAGGAAGGACCAAGGAAATAAATATCCCCCTGGTAAAAAACACGTGGACCCTAAGTGGGTCCAAATTGAGTCGCGGGTCGGGCGTTTGAACGACGTCGTTTTGGCCATAGTCTGGCCTCTCCAAAATGACGCCGTTTTCCAAGCCTATAAAAGGCTATATTTTCTGAAAAAAATCATTCTTTCCCTTCTCCTTAAAATAAAAACTTTCTCTCACTCTCTTAAAACTCTCTGAAGCAAAGGAAATGCCGGTCAAGCTCCGGTCGTCGGCTTATCGTCTGTCATCGTCAATCGCCACTGACGTCCGTTGCCGTGTAAGGCAGCGCCATGGTAAAAAAAATTCTCTTTTTTTATTTTGCTTGTAAAACTCAAATCTAGACTCGAATCGATAGATCGAGCCTAGATCTTTGAAGAAACCCCAAAAATCATTAAAAATCTTTTGTTTTTTTTCCTTTTCCTTTTTCTTTTTAATAAAATCTATTTTGTATTTTGATATTTTTTTAGAAGAATCGATCTAAAGCTGCACTAGATCTCTTCATATCTAAAAAAAAAAGAAAATGTTTGATGACCTTTTTTTTTATTTTTCCTTTTTTAAACTTGTTATTTTTGTTTTCTATTTTTAGCACTTATATTTTTGTTTGCAAGCATCTGAGAATCGGGGTCTCTCACGAACATAGACAAGCTCGAAGAGACTCCGATCACAACCACGACGGCGGAGATCTTGACTCAGGTACGACCCTTCGAATTTCTTTTTTATTTTGTTTATTATTTGAAACGTTTTTTTGAAATAAATAATGATAAATGATAATAATGATAACGTAAATAAATATATTAATATATATATTAAAACGTTTCGAATAGTTTTAAAAAAATAAATGGGCATTAAATGAAATATATTAATAATTAATATGCATTTAAAATAAATACATTGATAATACTGAATATGTGAATGCTTGGTATCTGCTTTGACTTCTGATATTAATTGCTTCGTAAGCTTCTATTGATTTTTGAATGCTTCGATTATCCATATTTCGAGTGCCTGTGTATTGATTTCAAAATGCTCCAAGGTAACTATTACAATTTGTTTTGAATTCGGCTTTATTGCCTTGTTTACAATCAATATATATTTTTTCTTACAATTAAATTGCTATCATTTCTTCCTTGCAGGTTTGGCAGTGGCAATGGTGGGAGTCTTCAACGGTGGCAGATGGTGGGTTGCCCTTGCTGACGTGGCAGCACTTGGGTGGATAGGATGGAGGCGGCAGCAGCAAGTTGCTAGGGTTTTTGATATTTTTTGTAAAATTGGGCTTATTGGGCTTTTAGGGTTGGGCTTAGGACTTGGTTTGTAATTTTGAGTTTTGGACTTGTATTTTGGAATTTAAAAATTTATTTATTTTTTGGTTTATTTTGGGTTTTGAGTTGGGCTCGGGCAAAATTAGGTTCCAACAGTTGCCTCTCTTTGCTCGTTGTCGTATAACGGGAACAGGGCAAAGACTAAAAGAAAGCTCAATTTCGTTAGGTCTCGTTTCTTTGACGCTCTTTCTTCAATCAGACCACCTTTCGCTTTATCAGTTGTTCAACTTCACTACATCCGCTTCTATACATCTTCGGTGTGTTGTGGCTTCATTTTTTTCTCTGTATCTCATTAGGAAGATGACCGCTTTATTACTTCAACTCACTTCTTTGTATCTCATCAGGAAGATAGGAGCCTCATTCATATTGAGCTTTGCTTCATCGATTTGGTCTACTTCTCTATATCTCATCAGGAAGATGACCACTTAATTTAATTCACTTTTTTATATCTCATCAGGAAGATGGAGGTTTGAGGTTTCGCTCACATTGAGCTTCGCTTCATTGTTTTAGTCTGTTTCTCTGTATTTCATCAGGAAGATGACCTTTTGAAGTTTCACTCCTTCTTCCTTATGATTAGGGTAAGAGATCGTGTGCTTCAATTTTCCCCATGATCAAGGTCAGGTACTGGTATGTCTTCGATCTGCCCTCTGATCAGGGTAAAAGATCGAACACTTCAATCTGCCTCACGGTCGGGGTAAGTTATTGGTGCCTTCAATTGTCATAGCTTCAACCTGCTTCTCTTCAACTTTAAGATATAAAATTCGCCTTTATAGTCTCAATCTTTCCCTTCATGCTCTAGGGCATCAGCTCCAATGTTTCCTTGGTTCATCTCGCCATTTTGCGGGGATGTAATCTGTAAAGTATGTTTCTATATACCTCTATGTAGGCCCAGATTATTTAGGATGCCATGATCAGAATGAATCAAATGCTCCTAACTAAATGAATGTGCATGATGAATGTCAGATTCATTTATTATTATTATTTGGGTTGACAGGTTTGTCGCTTGTACAAATTCTGTCATGAGTGCGCTGTCTTGTCTCCTTCTAGGCTTAGCTTGAATTGCTTGTTTTCAAATTTGCTTTCCAACAAGTGGTCTTGTTTCGGGCCCCTGTTCTATTTAGGAAATTCTAGACTAATGCTCATGGATCTTTGTATGATTCATATTGTTAGTTCATTATCTGTTATTTTCAATGCAAGATGCTTGAACGAGTTTATGAAAGAATAATGTCGAAATTTATTGAAGACACAATTCGAAAGAAAGGTTCAAAGATGGCAAATATTAGTCAAAAGTTGACAAGTATAACAAAAAGACAATTAGATGCCCCGAATATCGTAAGATGAGCTTCTCTGAGCTGACTCGCTGAGAATCACTCTGAGCCTGGATATGTGTCTAGAAGACTTGGAGCGCCTTGTTGAAGCTTCAAGTTGTAAAATTTCTCCGTCTTGTTATATTTGAGGAAAAAAATCATTTCGAACTCATTTCTTCATTTCAAATTTGAGTCTCCCTTTGCGGGTTTTCAACTCAAAATTCATTTTGGTTTCAAGATGCCCTTTGCGGGTTTTCATCTCGATCTCTTTTTTTTATTGAGACTCCCTTCACGGGTTTTCATCTCAATCCTTTTTTTACGTGAAATATTTTTTCATCAAGTCTGAATTGACGGGGTTGTGCAGATCTTTGCCGTCCATTTCTATTAGAATGAGAGCTCCTCTTGAGAAAGCTTTCTTTACCACTTAAGGCACTTCCCAATTGGGCATCCATTTCCCTCAGAAGTCTTTATGTATGAGAAGTGTCTTTTTTAGGACCGGATCTCCTTCGTGGAATTTTCTAGGGTGAACCTTTTTGTTATAAGCTCACATCATTCTTTTCTGGTACATCTGACTATGGCGGATAGCTCTTAGTCTCTTTTCTTTAATTAAATACAACTGATCATATCTGTCATGAATCCATTCTGCCTCATTTATTTGTAACTCAGTCAAGACCTGGAGAGAAGGTATTTTAACCTCGATAGGTAAGACTGCTTCCATACCATATACTAGTGAAAATGGTTTGCCCCAGTAGAAGTTCTGATCGAAGTTTTGTAAGCAAAGAGGGAAAATGGTAGTTTTTCGTGCCAATCTTTATAGGTCTTAGTCATTTTTACAACGATCTTCTTAATATTTTTATTAGATGCCTCTACAGCTTCATTCATTTTTGGGCGATAGGGAGATGAATTGTGTTGTTTGATTTTGAATTGCTCGCAAACTTCCGCTATCGTGCTATTGTTCAAATTCAAGACATTATCGGATATGATCCTTTCTAGCATCCCATATCGACAGATTATCTCCTTTTTCAAGAATTTACTAACTGCAGACTTCGTGACGTTGGCTTAAGAAGCAACTTCTACCCATTTGGTGAAGTAGTCGATAACCATGAAGATAAATCTATGACCGTTAGAGACTTTTGAAGAAATTGGTCTAATGACATCCATGCCTCACATAGAGAAAGGCTAAGGGGAAGTCATGACATGAAGGTGTGATGGAGGTACATGAATATTATCTTTATAGATCTGGCACTTGTGACACCTCTTGGAATAATTGATGCAATCCCCTTATATGGTGGACCAATAATACCCAAATCTCATTATCTGTCTGGCCATTATGAAACCATTAGCTTGTGTTCCACAAATTCCTTCATGAACTTCTTCTAAAATCTTTCTAGCTTCGATTGTGTCGACACATTTAAGCAACACATGATCCTTTCTCCTTTTGTACAAGATTTCCTCGTCTAGGACATATTCATTTGCAAGTCTTCTTAATGTCATTTTTTTCATTTTCAAAAGCTTGCTCGGGGTACCTGTGATCTCTTACATACTAGAGAATATCTTGGTACCACGGGCTATCATCCCCTTCTTCTTCCTCTTCTTCAATATCATAACAATGAGCTGGAAACTAAAAAATGCTCATTTGAATAGGTTTCATATCTTTTGGTCTGTTTACCTTAATCATCGAGGCTAAAGTGGTAAGAGCATCAGCCATTTGATTTTCTTCTCGTGAGAGATAATGAAATGTGACATCATCAAACTCCTTAGTTAACTCGAGAACTAACTTTCGGTAGTCAATTAGCTTGGAATCTCTTATTTCCCATTCTCCTTTGAGTTGATAGATTACCAATGCGGAGTCCTCATATACCTTTAAAACCTTAATCTCTCATTCTATAGCTACACGGATTCCCATGATACATCTTCATATTCTATCATGTTATTTATGTAATTAAAATCTAGTTTACTAGTGAAAGGATAGTGGTCTCCTTTCGGTGATAACAAGACTGTCCCAACTCCATTACCCATAGAATTTGAAGCTCCATCAAATTTAATCTCCAAGGATGTTCTACTGTGGTTCCCTCTTCAGTGGTTGCAACATACATTAAATCCTCGTTTAGGAAGTCGAAGTTCATTGGCTCATAGTCCTCTAAAGCTCTGCTAGCTAGAAAGTCTGCTATCGCACTCTCTTTTACTGCTTTTTGAATGACATAGACTATGTCAAATTCAGAAAGTAAGATCTTCCACCTAGCCAATCTTCCATTCAATACGGTTGACTCCATCATGTATTTTAGAGGATCTAGTTTTAAGATTAACCAAGTTGTGTGGTACAACATGTATTGCCTTAATCTTCGCGTGGTCCAAACTAGAGCACAACATAGTTTTTCAATTGGCGAGTATCGAGTTTCACAATTGGTGAATTTCTTGCTAAGATAATATATTGCCCTTTTCTTCTTTCTAGACTCATCGTGCTGGCCTAGTACGCATCCTATAGAAATTTCAAAGACCACTATCCATAGAATTTTCAAAGACCACTAAGTATAGGATTAACGGTTTATTAGGAATTGAAGGCACCAAGATGGGAGCATTGGATAAGTAGTCCTTGACTTTGTCAAAAGTTTACTAGCATTCATCATCCCACACACATGGGTTATGCTTCCTAAGCAGACGGAAGATGGGATCACATTTCTCAGTCAGTTGTGAGATGAATCGATAAATGTAATTTAGTCTCTCTAAGAACCCTCGAACTTCTTTTTGCATACTGGGTGGTGGTAACTCCTGTATGGCTTTGACTTTGTCTGGATCAATTTCAATCCCCTTTTTGCTGACCACAAAGCCTAACAGCTTGCTCGAACTGGCTTCGAAGGTGAACTTGGCTAGGTTTAACTTTAATTGATACTTTCTTAGCCTCACAAACAACTTTCTCAAGATCTTTACATGTTCTTCCTTTGTTCGGGATTTCGCAATCATATCATCGACATAAACTTTAATTTCTTTATGCATCATGTCATGAAACAAAGTCACCATGGCTATTTGATAAGTTGCCCTTGCGTTTTTTAGTCCAAAAGGCATCACCTTATAGCAGAATGTTCCTCATAGTGTGATAAACGTGGTTTTATTCATATCCTCAGGATCTATTCTTATCTGGCTATACCCAGAGAAACAGTCCATGATTAAAAATAAGGAGTGCCCTGCTTATTATCTACTAAGGTGTCGATGTGAGGTAATGGAAAGTTGTCCTTTGGGCTAACTTTATTTAAAACCCGATAGTCCACACACATACATACTTTCCCATCTTTTTTAGGAACAGAGACTATGTTGGCTACCCATTCTTTCTTTTCATCTTCGCTCCCTAGACTTACAACTTTCACCAGTTCCGAATGAGGCAAGATTTGTTTTTCTTCTTGCTCCATCATCCTTAACAAATCAAGAGATAAATTACAATCTTGATCATCTTCAAAATCTTGAAGTTCCTCTAAACACATATCTTGCTCAAAACGAGGCTCTAGGTTATCATCAGGGTTACTTATATTATTGATATTCATGGATCTGTCAAAGGAGTAAAAAAAAAAGGTCCACAAAACAAAATAAATTAATGAAAAAATGACTGTATAGTATGAGTATGAGTATGTTTGTCAAATTGGACCAGAATGTATGTATTAAAGAATGATTAATTTTGTATCTTGGATATAAACGAACGGTTTGTTGAATAAGAATGAAAGAATAATTGGCGAAAAATTTGCCATTTAGGATGAAAAATGCATTTTCATGAAAATATCTAGATAATGATCATGAGCCCTTTTTATAAAAAGATCTATATTGCTTTCGAGCCTAAAGCAATAGGTGTGTTCTAAGCATTACTCTGAAGAAATCTTAAAAGTTACAGGGAGCTCATCTACAGTCCAATTATCCAAAGTGCTTCTAGGTGCGCATGGACCTATCCTTGGCAGATTCCCTTCTTTTGCCTCATCAGATATAACGTTGATGCCTAGATCCTTCATGATTCCTTCAGTCCTGATTATCACTTGCTTTTTTTCCATCCTTGTTTCTTGGTTGATTACTCCTCCCGAAATAAATGTCTTAGATATGTGTGAGAGGACCATGGGTTCCCACAAAATCTCTTCTTCGGACAATCTTGCCCTCCTTCTTTCTTGCTTTTTTTTTTCAGCTCTTTCTTCTTTTGTCTTGTATCTGGTTTATATCCCAAGCCATAACAATCCCATTTTTCTATCAGTATCGGCACGCTAACTCTTTCTTGGAGGTATTTTCCTAGCCTCTTTCTAAGAACACCCCTTTTCCAACTATTAAATGCAGGCCCATCCTTGTAGTCGATGATAACTTAGGCACAAGGAACTTGCTTCCTTCGGTAATAAAGGCTACATTGACGAATCCTAATGAGTGGAAGGAACATTCGACAGCCTCTTCATATGTTCCAACATAAGGTGCGTCACTTGTTATAGAAGTAATAATTTTCTCCTCAACGTTGATCGTGATTAACCGCCCCTCATTTATCAATTTTAGCTTCTGATGTAGCGAATAAGGTACTGCCCAGTTGAATGAATCCACGATCTTCCTAACAAACAGTTATAGGTAGGTTTGATATCTATCATTAAAAAATCTACCTCGTATGTGTTCGGTCAAATCTGAAGAGGTATTTCGATCTTGCCCATCACTTTCCTCTCAGTCCCATCAAACGCTTTCACTATATTGTTGCATCTCTTCATGTAAGAGTTGTCAATCGGTAGTCTCTTCAGAGTAGCTAATGGTAACACATTCAGAGTCGAGCCGTTATCTATGAGTACTCTGGGTAAAGTGTATCCTTTATAATGGGTGGTAATGTGTAGAGCTTTCGTGGATCCCATTCCTCCAATTGGTATCTCATCATCATTGAAGAAAATAAAATTATCTGCACTCACATTATTGACCAAACGGTCCAGCTTACTGACAGAAATATCATTTGCCACATATGTCTCATTTAGTACTTTCATCAGTGCGCTTCGATGGGCCTTTGAGCTCAAGAGTAAGGCCAAAATTGATATCCGAGTTGGCTGTTTGTGCAACTGTTTCGCTACACTATATTTGTTATGTCTTAAGAACTTCGGAAATTTTTTTGCCTATTTCTCTGACACAGGTTCATTTATGGGTATTTTGGGATCACTAATCTTTTCCTCCTCGAGCTCAGCCATCACTATGTTCCCTTTATTTATTTCTTTTTCCTTGCTCACTGGATCATAACACCTTCCACTGCACATCCTTTCTGAGTTCTTCCTCCCTTGGCATTGTTATCTTATAATTGTAGTTCAACGGGACTCTTTTACTATCTTGGTAGGGAAACGTCACTAGCTTTTGTATAATGATGCGCGGTGTCATTTGCTCCCTTGCCGCACTGCTTGTGGGTTTAGAAATAATCACTAGTGGGCGATTAATCTCATAGGCCTTTGCTACTCTCTCTTCAAAGGCCCTTCCTCAAAAAATTCCAACTCTCTATTGTCTATCAATGTTTGCACCAAAATTTTGAATTCAACACAGTCTTGAATCTTATGCCCCCCAATGACATGAAATTCGCAGTAGTTAACAATATTTGCTACTGTATTCTCCCTATTTTTTACGATTAATCCCTCATTGACCATTTGACGCCACACTCATTCGAGTGGAGGCCAGACTTGTTCGACATTCATTTTGATTCTCTGGCTTCCTTATATCATTATTACATTCACTCCCTAGTCCGGGTGATTGAGCAAGAGATTCCCAGCTATGTTTGGTCTCGTTGGTTCATTAAATCTCACGATTCCCTGCTAAATAAGTCCCTCAACTCGCCTTTTGAAGGCAGGACAGTTCTCAATTGAATGCCCCTATGTTCCTGCATGATATTCACATCGAGATTTTGCATCGTACTAAGCTGGAAATGAGGGCTTATATGGTCTTACATGGTGTGGGGATACTACATGCTCGTCATATAGTCTTTGGTAAAGTTCTCCATATGGCATAGGAATGGGAGTGTACTGAACTCTTTCCCTATTTGGTCTTGAGCTCGACTATTATTTTGGAGCATTTTGATAATTGCTCATCGGGGCTTTAGGCTGTGCCATCATGAACGGCTTTGTGTAGTTTGACCTGCATATGCTTGCTTTATTCACTTCATTATCTCTCCTTCTAGGAGAAGGCCTTTTGGTATTCTCCCCATCTTCTATCCTGTCATTTTTAATCGCATTTTCAATCATTTCCCCTGACATGACCATGTCCGAGAAATTTTTGGTGGTATTTCCTAACAAATGGTTAAGATAAGGTGCCTTGAGAGTATTAACAAACAACATCGTTGTTTCTTTTCCTGTCAATGATGGTTGTACCTGAGTCGCCACATCTCTCCACCTTTGTGCTTATTGTTTAAAACTCTCATTCGATCTCTTCTCCATGTTTTGGAGTGTAATTCAATTAGGAGATATATCTGTTACACGTTCATATTATTTTAAGAAAGCTTACACCAAATCTCTCCACGAATGAATCTTTGCCTGGCTCAACTGGTTATACCACTTAACTACCGACCCTACCAGATTATCTTGAAAATAGTGAAAGAGTAGTTGGTCATTATGAACATATCCTACCATTTTTCTACAAAACATGGTAATCTGAGCTTCGGGACAACTTGTTCCATTATACTTTTCGAACTCTAAGACTTTAAACTTGGGAGGGAGTACCAAATATGGGACCAAGCTTAACTCCTTAGCGTCTATCCCGTAAAAGTTTTTAGCTCCTCTAATCGCCTCAATCTTTTCCTCTAATCGCTTATACTTTTCCTCCATCTGTCTAGGAAGATCGATTTTCATCATCTCACTGAAATCAGGGACATCGAGATTCGTGACATTATCTTCAGGGTTAGATCTCGATCCTACTAGATAATTAACTAGCCTTGATGTACTAGTGACATGTTGTTGTACCCTTATAGTAACAGTCACCTCCTATGTTTGTGCCACCTGTGGAGCTTGGTTATGAGGGGGTGTGAAAGTTGAGGGATTAATAGGATCTTCGTCTTTCTCGATTAGGTTTATTCCAAGACCTTTTCCCTTGTCGGCCCCATTTTGCCTCATTTAGGTCAATTCATTCATCAAATTTCTTTGGGCTTCCATGAACTTATCTTTCATATCCCTATACATTCTTTTCATTTGTTCTTATAACTGTTCTTGCATTTGTTCCTGCATCTCTCTTTAGCTTTGCTAAAGTCTTTCTAGCCTCTGCTCTATGACTTTGGTCTTTTTATGAGTACTATAATGGTATGGATTTTCAATGATTACTGATGTGACTGTTTCAATTTAAATTAATTAATTAATCAGGGATATTTCATGAAATTAAATGTTAATGAAATGCTATGTTTATGTGTGCATGTATGCAAAAGAAAGGTACTGACTTAAAATTCAATTCTATTAGAAAACTTCATTAGATAACAAGTCTCTTTACATAAAGTAGATTTACATAAATGATTTTGCCTTAATGCTCAAAGTTTTGATTTTCTTGAGAAGTCTAGCTAATTTTTTTACCCTGATTTGACTTTGTCTCATACTGCACACTTAACATATCGGCTTCTACTACTAGTGTTTGCCAGTGGTCAGCTACTCCCTGCATTTGATTCAGAGCTTCGCCCATAACATAATCCCTGTCTTGAACCTATCTCCGAGTATGCTGAACATGCCATTCATTTGTTTCCATTGTCCTATCAAGAATCTTGGTTCGTATCTAACTATTCTGCAACGAGGCTTCCAATTCTTCCTCTCTCTTATTCAACCTCTCGATCTCGACTCGACTTGCTTTCAGTTCTACCATCGAGTTTTGACTATGATATCTATACAGGGATTCCTCTAACTCTTTTATTCGGGCCTTTATCTCAGTTATCTTTGCTTGACTTTTCAACAAGCTACTTTTCATGGCATTTTCCTGAACCTGGGCATCTTGAAACTTGTTATTCCATTGATTTGTTCTATTCTTTTCTTCACGAATTTCCCGTTGCCACTGTTCTGACGTTTTACCCAAACCAGCAGTCCTTATCGACGAACAAAATTTCTTGTAGTCTTTCTTTAGTCTATCGAGATCTTCTTCGACCTTGTTTTTCCCTTTTCTCAAATTTTCTACTTCTAATTTCTTAACATCAACATCTAATCCCAAGAATATCTTTTCTTCTTCCAATTTTTCTATCATTTTTTCCATTTCAGAATTCTTTCTCTCAAAATCTTGTTTATAATTTCCAGTTCTGTCGGGACAACCTGTAAGTGCTCCTCAATTGGGCGAACAACTTCTGGGTTTGGTACATGAATGTTATCATTGATCCTTCTATTCCTCAAGCAATCATATTCTATTGTTGTCATGGGGTTCGTGCCAAACACTTTCATCCTTTGAACTTGGTTCCACGCATTCGAGATCTCTCGAATCCTCTTCTTATTATTCTCTCCTCTATATGCGAATTCACACTGGGCTAATCCTTGGGTTGTTGGTATGAATTGTCTTGACCTGTATTATCTTAAAACTAATAAAGGTGCGTATCCTACAGCTCTCCAAATTCCGACTAATAGAACCTAGTCAAAGTCTCCACATCGATTTAGGATTTCATCAGGAACAAACCATGGTGCCCGCCATTTTATGTCCTTATCTTGGAGACTTTGAAGTATTGCCATCCATTTTTCCTCTGAGAAGTTTCCTTGTCTTTGTGTAGCTACGAACTCTTTCAAAGGAGAATAATCTATGGAAAAGTACTAATAAGAGACTTTCTCTGTTTTCCAAAAGTGACTGTAGAACCAAACTATTAATAATGGTGTGCAACTGATGAACCGTCCCTCTCCTCCTTTGCTACACGCATTTAACGATCTGAAAGTTTCAGCCAATATTACAAGGACCAATTTAACCTTTTTATTCAACCTATCAAATAAATCTGTAAACGCATATTCTATGTGTCCCCAAGCTTTGGGAAAAACAATTAAACCATATATACTTAGAGCCAGGAGGTTAATCTTTTTCTTACATCCGGGTGGGCCAAGATCAAGACTCGTAAACTTTTTCACGTAATGAATTTATTGTCGCCTTTCACCTTAACCCGAGCTGCTATTGCTCACTCATGCCAGTGATGTTTGTTAAACTCTTGATAAAAGTCGGGACACTAGGAACTCTTAAGTAAGCTTTATCAGCCAAGATCTTCAAGCAACAGAGTAAAGTGGTGTATTCCTCTATCGTAGGTGTCATGTTTACATTCCCAAAAGTGAAGCAACTGTAGGCCGGGTTCCAGTGCTGTGCCAAAGCTCGGAAGAGGCACTTATCTACTTTCACCTCGAGTTAGTATGGTAAATCCCCGTACTCGTGGTAAAAGGTTTGCTTCATGTCATTATCTCATTGGTCCTATATTTCTTTCAACTCTTGCACACTGTTTTGAGCTGTACTAATTCTGGTGTAATCCCAAAAGTTAGATTCATGCCCTTCTACTAAGCTATCACCCTTCTGGCATTGATTTTCCTCCGACCACATACACACAACCATGTTATCCTCCACCTTATCAAGATACTTGCTCTCCATGATCAATTCTCTTATTAGTAATTGAGTTTGAATCAATACCTTTCCTAGTATGATGATGCAATGTGAGTAAAAGGACAAAGTAGCGCAAGTTAGTTAATTTCCATAACAACAATAAAGATATAGAACAAAGAACCTAAGCATTCGTCTTGGATAACTGCTAAAAGGTTCGATATAGCTTTATCTAAGGTAAGTACTTATGGCTCATTATATGTGGTTTGGTTTCTAGAGTAAAAGGGTACCCAAACCAGCAGATTCCTCGATCCTCACCCATTACAAGCTCATTTGGATGAGTTTGGTTTAGGGGGACACATTTCCCATATGTTTGCACGGAAGTGAAAACTTCACGAAAACATAGGTACGGATGTAATCTCGAAAGTGATTCACTATCTTGCACGAAGGTGAAGACCTCACGAAGGAGTAACTTCTCACTTTCACTTAAAGGGTGTAGTAACAGATACACATGAATGCAAGCTTATACTAGCAAGATCAACACAATATTATCATGGCATCACACAAAAAATGCAAAGGATTGTATATTAAATTAAATCGAGTGTTTAAAAATTCTAATAAAAAGACTCAGAAATAGTCGACTTTAGGCCTAACTCTCTTTTATTTTTAAATTCTAATAAAAAGACACAAGTTTAAATTATTTGTATATATATTTTTTGAGATAGAAACAATTTTAATTTAAAGATGAGTGCGTAAATTAAATACGATATGCAATTTATTGGCAAAATTAAATAGAACAATTAAGCAGATAAGTAGATGCAAAAATTAAGCATAAGATAAAATACGAATACGAAAGAATCATGAATCAAAATTAATGAGAAAATAACATGATTAATTAAAAATAAGAAGAACAATAATTAAGAGTTAACGAAAAAAAATCGAAGAAAAAGAATGATAAAAAACGGGGTCAAAAATTAAGTTTAGGAGAACTTGGGTTAAAATGTAATTTTGGAAGAGTTTAGGGGTTAAAATGCAATTTTGGATAAGTTTTGGGGGCCAAATGCAATTTTAAAAATGTTTAGGAGTCAAAATATAATTTTTAAAGAAAATAAGGGCTTAATGTGAAATTAACCGAAAATTGGACACGTGGAAGCTTCCCAAAGCCTCCAAATGTTAAGGGATTAATTTGTAAAACAATTAAAATTTCTGGGCAAATTCAAAAAAATTAAAAATACTAAAAGGACAAAATTGTAAAAATTAAAAAACGAAAGGACTAGGAGAATAAATATCCCCTAGTAAAAAACACGAGGACCCTAAGTGGGTTCTGATCATGTTGCGGGTCAGGTCGTATGAACGATGCCGTTTTGGCCATGGTCTGGCCTCTCCAAAACGATGTCATTTTCCAAGCATATAACAGGCTATATTTTCTGAAAAAAATCATTCTTTCCCCCTCGAAAAAAAACCTTCTCTCACTCTCTCAAAACTCTCTAAAGCAAAGAAAATGCCGGTCAAGCTCCGGTCGTCGACTCACCGTCCGTTGTCGCTAGCCGCCACTGACGTCTGTCGCCGTGTACGGCGGCGCCAAGGTAAAAAAATTCTCTTTTTTTATTTTGTTTGTAAAACTCAAATCTAGACTCGAATCGATAGATCGAGCCTAGATCTTTGAAGAAAACCTTGAAAAACATTAAAAACCTTTTGATTTTTTCCTTTTTATTTATTTATAAAATCTGTTTTTTATTTTTGTATTTTTTATTTTTATTTTAGAAGAATCAATCTAAAGCTGCACTAGATCTCTTCAGATCTAAAAAAAAATTGTTTGATGACCTTTTTTTGTATTTTTCCTTTTTTAAACCTGTTATTTCTGTTTTCTATTTTTAACACTTATATTTTTGTTTGCAAGCATCCGAGAATTGGGGACTCTCACGAGCATAAACAAGCTCGAAGAGACTCCGATCACAACCACGACGGAGGAGATCTTGACTTAGGTACGACCCTTCAAGTTTATTTTTTATTTTGTTTATTATTTTAAACTTTTTTTAAAATAAATAATAATAAATGATAATAATGATAATGTAAATAAATATATTAATATATATTAAAACGTTTCGAATAGTTTTTAAAAAATAAATGGGCATTAAATGAAATATATTAATAATTAATATGCATTTAAAATACATACCTTGATAATATTGAATATGTGAATGCTTGGTATTTGCTTTGACTTCTGATATTAATTGCTTCGTAAGCTTCTATTGATTTTTGAATGCTTCGATTATTTGTATTTCGAATGTTTGTGTATTGATTTCAAAATGCTCTAAGGTAATCAATACAATATGTTTTGAATTCGGCTTTATAGTCTTGTTTACAATCATTATATTTTGTTTCTTACAATTAAATTGCTGTTATTTCTTCCTTGCAGGTTTGGCAGTGGCAGTGGCAGTGGTGAGAGTCTTCAACGGTGGTAGATGGTGGGTTGCCCTTGCAGACGTGGCAGCACCTGGATGGATAGGATAGAGGCGACAACAGCAAGTTGCTAGGGTTTTTGATATTTTTTGTAAAATTGGGCTTATTGGGCTTTTAGGGTTGGGCTTAGAATTGTAATTTTGAGTTTTGGACTTGTATTTTGGATATTTTTAAATTTAAAATAAATTTAAATTTAAAAATTTATTTATTTTTTGGTTTACTTTGGGTTTTGAGTTGGGCTCGGGCAAAATTGAACTCCAACAATAAATCATCACTTTTAATTTAAATAGTGCTCATGAATAATTAATTTGCAATCTATAAATTTCCAACAAACTTAAGGTTATAACATCTGCTCTACTTTTTCTCTCCGTTTTCATCTCGTACATTCCGTTTCACTTGTTTGCAACGTTTCTATTAAGAAATTTTAAGAATGATAAAGATCAGAAAGAGGAAAATATTCAGGTTCTTTTTAATGAAGGGTAAGGAATAAAACTCAAAATAAAAAACAAACTTTTTGTCAATCTACCTATATACGAGTGGGAGTTCTTTGATGATAGAATCATCTTTATCTGCATTTCATTCAGCTGGAACTCGTTCTCTTACCATAATTCAAAGTTTAATAGCCATGGAGATGTTCTTATTCTTGACGGCACATAACCAAATCAACTATTATAGAACATAATCACTATAATCCATGTGAAATTAATAAAACATAACCCTTTGATTTTGGGAGCATCTTTGAAACTTAAATTATTAGCGAATATATGCAATTTCACTTTCACATGAACCTAGGGAAGGAGGTTAAGGGAAGAAAGATATATACTTTACTTATAAAGTAACCTAAACATAATATGTCACCTACTTTTCGAAAGTTTAAAATTTAATCTCTGTATTTTTATTTCTAAAAATTTAGTGTTTTTATTTTTTAAATTTTAAAATTTAAGTCTAATTTTATTATTATTATTTTATTAAATTCAAGTTGATTATAGCGTCATTTTTTTAATTACATGACGAATAAATGAGTAATCTTTTTATTTTAAAATATCACACCAACAAATTTAAAAATATTAACAGTTAAATTTAAATTTTTTGAAATCTAAAAAAATAAAAAAAATAAAACTTCTAAAAATAAAAATATAGAAACTAAATGCTAAAATTTTGAAATTACAAAGACTTATAAAATATTTTAACTTGAAATAAATTTATATTGTATTAAAATATAAAATATTTTAACATGAAATTAAACGCACCCTTACTTTCATCTAACATCAAATAACTTAATTTAAAATATTTTAATTTAAATAATATATATGTTGTATTAAAAAATTCACTTATACTGATGTAAATTTTTTATTTTACACGCTCTCGTAATTTTTTATACGATTAATATATTAACTGCTGAATTTATTAAGGTATTTATATTTTTTATGCATGTAAGTTTTTGAATCGATATAATATATTTATCATCTCAATCTAAAACATTTTTTATATTAATATATATTTAACGGTTAAAAGTTTTTTACATAAAGTGAATAGTTAAAAATTTTAATTTATACCAAATTTAGCATGCATAATATGCATGATTGAAGCATGAAATGTGATGGTAAGATTGTTAAAATATTAATCACATAAAAATTAAAAAATATTGTAAGACTACTTAAAGTTTGTGTAAAATATTATAATGATTTACATTTTTTTCTTTTATAAATAATAAATCTAAAGGTAATAGAGATATTGTATAGGTAATAAGGTTATATCAATTTAATCAATTATATAGAATATTTTAAGGCTTGTTGATATAAGGAAGATTTATCTCAATCCCTATTAAACAATAATTGAATAAGCTTAATAAAATATAATAATAATAACTAATGTAAACAGAGACGGTTGACAGCTAAGTCTTCGACGATATAATGCAATGCAACTTTCTTGATCTAAAGGATTAGATAAGTATAATTCGTTTTGAACCGATTCTCTATGTATGTTTTTTCAAGTTATATGATCTTTATTGATGGAATATATACATTTCACAATATTTGTCGAAACGTTTTTGAAACGAAAAGGAAAACAGTCTCGAAAATATTTTTAAAATCAAAATATAAAGTCGCCACCAATCTTTTTTATTAAGTGTGATTGGATCACCAAAAAACGTTTTAAATCCGTTTTGAAAAGTATTTTGGTCTTCGAAATGTAAAAAACGGGTTCGGGAGTCGGTTACGTGTGAGGAAGGATTAGCACCCTCACACATCCAAAATTGGTACCATGTCGATTATTATCCAATCTTGATTGTAAAAAATTTAAAATCTCGAGTGAAGTTTAAAATACGATCTTTGTATGCATGATTTATTCGATGTACACGTTTAAGAAGAAAATCAAATTTCGTGAGGAAGTCCTGTTATTTCGAAATGATCGAGGAAGGAAGTCACGTCCAGTGATTTAGGATATAACATTTTGAGATCTGAAAATAACGAGCATTCCTTTGTTGTCAATTTCAAACATTTTAAAAAGAATATTTGATTATTTCGATTTGAAGGAAAACTATGCCTAGTAAGTTAAAGTGCAATTTTTCCAATTCTGAAACAAAGTGATATTACTTTGATTTTTAATTTTTCATGAAAATATTAGGGAATTGATTTATCACATGTGAACAGGCATATATAATATGGTAATGACGAAATGGAAATATATAACAAACAGTAAAATAAATAACACAGAGTAATATATTTGATAGTATAAAACGATGATAATATAAAGAACAAAAAATAAAATAATAATAGTAGAGATAAAAATATGACTATAATAATAAATATAAATGTTAAATCAGAATATTAAAAGCAACACATAGAGATAATCATAATCACTGTAGAATAAAGTACAACTAGATTTAAAAAAAAGATCAAGAGAGTCAAAATGACGAAACACGTGAATAATAGAATAATATTATATTAATAAAAACAAAATAAATGAGTAACAACAAATAAATATGAATATCATAGATGCAATATAAGTGATAACTTGACATAAAATGAATGGAATTATGTGTAATAGAAAAAACAACGATACATAAATAAAAATAAATAAATGCTGAAAGTAGGTGATAAAATAAATAGAATGAAAATAGAAAAATTAAGAATTATAGAACGAACTAAATTGTAATTAGAACAAAATTTAAAATATAAATTAAAAGGGAAATGACGGAGAACTAAATTAAAAATTGAAAACAGTAGAAAACAGCGAAAATGTAAATGTCAACAAACAAATAGTAAATAAGGGAAATAAAATAATAAACTGAAATGAAAGAAAAATGTAAAATAAATACAAAGTAAACAATAATAAAAAAGGAAAAGGACCGAATCGAAACAAAAATAAATTAAAGATCTAAATTAAAAAAATAAAAAATGAAGGATTAAATCAGCATAATATAAAAATATAGGGACCAATTTGGTAATTAATTCACAAGAAGAGTCAATGATGTGTCAAAGGATTAATTCGCAAACAAATTAAAATTAAAGGGAACAATTAAAAATAAATAATAAAACAATCGGACGAAATTGCAACCATAGCCAATAACAGAAGGACCAGGGCAGTAAATAGCTCAACCTTGAAAACACGCGGATCTTCAGGATGGGTTCCGGTCAAATTCGGGTATAGCTCAAAACGGTGTCGTTTTGGCACTTAAATCATCCTCTCCAAAACTACGTCGTTTTACAAGGCTTTATAAGTAAAAAATTAACAAAAAAAAAAGAAGTAATTTTTACTTAGTTTCTTAAAAAAATGTTTCACTTTCCCCTTTTTTCCTTAAAATAAATCTAGATATGAGATTAGATATTTCAGATCTAGTTTTGAAGCCTTTGAAAAATGAAGAGAAAAAAAAAACTAATTATTTTTTATTGTTTTGCTTTCGAAATATAAAAAATGAAATAAAAATATGTACTCTGAAATATAAATAAAAGAAATTGATTTTTTGTATTTCGAATTTGAAGTGTCCGTTCTTTGTAGGAAATCGAAGAGGAAGAAGAACATCACAATTGATTTTTTTGTGGATTTATATAGCCAAAATTCAAATCATTACATTTGTTTTTTGCTATTTGTTTTTTGTCCTTGCGTGTTTCTTTTTCTTTGCATGCGCAGGTTCGAAGAGTGGCGATGGTTGATGGAAGATCTGATATGGTGGCAAGTGAGGGTGGTGCTGGTAGTGGAAACTGACGTGGCAGCACCCAAGTGAACAAGGTAACGGCGGTGGCACAAGTTGTTTAAGGGTTAGGGTTTGAATTTTTTTTTGTAAAATTAGGTTTGTTGGGCTTAAGTTTAGTGTTCGAGTTTAATTGGGGTCTTTTGGATTTGTGAGTTTGTAATTTAGGTTTAAAATTTGTAGTTGAACATTTTAAATTTAAAATAAATTTAAATTTAAAACTTGTTTGGTTTTGGAACGGACTCGATCAAATTAAACCTATTACAATATCAATATGACTTAAAAATTCGATTCAATAAATTATTATTAACTCAAATATGTATATATATATATATAACTGAAAAGTATTCAATTTATTTCTTCATCTTATGTACTGACAAATCTTACCATCATATCCAACAAATATTTATATTCGTAACATAGGAAAAGGTGTACTTGGTGCCATTTCTTACAAAATGCTGCGACTGCTTGTAAACTATGAACGAAGGGGAGCAGCGTTGGCTAAAATCAACACTTTACAAATGCAGAATCCTCACATTCAAGTGTTTTTCTGCAAACTGGGCAAGGTTTTTGATCTCGTTGTCATCAACAAAGCCATTGCCATTGGCATCCACAGATTGTATGCCGCATTTGCTCTTCCTCCTAGCAAACCATCCACCCGAGACTCGTATAGCATCAGCAAGCTCATCTACGCTTATCTTTCCATCTTTATCTTCGTCAAATTTCATTAACCATCTCTTGAACTCATCAACTGTCATTACGCGTTTGCCATCGACAGAATAGTTTCGAGTTTTAATTGCCATTTCTAATAATCAAAGCCCTCAAAGACTTGTCACTATTTTGCTTGCTTTCTTGCTACCCACCCAGTGTTTGAAGGCTTCTCAAATTTATACCATGTCTCCCCACCTTTCCCTGCGGTGCTTTAGGCTATAAAAAAAATAGACAATGTGGGAATAGGATGAACTCCAATTAAAAGTGTGCAAAAACACGTAGGCCTATAGAAACAAAACAAAGAGCATCTAAAAGTTTTGGACGGGCAAACGTTTATTAGTAGTATAGCTTTTGCGAAAATTTAAAACCTAACCCTAGAGATGCTCTTATTCTTGACGGCAAATCTATAACATACTATCACTCGACCAAAGCAACTATTATAGAACATAATCACTATAACCCTATGTTTTTCTTCTGAGCATCTTTGAAACTTAACTTATTATTTATATGAAAATCGATGATAAATGTTAAATTCTTTGAAACATAATCACTATTATAGAACTCTTTAAGGTAGGAAATTAATCCACGTTAAGCTAATAAGATCCGTAGTTCAATAAGTACTTAATATCCTTAAATTCAAATTAGAAAGCTGGAATATATGCAATTTGACTTTCGCTTGAACCTAGGGAAGGGGTGTAAATGAACAGAACGTTCAATGAATTGTTCGTTCAACGTTTGTTTATGTTCTTTTATTAAGTTAAATAAACGAGTATGAACAAAATTTTTTATGGTCGTTTAATAAACGAACGAACACCAATAGAGGTGTGTTCTATACGTTTATGTTCACGAATAAACTCGTTTAAAAGCTCGTTTATTGACTCGTTTATTTATTAATGATATTTTCTTATAAAAATATTAAATTAATATCTCCGTCTATTTTTGTATTTGAATTTCAACTCATTAATCTAGGAAATATATATTATATTCGCAATCACTCTTGATAATTTGACAAAACAAGTTATGGGCAGTATGCTCAAAATGCTTTACTCGATTGAAACATAAACGAATATGTTCGCGAACATATAAATGAACATACTCGTGAACGCTAAACGAATCGAGCCCAAACACACTAAATAATAAACGATCCAACTTCGAACATGATATTAAAAATTTAACCAAATACGAATCAAATATGAACAACTTCAAAAATAAACAAACGAACATGAACATAAACTTATTCGTTTGAGCCCGATTCATTTACACCTAGTCAAGGGAAGAAAGATATATAATTTACTTAAAAAATTAATATATATATATATGAAAAAGATAATATATATTAGTTTGTGTGGTCTTCAAGAATTTGAAATTTAATCCCTATATTTTATTTCTAAAAATTTAGTCTCTTCATTCTTTAGATTTCAAAATTCAATTCCAACTTTAATAATAGTACTTTTTTGGTTAAATTCAAGTTCATTACAATGTTATTTTTTTTAATTACATGGCAAAAAAATGAGTATTTTTTATTTCAAAATATCACATCAACAAATTCAATAGTACTATCAGTTAGATTTAACATTTTTGAGATCTAAAAAGTAAATAGACTAAATTCTTAAAAATAAAAATATAAAAATTAAATTCTAAATTTTCAAAATTACAAAGACTTATAACACATTTTAATCATGAAATAAATGAAAAGCACTGGAGCCAAAAGTACTATTAAAAGGAGTTAATTTATAAAATTGAACATGAAAAATTATTGAAAATATCTAAAAATCCAAGTTATTTGATTTTAATTATTAAATTTATTTAAAAATATAAAAAGCATAACGGGTTAATATTAAGAAAAAAAAAATCAAAGGTATTATGAACAAGATCGAGTTATGAATAAGTTGGAATTTTTTAAACTTAGCTTAGTTTCATCTAACATTAAACGACATAATTTAATATATTTTAATTTAAATAATTTACATTGTATTAAAAAGAATTATTTACTTACATCGATATAAAATTTTAATTTTACATATTTTTGTAACTTTTTATACGATTAATATTTTAACAATTTAATTGTTGAATTTATTAAGATAATTGTATATTTGTCATGCATGTAAGTTTTTGAATTGATCCGATATATTTATCATCTCAATCTAAAATATTGTTTACATTAATATATATATATATAATGATTAGAAGATTTTTTTTTACATAAAGAGAATAGTTAAACATTTTCAATTTATGACAAGCTTGACGTGCATAATTTGCATAATTGAAGCATGAAATGTGATGGTAAGACTGTTAAAATATTAATAGTATAAAAAGTTAAAGAAATGGTGTAAGACCACTTAAATTTTACATCAGTATAAGCGGATCTCTCCCCACGTATTAATATCGAAAATAATATATAAACTTCTTGTATTAAAATAATTTTTTTGTTGTCAAGAATTTTATAGTCTAATAATGATAATTAAAAGTTTCCTAAAATTAGTTTATTATCTTGGCATGAATTTGGTATTATGTATCAATTAAAATATATTTATGTTTATTTATAGGGATAAATATTAAAATTATACATGAACTACGGTTTAACGTGCAATTTTATACATAAACTTTGATTTTGTGTAATTTTATACATAAAATTTTGATTTGATCCAATTTTTGTAAATTATTAACACAATTATTGATATAACATCATTTTATGTTTATATATTGCATACATAAATAATTATATTTATCCAATATAAAAATAGATTGATGTATTTATTTTTTTAATGTGTATGCTTAAATCAAATTTAAAGTTTCAAGTATACATATAAATCACAATTAGAGTTTCACGTGTATAATTACACCAAATTAAAGTTCATGTATACAATTACACATTAAACTAAAATTCATGTACAATTTTAAAATTTATTCCTTATTTATAAAAAAAATTGTAACCTCTTAAAAATATTATGATGGAAAAGATAAAAGTAAAATAATATAATCTTTTTTACTTTTATATTAAAAAAGTAATATAAATATTATGATTGAAAAAAATAAAAGTAAAATAATATTCAAACATTTTGAATTATAAAACATTTTTTTCATATTTAAAATATGGTGTCACTCGTCAAACATTAAAATATGTACTTAAATTTTTTTCTCTAAAACATTACTTCTGTATATCATAACGAATAATTCCCCCTCATAAAAATATCATAATAAAAAGTAGATGATATTTCATGTTGGCCAAAGTTCGTGTTAGTTATTTGTATCTTTTGTGATAGGCCGTCAACGATTGGAAGGGCTCAAACTAGCATATGTAGTGGTAAGTTTAGATATATTTGTCCCAGACATAATACCATTAAATGTTCTTTTAAATGGAGTAATTTTGATTATGTAAAATCAAAAGAAAATATTATGGATCCATTAACCAAGTTTTTAGCAAGAGAACTTATGTATAGTTTATCGAGAAGAATGGGTTTAAAACCTTTAATCGACATTAAAAAAAGTATTATGATGATAACCCTATCTAATTGACTAAAAATTTTAAAATTTAAATTCAAAATAAAAACTTAGTCATATTGAAATTATAGTAGCACCTTGAAATTTTTATTATTTCTGGCCTATTTTTATTGTGAAAAACAGAAGTGCTAACTGCTGAAAAATAAGAATGAGTTGTGTTATTAATAATTCTCTTGACTCGGTTTTTGAGTGGGGGTATAAGTATAATATTTTTAATGAAAAATCACTTACCGTATGTTTGGTTTACTGGAATTGAATAGGGTTGTAATGGATTAATAAAGTTGTAATCAATAATTTAATTGTTTGATTGAATGTAATGAAATTGAATTATAATAATATTTTTATGTTTGGTTGAATGTAATAATATAAAAAAACTAAAATGACTAGAGTACCCTTATCAAAACTTTTTTAGGTAAATGATTATTAAATTAATCATATTTAAAAAAAATGATAATAAATAATTTAATATTTTTAATATAATTATTATTAAATATAATTTAATAACATAGTTAATATAATTATTTTATATTAAATTATATTTTGAATAAAATATTTTTATATTTTCTGAATCTAAATTTTAAAGGATTAATTTAAAAATTAATTTTATTTTTTGTTATTAAAAAAACTTATTAATTAAGTGTTGTATTAACTTTAATGTAACATTAATGTTTTGTTAAAAGTAAGGGATTTATTTTGTAAGTTTAATGATTATTAAATCAATTGAATTACAAAAAGATTTAAATGAAACAATTTGGCTCATACTTTAAATCAAAATAAACTTAAATTTTGATTTATTTCATTCATCAAGTTTTATCGTGAAAGAATGTTGATTAAATATTTTCTTTCATTATTTTTTTTAGGGAATTATAAAATGAGGGTAAAGTCTTAACAGCAACGCGATTAGTCGATTTAAACTCAAATTATATTTGGAGTGATGAACACCCTAACTATTAAGCCAATACATAGAATTCTCCCTTCACTATTTCTTTCATTCTTATTGTAACGCCCCTTGCCCGATCCGATCGTCGGGCCTGAGTAATGGGACATTACAACTATGAATTTACACTTCACACCCATTAAAAATCCCATTTCTTGTTATTAAACATTGTCATATAAATAAACATGTGAGAAAATTCGAGTTTTGAAATCACTTTTATTTGATTCGATCTAAAACGACATTTTGAAAATCTTGATGGACTTCTACTAGTACCCGAATGGGTACGTATCGGTAGAAGTCAAGTTAGTAAGCATTGAAAAAAACTGCAGTTTCCTATCAATAGAACTGGAAGTTCTACTGATACAAGTATAAGTACTATCGATACAATTTAAACTTCTACCAGTACAACAGATTCCAAAGAGCAAGGTAGATTTTGCCTTGCGACTTCTATCGATACACAAGATCAGACTACCGAAACAAGGTAGCTCAATAGCCAAAACTACTTAAGATATACATCAATATATACATCTCAAACTTCCAATAAAATAAAACATATCCACTATGCTTATAACATATATATTCAACATCTTAATTACATGCCACTTATAACTAGACCAAAGTAAACAATTAATTACTAGAATAGTGTGATCTCCAAAAGTAATCTAATAGACAGCTTAAATCTGACGATCTGTAAGGAATAAAATACCAAATGAAGTAAACTTGTTTAAAGCCAAGTAAATTCGTAATAAACTTAAACTTTAACTTACCATAAAGGATGTAATTTAAAATATTTTTCAAGATATCAATATCATGATCATGAGTTCGTTAATTACCTATACACCACAAATCTCACAAGGTTAGTGAGTTCGTATGTAAAACATATATTTTATCTTGATATCAAACTTATATATGAAAACCGCATTTGGTATATAAACCAACCATCATATTTGCATTTAACACTCACATTTCATTTCAAATATCTATATCCGTTGTCTCAAATCATATATATATTTTCACATGACCAATTCATGAAATCATTCCCTATAACCATTACTTATAACCATTTCATATAACTGTTTCATTTTAGCATTTCCTATACATATATAACACTTATAGAAAATAATTAGATCTTGTACTTACACTTCTTTTCTCTACAACACAACCTCACAAAAATTAGTATGTGCAACAATGAAATATACAATTTCCAACATGTCATAGAACATGTAATATTAACATGTCGTATACACACTCTATACATCACGTAACAGATAAACATCACTTTTCCCTTTCAAGTGTTCATACCGGTATATTCAACTTACATGTATAAATTATATAACCTTTCATATATGTACACCTTTGTTTAACTCTTTTTCACTCGTTGAATCAAATGAATGACATCGAATACTTGAGAAGATGCTCACATGAGCTGTGACTGTAATCATGTATTCTCACACGAGTTATGGGTCGAAATGTTAGTTACACGATGCTGCTTACACGAGCTGTGGAGAATCCGCAACGAATGCAAGACCTTAGCTATTGGTAAGACATCCAAGACCAGCACCCGTATCATGTAATGCTCACACGAGCTGTGAAATGGGCCTGCTCACACGAGTTGTGGGTCGGGATGTTAGCTACACGATGCTGCTCACACGAGCTGTGGAGAATCCATAACAAATGCAGGACCTCAGCCATAGATAGGACATCCAAGACCAGCACCCATATCATGTAATGCTCACACGAGCTGTGAAATGAGCCTGCTCACACGAGCTATGGGTTGGGATGTTAGCTACACGATGCTGCTCACACGAGTTGTGGAAAATCCGCAACAAACGCAGGACCTCAACCATTGGTAGGACATCCAAGACCAGCACCCGTATCATGTAATGCTCACACGAGCTGTGGAAAATCCACAACAAATGCAAGACCTCATGCTCTAACTAATTATCCACAACAAAGTTATTTTTTATGTGATATATGTCTCTGCCTATGAACATGTTGGTTTGATAATGATTATTTGTGAGGAAAAATAAGGCGCAGGATTCACACGGGATGACACATGGGAGTGTGCTCAGGCCGTGTAACTGTGCTCAGGCCGTGTAACTCATTGTTTGTGTATTAAGGACACTCGAGCAAGGGACACGGGAGTATGTCAGACCGTGTAAGGCACACGGGATGTCACATGAATGTATGTCCAAGCCGTGTAACTCACTATTTTTTAGATAGGGTCACACGGGCATTCACACGACCGTGTGGAGCCACATGGGCATGTGAGCCTAAATTTTAAAATTTTCGTTAAGGCCGTATTCCTCGTATGAGGAGAACATAGGCTGCTCGTAAGATTTGTATGAATTGAATTGGACTATATAAAATATTATATTACGATTTAAAATGAGTTCTGAACATCCGTATGTGATGTGTAACACCCAAAACCCGTTACCTAGCAGATTAGGGTCTCGGGATCCTTCAGATCATCTATTGTAGGTTCTTTCAATATTTATTTCCTTTATTCATATTTTAATAAAGTATTACATTAAACATGACGTAAAATAACAATTAAATATCAACACAACTCTTCAAGGGCAAAAATGTCACTTCCTCAATTTTGGGAGACTTCTATCGGTACCTATTGGACAAGTATTGGTAGAAGTCAAGTCAGTATACATTTTAGAAATAGCTACAGTTTCCTACCGATAGTTGAGGTAGTTCTACCGATTCATGGGTGAATTTCTATCGATACAACATCATGCTTTTACCGATACTAAAAACTCTAGAGAGCTAAGAAGTCTTACCCTACAACTTCTATCAATACAAGTACTTAACCTACCATTACTATTATGGACAGAACTATTGATACCTCATATTTACTACCGATACAATGCAAGTCAGAATCCAACCTCTCTCCTACTCTGTACTTCTACCGATACATGCATGAGAACTACCGTAACAAGTAAGCAGATTTCTAACATGCACATAATTCTTCTAAGTATTGATTCTAACTATAACAACGTATTCCATAGGCATATGCATTATATAATATTCATTCAAAATAACTCCATCAAGGCTACAACATGTTAATCCAAGCCTTCAAATCAAATATACAATCGAGCTAATATCACTTTTAAAATCATTCTAAGATTCGTACACAATAAAACATAACAAGGTCAAAATCCAACTACATGCCATATAGTCCAAGTGATACGAAAGACTACCTAACGAGCTCCTGGGATAGTGTGATTCTTATCGGAGATCTGATCTTCAATAGCAAAACGAATCTACAAAATAGTAAACAATACACAGATAAGCTTACAGAGCATAGTAAGTTCGTTAAACAATTAACTTACGAAATAAATTATTAAGCGAAAAGAGAGTGTGAACAATCTTCTCCATTCTTCCCGTATATGTATCCAATACCCCTTCGGGTCTTCCAGCAAATATAGCTCAGTACAGTATATTGCTCTTACGAACCATATTGCATTTACGAGTCAGTATGCTCAAACGAGCCAGTATGCTATTCCTTCTACTTTTTCTATCACGGTTCATCATCAAGGGTAGAACCAAAACAAATAAGGTTAGCATTATCAAATGAGAATAAAGTTACGTGAATTTACCGGGCAACTTGGTAGAAAAAATGAAACTCCAGGGATTATTCTGCTATTTTCCCTTTTCCACGATCTGACACTCGTTCGTGATCTAAATAAACAAGTCATTAAATTTTCACATTAAATCATGAAATTTAAATAATTTCTTACATTTACATCCTTTTTGGGAAATTTATGAATTTACCTCTAACATAATACTTTTAGTCAATTTAGTCCTTAACCATAAAACACTCAAAATAAACATTTTCTTTTTTAACCTATATAGCCAAACATCAAAGGGTATATGCCCACACCCTACAACAATTATATCATAACAAATACATGTAATTTCATCATTTTAACACTTTAGTCCTTAAACCCTAATTTCCACAAAAATCACTTTACAAAAAGATTCAACCCAAACACCAAACATACAAATCCATCAAAAGGTTTCAAGAACAAACATATTCAATAATGGAAAGTTTCATAACATTTTGACAGATTCACAAATTAGTCCTTAGGTTAGCTAAATCAAGCTAACACAGGCTCAAAAACATAAAAATTACTAAAAACAGGTGAAAAATCAACTACCAAATAGTAGTTGGTGCTTAGTCGAACGTATAGAGCTCTCAACTAAGGTTTCTTTTCTTCTTTCTCAATGAAGAAGATGATAAAAATTAACTTAAGTTTTGTTTATAATTATTATTTGTCTAATTACCATTTTACCCTTAAGAATTTCCTTCATTTTTTTTACTATTTTAAGAGGCTAAACCATCCACCTATATTCCTAAAGGCATATTTACCAATTAAGTGCATTAACATCTCTTTTAATTAGCTTATATTGCCCTTAATTAAAAGACTTCAATTTTTACCTCTTTTACGATTTAATCCTTTTCACTTAATTAACTATCTAATCGATAGAATTTCTTAATCAAAATTTAATACGATGATGATGACATCATAAATATAAAAACAATAAATTTACAACTCGACTTGTCAGATTTGTGATTACGAAATCACTTTTTTTGACACCATTGAAAACAGGGCTGTTACAACTCTCCCTCTAAGGGAAATTTCACCCCGAAATTTCTTACCAGTAAACAGGTCGGGATACTGTGATTTCATTGATACCTCTGTTTCCCATGTTGCTTCTTCCAACCTGTGACGATTCCACATGACCTTTACTAGTGGCACTCTTTTGTTTCGTAACTCTTTTACCTCACGAGCTAAAATTCTAATCGGTTCTTTATAATATGGAAAATCTGACTGTATCTCAACCTCACAAGGTGTAATCACATGAGAAGGATTTGATCTGTACTGTCTCAACATCTAACTATGAATACGTTATGAATCCTTTCAAGTTATGGAGGTAAAGCCAGCTTATAAACTATAGGACCAACTCTCTCAATAACCTCATACGACTCGATAAACTACGGACTCAACTCTCAGAAAGACTCAATCTTCGATGGAAAACTCTATATCCTTCCTCTTCAAATCTGCATATGACTTTTACCGGTCAGATGCTGCATTTAAACAATCACAGATCGCACGAACGTTATCTTTCGTCTCTTGTACCCAATCAGCTTAGGCTCGCTCAGCTCTATCCAGTATAAGGGTGTTCTACGTTTCCTACCATATAGTGCCTTAAACGATGTCATTTTAATGCTGAATTGATAGCTGTTATTATAAGAAAACTCCACCAATGGTAAATATTTCTCCTAACTACCCTCGAATTCAAGTATACAACACCGTAACATGTCTTCTAGAATATGTATTACCTGCAAACTCCACCAATGGTAAATATTTCTCCTAACTACCCTCGAATTCAAGTATACAACACCGTAACATGTCTTCTAGAATATGTATTACCTGCTCGGATTGGCCATCCGTCTGTGGATGACATCTAGTGCTAAAATTCAACTTGGTTCTCAAGGTTTCATGTAGCTTACCCCAAAATCTCGAGGTAAAATGTGAATCCCTATCGGAGATAATAGATACCAACACCCTGTGCAGTTGTACGATCTCCGATACATACAACTCAACTAGCTTCTCAAGTGAATAATCTACACGGATAGGGATGAAATTAGTTGACTTAGTCAATCTGTCAACTATAACCCAGATCAAATCTTTCTTCTTGGTGTCACTGGTAGTCCTGTAACAAAGTCTATAGTAACTTGTTCCCACTTCCACTCAGGAATGGAAATCGACTGTAGTAATCCAGATGGTACCTGATGCTCTGCTTTTACTTGTTGGCATACTAGACATTTGGTTAAAAACTCAAAAATCTCATGTTTCATACCTGGCCACCAGTATATTTTCTCAGGTCATTATACATTTTTACACCTGCCCGGATGGATGAAATAAGTACTGCTATGAGCTTCTAACAAAATATCTCGTTTCAAATCCGGATCTTTAGGAACACATACTCTATCTCGGAAGTACATTATACCTTTCCTATCAATAGTGAATCCAGTAGTGAGATCATTCTGTTTCTGCTCCTTCTTGGCTACAAGCTTCGGATAATCTTTTTTTAATTCCCAAATCTGCTGTAGAAATACCGATCTCGTCTTGAGTTCAGCTACAACTGATCCGTCACCCATCAGCGATAAATGTGCATTTATAGTTCTTAAAGCAAATAATAATTTCTGACTCAGGGTATCAGTAATAACATTAACTTTTCCCAAATGGTAATAAATCACTAAATCATAATCTTTCAGTAGTTCCAACCACCGACGTTGCCTTATGTTCAATTCTTTTTGAGTCATCAAATACTTCAGGCTTTTATGATCTGTGAATATATGACACCTCTCACCATATAGATAGTGTCACTAAATCTTTAATGCAAAGACAATGACAGCTAGCTCCAAATCGTAAGTCGGATAATTTCTCTCATACGGCTTCAACTGTCGGGAGGCATACGCTATCACTTTCCTAGCATGCATCAGTACACATTCCAAGCCGTTCAATGATCCATCACTGTAAAAAACAAATTCTTTTCCTGTCTTTGGTTGTGTCAAAACTAGAACTTCTATTAACATTTTCTTTAACTGATCAAAACTTTTCTGACACTTTTTTGACCAGAAAAACTGAACATTCTTCTAGTGTAATATCGTCATCGACAAGGCTATAATAGAAAAATCTTTAACAAATAGACGGTAATAGCCTGTCAATCCCAAGAAATTATGTACCTTGGAAGCATTCTTTGGAACCTTCTAGTTGAGAATAGTAGAAACCTTACTTGAATCTACCCGAATTCCTTTCGAAGATACAATATGCCCCAGAAATTTAATTTCTCTAAGTTAGAATTCACACTTATTGAATTTTGCATACAACTGTTTCTCTCGTAAAATCTACAGTACTTCTTTCAAATACTGTGCATGATCGTCCTCCGTCTTAGAGTATATTAGTATATCATCGATGAATACCACCATAAATTTATCCAATTGAGGTTAAAAAACTCTGTTCATTAGATCCATAAACACTATCGGTGCATTAGTCAACCCAAACGACATTACTAGAAACTTATAATGCCTATATCGAGTCTTGAGTAGTCTTCAGTACATCACAGTCTTTTACTCGTATCTGATAGTAACTCGATCAGAGATCTATCTTTGAAAACACAGTTGCATCTTTCAAATAATTTATCAATACGAGGCAACATATACTTATTCTTTATTGTAACCTTGTTCAACTATTAATAGTCTATGCACATACTCATCGAGCCATCCTTTTTCTTTACAAATAACACTGGGAGACCCCAAGGTGATACACTCGAACGGATAAATCCCCTATCCTGTAACTCTTGCAACTGTGCCTTAAGTTCTTTCAACTCAGTTGGTGCTATTCTGTATGGTGGAATCGATATAAGAATGGTATCTGGTATAAAATCAATGCCAAATTCCACTTCTCTGATCGGCAGCAAACTCGATAACTCTTCAGGGAACACATTTGTAAATTTATTAACAACCGGTATCTGATTCAATTCTATTTCTGACCCCCGAGTATCAAGTATGAAAGCTAAGAATGCCTCACTGCCTTTACGAACCAGATTCTGTGCAGAAATAGTTGAAATTACTTTAGCATCATTGTTCAATTTACCGGACTCAATTGTAATTATCTCACTAGTCGGGCATTTTAAACCAATTCGTCTTTGCTTGTAGTTAACCACCGTGTCATGTTCAGTTAACCAGTCCATGCCCAGAATCACATCAAACTCATAAAGGGGTAGCAGCATAAGATCAGCAAGAAATTCATAAACCTAAACTTTCAGTGGACACTTACGACACACCAAATTTACTATAACACTATGATCCAACGAGTTAGTAACTTGCATATCAAATTTAGTTGACTCGACAGACAAATTTTTATCAGTTACTAAAGCAGTACAGATATAAGAATGAGTTGATCTTGGGTCAATAAAAGCACACACAGTTACACAAAAAAGATAGAATATACTAGTCATAGCATCAAGTGTTATAGCCTCTTTTCTGGCTCGAATGGCATACGTCCTTTCCGGCACGCGAGCCTCAGACCGGTTTGCATTATCTTTATTATCATTACGATTTTCGCTCATTTGACTACTATGACTTGATCGTTAACCCTTTTACGATGTGATTGAAGGTTTTAAGGTTTTACACTCCGACCTTTCTTTCCTCAGGTACTGTCGGGCAGTTATGAACCTAATGATCTGTTGCTTCGCATTTAAAAATTACTCCTTTTTTAACTTAGCACTTGCCATAGTGCAACCTACCGTGGTGCTCGCATGCAGGGTTCAGTGCATTCCGGACACTGGTCACACTATCTTTAGGTCGATTTTGAAACCTCGATCCAGGCTATCCCGATCTACTATTACCATGAAACCTAGATGATGCCATTGCTTAATTTTCATTCTCTTTGAACTTTTTTGGTGGCGATGTAGAAAAACTTTTAGAAGGAGCCTTCTTACTTAACTCTCTAAATCTCTTCTCTCTGTTGCTTATGTTTACAAATTTCTTCTATTTTTCGAGCCCAATTTGTCAAAACCATAAATGGTCGCAATTGTGAACCACCAACTATCATCTTAATCTTATCAGTTAACCCATCCTCAAAATGGATACACATAGTTTCATCGGTTAGCACGATCTTCCGAGCTTACTTGTTGAGAATACGAATTCTGGCTCATATTCAGTAATTGACTTATTTCCTTACTTTATTTCTAGAAACTCTTTCTTCTTCCAGTCTAAATACCGTTTGCTGATATATATTTTTTTAATTTAGTTTGGAAGAATTCCCAAGTAATCTCATTCTTAGGAATCACAGCCAGCATTGTCGTCCACTAGTTGTAAGCTTCATCTTTCAGTAGTGATGCAACACATCTCAAAAAATCTTTAGGAGGATAGATAGTTTCATTCAAAACCCTTAAAGTATTTTCTAATCAGTACTTAGCTCTGGACGGATCATCCTCGGTACTTTCTCTGAATTCTTCTGCCCCATATTTTTTTAGCTTATCTGTCAGTATATGGTGTTGTTGTTCTACTATAGGAAGAGGTGGAGGCACAATTGGTGGTATCGCAAGGCATACAACAGGTTGCATAGGTAGAGGTGGAGGCTACGGAACTATCTGATTACCTCTCATAAATTAAGAGAACCATTGGCCCATCAAACCAAAGAACATATTTTTAGCTTCATTTTTAATCATCGATATAATCGGTACTACTCGACTTGCGCCAGAGTCAGTAGCCGAGGCATTACTATTTAACTCGTTGGTCTCTCATTGTTCCGGATCAGACATATTACTTATCTGCAAAAGTTTAAGGTTAGATCGGATCAGACATATTACATACAATCGAGCTAATATCACTTTTGAAATCATTCTAAGATTCGTACACAACAAAACATAACAAGGTCATAATCCTACTACATGCCATATAATCCAAGTGATATGAAAGATTACCAAACGAGCTCTAGGGATAGTGTGATTCTTTTTGGGGATCCGATCTTCAACAGCAAAATGAATCTACAAAACAAAAAACAATACACATATAAGCTTACAAAGCTTAGTAAGTTCGTTGAACAGTTAACCTACAAAATAAATTATTGAACGAAAAGAGAGTGTGAACAATCTTCTCTATTCTTCTTGTATACGTATCAATACCCCTTTGGGTCTTTCAGCAAATATAGCTAAGTACAGTATATTGCTCTTACTAGCCAGTATTGCTCACACGAGCCAATATTGCTCAAATGAGCCAGTATGCTATTCCTTTCGTTCCTTTTATCACGTTCCACCATCAAGAGTAGAACCAAAACAATTAAGGTTCGCACTATCAAATGAGAATAAAGTTACGTGAACTTTCCAGGCAAATTGGTAGAAAAAATGAAACTCAAGAGATTATTTTGCTATTTTTCATTTTAGATGATCTGTCGCTTGTTCGTGGTCTAAATCAACAAGTCATTAAATTTTCACATTAAATCATGAAATTTAAATCATTTCTTACATTTACATATTTTTGGGAAATTTACGAATTTATCCCTAACATTTTGCTCTTATTTAATTTAATCCTTAACCACAAAACATGCAAAATAATTATTTTTTTTCAAACTATTCTAGTTGGACATTAAAGGGTATATGCTCACACCCTACAATAAATTATTTCATAACAAATACATGTAATTTCATCATTTTAACACTTTAGTCCATAAACCCTAATTTCCACAAAAATCACTTTACAAAAAGATCTAATCCAAACATCAAACATACAAATCCATCAAAAGCTTTCAAGAACAAGAATATTCAACAATGACAAGTTTTATAACATTTGCAAGATTCACAAATTAGTCCTTAGGTTTGCTAAATCAAGCTAACACGGACTCAAAAACATAAAAATTACTAAAAAAGGGTGAAAAATCACCTACCAAATAGTGTTTGAAGCTTAATCAAACCTATGGAGCTCTCAACTAGGGTTTCTTTTCTTCTTTCTCAATGAATAAGATGATGAAATTAACTTAAGTTTTGTTTATAATTATTATTTGTCTAATTACCATTTTACCCTTAAGAAATTCCTTCATATTCTACTATTTTAGGAGGCTAAACCATCCACCTATATTCCCAAAGGCATATTTACCAATTAAGTGCCTTAAAATTTCTTTTAATTAGCTTATATTTCCCTTAATGAAAAGACTTTAACTTTTACTTCTTTTACGATTTAATCATTTTCACTTAATTAACTATCTAATCGATAGAATTTTTAATCAAAATTTAATACGATGCTGATGACATCATAAATATAAAAATAATAAATCTACGACTCAACTCGTTGGAGTTGTGATTACGAAATTACTGTTTCTGACACCACTGAAAATCGAGTTGTTACATGATGATTATTATTGTTATTGACACATTCTATTAGACCTGAACTGCATATTCATAACTGCATGAGTTATACATCTGTCATCTGAATTTTGCATTCGTATAGGTTGGGAAATATGTAAGGAATGAAGTGTTCTGTACTAACTTGATGACTAAGCTACCCATAACTGTATTTGATTTGGTAGACAGACTGTAATTACTAAATCGTGTCATACCGACACTTTGAGGTCTGTAAGGTTGGATGGGTATTATTGTAACATCCTAAAAATCGGGTTAGAAGAAATCGAGTTACTGGAATCGTGAGTGGTTTTCTCTCAATTTTGAGATATATTTTGAGAAATTTTGACAAGTGATTTTATTTGGTTCAGTGGTTAAGTGTGTAAGGTTTTGGGTTCGAATCTTACTTCTTGAAATTTTATTTTGTTTCATCTATTTATTAAACCGCTACCTTTGAACATGTGTGTTATAAGGTATTCTAATTAATTAATGTCAATGATGAGCTTAGTGGTTCAATGATCATGTACCTGTTTGTCTATTTGCTTTCTGTTCATGGGTTCAAGTCATTGCAAATGTGTTAGGGAGTATTATTTTTGCCCTGTTTCTTAGAATCAATTTTTGAATTTTAAATTAGTTTTTTCCATCAAACATTGAAACCACCATTTGGAGTTCTTCTTTGTTTTTCTTTATGGTTTTCTATTTTTCTTTTTGCTTTAATGCATTAGTTTGATTCTGTGGTAACAACTGTTGTTGCTTTGCACTGTTACGTATTTAGTACGGGTTGAGGTATGCGAGTTGGGCAGTTTTCCTTTCGATTAACGTTACGTAGTTAAGGAAGTTCTTGTCTTTAGAATCCTTCTTTCTTGAAGGTTTATTTTCTTATTTCTGTTCTACCGTTATAATAGAAGAAGTTCAAGGCTCGTACAACACTACTTGTACGGTCTAATTTTGAGCATGAATCGTCGTTCCACGGTAAGCATTCGTAAACTTGTTGATTTGGAGTGTCAAGAGTTCGACTTGGATTTGATAATTTGTGAATATGTTTTTTTTGAATTTGCTCGTTTGGGGTTGATTTAGGCTTGCGGGACTCTTTTATCGTTGATTTATAGGTGGGTATCAAAACCCCTTTAGAATTCTCATGTTTATCTATGTTTTTCCTATTAGAATGGGGCTGTTCGAAGGCACTCGGGCTGGCACACAGGGGTGTGTCAGGGTGTGTGTGTGTGTGTATACTATTTGGAGGCACACGGACTGGCACACGGGATGGCATACGGAGGTGTGTCAAGGTGTGTGTATACTGTTTAGAGGCACACAAACTGAGACACGGGCGTGTGTGACACACAGGCTAACACATGGGCGTGTGTCAGGGTGTACGTATACTATTTTGGGGCACACGGGCTGACACATGGGCCTATGTCAAGGTGTGTGTATACTGTTTTAGGGAACATGGGCTGACACATGGGTGTGGGTACATGGTTTTGTAACACATGATTTATAATAAGCTTTAAACTCGATAATAGTGATCTATTAATTTTCAATGTGCTATATGTACAAAGGTTACACTGATATAAGAAACTTAATAGCGAATTGATAATGTGTAATGTGACTTTGTTTGGATTCGTTATAGTTTGCATTCCGTTCAGGTACAGCTCGTGTTCTGTTAAGCATACAGGTACGCTCCTGTGTTATTGTTTTGGTTAAGGATATATTGTATGTGGATAAATGTATGAAATGATTATGAATAATCTTAGCACACTGTTCTACTGTGATTGTATGATCATGTCTATTGGTAGATTATACATATTTGTCATATGTTTTCGGCATCTACATGGGTTGGGACTATAAAGTGAAAAAAGTAACTGAACATAACTGATTCAGTGGTTAAACCATTTGAGAATATTTAACTGAACCGACAGTGACACTGTAAACATTACAACGTGTCATAACGTCACTATATGGTGTGCTGGGTTGGACAAAGATGTCGTACAACGGATGGGGGTATCATGTCTACATCTGTAACTATATCTGTATCATGTCTGCACTGCATCTGTAATTGTATCTCTGATTCGACTACATCTGTAACTGTATCTCTGACATGACTATATCTGTATCTGTATTATTTTTATACTGAGATCTTGAATTCTTATTGTCTGACATTCTGTTATGTGACTGAACTGAATTCGTCTCTGCACTAGTGGTTATGTGTTGTGTTTGTTTATTGAGATGTGAAGTGATATGAAGTCCAAGTTCACATAGGATTCCTTTGATTCGTAGTTTGAAAACTCTACGATTGGTAGCTCAGCAATTTTCTTATTTGTTCAGGTAGATATCTGACGTGGTATTGGATGACGTATGAGAGCTCGGATTGTTTTGCATTGAGTTGACTATGACTATATATTTTGTGTTTGAAAATGACTTGCACTCATTTTGGTTTCTACTTAAGTAATCAATAACTAAAAATGTCTAAACGCAAAACCGATTTTCAATGTGTTAATGTAACTATGCCAAATTCAATCTAAACTTCTAGGCCGGGTTTGGGATGTTACAATTATATACCTATATAGTGTGTTGGGATGGATAGAGAAGATGTGTAGCGGATGAGGGTAGGAAAACTGCATTTGTATCTATATTTGTATTTGTATTTATATCTGATCATCTACTATGTATCTAGAATGAACCATTATCTTTGATTTGTGAAATGTGAATAATTGACATTTATATAACATCAAATTTGTTCATAAGTTGAGTTGATTTTACTTTGGTTCTACGCTCAGCTTAATACTCACTAACTTATTGACTAATCTTTCAAGTAACCTCAGAATTGAACAGGTTAACGGATGGAGAGCTCAGTCATCCAACTGTTTTCTTCATTATGCTATTAGTTTATTTCTGTATTTTTCATAATTTAAGTTTCTAGGATTTAATTGTGATTTCAGTTTCCGTTATGATAATCACGATTTAATTATATTATATTCAAGTTGTTTTTTTAAAGACGAGCTTAACTGGAAAATGTTAATGTAGCATTCTAGACTTAACCTTCTCGTCCTGGCCGGGTATAGGGTGTTACACTCATTCTACCAATTTGATCCTAATTCAAAATAATTCAATAAATTTAACCCTCCACATTTACAAGTTCTATCAATTTGATCCTCAAACACATATAATTAAATATAAGTATAAATAGATGATTATTATATAGTATGAAAAGTATAAAATATAATATTATTTTTATATATTTATATAATAATATTATATGTGTTTAATTACAATTATAAGACTTAAATATGTATTTAGTTCTTGAACTTAACAACTTCTCTCAAGTTGATATTTATGATATTTTTGTCCCAAGTTTGCACTTAAATTTCCATTCGGTCAAGGGCTTTATTACTTTTTGTAACAATGCTAAATTTGGAACACATGATACTCTTAAGTTGTGACACGTGGCAATAAGATGTCATAATCTATTTTTTATAAAAAAAAAATATAAGTATTTAATATTTAAAAAGAAATTATATAAAATATAAAAGAAATTAAAAAAATATAAGAATATATGTATCTAAAAAACTAAAAAATATTACAAAAATAAAAAGAATCTAAAATTCAAGTTAGAAAAATAAAAGAAACCCAGAAAGTTTACATCTTTATCTAAATAAATACAAACAACTTAGATGATAAATTTTACAATAAATTTTACGCTTAGATATGGATGCAGATTTTTACACGATTTTTCAAATTGACAAAAATTTAAAAAATGATGATTTGGAAAAGACTTATAAGAAGCATTTTCATTTTTTTTTTGTTAATTATTTGTTAAGTTACATAGAAAAAATTGGATTTCTCTATTGAGAAAGACATTAGTACAATCATGAATGAAATTGATCAAAATCACAAATTTATCAAACTTTTGGGGTTTTGAGCTTTTAGATTTATCCAAATAAAAAATTTACATATAACCTTACCAAGATTTCTAGGTTGTTTTTGAAGACGGACTCTTGGTTCGTCTTTTCCCCTGGAAATTTTTGGGTTTCAAGCACAAATTTCTTGAAATTTCTATGTAATTCACGCCATTATTTTCAACCCATCTCTCCTCTCCTTAAAAAAGAGAACTTAAAATTAAAAGAAGCAAACTTTTTCAATTTTCATTGGGAGGAATTGGAGATGGTACAGACACACAATTAGAAGATGGATCGGGAAAGATCGGAATCCCTTTTTTACATATAAATGCATTTATATAAATATATAAATATATATATAAATAATTATGTGTTTATATTTAATTATATGTGTTTAAGGATTAAATTGATAGAATGTATAATAATTTTGGATTAAATATGCTATTATATCAATTAAAAAAATGTCGCATCATCACTTTCGTTAATCATTTAAGAAAAAATAGAGGTGGCAATAACTTGGTGAGGGAAAGGCTTGACCGCTTCCTTGTTTCTTCTAGTTGGCTTCGAAAGGTTCCTATTCTTTCTTCGATTGTTCTTCGTCAGGCTTGCTGTGACCATGACATCATTTTTCTTTACTCGAGTGGTAGAAAGCTGAAAGAAGGAATGATTGATCCGAGACTCCTTTTTTGATTTAAAGAGTGTTGATCTAAGGATGAAGCGGCTAAGAAAGTCATCCAAGACAGTTGGGGCAATGAAGATAGAGATATTATTGATAAGATCAATGTTACTCATTTTAACCTCGGCACTTGGCAGTGCGATAGGTACAAAAACAGTAAAAGACGTATTTGTCATCTGGTTAAGAAAATTGATGATATTATTGACGGGCCAAGAAATGCTAATAGTACTGAAGCGTTGCGGGAAACTCGTGCGGAGCTTAGACGTTTACAGAGGTCGGAAGAGACTTATTGGGCTCAGAGAGCTAGGATTCTTTGGCTAAGGGAAGGTGATAAAAATACCAGATTTTTTCATGTGAGGACTTCACATAGGCATAAAAAAAATAAGATTGATAAGCTGAAAGATGCCAGAGGTGCTTGGGTGTTGGATAGTAATGGGATTGGGGAGATTATTGAGGATATTCTTGACAATGGTAATAATCAATTTGATGATATTCTTGACAAAATTTCTCGATGTGTTACTAGTGAAATGGGAAATGATATTGATAGACTGGTGACTGATAGAGAAATTTTAGATGCTTTTAATCAAATGGATCCGAGGAAAGCTCTGGGTATCGATGGTCTTTCGGGGACTATTTTCAAAGAAAATTAGGAGGTCATTGGAAAGGATGTGCTTAAGATGTGCCATGATATTCTTAAAGGAGATAGACAGGTTAACGATATTAATTATATTATTATTGTTCTAATCCCTAAAGTTTCGGACCCTGAAGATATGTTGCATTTCAGACCTATTAGTCTTTCCAGAGTTGTTTACAAAATCGTGTCTAAAGTTTGGACTAATAGATTGAAATCTGTTCTATCTTATTGTATTAGCCCTAATCAAAGCGCTTTTGTCCCCGGGCGCATGATCCACGACAATGCTCTTATTGCTCATGAATTGTCACATTATCTTCATAGCTCCAAGTATGGTCCGAATAAAGGGTTTATCATCAAATTAGACATGAGCAAAGCCTATGATCGGATTGAATGAAATTTTCTAGAGGCGGTTCTTGAGAAAATGGGCTTCCTATCCTGGTGGATTCTTAAAATCATGAATAGTATTCGCTCGGTTAAATATGTTGTGAATTACAACTCACATCTTACTAAAGAGTTTCGTCTCGACAGAGGCTTAAGACAGGGAGACCCTTTATCTCCATATCTTTTTCTTTTTTGCATGGAAGCCTTTTTGCGTATGTTGTTATTTGCGCAAAGAGAAGGATTAATGTGGGGTATTAGAGCGAGTCAAAACGGACCTTATATTAATCACCTCTTTTTTGCCGATGACGCTTTCCTTTTTGTTAGAAATAAAGTTATTAAGGTGGAAAATGTTAAGAATATTATTGAAAAATTTGAAAGTGCTTCAAGGAAAAAAATCAATTTACAAAAATCTATGATTCTTTTTAGCCCTAATACCCCAAGCTACCTATGTTCCCATTTTAGTAATATTCTTGGCATGCATGTGGTTGACTCTATTAATGACTATTTGGGTCTTCATTTACTTATTGGTAAGACTAAAACTAATGTTTTTAGGAAAATTATAGAGAAATTTTCTAATAGGATTAAGGGGTGGTTAAAAAGGCTTTTATCTTTTGGTGGCAAGGAAATCTTCATAAAAGTTGTTCTTCAATCACTTCCAACTCAATTTTTTCTATGTTTTTCATTCCCAGGGGCATTACAGACAAGATGGAAACGAACATTCGCAACTTCTGGTGGGAAAGTAAGCATCAAAAACATGGCCGGGCTATGATTAGATGGGATAAAATGTGTCTCCCTAAAGGTATAGGAGGCCTTGGCTTTCAGAATTTGAGGTTATTCAATGTTGCCATGCTTGGAAAGAAGGTGTGGCGTGCCTCATCAACAATACTGAGTCCCTTGTTTCAAAGTACTCAGCTCTAAATATTTCCTCGATGGGAACATCTTCAATGCTAAGCGCATCCATAGGGCTTCATTTGCTTGAAACAACATTTGGAGTGCTGCCATGGAGCTTCGTGAAGGGTTTGGTTGGTAAGTTGGAAATGGTAGGAGTATTAAATTTAAGGAGAACTTTTGGGGTTTTGAAGGTCTGGATGGGAGATCCTTAGTCAACGAGGAAGTTGCCAATGGTTTGACCTATCTTTATGAGCTCTGGCATCCTGCCTCTTATAAGTGGGATAGAAGTCGAATCAATTCGTGTTACGGGGATATTATGGGTGATAGAATTTGCGACCTCCCTATCTCTAATATTGATATGGCAGACCGTATTATCTGGTTTCATTCCAATAATGGGTGTTACTCTTCAAAAGCTAACTACACTTGGCTCCTCCTTCATCGAATTGGATTGGGGCCTCATCATCTCTTTTGGAAAAATATTTGGAAATTCCGATTGCTGCCTAAGGTTCGAATCTTCGCTTGGAGGCTTGCTAATGATCTTCTGCCTACTAATCTTAAGATTGCTTCTATACATCCTGAAGCTAGTAAGATCTATCCTAGATGTAACAATGCGGAGGAGTCGACTATACATGCTGTTCGGGACTGTCAGAAAGCGAAAGAAACTCTGACGATGAGAAGCATCGATGGTAGACTATTAACCAAATCCTGGGATCGTTGCATTGATTGGATGGAGGATGCTATGCGTTGGCTGAATAAAATGGCTTTTGAAAGCCTTGTCATTGTTACCTGGAATATCTGGAATAGTCTCAACAATTTGATCTTCAAAGGGGTCAATGAAGAAGCTAAGGTGACTTGGGAGAAAGCCAAGCATTTTCTGGATGATTTTCGGTTATACAACTTTGCTAGCCCTCCGTTAATTCCCAGGTCTATGGTTCATGAAAAATGGAAGAAGCCTCCTGCCGGTGTTATTAAAATAAATGTGGATGCCGCTTGGAGCAAAGATGGCACGGGCATTGGTATTTTGGCCCATGATAATGATGGGTTTGTCATTGGTGGCAGGGTACTTTTTAAAGATGATGTCATCAGCTCTTCTTGGGCAGAAGCTGCAGTTGTGTTTGTGGGTTTAAATTGGGCTGTGGAGCATGGTACCCAAAAAGTTATTATTTAAGGAGACTGTGCCAACATTTTCAATAAAATGAATAGCACTAATGATGATATAACTGTGCTTGGCCAATTTCTATTAGAAATCAAGTATCTGATTCCCCAGTCCTATTTGATTAATTTCAAATGGTGCCTAAGGTCTAGTAATAAAGTTGCTGATAGCCTTAGTACCTTAACTCTTAGAAATTGTTGTAATTCAAACTTTGATCTGGATTATCCGGAGGAAATCCACAATTTTGTTATGATTGATTCCGTTTAATAAGAAGTTTGGCTTTTGGGTGTTTTGATAATAAATAAAAAAACCATTTAAGAGTGGCAAGAACACAAACAATCTAAAACGTTAACGACGAAATTGAATATTTTTTTTAATTTGATGACCAAAACAAAAACATGTTAATTGGATGTCTAATTCTATAATTTACCCTTTATTACTAAATTTCCCTAACACTTGAACAATATAATAAAAGGGAAATATTCTTGGCAACCAAACAGATGGCAATTTATAGTTTGTTAAGATCAATACAATTATAGGGCAAACCCATCTTTGTTTTGCAACAATCAGTCAAACAAGAAATTGCTGTGGCGAGCAAAACAAGAAGCAAACACATATAGAACATTTTATTTTATAAGGACATGTTATGAACCTAGTTGACGCAATATCCTTGTTTGACAGCGTATTTGACGAGCTGTTCCAACTCGTCTACAGCGATGGATCCGTCTCCATCTACGTCGGCATGATGCAGTGATCTACGAACTCGCCACCCAGGGTTGCGGGAACCCAGTTTTTCGAAAGCTTTCGACAACTCCTCCTTGCTAAGATGACCGTCCCCGTTGGTGTCTTGTTCTTTGAAGATAACCTTCACTTGTTCTTCGTTCATGGTAAGATTTATGGATTTTGGTACGTAGAGAGGCATGGTGTTAAAGAGGCTGAGGTTTTGGAGCTTCGGGTGTATGAAAATAAGATACTAAGCTACGTTAGTTTGGTATTTGATGAAAAGGGTTTTTGGAACCATTGATTTATATAGAAATTATTTGGTTAATTAACACATACTTAACCACTTTCCTCCTATGTATTTTACAGAATAAATTTGTCTTTATTGCTTTCCTATAATCTCTTTGGAATCTTAATACCCAACTTTTAAATATGGCCTTCAGCATTTAATAATTTCCAATAAAACAAACACTTGATTGCTAAATCGAAGCAAATTTTTTAAATGATTTTAAAGTTGACTGCAAATGACTTAAAGAGCCCTGTCAACTTTTAAAAGGTCACCAAAAAAAACATTTGTAACTAATATTTTCATTCTCGATTACTTAAAAAGGGACACCAATAACACATTAATGCTAATTTCTGTTATATTATACATCGATAATGACAGTAAGAATGATCGTAAAGTAATAAAAAAGAAAAAAAAAAAACACTTAAATTTTACGTGAAAAATTTTTATCGAGAAAAACCCACGAGCAATATAAAAGAAATTCACTAATATTTTTTTTGCTTCATTCAAGCTGTTCTGTTGTAACCCAACAAGAAATAACAGTTCGAGATAACAAATACAATTGCCTTTATAGGCGTTTATAAAATCCGAATTAAAGTTTTCAAAAACATAGCCAAAGCTCACCATCATGCCTTGAACATATTACTACATTTAAAACCTGCTATAGCCAATGTTACAGCCATTTCATTACCTTTCTGATCAGCTTTTGAAAATACTACCTCGCCCACTCGATTGATTTTCCTATCAATATCTGTTAATGTTGTTTGCAACGACCAAGGTCTCATGTCTTTGCTCATTAACCAGTTATACATCACATCTGAACCGATTTCTATAATAATCAAGTCAGGTAATTGATTTCACTAATATTGAGCAACATATAAGAGGTTTTCTACTACACACGTTTTAAAAGTTAAACAACCATTTTATAATTAATATCTAATAAAAACAAAGTATAATTCTATACGAATTCGTATCACACGATTTTAATATTTTCAAACATTTAATTAACAAAAATATTAAATCATATGTATCACTAAAAATACTTTTTTCACGTGACAATAAAAAAAGTAAAGAATAATATTGACAAGTGCTAGAAACAGCATCTAAGGTTGAAATATTGCTTGCATTATTTTATCTATGCTTATCAAAGAAGGCTTTTGTAGGGCCATATATCTCTATATATAAAGAAAGAATATTGTAAATGTGGTTGTATTAAGATTTAATTTTTCTAACAACTTTTTAATTTAGTGATAAAAGTAATATGTTGTCATCTTTATATTATAAATAAGAGAATTTAAATTTAATCTCAAGCAATCTTGTTCCCACCTCCATAATAAAAAGATAAGAGTCAATTGAATTTTAAATATTTTTATGTGTTTTTATTCTTAATAATTTCTAAATAAATTTTTATAATTTTTAAAAAAAACGTGACAAGATGAAGAGGGACAAATGGTTGCTCGAGTTCAAATGAACCTAAACAAACATCTTGGGTGTAATTTTTAAATAATTATAGAAAATATTTATTTCTAGGATTTTTAAAATATTGTCACGTTAGCATGATGTCTACATGGCATACCACATGTCACTATTTGATTGTTCCATCAATCATGTAAGCATTCAACAATAGAAATGAATTGAATTTTAATAAGAACCAATTTATTATTTAATCTAACTTACATGATTTAATTTATCCATCTTTTAAATAAAAATAATAAAATACAATCCAATTGTTAATATAAAAACTTTCATAAAACTTTTACCTTTCATTTCTTCTTTAGTCACTTAGTTTACCCCAAAATTAATTTTGAAAAAGAAAAAGAAAGACATATAAAATATAAAACTTTTTTAACAGAAATAAAACTCAATAAATATACTAAGTAACCACATAATAACAAACGTGAAAGAGTAACTAGGTTAAGAGTACTCTCTCAGTTTCTTGGAGTAGCGACACAGGTAGCGACTAGGTGTGGAAAGAGTGATGACTCTGGAGAGTTCTAATGGAGACGGTGCAGGGGGAGAGGGATGAGATCTCTCTTCTGTTTAACAGTGAAAAGATCATCCATTGTTTAAAGCCGACTTTACTACGCTCGGTTTGGACGCGTAAATCTTATAACTCAGCTAGTTTTCGGGCATAGATGAAAAGTATTTGGAAAACAAAAAAGAAATTTGATATCTAGGTGATTGGGCAGAATTTGTATATGATCTTATTCGAAGAGGAAGATGATTTGGAAAATATTCTTGAAGGACGAATATGGTTTTTTTTGTAGGCAACTAGTCAATTTTTAGCATCTATTAGGAACAATAGAGAGGAGTAAGGTTCGTTTACAACAGTCTCCTTTTTGGGTCAAAGTACGTCATTGTCCATCGGAGTGTGATAGAAAAGATCTTATGCATGCCATTGGGTCCACATTTAGTAGGGTTTTACGATCAAAAGTGAAAGCGGACTCGTGCTGTAGTCAGGTAAATATGAATGTAAAAAATCCTTTAAGAAGAGGACTTTTTGTTCAAGTTGATGCAAGGGAAGAGGTGTGGATATCGTTCAAATATGAGAATTTGTCAGTTTTTTGTTTTGGCTATGGTCGAATGAGTCATAATCTTAAGGATTGCTCGGAGGTCCTAGTGGATACGAAGAGCTTACCAGAGGATGATTTACTATTTTCAGTGGCATTTAAAGCGGAGAATAATTTGATTGAGAAGGTGAGTCAGACGTTAGGGGCCAAATTGAGGAGAACGAAGCCGTAATGTTCCTATGTAGGGGAGGAGGCTATCATAAAAAATTTAAGAGTAGTTACTGGTTTGTCACCATCGACAGTCAAGGTAGATTGGTTGTCGGCAATGTGTAGGTATTTTGAGGAAGTAGAGTTTGTTTCAGATACTATTATGGTCAATTATGAGTTGGGAGTAGTAGTAGTTGAGTTGAATTTTGAGACTGGGACTGAGGAAGTTGTTGGAGAAGAGTTTGTGCCTGACACAGGTTCATTGAGTTGCGAAAATGTAGAGAAAGTTGAGGTGGACTATGGCACTAATTTGTCTCCTTTTTCTAAGGAGTCCGATTGGGTGTGTATGGATCATGTTGGGCTACTAGGTAGGTTGGAGCCAACACAAAACTTAATAAAGCAACGTCGAATCAGTTTGATAAAGGAGTAAATGGGTTCCCCCAAGGTCTACGATGATGGAAAAGGCTAGCAAGGGGAGAAGGTTTGACTAGTTAAAATAATCTAGGTATATGAGGCAAGAGGAAGCATGTTGAGGGGGAGATGGAAGAAATGATGATTAATAATATAGGAGGGAAGAGGGCTAAAGGAGAGAGTTTGTTCACTGAGGATGCAAAAGCTATTACGATGGGGGTGACTATTGTTCCAACACAATTAGGATCGGTAACTGTTTAGAAGCAAGCTAATTGGACAAAATGAAAATCTTAAGTTGGAATGTTTGAGGGTTGGGGCACTCTCGAATTAAGAAGTAATTTCAGCATGTGCTTAGATCTAATCGACCCCAATTGGTCTTCCTAATGGAAACCAAGTTGAATTGTAGAAAGATGAAAAATGTTCGACGTTTAGGTGGTTTCAATAATGGTATCGATATGTTAACAGATGGTACTCGGGGAGGGTTATGTCTTGGTTGGTAAGGAGTTATGGTGAGTCCTTAGAGCTTTTCTCAAACCCATATTAATGTGGAAATTGAGAAGGAATGGTAGGGAATGAAATGGAGATTTGCAGGATTCTACAACTCTCCGGACCTACGATCGAAGGTAGTAACATGGGAATTGTTGAAAAGTTTGAATAGGAATGGAAATTTTCCATGGGTTGTTGGAGGAGATTTTAATGACATATTATATGCTTTTGAGAAAAAAGGAGGGCTGCCACGTGAGGAAGCCCGAATGGAGAAATTTCGAGAAACATTAAAGTATTATGGTTTGGCAGATTTGGGCTTTACAGGGAAAGGGTATACATGGGAGAGGGGTAGTTTTCAACTTAATAACATAATGGAGCGTCTAGATCGGTATGTGGATAATATGGAATGGTGGTCTATGTTCCCATCTTATGAAGTTACTCATTTAGAGCACCCTTTTTCAGACCATTGCCTAGTACTACTTTCCATATATAAGGATTCTTGATGTTATCTATTGTAGGGGTTTCATTTCGAACAATGGTGGCTACTAGAAGATTCATGTGAAGATGAAATCTGTATGTGTAATAGCCCGGTTTTCAATGGTGTCGAAAACATTGATTTTGGGATCATAACTCCGATGAGTCGAGTCATAAATTTATCTATTTTTAATATTTAAAACATCGTTAGCATTGTATTAAAATTTGGTTATGAAATTTTAATATTTAGATAGTTAATTGAGTAGAAAGGATTAAATTGTAAAAGGTACAAAAGTAGAGTTGATAAATTAGAAGGACTAAATGGACAAATTAACCTAAATTATTTTAGTGGGTGGATTATCATGACAGATTTTGATAATAAATAGGATTAATTAAGGTTAAATAGGAGATTAATTAAGTTAACCATGAAAGTCTTAAAATTTACAAAATTACCATTAAGTATAAATATGAAATTAAAGAGAAAAGGAAGAGAAAATTCATATTTTCTCATCTTCTCCATGGCAAGAACAAGAAGAAGTTAGGGGTTTGCATACTAAGCTTCAAGCTTTGATTTGAGTAAGCAAATGTTAACCGTTTTTAGTAATTTTTATGTTTTTGAATCCGTATTTGCTTAATCTAGCTAACATAAGGACTAATTTATGAATCTATAAAATGTTATAAATCTTACCATTGTTTAATATGCTTTGGGAGTTTTTGATGGATTTGAATGCTTGATGTTTGGGTTGGATCTTTTTGAAAAGTGATTTTTGATGAAATTAGGATTTAAGGACTAAAATGTTAAAATGATGAAATTACATGTATTTGATATGAAATAAGTGTTTGTAGGGTGTGAGCATATACCCTTTGATGTTTGGCTGGTATAGGTTTGAAAATAAAATGGTTATTTTGCATGTTTTGTGCTTAAGGACTAAATTGAATAAAAGTAAAAGGTTAGGTAAATTCATAAATTTCTCGAAAAAGGATCAAATTGAGTTAAATGATTTAATGTGGAAATTTGGACGATTTGTTGATTTAGATTACGATCGTGCCATGAATCGAGAAAAGGGAAATTAGTAGAATAGTCCCTAGAGCCTATTCGTAATTGCAATTAAGCTCGATAAGTTCGTAATATTAAATTCTTATTTAAATTGTACATTTTTATATTCTCTATAAATGTTACAAATGTGTTTCGATGGTTTGAAATCTAGAAAGAGGAATGTAAAGAAAGAAAGAGTTATGAGGCTTTGAGCCGATAAAATTGAAATGAATTCGAAAATTGATTATAGGCCTTACGATGACTGAGATTTATGATTGATTTTCATATTCTCATCAGCTTGGTGTGAGAAGCATCATTAAGGAATAGATATATGTACATATACCATATCGATGGCTGAGGTACCGCATATGTTGTGAGTCCTCATCAGCTTGGTTTGAGCAGCATCGTATACTGGTAACAGAGACAATTTTGTCTAGAGGATGTATATTTTGGTTATGGCTTATTGAAGAACAATCCTATTCTGGTTCGATGGATTTACAGACTTTACAAACATGTTATTTAGTAACTTGTTAAACTCTACGAACTTGCTAAGCTATGAAAGCTTACCCATGAAATTGTTGTTGTTTTGTAGATTCTATTTTGCTGTTTGAAGATCGAATCACCTTAAGAAATCACACTATCTCAGGAGCTCGTTCGGTATTACTTACATCACTTGGTTATATGGAATGTACTAGGATGATGTTATTTTGTATAATACTTGATTTTGGTTGGTGGGTTCATTGATGAAACCTTAGTTGAATGTTCAACTTATTTTGTATGTTTGCTTAAGGTTGAAAGTAGGCATAATGCATTAAAATGTAATGTTATGTGTGTTATGAACACTTGGGTTGTTTTCTATTGTCCCTTATGCTTATGCAATGAAGATTGTTTGATGAACTTGAGAACTTGAGTAAATATTTCAATTCTGCATACTTGTTTCGGTAGAACACTTGCATGTATCCGTAGAAGTATAGAGTAGGAGAGAGGTTGGTTACTGACTGGTATTGTATCGGTAGTAACATATGAAATATAGGTAGTTTTGTTCATAGTAGTATTAGTAGTTTGAGTACTTGTATCGGTAGAAGTTGCAGGGTAAAACTTCTTATCACTTTGGAGTTTTTAGTATCAGTAGAAGCATGCATTGTTTCGGTAGAAGTCACCCTTATATCAGTAGAACCATCACAACTACCGGTAGGAAACTAGAATTGTTTCTAAATTGTTTAATGACTTGACTTCTACCTATAGTTGTCTAATAGGTACCGGTAGAAGTCTCCCAGAATTGTGAAAATGACATTTTTGGCCTTATTGAGTTGTATTGATATTTAATTTTTGATTCATGTCGTGTATGATGTAATATTTTATTAAAATATATTAAAGTGATGTAATATTGAGAGTTAATCCACGATTGATGATTAGAAAGACCCCGAGACCCTAACCGATAACGTACATTAGATTAAAGAGCAAATTAATCATTCTATTAAAATTCCATCTATTTCAACTGTTAAGTACTGATGTGGTTGGAGAAATAACTGAATATTGACACATGGTGTGCCATGTGCACCTTGTTTTGACATGACATTTTGCCGTGTGAGTAAATACTTAAAAAATATAAAAAATCCCAAAAATTAATAAATCTTTTAATAATTAAAGCTAAACAAAAAATATTTAAAAATATAAATAATTAAAACTATTTAAAATTTATTAAAAACGACGTTGACAATGAACTTGAACAAATGATTGTTTAGGTTCAAAAGAGATTGGACAACCAATTATCCAAATTCAAAAGAGCTTGGATAACCATTTGCCAAATTCGTTTTGGAATAGTTTCTTAAATAATTATTAAATAATTATAGAAAATTATAGAAAATTATTTAACAATTATAATAAATTATAAATATTTTTTAAAAATTTAAAATTTAATAGTAAAAAATTATTATGAAAGGTTACTATTATATATGTCTGCATAAGTTTGAAATAAAAAAATTAATAGAATAGAACTCATCAATTTAACTGAAAATATAAACTTTGAAATAAAAAAATTAATAGAATAGAACTCATCAATTTAACTGAAAATATAAACTTGATTAAGAAGATACATGTGTGTATACATGTATCTTTATTTTTTTTAAAAACATGCTATATATGTATATAGTTTTTATAATTTCAATAATTTTAATAATTATTTATAATTTCTTATAATTCTTAATAATTTTTATGTCACATCCTGATATTTATAAGGTTAAGTATCTTAACTAAATAAGAAATGAGTTATAGACTCAATGGTTAAGTGTTAGATCCCCTTTCTAAAAATCCTAGGTTTGAGCTCCCTCTTTCCCCTTTTATTTTTGTGAATTCAGCTAGCTTTGGGAAAATTTGCATGTATCGCCCCTAGGGTTTACAAACCCTAAGTATTTAATCATTTTGCTCCTATTTTGATTTTCAGATTGCCCTTTTTTGAATCCTAATAGAAATTATCTTTTAATCTTTTTTCCCCTCTTCTTTTATTCCATTCTTACACCATATTTTCACCTTTGAACTGTTGATTCTTTTTCTTTCCCTATCATCTAATATCTATCGGTGTTTGGTATTATCGTCAATATCATTCAATATCTTTGTCAAAAGAGGATAAGTACACTTCGTTTCAATGATTAGATTTCGTAATTCTGTTGTACAAATATCCAACGTTAATCTTTCAATTCAATTAATCAATTATTTTTGGATCTTGCCAAATATTTGATAATTTTGCCAAAATCTTGATATCAACCGTTAATTCGTGTGTATTTGCCGTTGAAGGATCAGATCTAAGTGAATCAAATTAGCATCGATCGTAAGGAGTGCTAATCGGACTCGTGGTGAAAGGTGTGTGTCTTTTCCAAGTAAATCGGTGGAAATCGTGTGTAGATTTAGGTTCACATGGTCTCCTACATGGGCTTGTGGACCATACGACCATGTACACCTGTAAATTGTAGGGTAGTTAGTGAATCACACGACCAAAGACTTGTCACACAACCTACCACAAGACTGTGCCTTTATTGTAGGGTATTTTATCATTTTTCACACGACATCAAGTTGTTACACGGCCTGACCACACGACCATGTGACCCCTATTTTACAATTTTGCCTAGAATTTTGTGATATGTTCACTTTAGTCCCTAAATTGTTTAGAATTTTTATACACTCAATTGAAACACTAATATTATGTATATTCAAGAATCTGTGATCTGATTGATTGGATTATTATTGTTATATGCATGATATGTGAATGATAATGCTTACTGCCATTGTATTTTTGATAAACAGTTATTGTTATTATTGTTTCTTTCTTATTTATTGCATGTTAAGCATGTCTACTACTATTGTTGAACCGAATACATGTTAAAGCATGTCTATTGAATCTTTGACTTTTCTATTAGGAGCATGTCATATTGCATTGCATGCGGTGAGATGATATGAACGGAGTAAGTACTGACAGTTTAATAATCTGGAAACACTGGTGGATCATCCACAACTTACTGCCAGTTTATCTACAAACTTTTGTCTGAAAATAATGGTGGTTTACCCAAAATTTTTACTAGCAATTTATCTGCAAAATACTGGTGGGTTATCCACAACGCGGTGTGTAGGGATGGATGAGTTCTAGGGAACTCTTACTGTAGTATGTAGCGGAGTTGGTTAGGATCGTTTTCGATAAATTGAAATTGGATTGCCATTCATAAGCATGCTCAAATAAACGACTAAACTTTGTATTGTTATACGATTGTGGTTGTTTTAAGAACTATTATTTTGTATGCTTTGACTACTGTATTGAACTGATTTTTCTTGTGTCTAATCTCACATTGAGCTCTTAAGTCACCCCCTTCATTTCCTTCTTTATAGCTAACAGTCAAGGTTAGGACGGACTCGACATTCGTAAGGTCTCGACTCGAATTATTTTCGTTAAAAGTATTTTAGACATATTATTTATAATTTTTGTTATTTGGGAATTGTATTTTTTTTATTTGAGTTGTGGCATAGGACTTAAATTTTGGGTTAATTTAGGCATGCATGGCATTTAAGTTGGTTAGGTTATTAAATTTTGGAATTTAATTAAAGATGCATGGAATACCGATTTTTTGTTAAAACTTTGATGAATATCACTTTTTTGTTGTGATATTATGTAAATGAGGTTTTTGAAAGTAAATAAATTATAATCAACTAAGTTTTCAGAAATAGTCACCATTATCAAGTAAACATCAAAATCAATCGATTTTTTTTTTTTGAAAAATTGTATCTTTTAGAAAAAGAGATAATATGCTGAGTTTTACATCTAAGGTAAGTGAATATTTTAAAAGGGACTATTTTAAAAACGTTGATAATTTTACTTGGCAATTTCGGTGGCTAATGTAGCCTTCATAATTCGACTGTAACATTTAGGCCAAGTTAGGGAGGTTACATTTGATGGTACCAGAGTCAAGTTTGCAAACCTTGGACTGTGGATTTTTGAATGAGTCTATAACCTCTTCAACCCAGCCTAAACGTTATACTCAGACTATGGATTTTCTGATTCTCAGCCACTTCTATTAGAAACTTCAGCTAACAAATGAGCTGCACCATTCCTGGATGACATTATTAATGGCACATAGGTCTCCTTGTGAACCTGAGTCACATTAGAACCTTTAGACAAGCATTGAGAACCAGAAATACTAGAAAAAGGAAAATAGCATTCATCAAAAACAACATGCCTAGAAAGAAAATTTCTACCAGTGTTGTCAAGGCACTTAAAACCTTTCTGATTTAAGTTGTATCCAACAAAAGTACACTTCTTGAACCTGAACTCCAACTTGTGCTGATTGAATGGTCTGAGATAAGAAAAACAAACACAGCCAAAAACCTTCATCTGTGAATAATCTAGTTTGGTGTTAAACAACTTCTCATAGGGACTTTTACCTTGCAAGACTTCAGTAGGCAACCTATTTATCAAATGAACAGCATGAGTAAAAGCTTGAGACCACAACCCCAAAGGCATAGAAGCTTGAGCCAGAAGTGTCAACCCAGTCTCTATTATATGTTTGTGTTTTCTCTCCACTATATTGTTTTGCTCAGAAGTGTGGGGACAAGTAACCCTGTGTTGAATACCATTTTGAACCAACACCTTGGTGAATGACCTAAACTCACCTCCTCAATCACTCTGAAACATCTTGATTTTACCCCTCAAACTAAACTTCAACATATTTTTGGAAATGTAGAAAACACCTTAAAGCTTCTTCTTTACTTTTAAGCAAATACAACCAAGTAAATCGACTATAGACATCAACAAAGGAGATATAATAACTATAGCCATTTGACACTGTGTGTGCAGGCCCCCACAAATCAGACACTATTAGCTCAAAGGGAGAATTGTAAACAGTGTTAGAAGAAGAAAAAGGTAGCTTATGAGCCTTTCCCAATTGACAAGCTGAACAAACTTATGGCACTATTGTTTTATTACACAAAATATTACAGCTTTATAAGAATTGAACAAGAACATTATTACAAGGATGACCAAGTCTCTTGTGCCAAAGATTCATACTAGCAACCTGAACAGTATGTGCAGATTTAGAAGGAACTCCTGTGGACTTGAAAACTCCTTCAGCTACAGATGCTGAAACTGAGGTATTAAACCTATACAAACCATCATGTATGTAGCCCACTAGCAACACTTTTCCTGTCTGAATGTCCTTCACAAAACAATAAAAAGGGTGAAACTCAAACTAAACCCTATTATCTTTAGCAAACTGTTCAACAGAAATTAGATTCTTATAAACATCTGGCACATGAAGTACATTTCTTAACTTCAGAAGCCCACTACCAGTATCAATTTTAGTGGATCCTATATGAGTAATAGAAACTGACTCACCATTCCCTATAGAAATAGTTCTAGTACCTGTATACTCAGCCACATTATGAAGAGAAGAAACATCATTTGTGATATGATTCGTAGCACCAGAATCCAGATACCAGGACTTGTTACCTCCCAAGATTAAAATAGTTTGTGCCTGTGGACCTGCATGAGTAGAAGCACAACAATGCTGCAAAGTTGAACACTGTGAGACCTAAGCAAAACATTCTTGATCATCAAAATGATGATAATTAACATCCATCTAAGAACCTGCAGCCAAATTTGTCACCCCAAAAAAACTCTCATCAAACCTGTAATAACACTTTTGCACCACATGACCATCCTTACCACATAACTGACATTGAGGTCTAGAATTAGTAAATCGGCCTTCACGACCTCTGCCACGTTGAAAATTTCTGCCCCCTCGAAAACCAAGTGCTTAAGATCGAGCATAACCATTCTTAGATTGATCATCACCTCGTTCTTTATTCTGACTTACTACATTGACTTGCAAAGGAACTTCAGAAATGCATTCTGCCTGTCTTGCTTCATAATCAAGAAGCATCTCAGTCAACAACTCCAGCGACATTAAAGTAGTAGTAGTTGCCAGTGCATGAATCACCTCATATTCAACAGGAAGACCAGCCAATATAACCCCAATCTGTTCTCGATCTGAAAGAAAATTATTAGCTGCAATTAAATTGTCAGTCATAGTCTTGATCTTGAAAAGATAATCTTGTATACTAAGATTTCCTTTCTTTTGAGAGTACAAAGAATGCCTCAAACTAGAAACCTTAACACTAGATTTCACCACAAACCTTCTTTCAATAGTTTGCCAAATATCAAGACTGGTACGAGCATTAATCAAATATACCAGTACTTCATCAGAAATGGTTTATAGCAACCAAAAAGCAAGATGCTTGTCTTGTTTCCTATGTATCACAAAATCTGGATTATCCACTAACTAACCTTCTTCACCACGCAAGATCTGTGCTGGAGTATTCACAATCCTTAAAACAAACCCTCCAAATCATACTTTTAAGAATTAAGATCACTTAATGTTTCCACAAAAGAAAATTCTTCTCACTTAGTTTGACCGTTTTATGATTAGGAAAGTGTTGAATTTTCCTAGAACTCATTTCTGACACTTGTAAACGAACCTGTTCCCCCAGCATCTAAGGACCTCTGATTTTTCTCATTTTCTTGAACATTTTCTAATGCCATAACGATTGAAAAACACCTAAAAGAACCTAGCTCTTGATACCATTAAAGAAAACACACAATATTGAATGATGAACCTCACTTTATTGATTAAGACTCATACTTTTAGCAAAGCATAAGCAGTGTTATTTATACAGCTGAATACTATAACTAATAACCATACTAATAGACTTACTAACAGACTTAACCACTACTAACTGTCACACAACTACCTTCACATTCCTTAATATTGTTCAATTGAACATGCAATAGAATCAAGTCAAAGGAAAGCCCAATGGAAATCATATAATTTGAACTACAAATAAAATACTTTAAAATAAAAATAAAAATTACAAGAACAAAAGATTCAGATCAAGACAAGGCAAGTGGATGAGGTTTATTTTGGTGAATAATATAACAAATATTGCAGATTAGAGGTGAAGCCAAACTAACCTGTAAAATAAGCAAGGAAAGGGTGTGAGGTGCTAAAGACTGAAATTTGTAATGACCTGCCAGATGAGGAAAATCAAAGATGAATGCTGGCGACTGGTGTTGAGAATTGTTGCTGGCTGACGACAAGTAACAGATCAAGGTGGCAATGATGGAGGAAGGGGACGGGAGGAGGCTTCTTTTTCGAAAAATGTCTTACCGAAATAAGAAGGGTAAGACATTTTCCTAAAATAAACCAATCTTTTCCCGTGTTTTGTAATAGATTTTCTTGTGAAAAATCATTTTCAACCAAACAAACATGAGAAAAAGCTGAAAAACTTTTCCGTAAAAGATTTTACAAAGAAACAAACAGAGCCTTAATTTCAATTATCTAATGGAAATATCAAATATTTGAAAAAATAATCAAAAGGTTCTTAGATGATAGAATTTCCATTTTATCCCTCAATGCAACAACTAGTTATTAATCAACTCAAATCTCGTAATTCTAATTTAAAATTTGATATACATCATTGAATACTGAATATTACACCTTTACCTTTTTCTTGCAAAAATAAAAAAATTGTACTTTTAATTTTTTTCAATTTAATTTAAAAGTTATTTTTAATAAACTATCATACAAATCCTTCTTTATAATTCAATATCTTGCTATGCAAAATGTCGAAACCATCCATTTTTGGAAAACGACGAGTTTTGAAAATTATTTTAAAATCGAAAAATAGTGGGAGTCGCCACCAAACCTTTATTCGGTGTGATTGAATTACCACAAAACGTTTTTGAAAAAAAACCATTTTGAAAACACGTAGGTTTTTGAAATCCAAAAAAATAGGTTCGGGAGTCGGTTACGCATGAGGAAGAGTTGGCACCCTCATACGCCCAAAATTGGTACCGTATTGATTATTTTCGGGTCTTAATTTGTAACATTTAAAAGTTCAAATAAAGCTTAAAATACGATCCTTGAATGCATGAGTTAAGTTTAAAAGAAATCGAGTTTGTTTGGAAATCTCGCTATTTCAAAGCGATCGAGGAAGAAAGTTACGCCCAGTGAGTTAGGACACGACATTTCAAGATCCAGAGATAATGAGTTTTCCTTTGTAAAACCTTTTTTTTTTCTTTAAAATTTTTACGAAGAGGATATTAGATTATCTTGATTTGTAAAAAGGTTGCACCTAGTAAGTTAAGGCGCAATATTTCAAAATCGAAGATAAGGAAACATTGCCTCAACTAAGGGTTTTCGATTGTTTCTATTTGAAGAAAAATTGCACCTAGTGAGTTAAGGCACAAATTTTCGAAACTCGAAATAAAAGAATATGGCCTCGATTTTTAAAGCTTTTATAAAAAAAACAATTTTGAAAACAAGCATGCGAGTTAAATATGAATAAGCAGTTAATAATATATATTAAATAACGCGAAGCAAGATAAATAAGAAGATAAAATGACGAAAAACACAAAAAAATAGAATACGAGTGCATAATGGTTAAAATAAATACAAATATTGATGATAAAAAAAGGACGCGGTCGGGTTTGAAAATAAGACTTTTCGGATACCCAAAGGGGCAAAAATGGTAATTTTGGGAAAATTTGGGGTTTAAAAATGGAATTTTTAGACATTAGGGGGTGAAAATGGAATTTTTGGAAATTTCAGGATAAAAATGGCATTTTTGGAAGTTCGAGGGTAAAAATTAAATTTTTGGAAGTTTCGAGGCTAAAAATGGGATTTTTAGAAGTTTAGGGGTAGAAATAGAATTTTTGGAAGTTTTGGGGTCAAAAATGGGATTTTTTGAAGTTTAGGGGTAAAATGGTATTTTTTAGAGGTTTCGAGGTTAAAATGGAAAATTTTTCAAATTCGAGGCTAAAAATGGAATTTTTTGAAGTTTTGGGGTCAAAAATAGCATTTTAGGAAGTTCGAGGGTAAAAATGGATTTTTTTGGAAGTTTTAGGGTTAAAAATGAGATTTTTGGAAGTTCGAGGGTAAAAATGAAATTTTTGGAAGTTTCGGGCTCAAAAATTGGATTTTTGGAAGTTCGAGGGTAAAAATGGAATTTTTAGAAGTTTTAGGGTCAAAAAATGAGATTTTTGGAAGTTCGGGGGTAAAAATGGAATTTTTGGAAGTTTTGAGGTCAAAAATGGGATTTTTTGAAGTTTGGGGTAAAAATAGAATTTTTATAAGTTTCGGTGTTAAAAATGAGATTTTTGGAAGTTCGGGGGTAAAAATGGAATTTTTGGATAGTTTAGGGACCTCCAGGGTAATAAAACCAAAAAAAGATGACACGTGGCAGCCCCTCAGGCATCCTGAAGTTAGAGGACTATTTTGAAAACCATGGAAAATTTTTGGGGCAATTTTGTAATTAAAACGAACCTGATTTAAGGATTAAATTAAAACAAATTAGAAATAAAAGGGACCGCTTGCATAAATAAGTCAAAATCATGACACGTGGCAGCTCCTAGTGCTTTTAAAAGGTCGAGGGGCTAAATTGAAAAACCATGAAAATCATTGGGCCAATTTAAAATTAATTAAAAGTGTAAAAGGACCTGATTGAAAATTTTAGAAAAAGCGGAAGGATCGAACGCATAAATAACCCCTCCTTCGAAAACACGCGGATCTTAAGTCGGGTCGGGTCGGACATGGGTAATAAGTCAGAACGGCGCCGTTTTAGGGCTGAAAGTCAGCCTTCAAAACGACGCCGTTTTGAGGGCCTATAAATAATTCATCTTCCAGAAAAAAAATCATTTCCTTAGCCTTTTTTCAAAAAAAAAAACAAAGAAAACACTTCAAAAATCCTCTCCCCCCTCCATAGCCGGCCATGCTCCAGCCGGTCAGTCCGATCGTCGTCTGTCGCGCGTAGTCACCTCGCGCCTCAGTCCGCGGCTGCGCGTCGTCGCGCGTGACCATCCGAACGCGTTTTCGGAGTCGGGTTTCCTCCACGTGCCACGCACCTCCGTCAAAGATAAAAAAAAACCGCTTGATTTTTCTTTCTTTCCTTTTTTTTGTAAAAACATTTTAAAACTCCTTCCCTTTTCTTTTAACAAACTGTTTTTATTATACTTTCATTATTAACATTTTGATTCTTTTCTTTCTTTTTTTTTTGCAGATCCATGCACGGCGAGGTGCAGGACGTCAGTGGAGGCTTCGACGCGAGCTCCGACGACGGCGACGCGGGTCAGGGAAGTGCCTTTTGACCCTTTGTTTTTTTTTTGTTATTAATGATATTATTTATTACTATTAATAAATTCATTACTGTTATAATTAATATTATCATATTCATTATTATTATTATTATTAAAAAATATTTATTATTAATAATTATTAAGAAAATTGTTCGTTTGTTATTAATGTAATTAATGTTATTATTATTATTATTATTTAACCAGTTATTATTATTAATGGTTATTAAGAAACGTTTTGAAAATAAAAGAAATAAATAACAACAGTGGGAATTGAATGCATGCATCGAAACTGAATGAGCTTTTAAAATAGGAACATTAATCATAAATAAGGGTAAACATTCATTGAAAATACCTGGATGCTTTAATGACCAAGTATTGTGAATCTGATTTGCCCTTACTCCTGCAATTTCATGTCCTGTCTGTTCAAATATCTCTGTTTGCTATATTGATTTTTTGTGACTGAACAATGAAGGTTCGTAACCCCCTTCAAGATTGTTTGAATCTGGTTTTATAACCAGATTTACAATGATTATTATTTGCTTTTTGTCATTAAATGTACATCTAATCTCTTTGTTTTTACAGGTTCGATGATGGCAGTGGCGGTTGGAGCAGCTGATGGCAGTGCAAGTTGCTGGTGGTGCAACTTGGTGATGACGTGGCGGCTTCTGATTGGCTGAAGTGGAGGCAGCAGCAGCAACACTTAGCAGATGAGTTTGGAATCTTGGGCCATTTGTAATTGGACCATTTGGAATTGGGCCATTTGTAAATGGGCCATTTAGATTTGTACTTGTTTTGGACTTTTAATTGGACATTTTAAATTTAAATTTATAATAAATTTAAAATAAACTTAATTTTAAAATAAATTCAATTTCTAATAGGCCTAGACAAATTTGGGCTTCAACACAAAATAATCAATAATAATTTATTTTTCTCTTTTTGGTCAAATTTGCGCTTAAAATATTGGAATATAATAACTTGAATAAGTGTATAATCGAAAATTATAAAAATCACAAAATCTTAGCCATTCAACATCATAGTTTTGATGAACTCAACGAGTAGCTTCAGTGAAAAAAAGGATGTTGTTCATTTTAATAGACTCAAGATCCAGCACTAATGTGTACAAAGTATATATACATAGCTTTGATCACAAACAAAGCAGGAGATATAACACCTTTACATCATATATATATATATATATTCGTAGCTCAAATTCAAAGTCTATAAGCATATATATTGCGGAAGATAAGCTACAGTATCGAGTTTTAATAATTGGTGCCGGATGTATATTGAAGTTTATCAGCGTGGTCGATGAGGGCATCAAGCTCGTCGTGGCTGACGAATCCATCTTTATTTGCATCAGCTCGTTTCAGTCCTTCCCAAGCTCTGTAACCAGGGATCACCGCTCCCAACTTCCGGAACGCTTTCTTTATCTCTTCCTTGGTCAGCAATCCATCGCCATCGCCATCACAATCCAGAAACAACTTCCGCAACTGCTGCTTGCTCCAGGCTTGGGGTTGAACTGGACATGATTTAAGTGTCATCTTGTTTAGAATTTTGGGGTTTGGAGATGCCAATGTCAGTTCAAATATATAGAGAGAGACATAATCCAAATATCCTATATGGCAATGGGAAATTGAACCTCAACACGTGCAAGCGGATGCCATTGTTGTAATTAAGAAATGTGGAATCTAACATTAGCGTGTGTTGATATCTATCAGCTCCTACAGAGAATCATTAGTAAAAGAGCTCAATATTAGATCACACTCCGATGATGATTCCTCACTTTTATACATTCGATTATTAGATCTCTCACCCTTAAAATTTCTCCTAGAAAACTATCTCACAAATGCAAACTCTCAAATAATATTCCTTACCTGAACAGACAAGTGCTCTCCATATTATGTATATCAACTTATATAAGTCCCTCAATTAGATAGAGATTTCGAGATTTACTAATATAATGAAGATCCATCACAATCACTATTAAATCACAGTTAAATAAACTGAAAACAATATAATAATAACAATCAAGGTAAACATGGACAGTTGGTAGTTAAGCCTCCAATGTTTCAATCTAATCCAATTTCTCGATCCAAAAAATTTGATCTAATTCTTCAAATATGTTTTAAGTGATATGATCTTTCATTGATGAACTAGAATGCTACATACAATTGACAATCAACACAACCCAAAAATCCAGTCCAATAAATTACCAATCTCCAAAATATAGAAACAAACCATTTTGTTGCAGTGCTTCAATAAGTAGACACTCCCTCAAACACATCTCAATCATTCCATATTTTTCAATAGAATTCAATTCCTAAATAATTCTTTTATCTCTATGTCACATATATCGAATTTGTATTGCTGAATTAAGTGATGCTAGCTATAAAAACATTTTGGATGTATTTTAGAGATTAAATTCAATCTAGAGATCAGTTTGATTCTTTACCCAAAACTTTGGTTGATAGCATGAGTATGGAAAAGTGAAAATTTACTGTAGGAGATACCAACCTACAGCTTCTGTTCAAAGATTATGGAAACGAAAAGGAAGATAAGGATTCTAAGCAATCGCTGCCTATCTTATCCTGTTTCAGCCATGCTGGTGGAATATTGATATAAAGCATCAAATCTTGATCTTATTTACCAGTGGGATATATATGTGAAAAATGAAAGGTCGACAGGGACGCAATATTCAAGCAGCGTCTCTCATTTTTACGATAATTCAAATCTTCTAATTAAAGCTTTAGCTTTTAGTTTTGTAATATATGTTATATATAATAGGTTTTGTAGGATTAATATTTTAATAATTTAATTTTTATATTTTATTTGTATAGATTATGTATCTCCAATTTGAAGTACATTTAAAATTTTTATGTAAAATTTTTTTTAATTGTTTAATAAATATTAATCTATATAGTATTTTAGATCGATACGATAGAAATATTGGATCATTTAGAAACTTTACATGCACAATAAATATAATTACATTGATAAATTCTACGGTTGGGTCGTTAAAATATTAATCATACCAAAATATACGAAAGTAGGGGTAGCCAGGGCCCCTCCTAAAATAGAAAAATTTTCATTTAGGCCCCTTTAAAATTTATAAAAATTTAAATTAACAAAGGTAAAATTGCACTTTGACCTCCCTAAAAATGATAAAAATTTGATTTAATTCTTTAAATATTATAAAGATATAGATATTAATAAGGTGAAATTGAACTTTTACTATCATAAAAATATACAATTTAATTTCGACTCCTCTAAAAAAAATTTTTTGGCTTTGCCCCTGTACAAAAGAAAATAAAACTACTTTAATTTTATACCAATATAAGTGGATCCCTCCCCATATATATAACTTTGAACTTAAGAATTATTAAATAAGAATGACCTAAATATTTTTAAAATTTTAAAATTAAAAAAGTAATACTATTAAAATATGTAATTTTTATTATTCATTTAAATTTAAATTAATAAATATTTAAAATTAGATTTCGCATAATTTTAATTTACTTTTAAATTAATAAAATGTCCATATGTATTTTATTTATTTAAATTTAAAAGTTAATTAAACTTGCTAGAAAAGTTAATTAAACTCTCATTTAATTGAGTACTCTTTATTAATTTACTTAAATTTAATTGTACTAAATATATAAGAAAAATAAATTTCATTACTTGAATTAAAATATAATATGTTCACTTACATTGAAGTTAATAATTTCTCAAATTTTAGATTGATTTTATTAATTTTAAAATTTGACATAAGCCATTAATATAAATGATGAAAAATTTTACAGTTTTAAGAACATCATCTTTAGTGTACAACTATTACTAAACATTTAATTTCTAAATTATGATAGTTTAATATGGTAACTTATTCAAAAAAAAATTACATAGAATGCTTTAAAAATAATTTATTATTGTCTTATTGATAAAGAATGATGGATGCGGATGCGGATGCGGATGCAGAAAAGGATCGTAAAATTTATTTAAGTATTTTAAATTTGTCTAAATCACTGATTTGACTTAAGGCTTTAGATATTCAGAAAGGAACTTAGATTTTAACACAATCGAATCCAAGTTAGATAAAAAAGTTGAAGAAAAATAATTGAAATAAATAAAATAGTACAATAAAGACAAAATTAAAGAAGATAGTTGAAAAAGATATAATTTAGTGTGCAGAAATCCTAAGAAACTTTGGAAACAAGAAGAATCCACAATTCCCTTAAAGTGGTTTTAATTTTCCCTTCAAGAAAAATCTTATTATTGAGCCTTGAGGTAGTGTAAGCCCATCACCTTCATAAGTCTAAAAATGGGCCTTGAGACTTGTATCACTTATCAATATAAGGTAAACTACAAAATAGTCATTTTTATTTGCCTCAAATTACATTTTAATAATTTATGTTTGAAATGTTATGTTTTAGTTAATTACGTTATTGTTTTGTTACAAAGTGGTTAATTTACCATTAAGCTTTGTTAGCTCCCTAATGACAATTCTACAGGGCAGTCCAAATAAGTCTTAAATACCAACTATGTCCAACTAAGATGAGAATAGTTTTTTTAGTCAAAATGGAAAAAAAAATTAAAAGAAAAAGGAGACAACCAATTTTTCTTTTTCAGCTCAAAGTATAATTAATTTTATAATTTTAATTAATTAAATTTATTTAATAAAAAAACTTATTCTCGTCTTAGTTGGACATCCAAATTGGCATTTAAAACCCATTTAGATTACCACGTAGGATTGCCGTTAAGGAGTTAATGGAACTTTACGGTAGAGCGATCATTTCGTAACAAAACAATAACGTAAGTAACTAAAACGTAATATTCAGTGACTAAAATATAATCTGAGACATACAAAAGTGACTATTTTTATAGTTTATCCTATAATTTATTACATGGGTTATCAAATCCAATATATATAGTATAGTAATATATTCAACCAATTATGGTAATTGTTGATGTGGCAAGTAAAATCGAACAAGGTCGACATGGACTTTGGCCAAATTCGTTTCATATATCAGAACCCAAATTCAAACTAAACAAAGACAAGTAACATACAGAAGCTTTTAAACCTGAAACTAGGTATTAGAATAAATACAAGTAGTTTAAGTTTTATAATCAACCACGTTGAAGTACCCACGTTTATAAGCGTAATCAATGAGGTTGTCAAGCTCGTCCAGATTGATGAATCCATCCTTATTTTTATCTGCATGTTTCAGTGCCCTCCAAGCTCTGAAACCAGGGAAGAGGGAACCGAATCGATCAAACGCATTCTTTATCTCTTCCTTGCTTAGTGCACTGTTATCATCGACGTCGCAGTCCAGGAATACTTTCCGAAGCTGCTTCTTACTAACCGTATTGCTCGGCAATTCTGAGACTTTCAGAACGCTGCGAACCATGTTGCACCTACCTACCAAGGATTTTGAGAGCTACAATGGCTCATAGGGCTTAGCTTTATATATAGACTTCTTCGGACCGATGCTACCACCACCTGTTTGTTTTGATTCTTCCTATGGAGTCTTGTTTGTGAAGGTTCCTTTAGAAAATTTTAACTGAAATGTAAGGGAGGTAGTATATTATAAGAAAAATTAAGAAGGGAATAATATTAGGTTCACTATTCAATTATCCACCTTCCTCGATTCCCTTGACTGTGAATAGGGTTATAAGCATGTGTTAGAATATATAGTATTTTAGATTGATATGACAGATATATCAAATCGGTTCAAAAATTTACATGCATGACAAGTATAATTATATAAATAAATTCAATTGTTGGATCGTTAAAATATTAATCGTATAAAGAAATACAAAAAAAAAAATATAAAACTGTTTTAATTTTACACCAATATAAGTGAATCCCGTCCATATATATATATATAAAGTCATGAATGCATTTCCATCCCACATCTACGTTTCAGTGAATGTAACTTGCAACAACGATATTCTGGGCATCCTCTCAACATCAGATCAACTTCCAAGCATCTCTTTATGCCCACTTCTTTGTAGAAACTTATGAAAAGCTCCAAGACTCTAAGTATAGCATATTTCTGTTCCTTATCAATAATGTGAAAAAAGAAAGAACAAGAATATAGGTAATAGATTTGCTTTTCCATAAAGCCAAGTCGGTTTATTTATTCCTTCAATTTTGGTGAAATTGATTAGAGGTTATATTTGTTATACCTATAAAGTAATATTGTCTGTGTATCTTTATATTAATCATTTGTAAAGTAATGTATAGTAATATTGACTAATCATCTCCACGTACGTGCATTGAGCAAGCAAATATATGTAGAGAGTAGTGAAGTGTGGTATCAGCAAGTGAGACATGTCTAGTAATAATAAATATGTTATAATAGGACATAGAAATGTCTAGTAATAATAAATGTGTATGTCTAGTAATAATAAATGTGTTATAATAGGACATAGAATATTTCAAAGATTGAACTCAAGGGAGATTAAGTAATTGAAATGCTAAGAACAAAATACATGCAAGGGAAAGTCTTCCAAGCTACTAAATTAACTAATTATTATTAAGTAATTGAAATGCTAAGAACAAAATACATGCAAGGGAAAGTCTTCCAAGCTACTAAATTAACTAATTATTACAACAATTCGAAAAATGATGATTTTCTAAATTCCTACAAAAAGGGATTAAACATGCAATTATTCGATTTATGAAAATAATAATCAAGCAACAATAGTGATTGGTCAATTTTCGTACTAACAGTGAATTTAGGCTTAAGGTAACTTAATTTATAATTTTCGTATCCAATAAATTTTCATCTCTCGGTCTCAATTTAGTCCAAATAAGAAATCTAATCAAGTTATCCTTTTGGCCTTACTCAATTAAACTAAACTAAATTAATTTTTACTCGATAGGGTCTCCTCTCAATCTCACCTATCTAAAATTTTCCTTAGAATCATCAATTCTAAGTTTTATTGTTTTATTCAATTTAATCCAAATTTTCAATTTAGTCCCTAAACCTAAAATTCACAAACTAGCACTTCAATCAACCAATCAATCAAGAATCTCAATTCATACCCATTATGCAATTATACCAACAATTCAATTTTTTGCAATTAACAAAGAGTAAAAAGGATGAAACTGCATAGTTTAGAAACACTTAGGATTTGTGTCAAATTCTTGATTCAATGAAATAAAAACTTCATTCCACTAAATAATTGCAACCCCAAATTCTAGAATCTTTAATCGAATAACAAAGAACGCTAAATTGAAAATAGAAATGGTGGAAATTAGATATCTGACAAATCGGTCCCTGTATTCCAAGGAAAAATAATTCAGCAGTTGGAAAAATAAAACTTTTATCTAAAAAACTAACCTAATTTTTTTACTCCAAAGTCTTTTAAAAGTAGTATTTATAGGTCATAAATTAACCTAACAATTACAAAAATATTCCCACATATAAACATGTATATGGAAGCTTTGACCCAAATTGCATTCATGTTATCCTATTCAGTTTTACTTCGCCAGGCTTGATGTTACAATATTTTTAGGCTAATTAATGCTGTGACATTTTCAGGCCAATGTCACAGCATCCTCATTAGGGAAGGCTCTAGGTCACTTCAAGTTGCGACATTGAGAGCTTATGGTCATGACTTTGCTTGGCTTGCTTGAATCTTCTGCTTCAAGTTTGGGACTAATGTCACGACATTCACAGGCCAATGTCGCGACTTTGACATTAAGGGACTTAGATTGCAACTTTAGGTATGAAGAAGTTGCTTCTTTAGAAAGCAGGGCAATGTCGCGACATTGAGAAACCAACGTCACGACCTTGATGACAGACGACCCCCCTAAGTGCACATGGAATGTCAAGTTGCAACTTACTTGTTTCCTCATTCTCTTCAACTAAGTCCGTGCAAAGGTCTGGTCCACAAATATGTTCATCATGGTATATTATTGACATTTTATTCATATAAACATAAAACACAATAAAAATTACAATTGAAAATGAAATCTAAGTAAGTATTGAAAAACACTAAAAGACATCACTAATTACCCGAAAACAAGCTCTTTAAGTTAAAGAGCTTAATTCTTCATATCAAAATACGACACGTCAAACTCCCCCACACTTAAGTCTTTACTTGTCCTCAAACAAACACACCAACAGAAAAGACGTCCCTTGAAATACACTGATACATAAGATGCATGACAAACAAATATCAAAGATGACTAAGACTTTTCTCTCATACTACTTAAGAATGATGATTAGCTAATTCACATGCTCCTAAAGTAAACCTATTTAGTTCGACAAGTTAAAAAAAAAACAAATTTAGAGGTAAGTTATGCAATAATAAAATCAATCATGTTAATCCATCAAAATAGGCTATGTAGATGCAATGTCTATACAAAAACAAGAATCCAATTCATTCATAGTTCTATGTATAAACAAGTTAAACAATCTATGCACAAAAATGTTTAAGTCACATAGGAATTCTAAACTTGTAACGTTTTGAAACTTAGGATGGTTCGATTTCAAAGAGAAAGATAGCATCGAAAATATTCAAACACTAGAAAAAGTATAGCACATGAAATTGTTTCCTATTCACCCCTAAGAAAATCATTAAGATCACCACCTTACTTCTCTTTCTCTCACCTCCCTTATATCTCCATAAATGTGAAAGATACGATTCAATATTAATAAGTACAAAAAGCTAGCAAGTATTTGTGCATTATGAAAGCAAAAATATTCTTTTAAGTTAAAAAAAATGTTTCATCCTTTGAGCACATTGTAAAATATATTACTCTTTTCACTCACCATGCTTTTAACATTTTCAATGCTTTTATTCACTCATTATGCTTTTAACCCTCACATTTTTTTTATTCACTCAGAAATTTCCATTTAAGCACATTTTTGCAAGAATCTATACTTGATATATTGAACCTTTTTTTTTTTACTCAAATACACATCTTTAGACCACCTTGATGTTCCTACCTAACCCCTAATATTCATGGCCCGACGACTGAAATCAAGTATTAACAAGCATCTACGTACCTACTTATCATTTGGCATAAAGTCGATCATTTTCACACAATTTGATAATCTCTAATCTATTATGTAATTTAACTAAAGGAATTAAATAGTCTACATCTAAAAGAATTGAATTACCTATCATCAATCGAAATTTGCATGCTCAAAAAGTAATAAAAAAAATTTACATCATATAACACTAATTAACCTATAATCTCATTATCAATACATTCAAGCACCATGCAAAAAAAAAAAACAAATAAATTTTTTTTTTAATTTTACGGTCTTTTCGAAAATTATTAGAAAAGCAATAAAATAAAATAAATAAACACAAAAAATCATGAAAAATAAATATTAATATGTTTACCACCTACATTTAAATTACATAGTATGTAACAGTCTGTTTTTAGTGATGTTGGAAAAAGTGGTTTCTAAACCACAATTTCAACCAGTGAGTTAGTAAATAATATTTATTTAACATTTATGAGGTTATAAGAGTGTCGTAGTAGAGTTTGGTCCGATAATTTTGATGTTTGAATAATTAATTAAGGAAAAATTACTAAATCGTAAAACCTGCAAAAGTTAATCGGTATTGATTTTTATTAGCTAAAAGGTTTAAATGGTTATAGTGGGAGGACTTATATGGTATTTAGCCCATTTAGCTACAGTGGACGGTCATGGTATGTTTATTAAAGAAATTTAAGTTAAATTAAAAGGTAATCAAGTAAATTAGTAATTATTAACATAAACAAAAGAAAAATAAATCACCATCTTCTTCATTTTTCTTTTGAAATCAAAAACACCATTGTTGGGGGTAGGAAGAATCGACCAAGCTTCATTCTTCTATTATGGTAGGTTTTTCAAGCCTGTTTTTTGTAATTTTTATATTTTTGAGATCGTTGTAGCTTAATCTATCTAGCTTAGGGACTATTTCATAAAATTGTTAAAGGTTTTAAATCTTTCCAATAATGATATTTAGATGTTCTTCAAGTCTAATAGTAGACTTATAAGCTTGGTGTTGAAATAGAACTAATTTGTAAAGTAAGTTTAGGTAGTTTTAAGTTTAGGGATTAAATTGATCAAATATTGAATTTAGCATGAAATTCTTGTAAATTTAATTGTGGTCTGTGAAGGAATAAAGGTGAATTCAGCCTAAATGTTTTAGGTTTAATTGCGAAAATATGTAAGTTTTGATTTTAGGGATAAAATTGAATAAAAGGTAAAAGTTTAGGGAAATAATGTAAAATATTATTAAAGGTTCATATACATGTGTTTAGATATTTTAGGGAATTTAGAATTATTAATTGAATTAAATTATTATATAGATCAAGAAACAAATCAACCAATCGATAAACACGAAAGAGGAAAATTTATGGATTAGTCCTAGGTGTGATGTTTGTTGGTGTTTTGTTTATGTAAGTTCATATTAGGTTCATTTTTTATTGATATTTTTTTTATGTTTGTATTATGCATATATATGTGTTGTCAAGATTGGTTTAAGATAAATGTTGAATTGAGATTAAATGATTGAATTGTAAAGTATAGAAATGGTATGTGTTTGAATGAATTGAAAGATGATATGGAATGTTAATTAGTCATGTTGTATGCAGTATTATGTGTAATGATGGTGTAACGACTCGTTTTTAATAACGTCATGAATAGTGGTTCGAGACCACACTTTCCGATGAGTATTGTCAGTAAATATTATAATTGTAATATTTAGAGGAAGAGAAGAGTCAAATTTTAAATTTTAGATGAGAAAAATAATAACTTGGATGTAAACAAAATAAAAAGGATTAATTAGTAAGATCTCAATAAGTTGAGCTTTGTATCTAGGATTATGTAATAGTTAAAGATAGGGAAATGAAGGGGCTAATTTGGTAATTTCACCATGCCAAAGTGGGTTGGACGGCACACCTCATTCATTTTGGATATTTTTGTGTTGAAAATTCAAAAGAAAAGAAATAAAGAAAGAAGAAAATAAGGATAGTGGGATTAGGTGAATGAAATGAGTGAATATAGGTCTAATAAGCTATTTTAGAATAAAGAAAAAGAAAGAGAACAACATTTTCCCTATTCTTATTCTTCAAGAATGGGTAGAGACACCATTGTTGGGAAAAAGAAGGTTTGGATTGCATTTCCTTGATTTGGTGAGTTCTTGAGCTTTGATTTAGTAAGCTTCATGTTTAGAAGTTGTCTTAGCTTGGGTTCATCAACCCAAGGGTTAATTTGTGAGATTGTTAAGAATTTTGATACTTTCTATAAAAATAATAAGATCTTTGGGGTGTTTAGAAAATAAATCCTTGGGTTTGAAAGTTGTTTATAAAGATTTGTCGAAGTCATTTGTATGTCTAGGGTCCAAGGACTTATTTATGGAAACGGTAAATTATAAGGGTCAAATGTGAAATAGTGGGGAAGCTGGGTTTAGAATAAAGAAACAATGAAAGATTAGTGCTTGGATTCATGAAGAATTGAGGTTCAAGTGATGAACTTTAATCAAAGATTTAAAAGTTCAAGTGACAAAGTGTGGTGGGTAATTTTGTAAAATTACCATCTTAGAAATGTTATGTTTATTTCTTTGTTATTAAATAGCATACTGGAAATTGATGAAATAAATGGTTATTTAGATCAAGACACGCCACAACTTGGTTCAAGTCGAGGAAAGGAAAAGTAGCGAAGTAGTCAACGACTCCTTTTGTACTTTTGGATTATGCGAGGTAAGTTCGTAACTTAATTAAAATATTTAATTACTTATACATGAACTTCATTTATTATCTATATGATTGCTTATTTGTATTTAATGAAGAAAGATTGGTTCGGTGATAGTATAATATGAAATGACATGGATTTATACCCATTGGATTTGGAGGAATACTAGGAGTTATATAACCCAATTTCGGGATTTACATGTTATATGGGTGCTGGTCTTAGATGTCCTACTGATGGTTGAGATCCGATATTTGTTGCGAATTCTCCACAGCTCATGTGAGCAACATCGTGTAGCTTAACATCTCGACCCACAGCTCATGTGAGCAGGCCCACTTCACAGCTCGTGTGAGCATTACATGTTATATGGGTGCTGGTCTTAGATGTCCTACCGATGGCTGAGATCCAGCATTTGTTGCGGATTCTCCACAACTCGTGTGAGCAGCATCGTGTAGCTTAACATCCTGACCCACAACTCGTGTGAGCAGGATCACTTCATAACTCGTGTGAGCATTACATGTTATATGGGTGCTAGTCTTAGATGTCCTATCGATGGTTGAGATCCAACATTTGTTGTGGATTCTTCACAGCTCATGTGAGCAGCATCGTGTAGCTTAACATCTCGACCCACAGCTCGTGTGAGCAATACATGATACAAAAATATTACATGCACACTTAGTGTGAAAATGATGCTGTTATGACCATATATTTCTAAAGATCCAATGGGTACACAAGTAGCAAACATGATTGTAAAGTAAAAATAAATGGTTGTACACGATGTATATTGTTAGATTGAATACATGAAAACTTTGAGATGATCAACTTGGTATATAGGAATAAATAAAAAAAGAATGTTAACAACAATTATTGTGATTTATGTATTATGGTAAGTTGACTTCCCAATATGAACTTACTAAGCATTTCATGCTTACGTAGATGATTTCCATGTTCTTGTAGATCGTTGGAAAGCTTGATCATCTGGATCGTAGGAACGTCATCACACTATTCGACCACTATTTTGGTAGCTCTCGGTTTCTTATATTAGGTTCTAAATGGCATGTATAGGAATTATTAATATGCTATTTTGATTAGGATTAAGTAATTCATTTCAAGGGTATTTTGATGTTTTATTTGGTATTTTGAAAAACAATGAAAATGTGTTGTAATTGGAAAGGAATTTATGAAACTTAAAAATTTTGAAGAGCTTGTGTACTTCTACAGGTAGAACTCTGTCAACTATCGGTAGAAGTACAAGGTAAGGTGAATTTCAGTTACTGACTTAGTTGGTATTGGTAAAATGTTTTTCAAGTTTCGGTTTTTGTACAAAGTTTCGGTAGTTTATCTAGATGTATCAGTAGAAGTTGTAGGGCAAATTCACCTTGCTCTCTGGAGTTTATAGTATCGGTAGAAGTATGGGTTGTATCGATAATACCCATACTTGTATCGGTAGAACTCCTACTTCTACCGGTTGAAAACTGAAGTTATTTTTTACTTGTTTTCTGGCTTGACTTCTATTGATACTTGTTCAATCGGGTTCCAGTAGAAGTCCGTCATACTAATTTTTTTTTTAATTCGAAAAAAATATAATTGATTCTAAAAAAATCTCGAAAAACTTCTTACATATAAGTCTACAGGATACTATTTGATGTAGATACATGGGTTTTAAGTAATTAATTGGTTAAGATGATGAGGTAACGGTGACCTACTCGAGTTCGGTGATCGGATCAAGAATGGGGTGTTATGGATGGAAAGAGTAAGGGAATTGAATTAAGGCCTGTGTGAAGTTAGTGAATGATTAGGATACAAATGACATGTCATTAGAGATTATCAAACATTATCTATCGGTGTTTATATTATCAAGTGTTATGTACAGGTGACTACATTATCAAGTACTTTGTACAAGTGTTCATATTGTATCAAGAACTATATGCCGGTGTTATATTTTCCAGGTATTATGTACCGATGGTGGATACCATACTGATGGCTGAGATCCATTATTTGTTGCAGATTCTCTACAGCTTGTGTGAGCAACATCGAGTAATGTTAATGTCCTGCTTTACAAGTGATGTGAGCAAAGTTATCCAAAATATCCGTAGCTAATTTACTATAGTTCTTCGGGCAAAACTAAGTATGAAATTGATTTGATATAAAAGATGGATTTGAATGGAAAAGTTAACTATGAATTGAACATTGTTGATATGCATATTATGTTATTTGAATGTATGGATGATGTACTAACCTATTTGGTTATGTCATGAAAGGTGTAAGGTGACAATGGAATGATAAGTATGTATGTTATTTTCATTAGATAAATTATGAATCGATAGGTACATTGTGTTTAAATTTATACGAACTTACTAAGCTTTAAGTAAGCTTACCTTGTTTCGTTTTTTTCCCTTATAGATTGTCAAAATCATGATGTCGATTGGATCATTTCTGAAGCTCACACTATTCGTCAATCCTTTTGGAAGACTTCTACTCATTTTGATCGGATTATAAGTGACATGTAAATAGGTTAATGACAATGTATATGTATATAAGTAGTTTAATTACGTTTTGTTTCATCTTGAATGTGAATTATGTGTATGTATGTAAATCTTAATGGTTGTGTTGGTTGTGGTGTAACAACCCATTTTTCAGTGGTGTTGAAAACAGTAATTTCGGAACCACAAATCTAACGAGAAAATTTTATGATTAGTGTTTAAATTAAATAAGTCAATAATAATTTTATATGGAATTTTGAATTAAAATTTTAATTATAGAATTAAAATTTAGTATAAGTGGTTTAGTTCAAAAGTCAACTAGTTTTAGAAAATGAGGTATCTAGACCTTGTTTCTGAAATTAAGAGCTGTAAATATTTTTATTAAATATTTAAAGAGTCTTATTATATGTGAATTGAAGTTCGGTGGGGTAATTTTGATGATTACTTGCTTAATTAATGAAAAAGGATTAAATTAAAAACAGTTAAAAGTTAATTTCTATTGATTAAAAATAAAAGGGACCAAAGTGGTAATTACACCATGGTCAAAAAGTCCAAGCGGTGGAGGATATGATTACCTTCCACTAACTTTTGGGTTATTTATTCAATTAGTCCTTTTTAGTTTAAGGCTAAATAGTAAATGTTTGTTTAATAGAAATTTAATACAATTGAAGGACCAATTATGAAATTTGATCCTTCTTAAATGGCTTAATAATAGAAATGAAGTGTAATTCTTTAGATTTTGGTAAATTGCTATTAAATCCTAATTAAACAAGGATTTACTAATTAGTTTATTTTTCCTATATGATCGGGAATGATGATTTTGAGATCACGACTTTGATATGTCAGGCCATAAATATTAATTATTAATATTTACGAGGTCATTAGTATTGTATTAGAATTTGGTTTTGAAATTTAATCGTTTAAATAGTTAATTAAATGAAAAGGATTAAATCGTAAAAGGTGCAAAAGTTTGATTAAAAGTATTAGATGTCAATTGGAGGTTTAGTTGAAGCAACTAAATGGTAATTAGACCACCAATGAAAGTAGTGGACGGTTTTGGAGTTGGAAATGTTGAAATTTAATGTTATAATTAAGGGTAAAAGAGTAAATTATAAAATTTAAGTAATTAAACTAAAGAAAGGTGAGAAAATCCATATTTTCTTCTTCTTCTTCAATCTTTGGCCGAAAGAAAACCTTAGAGAACACCAAGCACATTCGGCTAGTTTTGAGCTCTAATTTGGTGAGTGGAATCTCGCCCGTTTTTAGTGATTTTTATGTTTTTGAGTTCGTATTAGCTTGATCTAGCTAACCCAATGACTAATTTTTTATTTTTCACATGTTATAAATTTTTACATTGATTATTAAGCTTGTTCTTGAAAGCTTATGTGAGATTATAAGCTTGATTGTTAGATTTGATTATTTTGTAAAGTAGTTTTTGATGATTTTATTGTTTAAGGACTAAAATGTTAAAGTGATAAATTTTCAAGGACTTAAGGTGAAATAATTGTAAAAGTGGGCTTTATTGAAGTACTCTAGTATTCGGCTGAACTTGATTCTATTTAAAAATGGTTTGAGTTAAAGGACTAAATTGAATAAAAATGAAGAGTTAAGAGCAATTTTGTAAAAATACCAAAAATGCTTAATTGCAACAAATGATTAAATATTCATGTTGATTTAAATAATTTAATGAAATTATTGTAATAGATCAAGATCATGTCTCGATCGTGAAAAAAGGAAAATTACGTATTTGCCCTTGAAGTTCACTTTAACTGCAGTTTCATCTGGTAAGTTCGTACAATAAATAGTTGATTCAATTTCTATTTGTAAATTATTGAAATGATTTAAGTATGTTGTATTTAATTTTATTTGTTTAGTAAATATTAAATTGAGATATTGAATTAAATTGAAATGAAATTGTATTGAAGAGTATGATTAAAAGTAATAAAATGATATAGTTGAAATCAGGTGACAACGAAACGCTTAAATAATTATGTGTGGTGTTTTTTGTTATTCATGTTACGAATGAATTAATTTGGTTGATATATGACAACTAGAAATTGAACTAAATGACATAGTTAGTTAATTCGATATCTTGTCTGATAAATAAGGATTATACGAATATTTGCTGGAAAAGGTCTAATGTGATGAAAGTTAATTGAATTAGTCATGGTATATGACACATATGAACTTCGTGAATATTTGGGACACAAAGGACATGTCATTATGGACTATACAATTTCGGGAGCTAGACTTGGATGTTTTACTAACAGATAGTTCCTATACTTGAGCCGATATTACAAATCAATCTGGTAAGTTCGTATGGTTAAATTCTAGTTTGAATTTCATATTTTGTATTGTAAACCATTGTAGTGAATTGAAATGGTGATTGAGAGATGGAAGACGAGAATAAAGAAAATGAAAGGCAACGGGCTCTGAGCCGTAAATGAAAAAGAATCCGATGACTACGTGTCATCGTGAGTATATGAATCCTTTACGGATTATGAGGTCCGATGGCTATGTGTTATCGTGAGTATATGAATCCTTTACAGATTATGAGGTCCGATGGCTATGTGTCATCGTGAGTATATGAATGAAATGAAATCCATTACGGATTAAAGGTCCGATGACTCTGTGTCATCGTGAGTATCAAATGCGAATCGAAACTTACCCGAATGTATACAATTTAATCAATGCAGTTGATTAGATTTTTCAACTCTTGAAGTTTGGTAAATCTATTTAACTTTATGAACTTACTAAGCTATGAAGTGCTTACCTGTGCAATTGTTGTTGTTTTGTAGATTCAATTTTATTGTTCGGGGATCGGATCAACATGGAGCATTACACTATCCCGGAGTTGCTCAGTAGTTATTTCATCACTGGGTTATATGGCATGTACTAGGATGATAATAACTTGAGATTGAACTAAAAGATGTAGAAATCCTTCTATTTCGATTGTGTAAATAGCATGAAGTATGACTTAGATGCTCAGGCTTATAATGCTTGTAAGACTTAGAAGTTATGGAAGTTATGTGATGTTTTAATGCATAACTTATACTGGTTGTGTTTGAGATATTAAACTTGTATCTTAGCATTACTCTTGAGATCCTACATATTTGTTTCGGTAGAACTTATGCATGTATCGGTAGAAGTGCAGGGTAGGAGAGAGGTTGTTCTTCTCTGACTTGGGTTGTATTGGTAGTTAAGATACAAGTATCGGTAGTTTATGGTATTGATGTATCGGTAGTAAGAATGATTGTATCGGTAGAAGTTGCAGGATAAGGATTTTTGCTCTTTGGAGTTTTGGGTATCGGTAGTTGCATGAATTGTTTCGGTAGTTGTGTCACATGTATTGGTAGAATCATCTCGAGTATCGGTAGAACTCTGCAATATTTCTGAACTATTTTTCTACTTGACAACTACCCATACATGTTCATCAGGAACTAGTAGAAGTGTCCAAAAATAATGGAAATGACCTTTTTGTCCTTGTTGAGTTGTGATTTTTAATCGATTGATGATTTATGATATGTTAAGTGCACATCTTTATTAAAATAAGACTGATTGAAATGAAAATAAAAGACGAACAGTGATAGATGAACAGTAGGACACCAATACCCTAATCGATGAAGATTTCGGGTTTTGGGTATTACATGTGGCCTGTGTTGGTATAAGCATGCTTTGATACTTAAAGTGCATTTTGCTTATTGAATTTGGCAATTGGGATTTATGTTGTTTTGGTGAATAAATAGGTATAAAACTTTGGTATGTTTAAACATGATTGGTTAGTGATGAATTGTTGAATTAAGGTGTCAATTATGGTATATTGATTAGGCACTTAGGATGGATGGTATATGTATGTTTTTGGAAAGTTTTTGATGTATTTGTATAGGCTTATAAATTGGCGTATTGCATTTCTTGTGGCTTAAGTGAACATACAATGTTATAACTTGATTTAGAAGGCACTTTTAGTAACATGGTTTGACACATGATCGTGTAGTCTTTATGTTTTGGGAGGTTTTTTTGTACACAACCTCAGTGAGTTACATGGTCTGAATACATAGTTGTGTGACTCCAACTTACAGGATCTCATTCTGTTACACGACTTGGCGACATAGCCATGTGACCTTATTATACACGACTTTACTTTTATACACGGGTTAGGCATAGAACCATGTTATCTATCTCCACATGGCATCAGCCTGTCACACAAGTGTGTGACCCCTGTTTTACCTTTTTACCTATGTTTTTGAAAAAGTTTCAAATTAGTCCTGAATTGTCTTCAAGTTGGTTTAAGAGCTTCATAAGCTCGATTAAAACTCAATTTCAGTTGTAAATCATATTATAATTGTATTATTACATGCTTTGTGTTTTGATTGAATATTTAAGTTGAATTCATAAGTGATATTGGTCGTTAACTATTGTAGCATCTTATAGCTTGGATTCGGTGATTGAACCGAGTGTAGGGTGTTCGTGGGCCAATAATTCGCGACCAACGAGGATTGCATATTTTCCATCAAACGGTATAGTATGAAGGTGGCAGTTGATTACAAAGTCCCTGTGTCTAAACTGGCATTATATGTTGAGGATTGTTAGAGATTAGAAGAAGTGTGTAATTACTGGGTACGAGTTGCATTTATCCAAAGTTCCCAATTGTAGGAGATCTAAAAATTTGTTTTGCCCTATACATGCATTGCTGCATGTAACACAAGACCATCACGAACTTTATGTGAAAACTATCTCCAATTGCATCATGCCACAATTGAAAGACATGCCTACTATTCCTGTATCGGTCTAGGTTTCTTAAAAGCAAGAATGGTTCCAATATAGAGTGTCATACTAGAAAGCAAGGTAGGCAAAACAGATAGCCATAGAACAGTTGTACGAAGATTGGGATGCATCGTACAACGAACTTCAGGGGTGCATAGCCACTATGCAGGAGTATGTGTGAGGGACGATCATTGACTTGTAATTGACGCCTTCTTAAGACACAAATGACCAACTACCGCGTTCTGGACATTCAATCCCTGCGTTTTGGCCATTCCCCATTTTAAGTCGGTTGTACAGGTTAATGGGACCTGGCTATACGAGAATTATATGCAAATCCTCCTTATTGCGGTTGCACAAGACTAGAATCAAAACATGATACCTATAGCATTTTCCATTGTGGAGTCGAAGAACATAAAACCGTGATATTTTTTCCTGATGAACTTGCAAAGGTATTTTGTTAGACATGACAACATTTGCATCATTTTTTATAGATCGAAGGGGCTAGTTACACGATTAAGCGTTCTAGTGTTTCGTGGTGATCCATCTACTACATCTGCTACATTGTGGGGAACTTCCATAGGGACTTCAATAATGCAGATTGGCGCAAACAAGTCATGAACATAAGTAATTCTCAATTTCATTTTTTTCTTAATTTTTTGAATACATGTACAAACGTCATCTAGGATTGCAATAGTATTAGGCAACTACTTATATCTTATGTATCGTTCTTTGTCACCCGACAAAGCTCACGATACAGTGTTGCTAATATTACTAAGCCCTAACTGTACGAACAGGCAGCTTCCAAATCAAACAATAGAGGCAAGTACATATTATTATTTGCGTCCGTCATAAGTATCCCCTATCAACTGTAGTATATACACTCGAGCAGTGCACATCTTCTCCCACTCAGTGGCACTACTTGATAAGGTTTCAAAATTTTCCTTTAACCAAGAAAATTTCAAATTCGTAAACTTAGCTTCATCATCACTGAGCGAGCGTCCAAGCAATTGATAGTAGAGCGCCGCAGGTTCGAACACTTTACTTGAACCTGTGATTGCAACACCATCAACTGGGAGCTCAAGTTGCAATGCGACATCTTTTAGGGTGATGGTGCACTCTCCACATGGAAAATGAAATGTGTGGGTCTTCAGGCACCACCACTCAACCAAGGCTAATATTAAGTAAGCCCTCAACTTAAACATCCGAATAAATAATGCTGGTCTAAATTCGATGGTATCCATATATGGCATAATACGTTCATCCGGCTGGTAGCTCAGACCATAGGTACACGCCTTCAGCACGCGGTACTCACCCAGACCATATTAAATTACTGCATTAGTTAAGTTCTTCTAATTAAAATAAAAAATGATGTGCAACTTTATAAATATACTCATGAATAACAAATAATTTTTGTACTAGCACATTAGTCATCATTATTGTGTGATCGATTGCTCTAATCAAAGAATCCATTTCAATATCTGCACAAACAATAAAAATTTTAATCATCGACTAAACAAAAAAAACAATATACAAATAACAAAAATATTTTTCCTAACCCATTTTCATAATTATTTTTTTATTTTTTATTTGTAAAAAAAGCCTCTTGAATCTAAATTTTGTAATATACAAATTATTATCACAAAATAAAGGAAAAGATATACTCTAAAACTATCTTAATCTATCCATACACCTTAAACAAAAATATACGGTTAAAAGTTAAATCTAAAAATTAACAATAATAAAAGGATAAAAACATATCTTAATAATTAGAACTCTTTCTCCCTAAGACTGCAACGCAAGTTAACTTCCTCAAGAATTTAATAACTTTTTTTTTTTGCATTTCCAGCTTTTTTTTCTTGTTTCAAACTTTTTTTTCAAATATTTTTCTTATATTAACACAATCAATTTTTTACTTTCGTTGGTATCGTCTGATACACTAACAACATCATTAAAAAAATAATTTTTTATTCTTCAGTATACCCATATTTTCTCGAATATTTTTAAAAAAAAATACATACAGGTATCATCTGACACAATGACGGCATCAAAAAAAATTTTTTGATTGATGATTAGGGGAGGGAAGGAGGGTGGTGTTGCAGATGTTTTAGACGACACCAACGAAAACTATTCAAAATAGCTCATTTTCGAGAATAGTTATCTCTTTGACCCATTTCTATAATTAATTATGTTTTATATTGTTTTTGTTGTTGTATACTTTCAATAACATTTGTTTCATATTCTTGTTTATTGATAAATTATCGCTTACACCATCAGTCCAAATATCTAAAGGTATATAGCCAATGAGGGTACAAATGAAGTAGTTTTGCAAAAACGAAATAAAAATGTGAAGTTTTTCGCTAAGTCTTCGCATTGATTATGAGAAGATATAATATTCTTTTGTGGTGAATGCATTAACCTTTAGATATATTATTAAATTGACAGTTCATACTTGAGTCTCATGATTGTTGTTACAACCTTTTCTGAGTCACTATATTGTAAAGTTTATATTAAAATCCTTGAAGAATTTGGAATGTCAGAAGCATATTGAAATTATCGAGAAATTGTTTATTTATATGAATTGAAATAATTGAACATGTGGTAAATTTAACTTTGTCAATAGTAGTTGAAGGAGGATTATAAAATTACACAAAATAAATATTTTTATTTTTATAGAATAATCATGATTAAAGTTTGTTATGATTATTTCCCCAAATTTTCCCTCACTCACGACTTTCAAAAGAATGGTGATATAAATGCTTAGCAGATACATTCAACTAGTCATTTGAAAGCCTAATATTCAAGATTGAATATGTAGAATATGATATACTATGTGATGTTTTATGAGGGGGAGTAAATACGCCTTATACTCTTTTTCCCTTAACCAAGGTTGTGTTCCATTGTGTACTCTTTTTCTTTCACTAGGAAATTTTTTTTTCCACAAGGTTTTTATTTTATTAAAGGTTTTAACGAGACACATTATCTACCAATGGACATCTAAGGGGGAGTGTTATGAATATCTTATTAAGTGGATGTCCATCAAGATCAAGATAAGTTTGGATGAAGTTTAAATTCTAGTTGTCATTAGAATTAGAGTTCTATTCTATTTATACTTTCCATTTCTATAAATATAGACTTTGGAGAAGCATTGTAATACACTTCTATTGATCAATAAAATACGTTCTCTCATTCTCTTTGTTATTTACTCTCTATCTCTTTATTTTATAAAATTTTTTATATTATTTTTGTTGTTGTATACTTACAATAACATTTGTTTCATATTCTTGTTTGTTTATAAATTATCGCTTACTACAATTTCTTTCCTATTTATTTTATAAAGAAAAGGTTAATTTTCAGCCTTAGATTATTAACGATATATTTAACTCATTCACAAGAATCTGATTTTAAGTTCATATAAACTTAAATTAATTCTACCTTTTCATCTTTATTTATTTTGATTTGTGGGAATAAGCAGAACAGAGTCAAATAAATCACCCTCTATACTCATGCTGACTTATATCTTTATGAAGCACTCTCAGAATCCCATCCGGTGGACTGTTGAGTAATGCAGTCCCAAATTCCTAAGGCCATCAGCCACAACATTACCTTCCTTATAAAATGCTCTACCTTCATGTTCATTCTTCTTCTAACTACAGCATTAGGCTCGACCTAATCTTTGCAACATAATCCCTCCACCACTGTAGTATTATCTATTTCTAGAATCACCTTAGGAAACCCGTAGCTATAAGCTTAAAGCACTTCATAACTCTGCATCAAACATAGGGCACGAACCCAAGTTGCCAAAGAAACCTCGCACCCACTTTGCGTCACAGTCCCTAAAGACTCCCCCGCTGCCGCAAAGTCATACGTTTACTGAATAGCTCCATCTGTGCTTTCTCAATTATTTTGAAAAAATATATGTCGGTGCCGCCTGACACAATTACGACACAAAAAAAATTCTTTTTGATTGATGATTAGGGGAGGAAAGGAGGGTGTTGTTGTAGGTGTGTCAAGCGACACCAACAAAAACTATTCAAAATAGCTCATTTTCGAGAATAGTTATCTCTTTGACCCATTTCTATAATTAATTATTTTTTATTAAGAATATCTTATTAAATGGATGTCCATCAAGATCAAGATAAGTTTGGACGAAGTTTAAATTCTAGTTGTCATTAGAATTAGAGTTCTATTCCATTTATACTTTCTATGTCTATAAATATAGGCATTGGAGAAGCATTGTAATACACTTCTATTGCTCAATAAAATAGGCTTTCTCTCTTGCTCTCTCATTTTCTTTTTTATTTTCTCTCTGTCTCTTTATTTTATAACATGTTATCAGCACGATTCTCTTTTAAGGAAGTGATTAGTAAAGTGGAACGGAGCTTATTAAATAAGCAAGAGGTCCCTAGTTCATGCTACTAAATTTGTTGCATTCACTTATGGGAATCATGAGCCACTAAAAGTGGAAACATAGAGAACAATGAGAGTTCTCAAGATAACTCTTCAAAGGGAAAAAGATAACTTATGTTATCAATGTGATATGAAATGTTTTTTGCCACATATGTGGTGTATGCCCAAATATTTTATTTTTGTTAATATTCTTTGAGGAATGATATTAAAATATAGCAATGAATTCTATCATTCATTACAAATAATATTTATTTTACTTGGTACTAAAACAAACCAATATCATTTCAATATTTGGTAGTACAAAATTGGTCGAAAGCACTAGAAGAGCTAATATATTAATATCTTGTGATGGTTAATCCATTAGTTTTAAAAGATATTCATAATGGATCTCATATTGAGATTTTGAATGAGGAAAAGACTATATTTCATATGAATCAAAAGATGATTGGGTTATTGATTTATATTGAATTGATTGTGATTATCTTTGTGATATTTTTTTATCATCATCCCCATGAAGGGGTTGAAAGTCAAAATATTTGATTGTGAAAGATCTACTTAAATTGTGGAAGAAAAATATGAGCAATAGAATATGATAATTCTATCTAAAGCTCGTTATGGTTGGATGCACCTGAAGATTTTGGACATATGAAGATTTTGGCATATTCCCTGAAACAAATATTGCATATAATTATTTGGAAATTATATCATATGACTTAATGTCATTATAAACTTCACATTGATTTAGACATTTCCAGTAGTAAATGTCACAACGATACTTATATGTGGATACAAAGTCAAAGGAATGATAGTAAAATTATCAATTTGCTACAATTTAGTACAATTGAAATGCATGTTGAAGTAAACCAGAATTTTACTGGTACAAATATATTTACTACTTGGCATGACCACTTAGACCATCCTTGATCATATATGATGCGGAAATTAATTGAGAATTCATATGGACATTCATTAAAGAACCAAGAGATTCTTTAATTTAAATAATTCTCATTTGTTTATTGTTCTCAATGAAAATTGGTTGTTAAAAACTCACAAGCTAAAGTTGATATTTAATATCTTGCATTTTTGAAATGAATATGGGTCCATTAAGCCACCATGTGGATGGTTTTGATATTATATAATTTTGGTAGATGCATCTACAAAATAAACACATATGTGTTATCAACTTGCAACTTGTCGTTTACAAGATTGTTTGAATAATTAATTTCAGATCATGCAATTAAGACAATTCATCTTGCTAATTGATGAGTTTATATCTTAGTCTTTTATTGATTGAGTTTGAAAAAATTTGGTAAAAGTTTGATATTTATGCACATAATGATTTAGAGAAATTATTGATTGAATGCCTCTAATTATTACTTATGAGAATTGAATTTTCTCTTTCAACATGAGATTATGTTGATTTACGTGTTGTACGCATCAAGCTAATAAGTTTTAAATACTCTCCATTGCAATTGATTTTAGGTCAAAAGCTAAATATTTCTCATCTTTAAATTTTTGTATGTGCGTATATGTTACAATTGCTCTATCACAACGCACAAAGATAAGTGAATCTTCAAAGAAAATTGGAAATATATATTAATTATAGGCCTCCTTTTATTATGATTATATTAAATGTTTGGAGATTCAATTATGATATGATTGTCATTACTATTTTGATTTGATAGTTTTCCTGAAATTAGGAGGAGAGAATTAATAACTTGTAATGAGTTAAGGGGGAGAGTAATTTGAACTAGAAGTTCAACTAGGATAACTCATTAAAGTTCCAAATATGAAAATTTTCTTAAAAAGGAAAAAATTTAGATGGTCATATAGTGAAGGCGGCTGCTCCAGAAGAGACCCAAGACATAACTAATAAGTAAAACTTCAAAAGAGATTTAGGTACCTAAAACTTAAAATTAAAATAGCGAAAATAAGATATATCGATAAGTTATGTCAATTTTAGAAAATGTCGAACCAATAATAAAAGTGGTCTAAAATGGTTTTGCATGCAATATTATTGTGGAAATAATGAAATAAAAGGAGAATATTGAATAAATCTATTGAGAAATATAGATATGAAATAAATTGGCCAAAATAGAAAGATGCAACTCAAATACAATTAAATTTGTGGAGTTTTTGGACCAACAGTCCAAATATCTAAAGGTATAAAGCCAGTGAGGGTACAAATGAAGTAGTTTTGCAAAAGCGAAAGTATGAAGTTTTTCACTAAGTCTTCGCATTGATTATGAGAAGATATAATATGCTTTTGTGGTGGATGCATTAACCTTTAGATATATTATTAAACTGACAGATCATACTTGCGTCTCATGATTGTTGTTACAACCTTTTATGAATCACTATATAGTAAAGTTTATATTAAAATCCTTGAAGGATTTGGAATGCCAGAAACATGTTGAAATTATCAGGAAATTGTTCATTTATATGAATTGAAATAATTGAACATGTGGTAAATTTGACTTAGTCAATAGTAATTGAAGGAGGATTATAAAATTATACAAAATACCTATTTGTATTTTTATAGAATAATCATGATTAAAGTTTGTTATGATTATTTCCCCAAATTTTCCCTCACTCATGACTTTCAAAAGAATGGTAATATAAATACTCAGCAGATACATTCAAATAGTCATTTGAAAAACTAATATTCAATATTGGATACGTAGAATATGATATATTATGTGATGTTTTATGAGGGGGAGTAAATACGCCTTGTACTCTTTTTCTCTTAACCAAGGTTTTGTCCCATTGTGTACTCTTTTTCCTTCACTAGGAAATTTTTTTCCTACAAGGTTTTTATCTTATTAAAGGTTTTAATGAGGCATCTTATCTACCAATGGACATCCAAGGGGGAGTGTTATGAATATCTTATTAAGTGGATGTCCATCAAGATCAAGATAAGTTTGGATGAAATTTAAATTCTAGTTGTCATTAGAATTAAAGTTCTATTCCATTTATACTTTCTTTGTCTATAAACATAAACCTTGGAGAAGCATTGTAATACATTTCTATTGATCAATAAAATACGCTCTCTATTGCTCTCTCATTCTCTTTCTTATTTACTCTCTATCTCTTTATTTTATAAAATTTTTTATATTATTTTTGTTGTTGTATACTTTCAATAACATTTGTTTCATATTCTTGTTTGTTGATGAATTATCGCTTACTACAACTTTTTTTCTTTTTATTTTATAAAGACAAGGCTAATTTTCAGCCTTAGATTATTAACGATATTTTTAACTCATTCACAAGAATCTGATTTTAAGCTCATATAAACTTAAACTAATTTTACCTTTTATCGTTATTTATTTTGATTTGTGGGAATAAGCAGAACAGAGTCACAAATAGATCACCCTCTATACTCGTACTGACTTATATCTTCATGAAGCACTCTCAGAATCCCATCCGGTGGACTGTTGAGTTATGCAGTCCCAAATTCCTAGGGCCATTAGCCACAGCATTATCTTCCCTATAAAATGCTCTACCTTCACGTTCCTTCTTCTTCTAACTACAGCATTAGGCTCGACCTAATCTTTGCAACATAATCCCTTCACCACTGCAATATTATCTATTTCTAGAATCACCTTAAGAAACCCGTAGCTATAAGCTTAAAGCACTCCATAACTCTGCATCAGACATAGGGCACGAACCCAAGTTGCCAAAGAAACCTCGCACCCACTTCGTGTCACGGTCCCTAATGACTACCCCGTTGCTGCAAAGTCATCCGTTTACTGAATAGCTCCATCTGTGTTTAATTTCACCCCGCAGACAAATATCTCCATTTGAATGTATCAAAACTATGATTTTTTACAAGGTTTTTAAAATTGAACTAGTGATCTAACTAGCCAAATGGTTTAACTAGTTAGTTCAATTTTAATTGAAAAATTATTAAAAAAAACATAAAAATTAAAAAAAATAAAGAAAATTGATTCAATTAGTTTAACCATCAATTTAATCGATATTATGAAACCTCAAATTTATTAAAATGTTTTTTTAATATACTGACTAGATTACATGGTAGTATTTATTTATATTTTCTTAAACTTTCGACAACGCACATGTACTTTGCACACATAAGTGCTCAAACCCAGATCTCTTTGGATGATTTACTACTGGAGCCACTTGTTGGATTATCAAATTTATTAAAATATTAACTATAAATAAAAGGGTTTTTTTATATAAATTCTAGGAAAGTGAATGAGGTATTTAAATAATTTGATCCTTTGCTTGGTGTTGGTAGCTCCTCATTAGGTAATTAATTAATATCAAGGTTAAGATGATTTAGAATTAGAACTACTCATAAATCGAATCACGTGTGTTGATCTGATGATTAAGGGTGTTTATTGTTTCAGATGTGACATGAATTCTTGCTTTGGCAACAATATCAATATTAACTAAGCTAAAATTTAGTCGACAACTTTATTAATCTGCAACGTTTATCTTTCAACCATAATACTTCCCAAAAAACTCTTTTTGAACAATTTTAGATATAGCATAAATATATAACACGCTTAATAAACATAAAAAAAATCATATATATAAACAAAGAAATATAGAAGAATACATAAAATCATTTTCAATCGTCATCTTTTATTGTACAAACATAAATTTCCTTTTACACGTCTACAATAGAACATGTAAATCACGAGAAAAAAGTTGATTTATTATTCTCTTATTAAAAAAAAATAAAGATAATATGAAACCACAATTTCATATAATCTATTCTCGTAAAACATAATCACTATTTAGAAACTGAAAGGAACACAACAAATGTAATTAATATTTCATGTAGCAAGGGCGATTAAAATACAGATCTTTAGCGGTAGGAGCCGGAACCGTAAGCATATTCAACAAGAGCATCAAGCTCAGTGCCTTCTATGTATCCACTCTTATCTGTATCGATGTATTTCAGCGCAGAGGCTGCTTTATAACCGGGCATAAGAGCGCCCAGGTGCTCGAACGCGGCCTTGAGATCCTTCTTCTCCAGTCGGATGTCACCGTTAGGCTTTTTGCCATATTGCTCGAATACCGTCTTTAATTCCACCTTTTTACCCGATGATGATGAACGCAACCGTAACGGCATCTTTAATCTTAGGGTACTTGACTTCTTTTGATTAAATTGAACAAAAGACTCTCTCGGTGGTTGTGGAAACTATAGACTTCCTTGGTGATGTAAGGGTTTGGGGGAAGCCATGGATTTATATAGAGAGCTTGCCTTGGGTTATTTCTTGGAAAGATATGTTTGCGTAAAGAATACTACTTTCATTGTCCATAGGAAACGGTATCAGTGGAAAGGCATGCAGAGAAAGGCATCCGATTCAACACCATAAAAGCAAGAAAAACAGATGTTCAATTTCTCACTATTTCCTTTGGTTTATCTTGTTAGAGAATATATATATACGTGTATAAATCTCTCATTGATGTATATGTGAGTTAATATTAAATGACATCAATTTAAAATTACAAAATTTTATTTATTTATTCTTTTCATTTAAAAATCAATACCCTAGTCGCTTCCACTCATTTTTCTCATTCTTTTGATTTTTTTTGTTTATTCCTTTAAAAAAATCTCATTCACCCAAAAAATTATACGTTTTATAACCTAATATCATTTACACCTCAGTTGAATAAAATCGATATTCTATAGGTTAAATCCATTATGTTTCATTTAAAATTGAGTCTTAGTTTGATTAGCATCAATAATGTTGTCAGTGAGTTTAAACGCGCTGAAATGTGTTTATCTTCTTATTTAAAAGTTACAGCTTTTTGCTGCTTGACAGTTACCTTGAAAGTTTCAAGGACCACAAAGGGTGAGATTTTTCTTGTGACTTGTGTTTAAACAACGGTTACTCACCAATGCGGAGAGGACAAGAAGAGGAATAGGAATTGATCCTACTTGTGGAATTTGTGGTCAGGAGTATGAAGATGTGCTACACACTCTTTGGGATTGTACTGCAGCAAGGGATATTTGGAATCACTTAATCCCACCAGGTGAGCATCCTACTTTTTACTCAGGGTCTCTTTTTGAATGGATGGAGCTTAATCTCAGAAATCAACAAGCTGTTAATTTAGCAAGAGGAGTTAATTGGCATTGTTTGTTCGGTATCATAATTTGGTGCATTTGGAAATACCGAAACCTCTATATTTTCCAAGGCCTCGCTTGGGATTCGAATTTAGTCATCAAAGTTTCTCTTAGTTGAGCTAAGCAGTATGCTTTAGTGACAAATTCATGCACTCCCAAGTACTCAAGTTTGACCGTCAACTCTTTCCTATGAAATAGTTGGGTGTGCTTGAATTATGATGGATCGGTTAGAAGACAAGAGGATGCTTTCGCTACAATGGAAGGGGTTTTGAGAGATCATAACGGGGGATGGATTATTGGCTTCAATAGGTACTTGGGTAATTGTACAGCCCTTGATTCTAAATTTTGAGGTATTTTAGATGTTTTGAAGCTGCGTTAGATCGGAGGTTTGAAAATGTCTTAATTCAGACAAACAATCTCGAAGCTATTAACATTAAGGATGGCATTCACGGAATCTCCAATTCCGTTTTGGTAAGTAGAATCCATACATTATTATAGCTTCTTAGTCATTAGCATATTCAACATATTTCTAGAGAAAAAAAAACAAACTTGCAGACAAGATCATTAAAACAACAAGGGATAAAAGAACCGATTTACGATTGATGGAGGAATCCTCACATATATCTTTTATTTAGCGTTTTATTTTTAAGTTGTATGTATTTCGACCAAAAAAAAGTTGCAGCTCTTTCATATTAATTAATGCTTCATCGTACAAATATTATGCTTTGTTAAGTTTATATGTTATAAAGGCATATTATACAAAGGGAAACTCTACAAAGGGATAGGATTAAATAAAATAGTCACGTTACGTCATTTGTATTGTTATTTTAAAAGTTTAATGTCACATCAATATTTTCATTTTGAAAAAATTAAATATAAATAAAAATTTTGAAATTTAAAATGAAATTATTAATGTGACTATTGAAAAAAGATATTGTCCTGTTTCACTCAATTTTTACTCTTATGCAATAAAATCTTCAGCCACGGAAAATCAGCAAAAAATTAATTTATTCGATTTTACCGTAAAGTGCATATAACATCATGGGAACTGCGTTGAGTATAAGAAAAGCTACTTTCACTGTCTCTAAAAATAAAATAAAGATTCTGAATTCGAATTCTCAATCATCTGTCCTAAGCTTTGAATCAAATTTGTTGGTCTAAATTCATGCCCTATGATGATTCCAGAGAAATTTCCCTCTAATGTGCGGTACTTGTGAGAACATGAAAAAGGTCATCGTGGGTTGGTGCGCTATATCCTTTCGGCGTGCTTGTTCCAATATTCAAGAGCTGTTGAACAAATAAGCCCAATTGCCCAACCCAAAATTGAATCTTAAAAAAGTAAGTCTAACTTTCTTGAAAAAGCTTATACTCTAATAATTAGCTAAAAGAAATTTCAAGTCCTTTTCCAAAGCATTCATAAATCAATTGATTTGTGTAATTAATATTTTTTAAAATGCATTCAACATTCTTTAAATCTGTGATAGATGTTGAGACCATCAAATATAATTTTTTTATACTTTAACTAAATTAAATAGTAGTATAGAGAAACAGGATCGATCCCACAGAAATTGAGATTTCTAGTATCGTTTTTTGCATGATTATGTTTTGCTAAAAAATAAATGAGGGTGTTTTAGTTGATTAGGATTAAAAATATAGAAATAAATAGAACAAAGTAATAGTTGTATTATAAATGAGAAAATAAAATTAAATAAATTAAATTAAATTAGATGATAAAATATGAGAAATTTTTTAGTCTGTATACTCCAGAATCGAATTGATCCTCGAAGACGAATTTTCCCTTCCAAACGATAAGCTGGTTATAGCGATAAAGAACGCCTTAACCACCAACTCTTTCTTGTGTAGTTGATTCCAGGACGCCCTGCAAACCAACTTTTATTGACTGTCTAACCGCGTTAAAAGTGTTCGCACTTTAAGACCTTCGCAACCTTGCGATCCAGAAGAACTCAACTCGAATCAATGGTCTCAATCGCGTGGGCCGTTAAAATCCAATCAATATCTCCCTTGACGGAATCCAACTGGTCTTCTTCACTTGGACGCACCAATTTGTTCGTAGGAATTCGAACGTGACAGTCAACCGATCCATTTTTTCAATTGTACGCCAATCAATAGCCAACCCAACGGGCCCTTTCTGAGTTGAAATTGAATTAACTTTAAGAGACGGTTACACTTGTCCCATATCCTGGAGAGATAATGAATATCGTGTTGAAGGCTTTTGTGTGGATTCATTTCTCACAATTCCTGGTTGGATTGATTACCGGCCTAAAACTAAGCGGGGACCAATTGAACATGAATTTGGTCATGTTCAATGAAAATTTGGGAGTTAGATAGATTGCAAGGTTATGAAAGTAAATGGAGGGGACTTGAGGAACAATTTCACCATAATATAAAAAGAGAAAAAATAAGGCAGCAAACTTCAAGATGTTATTGACCCAAATTCTACATAAATTCTCAACTCTAGCAAACCCCTACAATGCCCAATTACTTCTCTTTTTACACTAGTTCCCCAATGAACTAAGTCTCACAATTTTTGCTTGAATTCATGGTAACAACTAACCACTATCCAATGTTTAAGTCAAAATCAAGTTTTCAAGATTTTTGTTTAACAGAATATTTGAATCCTTCAAAGTCAATATTTGATTTTCAGCAGTCCAAACTAATCTGAAATTTTACTTCGGCCCCCAAATTTGGTTTTGCCTCGATTTAGCTCGTATTTGCTTGTTTTTTAATTTTGGCATTTCAATTGTGTTCTTGATAAAATTTAAGCAAGAAATCACAAGCTTAGTAGCATTCTATTCGAAAATTGACCAAATTTAGGTACATTAAACATATAAAATTAACTTGCTATCAAATTCCCCCTACTTAGCTGATGCTTGTCCTCAAGCATGTTATGCACTCCCATATTAGAAACCATTCAATAAATTGCAAACAACAAATAGTCATCATTGGAATACTGGTTATAAAACCAGATTCAAAATGATTGTAAAGGGGGATGTTCTCTGGAGATTCTAAGAAAAACAATACAAAGAAATAGACTTTGAAACATTTGTGATAAGAGTATACAAGTTTACTTTTTAATTCACTACACTAAATATTCTACAATAGAATAATAAAGGGTACAGATACGAGGCAACCACAAACAGCCTCAAAATATTCAGGCATTGAATCACTCAGGTATAATTTTAATGAACTCATTTATTATTGTTCATAATTTGAGTGTCTAAAACCATTTATATTCTGTTTTTTTTTACAATCGAATGCATTGATTATATCCATTATTATCTATTATTATTTTCGGTTATTTCAAAGACATTAAATGAAATTTATTATTATTAAAAATATTAATATTAATTAAAATAAAAAAAATCGAAGAGTCAATCAAGGTTACTCCCTTTGGTGGCTACGCCATTGTCGGAGTCATGCTGAGGCCACCACCGAACGCCGACCGTGCCCCGTTGTGCTCTGATCTGCAAAAAACACGAAAAAAGGATTAGATCTAGAGCAAAAAGGAAACCCAACCTTTCAAAAAATACGAAAATGGATCAAAAACAGATGTCTTTTTTAAAAAAATATATAATAATAATAGCGAGGTTTGAAAATTTTCTTCTGATTACAGTTTCATGTGCGAGAACCCAGATCTGGGTTTCAAAACAAATTAAGAAACTCGGATTTATTTTTCAAAACCCAGATCTGTTCTAAGAAGGGTTTCCTTTAAAAAAGAGAGAAAAAGAAAAGGTTTTTTGAAGATTTGATACAAATCTCCTTTTAAAATGGAGTAAATAATGAAAAATGGAAGGTTTTACCTTCAAAACGCCTCAGATGATGGTCGGACGGCAACGAGGATGGCGCGTGGACGGAGGAGACGATGGCATGAACGATCGGCGCGTGCACCGACGAGGGCAGAGCCAAGGCTGAGGGTTGTCGGACCGAGGGGTCTGTTTTGAGAGAAAAGGGAAAAAAGCAAAGGGTTTTTTTTTTAAAATGATTGAAAACTGATTTTTTGAGACAAATCTTGACTTATATGGAAACGACGACGTTTTGAGGGCTGAGTTTAAACCCCAAAAACGACGTGTTTTGCTTGATAAAACCCATGGCCGACCCGACCCGCCTGAAGGATCCGCGTGTTTTCGAGAAAATGGATATTTATGCATTTGGTCATTCCGCTTTTTTTCAAATTTTTAATCAGGTCCTTCTCGTACTTTTAATTAATTATAAATTGGCTCAATAATTTTTATTGCTTTTCAATCTGGTCCCTTGACCTTTTGAAAGCACCAGGAGCTGCCACGTGTCATGATTTTGGCTTATTTTTGCAAATGGTCCCTTTTATTTTTAGTTTGTTTTAATTTAATCCTTAAATCAAGTTCTTTTTAATTATAAAATTTCCCCAAAAATTTTCCATGGTTTTCAAATTAGTCCGCTGACTTCAGGATGCCTGAGGGGCTACCACATGTCACCTATTTTTGGTTTTATTGCCTTGCAGGTCCCCGAAACTTCTAAAAATTTAGTTTTTACCCCCGAACTTCTAAAAATTCTATTTTTACCCTCGAACTTCTAAAAATCCCATTTTTACCTTGAAACTTCTAAAAATTCTATTTTTACCCCCGAACTTTCAAAAATCCCATTTTTGACCCCAAAACTTCTAAAAATTCCATTTTTACCCTTGAAGCTTCTAAAAATTCCCTTTTTACCCTCAAAGCTTCTAAAAATTCTATTTTTACCCCTAAACTTCCAAAAATCACATTTTTGACCCCAAAACTTCCAAAAATTCAATTTTTACCCTCAAATTTCCAAAAATCCCATTTTTGACCCCAAAACTTCCAAAAATCCCATTTTTAACCCCAAAACTTCCAAAAATTCCATTTTGACCCTGAAACTTCCAAAAGTTACCATTTTAATCCTAGATGTCCGAAGACTCCGTTTTCGACCTCGAAACTCTCAAAGTTACCCTTTTACCCCCGAATGTTTAAAATTCCATTTTTTAACCCCGAATTTTCCCCAAATTACCATTTTCTCCCGTGCATCCGAAAAGTCTCGTTTTGAATTTGGATTGCATCATTCTTCTTTCTCATCAACATTTGCCTTTATTTTAAAATTATTATGCACTCGTATTTTGCATTTTTTATTTTTCGTGAATAATTTATCTTCTTATTTATCTTACTTCGCGTTATTCGATATCCATTATTAACTGCTTATTCATATTAAACTCGCACGCTTATTTTTTAAAATTTTTTTTATAAAAACTTTAAAATCGAGGCAATATCCTTTTATTTCGATTTTCGAAAATTTGTGCCTTAACTTACTAGGTGCAATTTTTCCTCAAATCGAAATAATCGAATACCCTTAATCGAGGCAATGTTTCCTTATATTCGATTCTGAAATATTGAGCCTTAACTTACTAGGTGCAACCTTTTTTCAAATCGAGATAATAAAATATCTTTTTCCCAAAAATTTAAAAAAGTTTTACAAAGGAAAGCTCGTCATTTTTGGATCCTAAAATGTCGTGTCCTAACTCATTGGACGTAACTTTTCTTCTTCGATCACTTTGAAATAGCGGGATTTCCAAACAAACCCGATTTCTTTTAAACTTAACTCATGCATTCAAGGATCGTATTTTAAACTTTAAGCTTTTAAATGTTACAAGTTAAGACCCGGAAATAATCAATACGGTACCAATTTTGGGCGTATGAGGGTGCTAATCCATCCTCGTGCGTAACCGACTCCCGAACCTATTTTTTCTGGATTTTGAAGACCTACATGTTCTCAAAACGGTTTTTTAAAAACGTTTTATGGTGATCCAATCACACCGAATAAAGGATTGGTGGCGACTCCCATTATTTTTCGGTTTTAAAATAATTTTCGAGACTCGTCGTTTTCCCAAAAGGGATGGTTTCGACACCAACATTAAAAAAAAAAAACTAAAAACACGTTAGTAGGAAATTAAAAAATTATATCAACTTCTAATTATAATATCAAACTATGTTATTTGTTTAAAAGTTAAAAAAAAAAAAAAAAAAAAACGACTGTCAAGAATTTAAATATTTTTAAAAAAATTGGTTGCACAAAAATAGAAAAATTTAATTTTTTAGAAAAAATTAATAATAATTATAAAATTATAAAAAAAATATTTGTTTATTATTTAAAAATAATTATTTAAAATAATTTAATTAAAGTTAAATGGAAAAGATATTAGATATAGATGACTGTATAATAATACTTTATTATTTTTAAAAATAAATTATGTTTATGGTTAAATATAAATTATTTCTTTTCATTAAAAATAAAAAATTGTTTTACAGAACTAAGATCACGCCTTTTGGAGAAAAAAATGGAAACTACATTGAACCCTCCTTATTGAAATAAACCAAAACCATGCAACAAACAATTCCTTGCTATCCACGCCTATTTAAACAAAGGAATCCACTTTTGACGTTGTTTTCATGTGAACATATGGAAAATCCAAACAATATCATCTTGCAATATCCGTGATATGACGAAGTAGAGACGCAATCAAGTTTGGAATCCTCCTTCAGTGGGACTCATAAAGTTAAACACAGATGGAGTAAGGGATCCTGTTTCGGAGGATGCTTCAGTAGCTGCTGTGGCTAGAGATGATATTGGATCATGGCATGGAGGAATTGGAAGAAACATTGGTAAATGGAAGTAATTTTAGATAGATTTTGTGGACAATTATATAGGGACCTAATTTCAAGAATTTAAGAGCTTTGTAGAAGGCGGTAGTGAGTGATCATTACGAAGATTTCAAGAGAAGTCAATATAACTGCACATATATTAGCTGGAAAAATGAAAGTGTTCCTTTATGCTTCAATAGTTTTTTAGGAATTTCCAAAAGCGATTGTTGATCATTTACAATTTGATAGTAAATTTATGCATGATGATACTGAAATAATAATAATAATAATAATAATAATAATAAAGTAATTATTTTGAGGCTTTATTTACCAAAAACAATGATGAACAAGGGATAGCAATACTCGAGCTGCCTGGTGAATTTCAAATTAATCCATTTTAAATAAAGTGGATTTAAAAAAAAAAGTATATGCGAGATGGAATAGAGTGCATTTTATTTTTAACCGTGGATATAATGTTGTAGTAGTAATTGTTAGTCCATCTTATTTCGTCCTACTATATGAATTATCATTTAGCATTGTATATATAATTATTAAAAAGGTAAAAATATATTATGAAAAAAATAGTGTACATATTTTTTGAACACTTATATTTAATTTTTTACTTGTTTTTAGAAATTTAAAAATATTAAAAATAGTTAGTAAATTTTAAATTGAAGTGGAGCAGGATTGAGGGACGAATACATCTAATATTCTTAGAGGTAGTAGTGATTTTCATGATAAAACGTTCATAGTAGAGCAAGACGGATGGTGGAGCAAAGTGTGTTAACTATCAAGTGATGGTGAATTTGACAATATTTGTTCTCATCCTGCTCCATTGTTATTTCTACATATATATGTACGTATTTATCATAAATATACTCATTTTTTTATAGTTTTTTTATATATTTAGAAATCAATATTTATAATTATGTCTAAATTTATGTTAGATACACATGTTTATTATTTTTAATTCTGTAATATGGTGCTTTTGTTGAATTTTAATTTAATTGATATTATTACAATAATTTACACAATTGGCGAGAAAAACTATTTATGTAGCAGATGTAAAATCGTTTTATTTTCAACAAACATAACAAAAAGTATGTTAATAAATGTTTAAATTATAACAATACTTGCTAAATTATTTAGTGAAATGAATATAAGGAATTAATTAATAATTGTTTGATATATATATATACATACGACAAGATTAAAGCCCAACTCTCGCAATGGTGAGAATTCTCGCAAAAATTCTTTAAGGCATCAAATTATAGTTAATAGAATAAACTGTAATGTTAGTTATCAGTTAGTGATGGTTTGTCGTTGGTTCAGCTGAGTTAGTTAGTTCTATTAATTGCTCATGCTATTCATTAATATAAGTTGAGCATTGCGTCTGTGTATGAAGATTGATTTTGTGATAAATACAAGATTATACTTTTTAAGTCTTTTGTATAATCTAACATGGTATCAGATTGCCAAAGTCTTTTTGTTTTAAGATTCTGAAGGTCAATAGGTTAAGCATGGCATCTTTCGGCTCCTTTGCCCCTTCGACGACTGTACCAGCAATGACACCTGGTACAAGTGATGGTGTTTTGGATAGCAGCTTTTTCTCGACAAAGAAGTTAACAATACTTCTTGATGATTCCAACTATTTGTTGTGGCGGCAATAAGTTCTTCTTACCATCAAGACTCACAAGCTTCAAAGGTTTCTTAATGGTAAGGTTCCTTCTCCCCTAGCCACGATCATTAGTCATAATGGAGTGGTCCAAGAAAACCCTGAATTTGTCACGTATGAGCAGCAAGACAGTGCTCTTGCTTTTTGGTTGCTATCATCTGCCAGTCAAGGTGTTCTGCCTCATTTAATTGGTATGGACTCGAGTGCTTTAATATGGAATACATTAGCTACTGTTTATGGAAGAAAAACTACTTCTCGTTTAATGCTTTTTAGGACAGCTTTACATTCTCATAAGAAGGGTGATATGCCAATGAAGAATTCTTGATGAAGATAAAGAATGATTGTGATAATCTTGCGAGTTGTGGTGAAATAATTAGTGAACATAAGCATGTCACTACAATCTTGAATGGTCTTTCACCTAAGTTTAAAGCCATTATAACTGTCATAACTGCTAGTCCGGTATCCTATGGTGTTCAAGCTATAACAATGATGCTTCTTGATGTTGAAGCAAGGCAGCGGCAACCATGGTTGATGTATCCAATTCAGCTAATATGGTTACACATCAGCAAGATTAGTCTGGTTCTTTAGTTGCATCTGTGCCTTCATATCGCTCTAGTTCCTCTACTTGGAGTCAACATGAACGTGGTTGTGGGCATTCATTTAACTCTAGAATTTAGTGCCAGCTATGTGGCAAAATTGGTCATCTCGTTGATAGGTGTTTTCATAGATTTGACACTTCATACAAGAGTGCTAGTTATAGACCTCCATCTACAAATGTGGCTATGTTTGGTGTTGGTCCTTCATTTGCCACACATGTAACACCTGTAGGTGCTATTCAAGTTGGTTGGGTTTGGTCAAATGCTGTTCATGGTAGTTCTCAGCATATGGGGACATCAACATCTGGTACAATACCACAAGCATACATTGGTACCCCAGATACTCTAGGAGACAATTCTTGGTATCCTGATTCTGAGGCAACACACCACTTGACCAACTCTGCAGGCACAATGGGAGAAAATTCTTCTTATAATGGACCAGGTAAGGTGTTTGTGGGCAATGATATAACTCTTCCTATTCTTTATATTGGTTAATCTTCTATTGTTACCAAGTTAAGATTTCTAGTTATGAAATCTTTGTTACTTGTGCCTAGAATAACCAATAATTTGATGTCTGTTTCAAAATTTTCAAAGGACAATCAGGTGCTCTTTAAGTTTTATCCTACTCACTGTCTGGTTCAATACTTAAAAACCAAGAAGGTTCTCTTACATGATAATGTGCACAATGGCCTCTACAGATTGCAATTAGGGAATACTATCAAGAAATCTGATGCTGATGTTTCTGCTCAATGTCATGTTACAAGCAAGTCAGTTCCCTTACAAGTCTGGCACTCTAGGCTAGGACATCCTTGTCTAGCTACTTTGAAGAAGGCTTTGCAACATTGTAATGTGTCTTTTTGTAATAATAAAACTACTCTTAGTTGTGTTTCTTGTCATCTTGGGAAAGAGCACAAGCTACCATTTCTTGCTTCTGAAACCAATTACATTGCACCCTTACAATTGGTTACAGCTGATGTTTGGGGTTCTACACTAGTACACTCAAATGGATTTTTGTATTTTGTTGCTTTTACTAATGCTTACTTACGTTATACATGGATTTATACATGGCTGTTGTGTTTCCTTAGTTCCTTGCTCAAGTTGAGAGGGCACTTGGATGCAAACTAAAGGTATTTCAAATTGATGGTAGGAGAGAGTTTCATGCTTTAAGAGCTTATCTGTCACAAAGAGGAATTGCTCATAAGCTTACTTGTCCTTACACATCTGAGCAAAATGGCTTGGTTGAGAGGAAGCATAGGCAGATTGTGAAGTGTGATCTTTTTATCCTTGTCCATGCATCAATGCCTCTGACTTTCTAGAATGAAGCTTTCTACAGTGCAATGAATCTGATAAATAGGTTACCTTCTTCTCCTTTAAGAATACAATCACCTTATGAATTGTTGTTTAGGGAAAAACCAAACTACATAGCTTTAAGGACCTTTGGCTGCCTTTGTTTTCTTAATCTCAGACCGTACAATAAACATAAACTGCAATTTCGATCTACTCCCTGCACTTTTTTAGGATATTTTCCACAGCATAAAGGATATAAATGTAGAGACCACACAGGAAAAGTTTATGTGTCAAGACATGTCACTTTTCATGAGCATACCTTCCCCTTCCAAACCTTACTTAAACCAGTAATTGAACCCAGCTCTACCTATCAAACCACAAGTTCAAAGCTACTTGTGTTTTCTCAGCCTAGACAAACACAGACACTGTAACCACACCTACACAATCATCTACACAATCATTTGCTCATCTCAATAACCCAACACAGTCACCTGTCCTGTCATCTACATCCATACCAAACCTTCCAAGTGTCATGTCATCAGAATCTAGTTCAAATAACTTAACTTCACTTACACCACAACCACCTGACCCAAGGCTAATAAACAATCATCCTTTGATCACCAAAAGTAAGGTAAGCATTTTTAAACCCAAAGTCTATCTTAGTAAGGTAGCTAATCTATCAGATACAGAGCTTGCTAATATTCATGAAGCTATGAAGTCTGATTAGTGGAGTGCAGCTATGAGAGATGAGCTAAATGCCTTAAATAAAAAAATAATTGGAGTCTATGTCTACTGCCTGCATCAAAGAAGCTAGTGGGTTGTAAATGGCTGTTCAAAGTGAAGAGAAAGTCTTATGCCATAGTGGACAGATACAAGCTCGATCAATTGTATAAGGTTTTTCTCAGCATGCTGGCTTAGATTTCTATGATACTTTCAATCCTGTAGTTCGAGCTACTACTATAAGGTTGATGCTTGCTGTTGCTGTCATGAAGGGTTGGTCCTTAAGGCAGGTTGATGTCAACAATGCCTTCCTTAATGGGGCTTTGGAAGAAGAGATATATATAGAGTAGCCACCAGGCTTTGAGGCACGGGGATCCAATGGAGAAAAGCTTGTGTGCAGGTTAAACAAAGCTCTCTATGGTCTAAGGCAGGCACCAAGAGCTTGGTTTCAAACTCTAAGAAGATACTTAGTTGATCAGTTGCATTTTACACCTTCCAAAGCTAATTCCTCCTTGTTTGTTAGTACCAGTGAAGGGTGATCCATATATCTCATGGCTTATGTTGATGATACAATTATTATAGGAGACACACCTACTGAAGTTACTAAGGTGATACAACAGTTGCATAGTAAGTTTGCTCTCAAAGATATGGGTGACCTCCTCTACTTATTAGGTATTGAAGTACAACACACAGCTAAAGGTGTTTTTCTAAGTCGGAGGAAGTATATTGTTAAACTGCTTCAGAAAGCTGCTATGACAGATTCTGCATCAACTCCTACACCTATGGTAGGTACACCAAAATTGGTTAGGTAGTTGTCCATTTGAGGATGTGCATCTTTATCGAAGCATACTAGGCACATTGCAATATGTCTGTATTAAAAGATCAGACATTTTTTTTTGTGTCAATAAGCTAAGTTAGTTCATAAATGCTCCACAAGACACACATTGGAGAGCAGTCAAAAGAGTTCTGAGATATCTGTAAGGAACTATGCAGCATGGCTTATTTTTTATGCAAGGAGACACTGAATTATCTGCATTTTCTAATGCTGACTGGGTATCATCAGTAGAAGACAGGCGTTTAACATCAGGGTACTGTATTTTTCTTGGATCAAATTTAGTTGCATAATGTTCAAAGCAGCAACCTGTTGTATCACGATCTTCCTCAGAAGCAGAATATCGAAGTTTGGCTAATTGTGTGTCAGAATTACTTTGGGTTAAATAATTATTAGTAGAGATAAGAGTTGCATTTTAAAAAAATCTCCAGTGGTGTGGTGTGATAACACCACTACAGTCTCTATGGCAGCAAATCCAATTCATCATGCAAGAATGAAGCATGTGGAGATCGATCATCATTTTGTTAGGGAAAGAGTTTTGGATGGAAGTCTACAAGTTAACATTGTTCCCTCTGACAAGCAGATGGCTGATGTTCTTACAAAACCTTTGACTCTAAGGTAATTTGTTCCTTTCCGTGAGGCACTTCGTGTGTTACCATAAGACAGTGAGCATAAACAATCAAGTGTTCAACAAGTTGAAGAAACCAGGAGAATAACAGAATAAACTGTAATGTTAGTTTTTAGTTAGTGATTATTAGTCGTTAGCTCAACTGAGTGAGTTTGTTCTATTAACTGCTCATGCAATTCATTATATAAGCTGAGCATTGCGTCTGTGTATAAAGATCGATTTTATGATAAATACAAGATTATACTTTCCAAGTCTTTTGTATAATCTAACAATAGTGAAAGCAAACTCAAATGAAAAAGCAACGAAGAACAGAAAACCCATAAATTAAACTCTATACAATCTTATTCACTTAGGATTTACATTATTTACCTTAATAACTCATAATTTTACTGAAGTATTTCACTAGACCACCAAGTGTTCAAGTAGATAAACTTTTTCACGGGTTTCATAAATCGAGTCAATTCGTGTGGATTAAATGAACTTCATTTAATAAATTGACTTTTATGAGGTGTTAGAGCCTAATTTTGATCGAACCCAACATTTAAACAAAATTAGACCCATTTTTTTTTAAATTTTAATTTATTTCTTTAAATTTATTTTGAATTTAAATTCATTCTAAATTTAATTAAAAATTAAAAAGAGCCAAAATGTCCACATTACACAAACTCATACCCAAAGCCAAATTACAAACTCAATAACCCAAACCCTAACCTAACCAATTGCATTTTGAGGAAAAAAAAAAGAAAAAAAGAACCCTAGCAGCAAGTGGATCTATTGCTGCCCCTGCCTTGCCCATTCAGCCCCTGCCACGTCAACGTCAAGTTCCTGAGGCTGCCCATCACCTGACACAGGCACGCCCTGCCACCGCCCCATGTTGCCTGCAGACAGAAGAAACAATTAAAAATAAATTGTAAATGGCTATATAGCCATAGTTCTTTCACTGTAAGTTTTACCGGGTATTGATATCAAAAGACCTACCATCAATATCAGAAAATAGCAAAAAATTCGAAAGCAAAGAAATTCCAGAAGTTTCTTTTGTTCGAAGGTATACTGCTTTACGTATATTTCTTCTGTATTCAATTTATTTTACATATTGTTCGATTTATTTCATCAAAATAAAATAATAAAGTTTCATACAAAAATAAAAGGGAATAAAAAGGGATCTTCGAAACTTTTGATTAAATAAAAATTTAAGTTTGAAACTGGATCTAAAAATATAAAGAAATAAGTGCTAAAAAATACAAAATAATTTTAAAAAAGGAAGGAAATAAAGTTTTCAAAATTTTGTTCCATCTCTTTTGAAAATAAACATTTTAAGTTTTTTTTTCAAAAATATAAGCTCGATCTAAACAGATTCGAGCTTTGATTCGTGTTTTAAAGAAAAGAGATTAATAAAAAAGGATTTTTCCTTACCTAACTACCACGGACGGTGACGCGTGATGAGTAGAAGCAGTTGAACCACGGCGGACGACCAAGACCTCCATGGTCGGACATGGAGGATGCTTCAGAGGATCTCAGAGAGAAGAAGGAAGCAACCCAAACGTTTTTTGAAAAATAGAACTGAAGAAATGGGTTCCTTTATTTTTTATTAAAAAAAGAATGTACTTGCTTTCGTCCTTTTCCTTTAAAATAAAAATCTAAAATTCCTTTTATCTCCTTTTAAATCATTTTATTTATTTTTATTACTTTAATCTTTTATTGACTTCAAACTTTATTATTTATTCTATTTTATATATATCATCTCTAGTTCATGTCACCACTTTATTACTAAAAATTTATATTTTAGCATTTTTATAGTGTGTGAAACGCATATAACGAGCCTTAAGTGCATGCCTTAGGATAAAATTACACCAAGTTGTTAGCAGTCTCCCAAGACTAGAATCTTTATTTTATATCTGTGTTTTGTTTTCATATTGACTTGTGTTCTCTTTTGTCTTTTTTATTATTTTTTCTTGTATTACATCCCCATACAAAGAGAGATATAGTTCTAAGCTCAATTACTAAATAGAAAAGCTAGTCATAAGAAAACGGATACCTTGATGAAATAGAAGACAATATGGTCGGGCTTACATGGCAAAGAAAGAAAGAGAACAAAAATCGATGATCTGCCAGATGAGCAAGACGAAAACAAAGATCGCGTAAACATCCGAGCTTTAGCCTAAGTACGAGAAGTGACTGATCACTCAACCTTTTCAAGATGATATTGTGGACCGAAATTCAAAGACGAGTCAAGACTATTTGAATGACTTCTTATGAAGATTAAGTTTTTTGAACACCGCGACACGACCATATACGTATATGTTTTATGTAAAGGAATTTGATTTCTAATAAGGTTTTTCTAATAGAATTGAGTTATAAGTCAATACATTTCTTATGCATTCATGCATTCATAAGCATCACATTTTGGTAACTTGTGTAATTCTATACAAGCCTACCTTGAGTGAGATTTTGCCAAACCGTCAGTGATTACTCGAACAAGGTAAGAGACACGGTTATATTCTTGTTTCTTTGCTTTTAATTGCAAGTTTTATTCTTGTATTAATTGCACTAACTTATCTTGAATCTGTTTGCATTGCATTTTCATAAATAAAAAAAACGAGTGTTGATTCATGTTCTATTGCCAAATAGAGAACTGATCATAAGAAAACGGATTCATTAATAAGGTAGAAGTCAACATTGTCGTGCATATATGGTCAAAGATAAAGGTGATAACCTGTGAAAGGGGTACATATCAGGGATTCAAGATTACACCCAAATAAATGAAACCCATAACAGTTTGTAAGAGCTAAAAGAAGTATGGAAGACAAAATAGAGCAGATGTTCTAATTAGAATTTGGTGATCTGCCTTATCTACTCAAGCTTAGTTGCTTCACTTTCAGAAACATGAACATGAGATAAAAGAATACGATACGTTGCTTCATTGACCAAAGATCCAAAAGAATAAGCCCTATTCTAGGTGAGCAAGCATTAGGTTACTGTCTTGATTAAGGAAAAAGAAGAGAACGAGCACATTGCTTTGAAAAACTTGTAAGACATAGTACACTCAGATACAAGAAAGAATGTTGACATCTTCGTATGAAGTAGTCGTCTTTTCTAAAATATTAGGGTATGTAGAAGACATGGTTGCATATTTTTTGCCCGACTTGACAAAAGAATCACCCATCTTTTGGCAATCTTAGCCACAAAACACCTATCGAAGAAACGACAAAAGAGAAGGTGTATTGGTTCACAATTTTTGGTAGTACAGTTTCGAGGTCATTTTTTGGAAAGTAGAAAAGATCTCTTGTCGAATATTCTCTGAGTACTACTTTCCATCATAGGAATTTATGGCTATTCAAAGACAAGAGGACTTGGCCAAAGAAATTGGAAATAAATGAGGAATGACTCCAATGTTCTTAAAGGCAAGTCTGAGATAGGGACCATGTCGCAAGCAATGATTCCACCAAGTGTAAAAAACGATTAACCATTTACAGAATTTAACCATTCAAGACTGGTAACTTAGACTAGAAATCAAGATCAAACCGGAGCAAATTAGCTTGGAAGATTAGGACTTTGAGCATTAAGGCACGACCATACATGTATCTGCCTTATGTACATGAATTTGTTTTCTAGTAAAGTTGTTCTAAACGAAATTAAACTAGAATCAACGCCTTTTTGCATGCATTTTACCATTCATTTGCATTGTACTTTATGCATTAAATTTTAATGAAATCCCCCATATTTGAAACACTCGTATGAGAGAGAGTCATCAACCCTGAATGAAAGTTGAGAGGAAACATGATAAATCAAGATGGGAATGATAAAAATTTGAGAAAAAGTCATGTGAAGAGTGAAACCTATTAAGAGTTTGTCCCTACACCCTTAGAAATGTTTTAGACAACTAGACTGTGGAGGAGCTTCCTGTAATTTTAGGACTTTTCCAGAAAAATATTCAGAACACACTTATCACTCTAAGTCCAAGAGTAATAATGACCTTTTATAAAAAGACACATGACCACTATCTTTTATTTCGATGAAAATGATGCATTTCTTGTGTCTCACTTGGCAAACATATTGTATTTCTTTTTCAGCCAAATAGTTGTTCATTCTTAAATTCATTCTCTTACCCATATGTTGGATACCTTGATATCAAAGACACGAGCGACATTGTTGTTGACTTAAACCCTTTTGAGTACGACGTGTGTCCAGAAAAACTTTGAGGCTTTGAAAATGATCAAGAATGTAACTTGTCTCTCGATCTGCTACGGATGGTAAAGCAAGACACGAAACAAACATCACCATGAAGAGTTGTGATTTTAAATGAGAATCGAGACATGTGTCTTTGTAGAAACAAGGTAAGCTGTCTCGAGAATCCAAAGGTCTTTGCATGATCCTATCAAAGCATGCCAGGTTTAAGGAATCGATGTCGTGACACACAGGTTCCCATAAAAGGAAGAATGCAATTAAATTCAACAGAAACTTCAAAAATTAAGGCTCGACGTGTTAAAAAAAGAGAAGAAAAAGAAAAACAAAACAAATAAAAAAAAGGGGTCAAGATAAAAACCTGCCAGGGATATCTTGAAACCCAAGGCAAAAAAAGAAAAAGGAAAAAAGAAAGGAAAGTCAAGACAAAAACCCGCAAAGGGCATCTTGAAAATTTATTCTCCTTCATTTTTGCACATCGTAACCTCTTTGTATGAAGCATGGATATTACCAAGCCAACTTTGTAAAAAAGTTTCGAATGAAGCATCAATTCGTCCTCATGATCATTGATTACTACTTCTTATGTCAATCGACGATTAAGCAAATTATTGAAAATGAGATTATATGTCAGATATGGGATGCCAAAAAGGGTCATATTCGACGAGGACTTGAATTTGAGCAACAGCATGATAGCGAAACTCTACAATCAATTCAAGAACAAGTATCACGACTCAGCACCACATCACAAAAAAAAAAGCGAATGGTCATTGGAGGTAACCAATAAGAACATCAAAAGGATTCATAGCAGAGACTTACAAAGGCTCAGCATGAAATCACCATTTGTCTTTGAGACTTATCAGGCTTCTATCAGAACATCCACCGAAGCAACTCCTTTCTCACTAGAATGAAAGTCGTCCTACCCATTGAATTCGAGTTTCTTTCCCTCCAAATTTTGTTAGAGCTGATGAAGCAGAATGAATTCGATCCAAATATAGTCAGCTAAACTTGATTGAAGAAAAGATACTAAATGACAAGAGTTTACGACAAAGAAGGATTCGTTCTAGAGAATTTCACGAGAAGCACTGGTTTTAAAAAGGATCTTACTTACAAAAGTCTTCCAAGAAAAATGGATGTTAAATTGGGAAAGGCCCCATGAGGCAAAGAAAGTTTTTTGGAAAAACTTTGATTTTGATCGAAATGGAAGGGAAAGACCTGCCCAACTTCGTGAACTCGGATTCAATGAAGAAGAAATAAATAAATAAGAAAGAAAAAAAAAGGAAAAATAAAAAAAGAGAAAAAAAGAAAAAATAAAAAATAAAATAGAAAAAAGGGGAAAAAAAAAAGGAAAGGTTGAGGTGAATACTCGTAAAAGGCATCTCGAAACCTAAAGAGACTTAAGTTGAAAACCTGAAAGGGTGACTTAATTTTGAAGAAAGGAGCGTGAAATGGTCTTCTCTTTCAAGTTTGCTTGGTGAAGCTCATACTTTGATATTTAGGGCCCCTAAATCTATTCTTTGCTCACTTTATGTTTGGCATCCTTTAACCAATATGGGTCATTTTTAATCTTTTCATTCATGTAAGCTTTGCCTTCAATAAAATTTCATTCGCCTTGCGACCATGCTCAAGCAATTTTGCATCAAGATTGCGATTAATGAACCAACGATCTTTTCATTCATGCAACCTTTGTTTGCAATCAAATTTAATTTCACCCACCTTATAGCCTTGATTCAAGCATCTTTGCATTTGAAATAATGGTTAGTGGTTTATGATATAAGGAAAAATAAGATTTTTGCATATCGTTTTGGAAAATTTCTAAATAGTATGGGACCTAAAATAGGTCCACTAGTTGGAAATAACCAAACCCGAGGGTTAGAAGGGTCTTGAAACAAATAATTCACATTTCAACTACCTCTTTAAGTTTCACAACAAAGATACCATACCAAAAGAACATAATAGCGCATCAATGATATAACTTAGACAAACGACGATGGACATAGGGTAAGGACTAACAAGAAAATCATTTCTCAAAAATGACATTTTTACATTAATCATTCATACTCACTTGCTTATGGGCATTTGACTCATCCTAACCATGGGATCTTAACAATCTGCTCTACATAGAGAACTATTAAAGCATACTCTACAGGTTTCATTACCGCGAAATGGCGAAATGAGCTGAGAAAAACATGAAGATTTAAAGGGAAAGGTTGAGACCGCAACGACGAACCCGGTACCTTAGAAGATGTGATAGGAAATATTGAGACCGCAACGACGAATCCGAGAGCATGAAATGTGATGGAAAAGGTTGAGGCTGGAATGGCAAACTTGGTACCATGAAAATTTGAAGGGAAAGGTTGATCCCGCAACGACGAACTTAGTACGTCAGAAATGTGATAGGAAAAATTGAGGCCGCAATGGCAAGTCCGATACCATGAAATGTGATGGCAAAGGTTGAGGTCGTAACGGCAAACCCGATACCAGGAAGATTTGAAGGGAAAGGTTGACCCCGCAACGATGAGCCCGGTACCTAAAAAGATTTGAAGGGAAAGGTTGATGCCGCAACGGTGAACTTGGTACCTTAGAAATGTTATGAGAAAGATTGAGACCGCAACGACGAATCCGGTACCATGAAATATGATGGGAAAGGTCGAGGCTGCAACGACAAACCCGGTACCATGAAGATTTGAAGGGAAAGGTTAAGACCACAACGACAAACCCGGTACTTAAAAAGATTTGAAAGGAAAGGTTGACCCCGCAATGGTGAACCTAGTACCTCAGAAATGTGATGGGAAAGATTGAGACCACAATGGCAAATTCAGTACCATGAAATGTGATGAGAAAGGTTGAGGCCACAACGGAAAACCCGGTACCATGAAGATTTAAAGGGAAAGGTTGAGGTCGCAACAGCGAGCCCGATACCTAAGAAGATTTGAAGGGAAAGGTTGATCCCGCAACGGTGAACTTGGTACCTCAAAAATGTGATGGGAAAGATTGATCCCGCAACGGTGAACCCGGTAACTAAGAAGATTTGAAGGGAAAGGTTGATGTTGTAATGACAAACCCAGTACCTCAAAGATGTGATGGGAAAGATTGAGGCTGCAACGACGAATCTGATCCCGTGAAATATGATGGGAAAGGTTGAGACCGCAATTGCGAACCTGGTACCTAAAAAGATATGAAAGGAAAGGTTGAAACCGCAACGGGAAGCCCGATACCTTAGAAAATGAGATGAAAAAATTGACCCCGCAATGACGAATCTTATACCATAAAGTCGAAAAAGAGTATATTGAAGCCGTAATAGTGAATCTTCTACCTCGAAATTACAGTGGATCAGATCAAACCACAATACTAAGTTTTTATCTCTCTGAAGTTACAATAAGAGTAAGATCAAATCCTATCTTCTTGAAATTTTTACCTTTAATCAAGAAGGGCAGATTGAAGATTTTGATCTTTTACCCGAGCTTGAGACAAATCATCCTCAGCGAATCTCTTACCTCGACCCTGAGGCAGATTGCAACCATTTGATCTCTTACCCCAAATTTAAGGTAGCTCATCATAAGCAAATCTCTTACCCTGAGCTTAAGGCAGATTACAACCATCCGATCTCTTACCCCGAGCCTGAGGCAGATCATCATCAGCAAATCTCTTACCTCGAACATGGGACAGATTGCAGTCATCTGATCTCTTACCCCGACCCTGAGGCAGATTGCAACCGACCGATCCCTTCCCTTGAGCTTGGGGCAAATTACAACCATCCGATCTCTTACCCCGAATTTAGGGCAGATTACAACTATTCGATCTCTTACCCCAAGCCTAGAGCAAATCATCATCAACAAATATCTTACCCCGAGCCTAGCGCAGATTGCAACTGTCCGATCTTTTACCCTGTGCTTGGGGCAAATCACTATTAATCAATCTCTTACCCCGATCATGGGACAAATTGCAATCATCAAAAAAACAACGAAGTAATCATCTTCTTGAAGTTGCAAGCAAATTGAGTGAAGCTACAATAGCAAATTTTATTCTTTGAAATTGCCTTAGAGCAAGATGAAGCCAGAACACTAATAGTTGTAAAGACGAATGCAGCAAAGTTAAACGACCAATAAGGTGAAAGGTGGACCGACGAAAGAAAGAGCGTCAAAGAGATGAAACTTGACAAAATTAAGCATCCTTTTGGTCTTTATTCTGTTCTTGTTACAAGTAACGAGCAAAGAGGAACAATTATTAAAGCTTAATTTTGACCGAGCTCAACATTTAAACAAAATTGAGCCCATTTTTTAAAAAATTTTAATTTATTTCTAAATTTAATTTAAATTTAAATTTATTTTGAATTTGAATTCATTCTAAATTTAAATTTATTTTTAAATTTAATTAAAATTTATTAAAAAAAAAACCCCAAATGTCCACATTACACAAACCCATACCCAAAACCCATTTACAATCTCAATGAGCCAAACCATAACTTAACCCATTTCATTTTGAGAAAAAAAAAAAAGAAAAAAAAAACCCTAGCAGCAAGTGGATCTGCTGTTGCCCCTACCTTGCCCATTCAGCCCCTGCCACGTCAACGTCGGGTTCCCGAGGCTGCCCATCACTTGACACAGGCACGCCCTGCCACCGTCCCATGCTTTAAAAATAAATTGTAAATGGCTATATAGCCATAGTTCTTTCACTGTAAGTTTTACCGGGTATTGGTATCAAAAGACCCACCATCAATATCAGAAAATAACAAAATATTCAAAAGCAGAGAAATTCCAGAAGTTTTCTTTTGTTCGAAGGTATACTGCTTTACATATATTTCTTCTGTATTCAATTTTTTTTACATATTGTTCGATCTATTTCATTAAAATAAAATAATAAAGTTTCATACAAAAATAAAAGGGAATTAAAAGGGATCTTCAAAACTTTTGATTAAATAAAAATTTAAGTTTGAAACTGGATCTAAAAATATAAAGAAATAAGTGCTAAAAATACAAAATAGTTTTAAAAAAAAGAAAGAAATAAAGTTTTCAAAATTTTGTTCCATCTCTTTTGAAAATCCTAAAGGATCCTAGTAGAACTGGATCTGTTATTTTTTAAAAAAAATAAAGAACTATAAGAAACCTAATAGATTTGAAAAGTCAAAAAAAAACTCAAAACATTTTAAGTTTTTTTTCAAAAAAATAAACTTGATCTAAACAGATTCGAGCCTTGATTCGTGTTTTAAAGAAAAGAGATTAATAAAAAAGGATTTTTCCTTACCTAACTATCATGGACGGCGACGCGTGATGAGCAGAAGCAGTGGAGCCACGACGGACGACCAAGACCTTCATGGTCGAACATGGTGGATGCTTGAGAGGACATCAGAGAGAAGAAGGAAGCAACCCAAACGTTTTTTGAAAAAGAGAACTGAAGAAATGAGTTCCTTTATTTTTTATTAAAATAGAAAGTACTTGCTTTCGTCCTTTTCCTTTAAAATAAAAATCTTAAATTCCTATTATCTCCTTTTAAATCATTTTATTTATTTTTATTACTTTAATCTTTTATTGACTTCAAACTTTATTATTTATTCTATTTTATATATATCATCTCTAGTCCATGTCAGCCACTTTATTACTAAAAATTTATATTTTAGCATTTTTATAGTGCGTGCTTGTTTTAGCTTTTGTATTTTCTTTGTCATTTTATGTCACTAACGTATTATTTTATTCTGTAATATTTGCCTTAACTATTATTGCTGCTATCATTGTATTTTCTTTGTAAATTGTTTTGCATCCGTTCGTTAATCTCGTGCAACATTTGATTAGACCAATCGCGTGTCGAAAGTAAAAATTCGTATTTGGTTTTTCACAATAATAGTTTTTAAATTAAGGCCATATTTGTTTGTGTAAAAACTTTAAAAAATTGTGTTTTAATTTATTAGATGTGATTTTTTTTTTAAATCGGAATAATCGAATATCTTTTTCAAGGTTTAAAATCTACAACAAAGGAAGCTCATTATTTTCGGGTCTCGGAATGTTATGTCCTAATGTTTCTTTCTCGATCATTACGAAATAACGAGACTTCCTCACGAAATTCGATTTCCCTTCCTAAACGTGTACATCAAATAAATCATGTATTTAATGATCGTATTTTAAACTTCACTCGAGTTTTCAAACTTTTAACAAATCAAGACCCGAAAATAATCGATATGGTACCAATTTTGGGCATGTGAGGGTGCTAATCCTTACTCACATGTAACCGACTCCCGAACCCATTTTTTAGATTTTGAAGACCAAAATAATTTTCAAAACGGATTTTAAACGTTTTGTGGTGATCCAATTACATCAAATAAAAAGATTGGTGGGGACTCTTATTTTTCAATTTTTAAAATATTTTTCGAGATCTGTTTGTTTTCCCAAAAATGAACATGGGGTATTTGTGTGTAATGGTCACGAGCTTTGATCCACGCCCGTAACATTTTTTTCTGCCATTCTTGCAACACCCTTGTTTCGTCCTTGGAATGGCACTAGTTTAACTCGCCTTGGAACTCTCTTGATGCCTTAGCCAATTTTTGACTAACCTCTCTATCAAGTAATCCCACCTCTTGGAACACTTTCCTCGGCTTCCATCGTCTTCTAACTCAATTTTTTTCTTTGTTTTTTGATACATCTTGTTTGCAAGAGCCCGTCGCTCTCACTTTCCCACATAATGACTTGCTTCGGTCCAAATCCCTTTGATCCTCACATATAGACTTCAAAGTGCTCACAGTGAACACCGGGTTAATCTTGAGTAATCATGCTAACTCTGGTTGGCCGCTTCAAAACTCTAAAAGGGCCCCTATGTCCATGCCAAGCTAACAAGTCAAAATTAAAACACTTCCAAAGTGTTTGAGGTGTATCTCACTTGTTGCATTTACTCACCTCAGTTACCCAGTTTGCATCGTCACTTTCCCCCCAAAGATCGATGCACAACCCACCTCTCTCTTAGGTGGTAGCCCCACTAATAACTTAACAAGCTTTATATCAGTTTGTCGCCCCACTAGCATTTTCAATGAGGTCTTTCTACCATTCCTCCGATCTACCGAGCCCATGTTCTTTCCCTCAAGAACATCCTTCACTAGTTGGATTACTAACAATACCTTTGTTCAGCCCCTCATGTCTCGACTCACCAAACACAACTCATTGTTGTTGTCAAGTATCCAAGATGCAAATACAGTCGAGAAAAGGAACCAAAAGAACATTAACCTTGTTGAGGAAATTTAAGCTAAGAAAAAGTCGTAATCATCCAAGTGAATTACTTGAAAATCTTTCTTACCTTTCCATTGACCAATATGAAGCTCAACTCCTTGTGATACTCCCACAGTTGAGACTTCCTTAGAATTAACAGTTTTAATCTTCTTAGTTGATTCACTAACTGAGAGACCAAGTTTACCCACAACTTTTTTTTTTATGAATAGATTTTTTGCCCTCGAATGATGTCTTGCATACTTAATGAACATGTTAGTATTCCTTTAGGCCCAGATTGGCCTAGAAGGTCATAAAACACATAAAAATGCTCAGTTTATTCACTAGGTCCTACGATGAGAAACTTAATAAAAACTATATTAATTTGCTATAAGCCCAGCTTGTTAAGTATAGAATTGGGCTTAATCTGCTACAACGAATTGTGATAGATCATTTTCACAAGTCTAGTGATTCTTTCTTAGTTAATATTTTCAAGTCTTAAGTGCCAAAGGTACGTCTCATTAGAGTGAGAAGTTTTAAGTCTTTTATTTGATACTTCAATCGCAAGCAATGTGTACATTTTTGGTTTGATAAAATAAAGATTATTTGGCATCCATCCATTACAGATAAGATTGTGATTTCTAAATATTGCAACACTATTATTAAAATTCACGATCAAGTCATCTTTATATAAACATGCAATTGAAATTAAGTTTCTTTTGAAACTTGGTACATAGAAAACGTCTTTCAAAATAATCTTCTTAAACTTATCAACATAAAGATGTACATCTCCCACTACTTCAGTTGCCATAGTTGTTCTGTTTCTGGTCTACAACGATATATTCTTATCTCTAAGATTGTTCGTCTCCTTGAACCCTTGTAGAGAAACTCATACATGATTAGTGGCTCCCAAATCAATGACCTAGTGGTCTATTAAATCCCTTACTAAACATGCTTATATCATAACGAGTTTCATACATTTGTCTTTAGTCTCTAAGTATTCCTTCCACCCTTTACAATTTGACTTGAAGTGTCCTTCCTTACTCCAGAAGAAGCATTTAGACTTAAATAGTCTTTAGGTTTTTTGGTTCTCTTCCTTTCCACTTGTAGTGGCTTAGAGATATTAGCCTTGTTTTTCTTACTGTACTTTCCCTTCCTTTTTGAGGAAGAAGCGACAAGTATATTTGCTTCTACTCTTCGGATCGACTGACCGCCATTCAACATCAACTCATAGGATTGTAAATCTTTTGTAAGTTGTGTAAGCATCAAGTTTTTACTCTTAAGGTTATATGCAACCCGAAAAACTGCAAAATCCTTGGACAAGCTTTTGAACACCATCTCAATTTGAGTGTTTTGGTCCAAATTGGCCTCATTGTTCGCGACTTCGGCAAAGCATCCCATAAGAGTAATCATATGGTCTTTGACCGAAGTGTCAAGCTTTTGCTAAGCATTCATCAAACTAGTAATAGATTACTTTCAAGCCAAGGTAGATTGGCCTTTAAACATGCCTTCTAGTTTGTCTAGAATCACTTTCCAGTCTTACAACTCTCTAATTGCTTATAAAGGGTACTGGTCACGCTTGCCAGCATATAGCAACGAGTTATCTCATCAGACTCCCTCTAGTGTTTTCTAGCCTTAGCTTGAGTGGTTAGAAGGCACTTGTTATCAATAATTATTTTAAGTTTCTCATAGCTCAGGACAATCATCAGGTTCCTTTTCCATTCCTTATAATTATTTTCGTTCAGTTTGTTTTTAGTAAGTATGTTTAATAAGGGAATAGGTGTCATATTCTAACTGAAAATAAAACGTTCATTCATTAATATCTTTGTATTAAGAAAATGTTTGAAAATAAAATTATAGTAGGTGCCACTATAGTATCGTGACTAAGCTTTCCCTAACGACATACCATTCGAAAGCAACTTGATCAGTGCTCGTCCAATAACCTGGTCATAAGTGTGTTACCCTTATAGGATATCTTTAATCTCTTTGAGATAATATTCATTCTCTCAATATGATCCTATTTTATCTCATGGTAAACATTACATCTTCCTTCATGAAAAGTCAATTACTATCAATTCATCACAAAGATGAACAAATCGTGATCACGTTTACTTTTCATCAACCATGTAATGCTAATGAGAGGATATCATTTACCCATGTCTTGGGCTATGAATTTCATTATTGTGAATGACGCTACATACTGCAGAAGTCGTATACCCAATACACCAACTTTCGGTTCCTTATCTATTTGAACTCAAGCTTTTACTTACATCAAAGTACACAAATTACGCTTACATAGTTTGTCATCCATTCAAGTTTTAGGTATGCCACACTATGAGTGTCACAAGTAAATAAATTATAAACAGATTCAAGATCTATTCTTTTTTGGTCTAATATGATGTACTATCAATTCAGTCAGTCACATCTATGTCTCTATCTTCTAAGAGTCATCCACTGTGATGCTCAAGACAAAGCATCTCCTCAATTTGACTTGATATTAGTCTTTCAATTAGTTTGCTCATTTTCGATTAGACCAAGAACATGTTTAGGTTCGTCTACTATTATAAGTTGTCTTTATATATTACGACCCGACCACATAATATAACTTAGTATTAGTTTAAACATTAGACAACCAATGAGCAACATTTGCTTCTATTTTGCTTTGCGTGCAAAAATCATATGAGGATAATTATACAAAGTATATTAATGTAATCAATAGATTTATTTTATTAACCAATCTGTTTGAAAAAATTACAAGTATATATTAATGAAAATACTATACTTAAGACACCAGATCCAACATCTAACCTATCTACTTCAATCAATATTATGGAAAGCACAAAGGCTCATGTCAATGGGAACAAAGCAAAAATTGCATCATCCTTAGAAATAAAGATTGTAAAGAAAAAGAGAAGGGCATTGTTCCCAAGGACTTTCCATGTTTTTGTTTAGAAAAAAGTCTCAACCATCCATTCCAACTTTGCGTAAGTAAGTCTTCAAGGAAGTCCACTGTTGTGATTTGTACTGTGTTTGTCAAAGTGACTTCCTTGTTCCATAACACTTGATATATTTTTACCTTCAGAGTGTAAATTCAATAAAGTATCATAGAAGTCTTTGTTTTTGGAATCAAAATGCATTTTGCTTCTTTTATTTTAAAAATAAGTAAATTAGTTCTTGCACATTAAATCAAAGAGTAAATTAGTTATTTTTATTAAAAATTTCATCTATTTGTATTGTAAAAAAACTGACGTGATTAACAAAATAATCAGAAAGTGACACGTGATGTGTCATGTGTACCTAATACTGGCATACAGAAACTAGTTTTTAACAATAAGATGGATGTAATTTTTAACGGAAGGATCAATTTATTTTTTTTATCTAATGTATAAGACTATTTTACTATTTTTTTAGTAAAAAAAATAAAATACAACCATACTCCTAATACAAAAACCTTCATAATATTTTTACTGTACAAATTTTAATGATCATTGATGTATGATAAAATTAATATTACATTTTTACTTTCTGCATAGGATTGTATATAAAGGTCATCCTTTCAATCAAAATGAAAAAAATTGAGATAGTTCCAATTGACTAAATTAATTTGTAAATCAAATTTAATATTAAATTTTACAAAGTTGAATTGAATAAAAAATTTAAGTTGAACAAATCTATTCGAAGATTTAAAGATATTTAAGTATGATGAAGCATGTTCTATAAAATGTTAGATGACTTCAATTATTAACAAGTCCATAACAAATTCAGTAATAATTGGTCAATAAAATTTAAAAAAAATAATAAAAAAAATATCATATGATGACTTGACTTGATGATTAAAATGTAATCTGAATTTGAATTTAATTCACGCTAATCGCAATTACTTTTTGAACTTTATTCAATTATTGTAATTAATAAAAAAAATAATAAGGGGCTTAGCTGGACAAATATCACCCTTTTTTTCTATCAGCTAAGATAATCTTTTTCAATGCCGAAACAGTAATGCGACCGTTAACTCACTGACTCAGTTCACTCGTTATGGCTTCATTTCTCAAGTCATCACCATCCAACTTTCACCGTTCCTTTATCCCTATCTCTTTTTCTTCCTCCTCCATTGTACCAAACAACGTCGCTCCGCGTTCGTTTTTGCGCGCTGACGACCGGCCCCGACGGCGGGAGAACCGCGAGCCAGGAATCCGCCGGCGCTGATTTGTTAAGGAAGCGAGTTTAGTTCCAGAGGAGGACAGTGGCGGAATTTCGGAAGAAGAGGATGGTAGTAAGGAAAAAAGAAATAGAGGTGAATGGATTGATTGGGAGGACAGGATTTTACAGGACACTGTTCCTCTCGTTGGTTTCGTTAGAATGATTCTTCATTCTGGAAAGTAAGTAATTTAATTTCTTGCCTTTTTTATTTAAAAATTATCTAATTATATAACACTTCCTTTTATTGTAAATTTGTAAATTTATTGCAGATATGGAAGTGGAGATAGATTGAGTCCAGAGCACGAAAACACTATTCTGGAGAGGTTGCTTCCTTACCATCAAGAGTCTGAGAAGAAAATCGGATGTGGAATTGATTACATTACTGTATGTTTCTGTACCTTTTCTGCATTTTGACCACTGGAATTTTTAATTAATTACAAGCTTGAATTTAACAATTTAAATAAATTATACTAATACTTCATTTTAGGATTTTCAGAATTATTTTCCTATTTAATTTTAGCTGCATATTTTAGTGTTAGTTCTAATGTGACCCTTTTTTTCCCCTGAAAGGACTAGACGAAATCAAGTTGCATGAATATAAATTTAAACACTAAAATTCGGGCTCAAATCTAGTCTATGCAGTAAAACTGAAGGAGTGAGGGACAGGCTTTTAGAAATGAGGGTGAGAGTCCCCTACCTAGTAGAAGAAGTTGATGCCTTGTAGGATTTCAATTTAGATTTTAGTCTGGAGATATTTGGCGGGTTTGGAATCTGTACTGATGGCAATATTCCCCATTCCACCCTCCATCGCCTTCCCGTTTCCCCTTTTGTCTTGTTAGCTAATTGCTATGGTGGAAGCAAAATAGGCTGCAATTGTACTTGCTCAAAGCTCTTTCTGAATTTACGTACTTCATGAATTCTCTTGCCTAGTTTTAGTTAGAAAGATTATAGGTTAATCAATCATTGTAATTTCTATATTAGATATGGATATTTTCTGATTTCTACCAAGGCATTCATTCTAGTTCTCTTTCTGCCTCAGTTTTCTCCACTCTTTTGTCTTTTGGTTTTCCGGTCTCTTTAAGTGTATGGAGGATTGTCGCCTTCAACTTTTTTCTTTTTCTTTTTATAATTGTATGTCCTGCTTGGCTTTGTACTTCTCATTTCTTGATGAGATCATGCAGAAACTGCTGTTAGATATCTGTGGCTATAAGTGATTATGCGTTGGTTACGTGTAATGATCTCAACAAAATCAACTCATACTTGGTCCGTTTCAACATCACTATGTGGTGGAGCGACCTATTCAATATTGAATTGAATATCCTTATTACTGATTTAACTTCTTTGCCCATAAACATAAATCCCTGGTAGTAAATATATTTTGCTGCTAATGCTGCATATAATTAAAATTTTACCAAGGGGATGCCACCTGATATTGTTCGCCGAAAATTCTTTGTTAGGCTTGCTTAGTTGCTCTTGATCTCTCCATTAGCATGAATGGCATTGCAATATGCACAAAGCCTTATCATATCCACCTTTTAAGCATGAAATTTCTTCAGCCTGTGCAACCTCTTTTGGGTTTTCGGCCATTGGGCTTTATTGTTTTAGGGGATTGGGATGATGAAGGGTCTCCCCAGTGTTTTCAAATTGATATAAAAAAAATTTAAACGAAAGGACTTGAAAAAGTAAGGGAGTAAACTAGCTAAAAGAAAGGAAGCCTTTTTAAGTAATTAAAATTTGATTTTGTGATTTACACAGTTAAACTGTATGATGGCCTGTTTGGCCAACTTGTGTGGATTAAGTAAATGATGAACACTTCTCATATTTGGTTCACAGGTTGGTTACCATCCTGAATTTGTAGGCTCAAGATGTTTGTTCATAGTTCGAAAAGATGGTGAACTGGTTGAGTTTTCTTACTGGAAATGCATCAAGGGCCTCATCAGAAAATACTATCCCCTATATGCAGATATCTTCATTCTCTGAAATTTCCAACGGCCTAGACAGAGTTCATGAGGGTAGTACTCTGAACTTGTCTACCACTTCATATTAGTATGTTTTAGGATCTTTTGAATTTTGTTGTATTTTTTTTTTGTAATTTTTAATATTTATGAGCTCAAATAACATTTTAAAAATTAAAAGCCATCACTGAAAATTCTTAAATTCTTATAATAGATTCTAGAAAATCACATTCCTAAAAGATTTTAATGAGTTTTGCTGAATGGCTTGACATGGAACTGGTACAAGGTTTAATGAGCATATATCAGTAATTCTTGGTACCTCTCTCAAGGAATAGGATTTCACTATTTTTCTATGTTTGCTTCACTACTGTTCTCTCTCTGTGTGTGTGTGTGTGTGTGTGTACAAACATTAATACTCTTACAGGAATGGTTACATACTGATCTGGCTACCAAACTGCATTAGCAGTTCACATTGAATGCAAAGTGTAAGAGACTGTACTTGACATGTTTTATTATTTAATTGAGTCTAGATTGTTAATGGTTAACGTCAAGAAGTCAAATCTTTTCATTGTGAGAAGTGTGAAGTGTTTATTTTTTACTTATTAATTCTATTAATCGAAAACAAGTATTACTTGCCTTCGCAATTAAGTAACACGAATACTGAATTATACATCTGTGCCTGTCATTGCCGTATTCACTATCATTACTTTCTTTTCATCTGGTTCTTGCTTATTGTTTTCCCACCTCAGTGCACTCTACTCAGAATTAGTTGCCTACCAGATATTCACCTCACAACTTGCAAACTGAAACCAATTTCACGTGAACCACTTCTAGGTGTCTTCCCTTTTTATTCTTTCTTGATGTCTTCTGGTGGTTGAGCCGAGTAAGCTCCTAAGTTGTCAAATGGGAGGTTTTCAAATCTCTGCAAGGACAGAACTATTTGACGGCATTGGATTTTTGTTTCTGAGGTTCCTAAGTAATTTCCAAAGAATAACAGGTTCAAGGTGAAAAACAGCTGAGCATTACTATGTTTTTGGTTGCTCTTACCTCGGGCCAACCGTCACTCTGGTCTGCAACCAGAGTTGAGTTTGATCTCAGCTTGTTCTCTTCTGTGTTACCAGTAACTACATTATATATATAATGAAAAGAAGATAAAATTCTATTTGAACTTACGCTAGTTGTAGTAGTCTCTCTCTGCTTCCATTACATATCAAAAGATTCGGAAGTTTAAGCTTTAATTAAATCGAAAAAAGCTATGTAAGGGTTAGACCTGACCTTCCGTTTTTGTGTTAATGTTCATGTTGTTTCACGTCTCATATCATATTAAGGTTATATATATGTATACAAATTTTGATACATAAATAATTTGCATTACATAGATTTTGACAGGTTACTATGATATTTGGGTCACTTTTTCATGCCATGTTATGGATTATGTTCTATTTTTTTTTATGTCATGATGGTATCTTGTTATCGTATTATGTTTACAGTTATCTAGTTACAGTAACAAGAAATTCTCAAAACCACGTAAGTTGGAAAAGATTTGAAGGTGCACTTTCATTTGCCCATTTGTTTTTTTCCTTCTTCGGTTCTTCCTTTTCCCGTGACATTGACACGCTTGTCTGGTTGTTTTGATGACTAACTACATTTGTCTATCTTTTTTAATGCAAGACTCTGGAGATTTCTGACGCATTCAGTGTTTAAGTTTAAAGATTTGTTAAAAGATCTAATATCTATATTCATTTTAATAAAATTTAAAATTATTAATTAATTTATTAATGATGTGCTTTAATATGATTTGCTACTGGTATATAAACTTATACACAGTCCTCCAATACAAATACAAACTCAACTTGTTTAATTTGTTTGGATAAAACCATGGTTATCTGAACCGGAGCGACTCGATTGGTCATACAAATTGGACTGAGAATTGGTTGGAGTACAGGTTTAAATAAAGATTTTAAATCGGTTGAGTCGTGAATTAGTATAAATCAATTGGATCGATTAACCAATAATTTTATCGATTTAATTAAAAATTTGATTTTAAAAATATTGAATAAAACATGAAACCCAACTCAATGAATTATTAAAGATGAATTGAATGATGAACAAAATTTAAAAATAATGGAAAAATATATTGTATTCTTAAAAAAATTAATTTTCATAAATTATAAAACAAATATTTAAGAGAAAGGAAAATTTGGTTGGATGAATTGTTAGAGCTGGTTGAATTTTGGTATGTGACGTGTGACCAAAGAGATTTAACCTCTTTGTTACGGTGTTGGTTTTAATATTATTATTCTCATTAAATATATTGGAAATCATAAATAAAATCATCAATTATTACATTAAGACATTTTATGTATTATTTTTTTTGTTCTCTTAAAGTTCATGAAATAATTTGAAAATAAAATCACAAGATATTTGGAATGATTAGTAAAAGTATAATAGTGGGTTTTATATTGTATTTTTTATTACACTTTGGTCCTATTGAAAAATTTAAAAAATTAATTTCTATATGTTAGGTTAAGGAGCAAAATATTTCTATTGTTAAGAAAATATCGTTAAATATTTTTTTTGGTGTTTTATATGTAATGCTTTATGCCAAATATTACTCTCAATCTTTAAACATTTATTCAATTTGACCCATGTTCTTTTATTTAGATAAACTAACAAATAATTTAAAATTTATAAAAATAAAATAAAATTTTCAAAAAATCATAAATAAAAATTATAATTCCAAAAAATTTTAAAATATATAAAAATTATAAAATGATTATAAAGTTTTAGGTAAATTACACCCAATGACACTAAACTATTAGTAAGTTTATGTTTTTGTCACTCTAACTATTTGAAAGTTTTCATTTAAGTCATTAATATGTTAAGTTTTTTTTTTTTTTTTTTTTAAGTCAAGTTATTGAGTTCTAAGCAAAGATTTAACAACCAATACAATGGATTAGTACTCATTGACGAGTAGAAGAACGTACCTTAGATTCAAGGCTATTGGATTGTTAACGTCGGAGATCGGAGATCAGAGAAGAAAGCTTTTTGGATTTTTAGTATGCAAATTCGTTATGTTCAAAACTATATTATGAAAAAAATTAAATTATAGAAGAGAAGAGAAGGCAAATGGAGAAAGCCATACAATATTAATTTTAACAATCCAAAAACTTAAATTATGAATACTTTTGAATAGTTTAGTGATAATTTTGTAACTTTTTAAAGTTGAGTGACCAAAACATAAACTTACTAATAATTTAGTGACTTGAGTGTAATTTACCCTAAAGTTTTTAATAAAAATTTCAGAATATTAAAATTTTTAACTTTTTTAAAAAACCTTCAAAATTAAAAACTATCAACTTTTAGATTTTAGAATTGAAATACATTAAAGAAATTAAAAATATCTAAATGTTTTCCAAATTTTCAATAAAAAATATTAAAAGTTTCAACAACATTGTTGAAACCGACTTGGTGATTGAATCGATTAAATCATCGAAATTTTATTCAAATGGTTTAATCACCGCTCAACAATTTTAAATTAAAAAAATAAAAAATTTAGAAATTTTATTAAATTATTTTAGTATATTAAAAAAAAAATATATTACTATATGCAAAATTCATTAGCATATATATATTAGTTACATCTCTACCCCAAATTCATAGTTTTTGAGTTTTACAAATTCTATGATATTCTTTAGCCTATTAGTTACATCTCTATCCCAATAAGTGTCCGAATTTTGCAAGCTCATGAGTAGCTTTACTTCCTGATTTGCTAACATGCATAACCAGATCGGCTAAAAAGTACTGATGGCATGCGTTAGCCTTCATCTTCTTTATCACACTTTAGCCATCGCCTGCAATCAAGTGAGAAAGAGAGGACAGTGGCGCACCATTCAGGTAAGAGAGACATTAGGTGTAAAGCAATCGGTGAAAGCTGCGTTGTAAATAACCAATTAATAAAATATTATACTTACTAGTAGGATCAGTGTCGGGCAGTTTCCCTCGAGTTAGGGGTTTAGTATCATTAAATGTTCATTTTTTAAATTAATTATGAAAATGGATCATTCTGAAAAAAAGTTACAGATATGAGTTAAAAACATAAAAATGTATTTATGTGATATCGTTTTTAGGGAAAAAACAGAAAAACACTTTCACGTAAATAATTTTTTTCGTTGTGTTAGGCAAAAACACTGATGTAAAAGCGTTTTTCAAAAAAACATTCACGTGAAGGTGTTTTTGTCATATTTTCCTCCAATGGGTAAAAGTACTTTCACGTGAACATTTTTTTAAAACATTTTCATATTAGCGCGCTTTTGCTTAATATAAAAAAAAAATGCTTACGTTAAAATATTTTTCTGATTTATCCTCTAAAAATAACGTCACATTTTTTACACAAATCCATAATTAATTTTTAAGATGATTTATTTTTATAAATAATTTCGAAAATAAACATTTATTAGTATATAACCCGCGTGTTTGGGTATCAAGTGGTGACGAGTCGCAAAACGTAATAAAAGCTAAAAAGGCAAAATACGTGGTTGGGTTCACATGAGGCGTCACAGTCACACTTTCCTTGCCTTTGGTCCTCCATTGCATCCAATCCAAGTTATATGATATTTAAACATACCTATATCTACTTTTGCTTCTTTTTCATCCAATCCAATCTTTCTTTTTTATTTTTTAACTTTTCCAAAAATATAATATTTATCTTTCTTTATTAAGTTAAATTTACTTTAATTCATTTTATGGTCTACGAGCTCTATTCGAATCAAGGGTGATATTCATACTGAAAAATAACTAGTTTTCATATCTGATAAATCAATTTTATTTAATCAACACAACCAATATTTATTAACCCAATTCAGACACAACTATCCTACGTCTGTAGAACCTTGCCTAGTGAATGATTTTATCAACAATCGTTTAAATCACCTATTAGCTTAAGCCCAATCTACTTTTACACAAAGAAGTAATTGTAGTCCCAATACCTCACAATACAATCAATAAACTCTCTAAAATATACCTCACAATATAATCAATGAACTCTCCAAAGATTACCTTAAAGAGTGTCACAATAAAACACAACAAAGTTGTTGCCAAAGACACTCCAAAAGCTGCTCTTGATGTGTGGCACAAAACAACCTATTTATAAGCCTATTTAAGTGGTCAATCAACAATGTTTTGATATACTTTACACTCCTATTTAAAAATTAAAATTATCTCATTAATTATCCTGAGATTTATCACATAAAAGTTTCATAAATTAGTCTTTTCAACTTCTTCAAAACTCTCTAGAATAGATATGATATTTATCTCTAAAAACTAACATTTTAATAATAAGATTTTCATGTTTATCCAATCAGCTCGAGCGATTCATCAAGGAGTCTTAATACATTAGTCGCCCCATACTTCTAGTTTTGTCAAATATGTCACATTCAAGTCGATTAAACTCAGCATAAACGAAACTTATTGAAGGCTCAAGTCCATGGCCCAAGTAAATAAACAATTTTGTTATAATAGGACATGAAACAAGCAGTAACAACTTTCTCAACAATCTCCTCCTTGGGATTTTTGACAAAACCTGCAACAAATGATTAGTCCACAATCCAAACAAGCCACGTAGAAAAGTAATTAGAATATGCCTCCCCCTAAGAGGTAGATATTTTTATTCATCACATAATCAATTAAGCATGCACTAAGGTCATAAATATGCAGTAAACAAAACATCATCATCTCTCCCTTTGACAAAGCGAAATGTAGCAACCATAACCAAGAACAAAATTTTTCATTTGTTTCTACCTATCTCGAAATAATTCGATTGATGGGCAAGTATACATGGTCGTTGAAAAGTAATAAAGTAATGTTTACGAATATCATCTCCATAGGGATTGTATAGGAAAATATCATGAAATTTCGATTACCAAATTGGTCATTAAAAATAAAATAAAATGTGAAGTGGGAATTACGAGTTAACTAAATTAATGACTAAACATGCAAATGTAAATACAAGTGTAAAATGGAGCAACAATTCACGAGGTTTAATAACAATGACATGAATGAGCTAGAATAATTACACCCCTCAATTAATTCACAACAATGTTTAATAAATGTTCTGGCAACTCGTCTATTTATTAACCCTAGTTTAATTACGAGTACTTTAGCTTCTCTCGAATTCCCAAGTTTAAGGTTACCTTTTCAAGCATCGTCTAATAATTCATACTTTAGCTTCTCTCAAATTCTTTAAGTTTAACCTCTTATCTGCATATTTCTATGTCTATTCCAACTTCAAGGTTACCTTTTCAGGCACCATCTAAAAATTGATGCTTGTAAATTATTAAGTTTAACATATGTCTATGTTAACACCTTAGTATTTTCAATAAGCAAAAAAAAAAAAAGATTATGTGAGGTAACAATAATATTCTTATACTGAAACAGTTTAATCACATAAATCCTAGGATTATGCAAGGTAGTAGGGTTATTTGAATTATTACAAATTTCAACTTAATTTTCTCAAATATAGATCAAACATACACCATTCAAATATCGTGTCAATTAATTACAATATGATTCTTATTTAATAATTAATTCAATTGCACCCTGACATTTATAATGCACGAATAACATGTCATGATTTTATTTGAATGAATAAGCAAAAGACATGAAACATTAAAAATATGTCATGATAATTTAAATAAAGAATTTGCGCATAAACAAAACTAAGTCATCATTATTAAATCAAAAGCAATAGAATGAATTGTAGTCATGTTTTTCAACATAGAACAAAAAAAATCCAAATAGAATCTAGTGGTAAAAAATCCAATTAGAATCTAGTGGTTCTCCATGATACTACTCGTGGTTATTTCTTCATTTCTTCTTCTTTTGCTCCGATGCAAATTACCCCTCAGGTGGCTTGCCTTGAGAGCTTTAAACTCTAGAATTTCTCACTTAGTTTTCTCTCAAATGAAGAGAGAATGCAAAAATGAAAGAATAAGAGAAATAAAATGCTTGTCTGAAGGATGATCGTGCGATGAATGATGATCACAAGTGATGCTTTAGCCCTGATTTATACTTGTAAGTCTCCATCCTTCTTTACTATTTTTAGTCGTAACTAACCTTCTTTTTCTCTTTTGTAGGTGGCGCCTCCCTTGAATTGTAGAGGAATGGTGGACGACTCCTTGATTTGAGGAGTAAGTTGCTTGATTCAAGGAGGACTAGGTGGAGAATAAATCTTGGTCGGTTGTGCACATAGGAGGGTCGATTTGGGCTTCTTCGTGAGAGCTTGTTAGGCCTCTACATCTACTGGACTTCCTTTTACTAGGTTGACTATATTTTTTAGGCCCTACGGAGTTAGATTGAAAAACTCATGAAATTGTAAATTTCATATTTCAATCCTCAAAAAATATAAAAAGTATCATATTTAGCTTGAATTTAATTAAATTGACACACTTTCATAGTGTAACACCCCTTGCTCAGTTCGATCGCCGGACTCGAGTAGGTAGTGATTACTACTACATGACTTTCACTCCTTGATACTTAAATATCTTTTTCTTGGTTTTAGAGCAGTGTTTATAATCTTTTACAAGATTAATTTCGAGTTGTGGGGTCAATCTCATTCAATTTAAATTGAAAAACAAAATTTTGGAAATTTTAATGGACTTTTATTGGTACTTGACTGTGCAAGTATCGGTAGAAGCCAAGTCAGTAAACGAGTAAGAATAGTTACAATTTCCTACAGGTAGAAGTTTAAGTTCTACCGATACAAGTATGAGAACTACTGATACATCTCATACTTCTACCGATAAAACAAGTTACAGAGAGCAAAGTTGATTTACATTGGAACTTCTACCAATACAAGAAAAACAACTACCGCAACAACTGCAAACTATCGATACTTAAAGAATGTTCTACCGGTACAATTTAAGTCAGTAGTTGAAATTCAACCTGCACTTACTTCTACCAATAGTCACACGAGTTCTACCGGTAGAAGTACACAGGCCTCTAAATAACATTAATTTCATAATCATCCAAGTACAAACAATAACATCATTTCTTCAAAACACCATTCTAAACCAGCAAAACACCAAGACCATGTTTCTTAATGCAATCCTATACAAAATAACACTTAACACCTATACATGTCAATATTAACCAAAAAGAAGTTAGGCAGCATCTACCGAAGATAGATGCGAAGGAATGTGATTGCTTTTGTGATCCAAACCTCGATGAGACCAAAAGTTCAAAATTTACAAAACAAGGAAAATAAGTGAGAATGAGGAATTATTACTCAATCTTCTAAAGGGCTTGAACAGAAATAAAATGCTCTCAAGGATCTCCAATTACCATACACTCGTCAATATTAAGACTATCAAACAAATTCCTTCCATACCATCATGATAAAAAGATCTTAACAGCAATTTCATTTCTTTAATGCATGTCGACTCATATACGTTTACTCTTATCTGTAACACCCAAAACCCAATACCGTCACCGGTTAGGGTCCCGGGGTCTTCTGATCATCTATCGTAATTTATCCTTCAAATTTAATTCTTTTAATCTTATTTAAATAAAATGGTACATGATGCATGACATGAATCATTAAATGAAAATCAACACGATCCAAGAAGGGAAAAAATATCATTTCCACGATTTTGGAGACTTCTACCTGTACCTATTGGACAAATATTGGTAGTTGTCAAGTTAGTAAACAATTCAAGAAATAGTGTAGAATTTTACCGATACTTATGACAGTTCTACCTATACCAGTGAAGATTCTACCGAAACAAATCATCTTTCTACCGGTATTAAAAACTCCAGAGAGCTAAGATGTCCTACCTTATAGCTTCTAACGATACAAGTACATAAACTACCGATACTCTTGTGAGCAGAACTATCGATACTTATTATGCAACTACCGATACAACTCAAGTCAGTGAACAACCTCTCTCCTGCCCTGTACATTTACCGATACTTGCAGGGATTCTACCGAAACAAGTATGTAGAATTCAATTAATCATGCCAAAACTCAATTTTATCAATATTCAATATTTCATATATTCAAGAAAACAAATTAGACTAACACCTTGCTCGTAATTTCTAAGTTATTACATCACATTACTTAAAGTCTATATTTCACATTGAACAAACATACAATATTTCATTTAGATCATATCAAGGAATCCAACAATCCCAAATAAGTAATATAAAGGACAACACCATCCTAGTATATGCCATATAACCAAGTGATTTAAAGTTTACCGAACAAGCTCCCGAGATAGTGTGATTTCTTTGAGACGATCCGATCTTCAAGCAGTAAAATAGAATATACAAAACAACAACAATTTCACAGGTAAGCTTTTCATAGCTTAGTAAGTTCATAGAGTTAAATAGGTTTACCAAACTTCAAAGTGGTACAATCTAAAATTTAACCAAGAGGAGTAAGATGTATTCATCCGAGGTGATTTCAATTTGCATTTGGTAACTCACGATGACATAGAGTCATCGGACTTTTAATCCGTAATAGGATTCATTTCTCATTTAATACTCACGATGACACATTGTCATCGGACCTCATAATCCAAAAAGGATCATATACTCACGATGACACATAGTCATCAGACCTTATAATCCGTAAAGGATTCATATACTCACGATGACACATAGTCATTGGACCTTATAATCCGTAAAGGATTCATATACTCACGATGACACATAGTCATCGGATCTTTTGCATTTACGGCTCAAAGTTCGTTATCTTTTCCTTTCATTTGTTCCCGTCTTCCTCACTTTCGTTCATCATTCTAAATTTATAGCAATTGTATACAAGTACAAAATATGCAATTTAAATTGGAATTTAACAATACGAACTTACATGATTGATTTGTAGTAACAGCTCAAGTACAAGGACTACCCGTCAATAAGACATCCAAGACTAGCTCTCGATTCTGTATAGCACCGAATGACATGTCCTTTATGTCCAAATTATTTATGAGGTTCATATGTGTCATATCCTATGTTCATTGCAATTAACTTTCATCATGTTATACCATTTTGAGCAAACATCCATATAATCCTTATTTACCAAACATAATATCGAATTAACTAACAATGTCATTTAGTTCAATTTACTATTTGTCATATATCAATCAAATTTAATTCATTCGTAACATGAATAATAACTAACACAATACTTAATCATTTAAGCATTTCGTTGTCATCTGATTTCAGCTATATCATTTCGTCACTTTCAATTATGCTTCCCAATACAATTTCATTTTTAATGTAATTCAATTCATCAATTTAATATTTACTAAGCAATAAATTTAAATACAACATACTTAAATTATTCCAATAATTTTAAAACAGAAACAAAATCAATTATCTTACTGTATGAACTTACCGGACTAATTTGCAGCAATCGTCAAAGTATAAGGACTATCGTGCTACTTTATTTTCTCCTCCGTTATCAACACGTTCTTGATCTAACATAATAATTCCATATAATTAACTAATTATAATAGTAAAATAAACTTATTTTATGCAATTACGCCCTTTTGACAATTTTACAAAATTACCCCTAATATTTTACTTTTATTCAATTTAGTCCCTAAGCCTTAAACATGCAAAATACCCATTTTTATTCCAATTTCAACCCAGACGAATATCCATGTGCCTTTCAACAGCTCACTTCTTTCATTATTTCACCTTAAGTCCTTGCAAATTTATCATTTTAACATTTTAGTCCTTAAACATTAAAATCATCAAAAACTACTTTACAAAATAATCAAATCCAACAACCAAAATTAAAAATCCATCATAAAATTCCAAGAATATAAAAAAATAAACAATGGCATAACCCACAACATTTAACAGTTTTACAAATTAGTCACCGGATTAGCTAAATTGAGCTAAAACGAACTCAAAAACATAAAAAATTACTAAAAAGGGACAAGATTTACCTATCTAATTTGAAGCACTAAGCTTGGTTGAACTTCTTCTCTTCTCCTATGGCTGAATCGGATTTCAATTGCTTAATGAGGAAGATGATTCTTTCCTTTTTATTTTGTTTATAATATTTATTTCTTTATTTACCAATTTACCCTCCATTAAAACATTCAAAATTCAACAAATTCAAGGTCATGACCATCCACTTACCTCCTTAATGGTATAATTACCATCTAAGTACTTTAACTTACCTTTCAATTAGCATTTAATACCTTTAATTAAGAGAATTTAACTTTTGCACCTTTTACGATTTAATCATTTTCATTTAATTAACTATCTAAACGATTAAATTTCATAAACAAATTTTAATATAATACTAATGACCTCGTAAATATTAAATAATTAATATTTACGGTATGACATATCGAAGTTGTGACCTCAAAATTACCATTCCCGATCATACTAAAAATAAGCTAATTAGTAAGTCCCCATTTTATTTGGATTTAATTGTAATTTACCAAAATCCAAAGAGTTTCACATCATTTCTATTATTAGGCCATTTAAAGAGGGTCCAATTTCATAATTGGTCCTTCAATTATATTAAATTTTAATTAAACAAACTTGTTTGCAATTTAGTCCTAAACTAATTAGGACTTAATGAATAAATAACCCAAAAATTAGTGGATGGTAATCATATCCACCACCGCTTGGACTTTTTGACCATGGTGTAATTACCACTTTGGTCCCTTTTATTTTTAATCAATAGCAATTAAGTTTTATCTCTTTTACAATTTACTTCTTTTTCCTTAATTAAGCAATTAATCATCAAAATTACCCAACCAAACTTCAATTCACATATAATAAGACTCTGTAAATATTTAATAAAAATATTTATGACCCTTAATTTCAAAAACGAGGTTTCGATACCTCATTTTCTAAAACCACTTGACTTTTGAACCAAACCACTTATACTAACTTTTAATTCAATAATTAAAATTCCTCAATTCAAAATTCATATAAAATTAATATTGACTTATTTAATTTAATCACTCATTATAAAAAATTTTCCATCGGGTTTGTGGTCCCAAAACCACTGTTTTCGACACTACTGAAAAACGGGCTCTTACATCATCAGCTTGCATACGTTTACGCTCGTCAGTTGCACACGTTTATGCTTGTCAGCTTATATACGTTTACACTTGTTAGCTTGACACGTTTACACTCGTCAGCTTATATACGTTTACACTCATTAGCTTGAACACTATTACGCTCATCAGCTTATGTACGTTTACGCTCGTCAGCTTGCACACGTTCACGCTCATTAGCTTATATACGTTTACGTAATTCAACGAACTCACTTTGCATGTATATGATTTATGTATAGGTAAATATGTATATAACATTTCATGTTTGACACAACTAAAATTATTCAATTTAAAATAGAACAAGTTATAAGTATAACTTAAATGTCGAGTCATTATTCCAACCGGCTTAATTAACAGCTTTGCCCTTACCTCGTGCGTGCTTCACATGATGCGAATCTTGATTTGGATGAAATATCCTAGCCGAAATTTTGCTTCCTATTTTCCTAAGCTTACTTTGTCTCTC